>OY763889.1:17832315-18536194 GCA_963667165.1 Barbarea vulgaris
AAAATTACAATTTTTTTCTTAAACTAATTATATATAAAAAAATCATTGTATTTTAATCAGTTTCAAACCTGTTGATCCCAATCTGTTCTCAAAGTCATGATGGTAAGCACACAAGTCTGAACGAATATTCCAAAGAGCATTCCGATCCATACACCCTAAAATTTAGAGAAAATAAACCTTTATGTTATCTCTTATTTCAATTGTTAAGTTTATTACTACTTTTACACATTTTTGTTCTCAAGACCATTAATAAAGATGAAGAAAATCTAAAACTTACCTTGACTTGCAAACCAACAACGTAACCAAGCAAAACACCAGTAGGGATTCCGACAAGGTAATAGCAAGTAAGGTTAACATAAGTCACATATCCTTGCCATCCAGCTCCCACTGCAACTCCTGTTCCGGTTTAATCCGGTTCACGACATATGCTACTTCAAATAACGGTTCAACATCAATAACCACCACACATCAAATAGCAAAAATATTTATACCAGAGAGAACAGGTTGAACACTGTTCATGAGGATTGAGACGGCCAAAAGTGGAGAAAGATCAGCAACTTCTGCTGCGACGGCTTCACTTGTAGTGAAAATGTAAGAAACTGTTCCTCTTAGAAACAAGAAGACGAAGAATAGAACTGTTCCTATTGAGAGTGACGTTGAAACAGCTACTATTGTTGCAAACTTGGCTGCCTTTGCGTCTCCCCTACCGAGCTCGTTGGACACTCTTACACTATATATATATAGTTACAAAGAAAAAACGAAAAAGACGATATATAACTATTATCAATAGAGTGAAGTGTGTAGATATGAACTTTCTATATGTATGCACCTTGCTGCTGCCAAAAACCCAAGTGCTATCATCATCTCCAGACCATTTATGTTGATGCTACAAAAGATAAAGAAAAAAGGAAAGGAATAGTTGATTTATAATTATTTGTATATTACTATCTATTTTTCTCATACCATATATTTTTATCTTAAGGGTCAAGTAAATAAAACGTGTAGATGTTTTTGAAATTGTATTGGTTATGGAAATCAAAAGATGTAACAAAGTAGCTCTTTTTTTTTTATAACTCGGGTGATCCGATTCAACAGACACCATGAACTCTGAGTCAGGTCGCGAGGATGTTTACTTTCTACCTTATTCTTGGGTCAACGAGTCATGAGTTCCGACTAATCTCAGGGCCCGGAGAGGCCATATTGTGAATGCTCTGGTGGCCAAGTGGAAATAAATAGAGAGTTTCGCGCTTGAGAGGAATCGATCCCTTTCCTAAACCAACAAGATAACTCCTCCTCAAGTGTAACCACTAGACCACCACCACTTGGTTAACAAAATAGCTCTTGCGCTAATGTCATGTTAGATCCTTTTAAAATGAGTTAGAAGTCTGGCCCTCTGAGTTTGTTTGGGAGGCATTGCGATATTTTAAATAGAGATTGATCCTCATAAAAAAAAAAAGATTATAGACTTTGGTCCAGCACTTCTTTTAATTTTTTTGTATTCTTTTTAGTGGAAGAGGTAGAAGGTAAGTTCTTGTTTATTTACCATATTGCTAGTGCATCAAGAGCCACCTCTGCATTTTTCAAATTTCCAGTCAGTAGTACCAAGATCGAGCTGTACCATAACTCCAAGCTGTCAAAATCACGACCACAAATGTAATAATTAGTATGATCAAATTAAGTTTCCAGTCATATATAAATATTCATGCATTCAGTTTAGAGGTAGGTAGCTACATAGATAGACGACTAGATTAATTCAAACGATATTAAGCCTTTAAAAGTTATTCCTGGTAACAAAAGAAAAAAAAAAAAAAAAAAAATACTACTAATTTGGAAACGTCATCTCGCCTACCTACAAAGTTATGCATATGAACTTTCTCTTGTAACCAAATATTTAGGATCAAATAGTAGACTGATTCATAATTATAGAGCTATTAAACAAATACGTTGACCAAGTAAACACATTAAGCGGAACCCAATCTCTTGTATTGATCAACAAAACGAAAGCTATTCATATGAAATGATGCCACAACTAATAAGACTTTTTTGTATGTAAATAATTTGGTTGATGAGACACTAATTCTTCAAAATTTTGCTAAAACAAGGAAACCTTACCAAAGCATTCCACCGGAAGACATAGACATTTTGAAGACGGGCCATAAATCTTTGAAAGCCAAAATAGAGAATCCTCTCCACGTGTCCTTACACCCACCACAAGTGACGAATAAGAGCTGTGCAATGTTAGGCAACCAGAAAGCAACTAGCGTCGAGGTCATAGCACCAGTGATGCCGAAATCGAAATGAACCACTAGGAGCCACGACAAGAAGACATGGACCCCTAAGGAGACAGCGGCCGCATAGGCAATGATGCTGTTCTTGCTCTGAGATTGGAGGAACATTTGGCAAGTGAAAGATGGAACGAAGGAGAAGTTGATGCCTATGAACCATAGGGCTATGATCCGAGCCACACGGACAATGTGTTCATCTTGTCCTAAGGCTAAGAGGATAGGGCCTGAGAAGATGAAGACGGGCATGAGGCAAATGGTACAACCTGTGAGGACGATCCATGACCTTTGGAGGTAGATCCCGAGCATATGGTTTTGTTTGGCTCCATAGGCTTGACCACATAATGTTTGTAGTGCACTGGCCATGCCTAACTGCATTACATATTATAACCAAATTTTAGACATGTGCATAGCTTCATAATAAGTGCATGTTAGCCAGAAATAAGATATTGGGCTCAAATGGTATTTAAAAAAAAAAATGGAGAAATTGAAAAAGAAATGGAAATAAAATGGTATTTAAAAAAAAAATGGTATTTGAAAAAGAAAAGGAAATGGAGAAAAAAAAATGGTATTTCTCCATTGAAAAAAAAAATGGAGAAATTTTAAAAAAAAATTCTTTTTCAAATGGAGAAATTGAAAAAGAAAAGGAAATAAAATGGTATTTAAAAAAAAAAAAAAAGATATTGGACTCAAAATCTTCCAAAACCATATAAACTGAACCAAAATTTTAACTGAGTTCTTCTTAACATTAAATCATTTCAATTCATGTTTTTATCTTTTGAAAGAACTTCAGAACAGTAACATTATAATGTAAATAGGTTTTATGTTTAATTAAAGTAATACATTACAACAACAACAACAACAACAACAACAACAAAAACATTAAATCCAAAAAAATAATTAATGGAGTTTGATAAACGTTATATGGTTGAATTTCTGAAAGTGTATTGGTTATTACCTAATTTGGTTATATACTATTTGTTTTCTAAATATACACAAATTTTTCAAATATAATTTGTTTTGGTTATACTTTGCCCAATTCTTTTATCTACAACATAAGATATATATAAACTTTATACATATAGTTTAAACAATTTTTTTTATATATATAATGAATCTTAATATCCAGATCTTCAAATTAAAATATCCAGATCAAGATTTGAAGACCCATATACCTTACTATTTGAATCGGATCGGAGTAGATCGTGTATATTACTTCCACCTTTACTTATACGATATAGCATTGAGACACTTGGCTTTCTATTACCGGTTCAACTTTTCTTTGATATAAAATTTAATCAAACAATTAAGTTATACACTTTTTATTCTTTCACATATATTAAAAAAACATATTAAAAGTTGATTATAATATATGTTTTTTTGCATCATCGATAACTAACAAAAATACATATTAAATGTCTTAATATAATATCTCACTCACTAGAGAACATGCTAGGAAGAGATTTGTATTTTGTGGTTGGTAAAAAAACATTGGTCATTTTGGGCCACATGCTACCACTGATAACTGTAACTCTGCCAGCATTCATTTCCGGTTTAAGGTATTTATTATCAATGGTCATTTTTTGCTAACAAAAACGCGTAATTAGTGCGATGAGAGTTTTGGAAGAAACCAGCATAAAACAATTTTTTTTTTTTGGACCCACTGATTTAGAGTAATTATTTGCTTGTTATCAAAAAGCTTTTCTTTTTCATTTGGAAGTCCATAGAAAATGATTTTTTTATTTCTCAAAGTTGTATCAGAATTCTTAAAAATTAATTATTTTAATCGTTATGACAAATAAAAAAAGCATGTAATATATTATTACTTCTCTTTTTAGACTAAATTAAGGTTACATTTTTATTTCAAATTAAGTTATTATTTTAAACAAAATATTAGTATTAACCCTATTATTTAGTGTATTAATAAGAAGTACAAAATTATGTAATATATTAATAATAAGTACAATACAAAACTTAATATGTATTCTTGATACAATAAAACCTCTATAAATTAATAATGTTGGGACCGGATAATTTTATTAATTAATCGATAAATTAATAATTATTAATTTATAGAGAGTTTTTTTTTGAATTTTTAAAAAATGTTATATAGAAAGTAGAAAAACGAAGACAATATTTTGATGTATTTTTAATGCATTTACACATTAGAAATAATCATTGCATATATAATTTTTTAATAATTTTGGATGCAATTTGAAAATATAATATCATATATTTTTGATATTTTAAGAAAAATAGAGATAAACTCCAACAAAATTATAAATTTACGAATATATAAATAACATTAGAATCATATTTTACTAAAATATCTTATATAAATACAATAAATTTATATGATTATTAATTTATGTTATTAATGAGACCATATCTTTACATAGAGATTTAAAAAAAAATTATTATCTTATTATCTTATCGAAATGTGTCAATTATTACACCGGCCCAACTCGGGACCATGATAATTTATTAATTTAAAGAGGTTATTAATTTATCGAATATTAATTTATAGAGATTCTACTGTATGTGAAAAAACCCGTAAACGCCCACTTAATATGAAACGAATGGAGTAATTAGTGATACTACTACGAATAGATGGGAGTTTTCAATGTATAGTGTTTCTATAAGAAATCTATAGTAAGTACTCTTATATACTATTGGAAGAAATGAAAGTCTCACCAAAATACCATTACTGAAATAGAGAAGAACGGTGAAGGTGATGGAATAAGCGGCCAACTCGATAGGGCCAAGATGACCAATAAAAGCTTGACTTATTAATGAAACTCCAAACGTCGAGAATCTCGTGAAAATCCCTGGCGCGGCCACAACCCAAAGCTTCTTTGATTCAATCCAAACCTTCTCCTTCATCCCCAACTCATCATCCTCTTCTCCATCCTTCTCCACTGTCTTTGTCAAAAGAGCTTCTGTGAGCTCTCTTCCTCTTCTGGCCATCTTGGAATCTCTGTTTGTATCTGATGGACCAAAGGGAAGGAGAAAATGAATAGAAGAGAGAGTGTATAGAAAGAGATAGGAAAGAGTTTGTTACATGTATGAGTTGGTCTACAAGAAGCACTATGTGTTATTTTTATATTGTCTTCTCTTTGTCTTCTATTTTCCTGAATCCAACTCTCTCATTTTTCATATTTTGACAAATTCTTAGCCAACCAATAAATATTTTTTTTGTTATCTATCTATTCGAATCTTACTAAAACCATAGGCACTGCACAATGCACATGTTAACAAGTCATTATGTAACTTGGTAAGATCGTTGCCACTAATTTAACTATAATTTATGTGTCATGCATGTTATGATAAGAGTTAATTTCATCGATCATCTATTGATTCGATCTTATAATATTTCTCTGACAAAAAAAAACAAAAATTATACATTGAACTTCCAAAACTTTCTTGAAAACGTAAATACGATTATATTCCACCGATATTTAAAATTTCTACAATGTTGTTTTTATATCTTTTCGAATTGTATGTCCAAATTGTATCGACCATTCGGATCGAGAAATTTATTTGTTAATCACACACTTTTGCGAATAGTTAAGTCTATTCTAAATAGTAAATAGTTTGATATTGTTCTTTGTTTACCTAACAAAGAATAAATTTGTCACACAAAAAAAAAAAATTTTAACATTTGGGTTTTTTTTTTTTTTTTAACGAAACCGATTTTTTTAACGAAAAAATTTGAAATTTGACATTTTTTTTTCTTGACATTTGGGTTTACTCACCCAAGTTTTAGCTTTGTAGCCGATATTTTTCTTTCAGTCATTTTCATATTCGCTATCAGCACTTATGTACTGAAAATAATTAAATAAGACGATATCAAATTTCCTTGTGGAATTCCGCTTTCAAGGACTAGGGGAACATTGTTAGTTCATGCATTTTAATTTATTTATAAATTTATATGGGATTTTGAAGCTTTCATTAATTTTAAAATCATACATGAAAATTTTGAAATAACATGATTTATCTATATATTGAGTCTTTGTAGTTTTTACTTCCAAATCTATTAAAATCCAACAATAATTTATCAAATGAATAACATATAGTTTTAAATATTATTTAAAACTTGTTGATAGAATAACACGTGATTTCGACAAGAGTTTTGAAATCAGTGATCATGAGAATATACCAAACAAAATCCATGAGTCAATAAATCGTTCTTAATCATGACTCATGAGACTGTCCTTTAATAAATAAATATCTTATATTATACAGATTTGATGCACATATAGTCTAGGATCCATTTTTCCGCAAATAGAAAAAAAAAACAGTAATATTTACACAATCACAAGAAATCCAAACATTAATACGTATTAGCTAACCGTTCTCTTTACTATATGTTAATTGCCTACATTAATACGTATTAGCCCAAAAAAATTTAAATTTTTTTTAATATAATATAAATAATTACAAATTCAGATATTCAATTCTATTTTTTTTTTTCTATTATCTGGATCGGATCTGGCCCACTTGAATATCTTATTTTCTTGATCGGATCCTAGATAATAGGTCTCATGACTACCCTTCCATATGCATGGGTCCGCCCAGCGTTGACGTATGTCGTGAGTGATGAAAAAAAGTATCTGATTTCATTTTAGAAAGTGACAACACAAATATATACCAGTCATGCAGTGAAATAAGAGAATACCCATTAATAAACAAAAAAAAATGTAGTGAATAAAAGTCTCAACATGGATTGAGAAGCATACACTGTTTTGGGTTTCTATGAATAGATGTCTAACGCTGTTTTCTACCGTGGAGAACTTGGAACGTGTCTTGTTGTTAATTTTTGGAAGATTGCGAGGTACCATGTTGAGGAAGAGAGATTCATTTTTTTTTTGTTGTATATAGATCCGGCTTTATGTCGGCTTTTCTTTTTGTTTTTTTTTTTCATCCCTTGGTTCTCTAATTAGATCGATTGGATTGTTGGTCGATTTCAGTTGAGTTTTAATTGAATCGGTTTTTGATTCAGTTGACTAAGATTATTCACAAAGACATGTTTTACTCTTCTTCTACAGTTGTCAAGTTATAGTGACTCTCTATGTTTTTTCAGTCATCGGCATATAGCGGTAGTCTAAGTTGTTCTGAGTGTCCAAACATTCAACGAAAGAGTGGTGAGGCGGTAACAATGGCACCAACTACTCGACTGTAGAGGAATTTTAAATGGAGCTGCAGAACAGGAGGATGAGGATGAGGATGAGGATGGACGCTTCGCCAACTTTCGGCGTTAAAAATCTTCTCTCTGGTGAATTGAAGAGACCGCGGCATGGAGAGGTGCATCTCTTTCTCCAAATAACCGAGAAGAGACACGTTGAACCTTTGAATTGGGCCAATTTGTGGGCTTATATTGTATTAGATAGGGTTATAAATTTATGCTCCATTTGTAATTTTGTATTAGTGCCCTTTTTGGGCCTTAGTTTTAAAATGAAATATAAGGTTGCAGACTAAAAAAAAACTTGCAACAAGGTTTTATAAATATTTTTATTAAATATTTTACAGAGTAATTCATTAAGAGATCATCAAGGTACATCATGAGTTTTACCAAAAAATAAACGTAAAATAGAGCTAAAGCAAAAGCACAACATAGAAACGTTCAGCTCAAGTCCAACTTAGATCCGGCTTTCTTACGTGATACGGGGGTGACCTAAGACGGACCTCCAATAGATAAATAAGATTTCAAACAACCATCTCGCGGCACACTCTTAGCAATATCTTGTGCCACCGGTTAGTTTTGTTGTGAGAAATAAAAAAAACCTGAGATTACGAAACAACCGAGCAATACGAAGGATTCTATTCGTAAAAGTACGAAACATGGGCCATTTTGTCTTCGTGAAGAATAGCTTCAATGGCCGTGGAAGATTCAGACCAGATCTCAACGTCTTGAACTCTCAACTCAATCAAACTTTGTGGTGTCAATTCAAAAACTCGGAAATTAGTCTCTAGTCGCGAAGAAGACGAGACAAAAGCATCACGAGCATGATAAAACATATCACTAGCAAAGTTTCTAACAATCCACGCACCATCAAGCATACAGGAGGAGTTCAGCCAAGACACACACATTACAATATAACATACCTTCTACAGGTCTTTTCCATTGTCTTCTTGGATGATCAAAAGAATTGTCTTTGTTCTTTAGCTCCCGATTTTCTTAATCCTAAAAAGAAACAAACCTGATTCTCTAAAAGCATTATCAACTAGCAGGTTCAAATCACCTTGCTTATTTTCAAAAAGGAACTCATTCCTGTTTTTCCAAATACCCCAAAGAAGCCAAGATATCACAAGTTGAATATGAGTAGGTACCTTAGAGTTTTCCATCAAACCAAGCAAAAACTACATATTCTCATGTAGAGACGTAGAGAAACCATGTTGTGGATGTGGAACATTCGCCAATTCCCATACTTTCATTTTCGGGATACAAACAAAAAAGTACATGTGCAATAGATTCCACAACTAAGAAACATAGCCGATAAACCAGATCCGGCTGAACACCATGTCATGCCAAACACTCAGCAACCGCAAGTGCACCAGAGAGAGAGAGAGCTCTCCACATGAAAATTTTAATCTTAGGAACTGTCTCCACATGATCCAAGATTTAAACTCATTAACTGCACATGAAGATGCTGACACCACTTCTTTGTTGTATTTGTCTCGTAGATAAGCCAATTACCACTATGAAGAGAATAACGACCACTCGATGAGTGAGCCCAGAACCATCTATCTTGTAAAGATATATTTAGAGGAGACACACATATCCTTTTCATATCATCTGGAAAGAAAATCTCATTAAGAATATTAGGCTCCCAACAACCCTAAGGAGAAATTAACTTTGAAACCTTGAGGTGTAAATCCAAAGATCTTTGCTTATTAATAAATGGTCTCCTAGGATAATTTTCCAGCCAGACATGTGTAGATTCTCCATTCCATATGGACTTCATCAGGTCTCTCTAGAGTAATTATTTGCCATGAAAGATGATAAACCATGCATACGAGGGACCATCAGCAGCACACACATGAACAATGTCCTTCCTCTTATAATAACTCCCTTTAAAGATTTGAGAGACTCAAGACTCAGACTACGAGATTAAGCTCCATGCTTATTTGGCTAACAAGGCTCCCTTCTCCTTGAGGCCTACACAACTTCTCCCACTAAGCCCCATTTTCTTCTTTTCTTCACAATCATTCTACCAAAAACTTGACATCGCGTGCTTGTAATATGTTGATATTTGTGTTTCGTTAACTTGAAATATGACATAGCATAAACCGGCAAATCCATGGTAACCAAATTCAACATAAGTTCTTTACCACCGAACGAGAGCGTTTTAGGAAACCAACCATTCAAAGGTGATTTTATTTTTTGTTAGGAATGATAACAACTCTCTTTTCGAACCACTAAAACATTGTGGAAGTCCTAGGTATGTACCAGCTCCACCTTCCTTTGTGATTCCCATGAGCGACCCATCAAATAACACATATTCAGTTCCATCTTCTTATTGAATTAAGGAAAGAGATAATATCTCGCCTCCGGGTATCCGTACTTTCCTTAATTGGATTTGTTTGTAATTTTTGATCCCGGATTTCATGATCCTACAGTCTTAATTCAATAAATCCGTTTCCTGCACTGTAGGATCGTGAAATCCGGGATCGAAAATTACAAACAAATCCAATTAAGGAAAGTACGGATACGCGGAGGCGAGATATTATCTCTTTTCTTAATTCAATAAATCTCCCGCAGTGTGGCGGTTTTATGAGATTTTGAATCCCAGGATACAACCGTGTTGAGACTATAATCGCAACACCCGATTATAGAATCTGCGAACCAGATCTACGATATACTCTCGAGACTTACTCGTAAAGAAAGAGAAGAAGGAGATTGTTTTTTGTTGCTGGAAGCTTTTGTGTTTTGAACTCGATTCAATTGTATTGATCGTATTCGATCTTTTTTTTTTTTCAGAGAATGAGGCGAGACTCTATTTATAGGGAGGAGTTGCTTCATCCCCAAGGAAGAGATAAGCTTGTGCGAGATTCGCTTTTATCCACTAGGATAAGATATTCCACAAATATTCCGTGAATATTCCGCCTTTTTCCGAAAGGATAAGGATTAAGAAATATCACGAAAATATTTTTGACTCAATCTAGAATCTTCTAAATTTATCCAAAATTAATAATTTTGACTCAATCTAGAATCTTCTAGATTTATCAAGAATTATACAAAAATAATATTTGCATAACGGTCATCCATCTCCTACTCAATAGTTTCCTCATTTCTTATTCAAACATAACTTCGATTTTGACATGTAACTACACTGTTTATAGTGCTCATTAAAAAATATTTCCAAAAACCCCAAGATCCGGTTATTCCAGTGATGGCCATCGCCAGAAAAATCGCCGAAAATTTAGCCAAATACATATAGTCAAAATTGGGTTCCAACAATCCCCCACATGAATAGAAAATGACTCTAAACATATGACGACTCTACAGACTCAATAGATTAGACAAACTTGACTGACACGACTGACAGACTTTCGAGAGTATAAACGAAAAATCACTGTATATGAGATAGTAGCATATTTCAGCCTTGAACTATTCATTGTTAATATCTGTCGAGTTCACTCGGCCAGGAGGTGAACATGATGTCTTGAACCACCCGGATTTTTATGTAAACTAAGACAATAGGTACAACCCAGTTTCTTTTTTCTCGTAGAACTAAGTTATCTATTGTGTTCATTGTGGCCTTGAACTTGCCTGGTTAATCATGAGTGAACTTGGAGAATATAGTCTGATCTTCATCCTCCTAGAAACGGCCTCATTTCACACTCACTAGGTGACTTCCACGCACTCCTGTCATATAATAAAATATCCTGTAAATACTCTGCATATATGAAAGTTGTGGATTCATTCATTAAAAGCTACGCTTATCCTTTACTCATACAGGAAGCACTGTTCATCATCCAAGGAACTGGGAAGAGATTAAAGTCTCTCAGTGCTCTTAGCATATTCAGTTTGATTTAGTTTTCCCTTTGAACCTCCATCTTGGGATCTCCAGTCACGTAGGTAGGATTTCCATCAAACCTCCTCTTAAGTAATAGGCTTTAAACCCATTCCTCTTGATGATTTTACAACTTGATATCATGACACACCTTTATAAATCCTAGGTTATCATCTCATCATATATAATTTACACTACAAGAAAAACGAGTATTCTTAGCACCAGAATAACGCTATCTAAAGATACGATGACAAATCTCAAAACGCTATGACATGACCCATGATAATAGATCGACGGTTTTAGATAGCGATTTTTTGTGGCGCTATTATATTGTCATATATTATAGCGTCTTTTTAATGTAATGGTATAGTATTTAATAGCGAGTCGTTTTTGTTATTTGTAATATATCAATAGCATTTATAATATGCAATTTCTTTAATTAAAATAGCACTTGAATTGTGCAATATATTCATTACATTTAAAATTTTCAATTATAAAATCTCCAATTAAAATTATAATATAAAAAGGCAAAAAATAATCGATATTATTAATTATAAAATTATACAAATATAAATTTTTGTCTTAATATTACTAGAAGTATAACTAAACAACAAAAAATACTTGTGTTAGAAGCTAAAATCACAGAACTCTACTCTATATCATCTAGATCCTTGAACAGTTTCTTTTTCAATGTCTTCAGATTCCACAATGCTGATATCAGCAGAAGACAAATCTTGAATATTGGATGTTAAACGCATAGCATCATCCCCAACTTCCTGAAACTTACAAATCACTCTGTTAATTTACCACAAACTTACAACTTACTTAAAAAAAGCCACTGGACAAGGAAAACAGCACCATCCTAGAACTTAAACAAAGAGATTCGAAGAAAAAGATGCGAGTAAAGTTACAGGAATCAAAGAGTTTCCAATTGTTTATTACCTCTGGAAGAGTACTGTTAGCATGATGAGGCAATGACAAGTCTCGGGTGCTTAAGATTTTGCATTAATTAAAGCATATCAAGTACATAGATACTCCTCATGTGACATTGACAACGGGCCCTCCACCTTTTATGTAATCTTCTCTGCCACGCGAATTGGCTGCACAAGTATACATCAACAAGACCTCATAATGCCGAGTAGATAATATAGGACTTATATCATAACTATATGAATATCAACAGCTAAGCTGCAAATGGCAATAAACTAGATAAACTAGTGCAGTGCCTTTGAAATTCCTTACTTTAAGGTCAACTGAATCCAACATAGATAGTTGCTCTTCAAAACTCATCTCAAAGCTAGCAACAAATATGTCTACTAGTTTATGAATAGGAACTGTCTCCAAAATAACTTTTTTTCTTCCACCAGTTTTTTTGTTTCTGAAACAAGAATAAATTTTGACTTAGTACTTATTCAATCAAGAACCATCCAGATTTCATCAGATAAAAATAAACAATTGATCCCATGGACATAACCAAAAAGTCCCCTAGAGAAGAATCTGTTTCATAAAAACGGATACATATAACTTCAATGTTGTCAAGTTGTTACTTAATCTTGGAAAATCTACTGCTGAAGCAACAACGAAACTTGAGAAAGGACGAACAAAAAACAGAAAGTCATTTCAGTTTCACTTAAGTTACCTACTCAAGCACAGAAAGATGCAGAGCACGAGCTGCTACTCCCCTGAATAATAGAAAACAACAACATCACTCAGCATATGCTAAAAATCAAACCAAAATAGAAATCAGATCACATGTAAATCTAGAGGCGCTTCATAAACTCAGGAATCACATCATTCATATTAAACTTACTAAAATATATTACAATATCACAGCCTAATGGGTGCAAAATATATTACAAGGATTCGCTCTCCTTCCTTCAAGTATTTAGGATCAATATTGCGAGTAGCTTCAGTTGATGCACACAAAATGACTGCATATATTCAATCAAATTCCTTCGTATCCTACACAAAACAAAGCAATTGACTTTAAATTCGTGAATCCTATGAAAGCCCTAAATCATTAAATCAAGCAGAACCCTTAAATCCCCAAATCACAAAACCCTAAAATCTTATCAAAATGGAAGCAAATTAAGAAGACACAGAGATTAAAGAAGCTGACGAACCTAGTGGAAGAATCACAAAAGTGGTTATACACACGATCAGAGAAGCTCAAAATTTCAAGTGAGATAGAGAGATATGACTTACAGTTTCGAGGAATTGGATAAAATCTCGCTTGTGGGGAAGTAAAACAATCTCGCTTATACAATTAGATTGAGAGGCGAGGGTGAGAGGTGAGAGGTGAGAGTGAGATCTGAGAAGAAGATCCCCCAAATTTTTTGAAGGTTTGAGATTGAAAATAGATTCGGTGAGAGTGTGTGTTATAAAACCTTTTATTACTTAGTGATTTTTTTTTTCATTTTACCCCCAATTTAGTTTTAGGAAGCGGGTGTTTAATATTTTGTTGGCTCTAGACATATGCATAGCATTTAATGGATGCTCTATGCAATTAAAACTGGTGTTATAAAATCTTTCAGCTAAAAAAATTTATTCGTATTCATTTTTTTTTCCTTCCCATAATTCATAGCGTTTGTATTTTTACAAACGCTATAAAAAATGTAGGGTTAAGTTAAATATAGCAGAACAGTGCTAACCGCTATATTCTAATGCTAAGAATACTCAATATTCTTATAGTGTTACTTAGATTACATTAATTGATATCAATTTTCTAATGGTTTATTTCGTCTTCTTAAAGACATAACTAACCATTATACACAAAACTCAGTACTACCCGAACTATCACAGTGTACACATAATATCGGTACTGGTTTTTTCCACATCGGAATATAATCCGTAAGTTTTTAGTCTAATTGTGACTTTAAAGATATTTGTGTAAATGTATTTTATCTCTCCAAAGTTCATCTAGCATATTGCCAATGACTTTAATGTGGTAAGCAACGCTTCCCCCACATTTCCTGAGATAAATCATTGTTTTACAACCTTTTTTCTAGGGTACTAGTGGTCTTAAAGAGATGCATCTTTTATTGTCAAGTCTTAAACCCAATCTCACCGAACTTTTTCGGCATTAGTCCTACGCTTACAGAGCTGGACACTAACGGATTCACATGTGGTAAACCACTCCCAAACTGGTTTGGGGCGTCGACTCACAAGATCCGATTATTTATTCTGATAATGATTGCAAGGATTCTGTAAATATTCCAAGAATATTCACGTAAAAAATATTTTAAAAATACTTTTGGACACAATCTAGATCTTCTAGATTTATCCGATATTTTTGAGAATTATCTCCAATGGTTCCATTAATGGATTCATCAACACTGTTAGTCATTCTGATTTTTTTTTTCCAATTACAGAATTTAACTAATGTTTATTTTTTGTGTAAAAAAAAATATTAAAAAATTGTATAAGCGATTAAACTTAATTTATTTCGCTAAAACAGGACGTTCTCTGAAAAATATTTTCAGAATTCGTTTATAGTTTCTGTGATTATCACAAAAGCTCGATAATAGTTGTTCCCAGAAACCGGTAAATATTTTCTTAAACACTTTTTCAGATCACGTAGATCTTTGTAGAATGAACGTTTCGTGAAACTGCCAGAGGCTTTCGCGGAAACCGTTATTCATTCAGCGTATCCGCTGTTCGTAAGATCCAATCCGTTTAAAGCTATAAGCAGGAAACGGATTTATTGAATTAAGACTGTAGGATCGTGAAATCCGGGATCGAAAATTACAAACAAATCCAATTAAGGAAAGTACGGATACGCGGAGGTGAGATATTATATCTTTCCTTAATTCAATAAATCTCCTGCAGTGTGGCGGTTTTATGAGATTTTGAATCCCAGGATACAACCGTGTTGAGACTATAATCGCAACACCCGATTATAGAATCTGCGAACCAGATCTACAATATACTCTCGAGACTTACTCGTAAAGAAAGAGAAGAAGGAGATTGTTTTTTGTTGCTGGAAGCTTTTGTGTTTTGAACTCGATTCAATTGTATTGATCGTATTCGATCTTTTTTTTTTTCAGAGAATGAGGCGAGACTCTATTTATAGGGAGGAGTTGCTTCATCCCCAAGGAAGAGATAAGCTTGTGCGAGATTCGTTTTTATCCACTAGGATAAGATATTCCACAAATATTCCGTGAATATTCCGCCTTTTTCCGAAAGGATAAGGATTAAGAAATATCACGAAAATATTTTTGACTCAATCTAGAATCTTCTAAATTTATCCGAAATTAATAATTTTGACTCAATCTAGAATCTTCTAGATTTATCAAGAATTATACAAAAATAATATTTGCATAACGGTCATCCATCTCCTACTCAATAGTTTCCTCATTTCTTATTCAAACATAACTTCGATTTTGACATGTAACTACACTGTTTATAGTGCTCATTAAAAAATATTTCTAAAAACCCCAAGATCCGGTTATTCCAGTGATGGCCATCGCCGGAAAAATCGCCGAAAATTTAGCCAAATACATATAGTCAAAATTGGGTTCCAACACTTCTCACCAAAAGTAACAGAAGATTTTTCAAAAGTGATAACCTGACCTAATTCTCCATACGCCTTTAAGCAATTCATAGTCTCCATACTCTCTTTAGAGTTAGCATGACATAAAAAGGCTATTTTCATAAAAGAGCAATTGTTGAACGGAAGGAGAACTTCTATTAAGTTGCATCCCAGTAATTCTCCCTTCTCATTCAGCTCGATCCATCACATGTACCAGTGCTTCATCGCACAAAATGAATAAAAATAGTGATAATGGATCTCTTTGTCGTAAACATCTCTCCGGTTTAATAAAATCATAGGAATTTCCGTTCAGCAAAACCGAATAAGATAAAGACCTCACACACATCATTATAACCTACCCACTTCAAATCAAAACTGAGTCTTGTTAGCCAAGCTTCAAAAAATTTCATTCCACCCGGACATACGCCTTAGACATATCCGTCTTGATAGCCATAAAATCTTCATTGCAATTCGGATTAGTTCTCATGGTGTGGATTTCCTTTTTATTCTTTTAAAACTGTTTTAGAGGTTTTGGTTTTTATTATTAATAAGGTGTTCATGCCTAAAGTTGTATTCAATTTGGATATTGTTGTATACTGATTTAAAAATTGAGTTTTTTTTCTTCTTCTCTTTGGTCAACGAGTTTTTTTTCTATATGTTATTTGTTTGTGGTAGATTTTTAGAGATCTCAACGAATCTAAGAAAACGTAGGATTTATTATTCGCGGAAAATCAACGAATTCCTCACATTCTTTCAGTTACTATAGTTTTACGAAAATCAACGTATCCAAAAATTCTAATTCAAAAAATCAGTGGATCTCTAACTATATCATATATTCAGAAGAATCAACGATCTCTAACGTTATGCGACTCACCGAACTGCTCCAACGTTCATTTCGGGCTCATGAAGTTACTTAACATCACAAACATTGTAGTAAATCTTTTTTCCTTTTATATTGTTAGTCTCTGTACATAAACGTGTAAGTCCATGTTTCTATTATTTGGAGTAAATTAAATGAGACTAATAAAATACATGCTCCGAAGTTTTCACAAAATTTGATGTTGTAGGCCAGTGCGTGGATCGGTTCCTAGAGCTTGGCATGTCTTCACTTCTTCAATACCTCGCTGATTTGATAATATATTCTTAAAGAACTTAGAGTAGATCGACTGGGAGATACACGTAACACTAGTATTAAATTTACCCCCAAAAAAAAAAACACTAGTATTAATCCAAAAAATTAAGATCGTATTACAAGTTACGAGGACCTCAAATCAACTCAAAGTTGTTATATTTTTGTCTTCATAACCTCTAGAACAGAACCTAAACAATTACATGGAGTAAAAAGTAATGATATAGATCCAGAATCCAATTTAATTATTCCTCTGATGAAACTTGGCTTACGTCTCTAGATTCTGGTACAACCCATCGGTTTAAACGTCTCAACGACGTAGACACCTAAAAAAAATTGGCAACAAACATTATAAGCTCCAAAAACATAGCTTTCTTGAACGAACAAATTAGTTTGTATTTTGTTATCTTAACACTTAAACCAAAAGAAAAAAAAAACTAATTAGTTTGTTAGGTAAAACAAAAAGAATCTTCTTCAACAAAAAAAAAAAAAATTTAACTCAAAAGTAATATTACAGTATATACTAATCCATTTCTAACCTGTTGATCCCAATCTGTTCTCAGAGTCATGATGGTAAGCACACAAGTCTGAACGAATATTCCAAAGAGCATTCCGATCCATACACCCTTAAATTTAGAGAAAATAAAACCTTTATGTTATTTTCGATTGTTAATTTTATTACTCTTACACAATTTTTTTTCTTTTATATTAAAAAAGAACAAAAATATAGTAAAACCTAAAACTTACCTTGACTTGCAAACCAACAACGTAACCAAGCAAAATACCAGTAGGGATTCCGACAAGGTAATAGCAAGTAAGGTTAACATAAGTCACATATCCTTGCCATCCAGCTCCCACTGCAACTCCTGTTCCGGTTTAATCCGGTTTTAAGACACATGATATTGATAATTTAAATAACGGTTCAACATCAATAACCACCACACATCAAATAGCAAAAATATTTATACCAGAGAGAACAGGTTGAACACTGTTCATGAGGATTGAGACGGCCAAAAGTGGAGAAAGATCAGCAACTTCTGCTGCGACAGCTTCACTTGTAGTGAAAATGTAAGAAACTCTTCCTCTTAAAAACAAGAAGACAAAGAACAGAACTGTTCCTATTGAGAGTGACGTGAAAACTGCTACAGTTGTTGCAAACTTTGCTCCCTTTGCGTCTCCTCGACCGAGCTCATTGGACACTCTTACACTATTATATAGATAGTTACAAATTGAGAATAAAAAGAAAAAAACAGAAGACGATATATAATTTGTATGAATAAAGTGAAGTGTGTAGATATGAATTTATATATGTATAATGCACCTTGCTGCTGCCAAAAACCCAAGTGCTATCATCATCTCCAGTCCATTTATGTTGATGCTACAGAAAAAAAAAAATTGGACAAGAAGAGTCAAAATATAGATTACTATCTACTATTTTACTTGTACCCTTATTTTAAGTTAAGGGTCAAGTAAATAAAATGTCTAGAAGGGAAATTCTTGTTTATTTACCATATTGCTAGTGCATCAAGAGCCACCTCTGCGTTTTTCAAATTTCCAGTGAGTAGTACCAAGATCGAATTGTACCATAACTCCAAGCTGTCAAAATCACGACCACAAAAGAATAATTATTAATTTAGTTTAAAGGTAGTCTACATATGCGACTCCACTTATTTTAAAGACTATCTGTCTTTGACAAACTCATTCCTGGAATCCTGGTTTTGACTTGACTCTTTCGAATTTGGAAAGTTCATCTCACTTACCTATAAAGTGTTTCATTTGAACACTCTTTTGTAACCAAATATTAGGACCAAAGCTACTTGAGTGATAGTTATATTTATGGTTTGCAGCTATAAAACTAACACAATAACCAATCTTTTGTTTTGAACTTTTGACCAAACACAAGGAAAACTAAAGCTACTTATGAGAATGCCACTAATAAGATTTTTTTTTTTTTAATCGTCTAGTACATCATTATTATTACCACTAATAAGACTTTAATCTTTAACTTTTGCTATGTACGTAAATATTTGGTTGATGAAACATTAATTACTTAAAATTTTGGTAAAACTAAAGAAAGCTTACCAAAGCATTCCACCGGAAGACATAGACATTTTGAAGACAGGCCATAAATCTTTGAAAGCCAAAATAGAGAATCCTCTCCACGTGTCCTTACACCCACCGCACGTGACGAACAAGAGCTGCGCAATGTTAGGCAACCAGAACGCAACTAGCGTCGAGGTCATAGCACCAGTGATGCCGAAATCGAAATGAACCATTAGGAGCCACGACAAGAAGACATGGACCCCTAAGGAGACAGCAGCCACATAGGCAATGATCTTGTTCTTGCTCTGAGCTTGGAGAAACATTTGGCAAGTGAAGGAAGGAACGAAGGAGAAGTTGATTCCTATGACCCATAGAGCTATGATCCGAGCCACACGGACAATGCGTTCCTCCTGACCTAAGGCTAAGAGGATAGGGCCTGCAAAGATGTAGACGGGCATGAGGCAAATGGTACAACCTGTGAGGACGATCCATGACCTTTGGAGGTAGATCCCGAGCATATGGTTTTGTTTGGCTCCGTAGGCTTGACCACATAGTGTTTCTAGTGCACTAGCCATGCCTAGCTGCATTACGATTATTACACAACAGTTATAAGTTATAACCAAAGTTGAGACATGTGCCAAAATAACATATTCGAAACCAAATCCTCCAAAACCATATAAACTCAGTAAACATGATAATTGGACTTTGTTCAGTAGAGAGATGTGCAAAAAAAAATTCAGACTCCTAAATTATACTTAAGAGTAGTGATTCGACTTTAATTAGAAGGTGAAGAGTTCAATACTTAAGATTATACTTTTTTTTTTTCTCTGTTCGGCTCTTTATGGCGTCTAGTCTATGACAAAATTAAGCTTCAACAAAATTTGATACGTTTGGTGTCTTTGGATAATTGAATGAAAACAAGAAAACATATTTTTGTTTTGTTTTTTCAGGGCGGAGACGTCGGAGAGTGTTTAGACCTACGAAGTCGACCCATAAATTAATCTTGTCAAACATGGTCGACCCATAAATTTATTTAATGCAATACTTTTCAACACCTGTATCCTTATGACGTAATAAAATATTAACTAATACACATCCCAAATTTCGCGCATAGACATTTTAAATTAAGAATGAAAACGCTTTAATTACACCTTATTTTATTTTCACACAATCTTACAAATTTGTTTTAGCTAATTTACGTATTTTCTTTGTTATATAGTACGTATTTTGTAGAAAATCATTCACGTTATTTTCACATGAATGTATACATTAAACTTTTGATAAAAATTTAATTTTTCCATCTAAAATTTCTATTGAACTTAAAATGATTTACAACCTTTTTTCAACTCAATCAAAGTTTAAGAAAAACCTTGGAAATTTTTAGAAAATAGTACGAATTTGGTATCTTATCTATGTATAAAGAGATTTGTGGTTGTCCAAAAACCACCACACACTACGACAAGCAGTGTCATCTGTCAGCATTCACATGATATATATATATTTTTTTTTTCAATTTTCCGTTAGAGGGAATTTATTATCAATGGTCTTTTTCATTATTTATTGAAAATTTTTTCTTTTTTTAAACTTATTTTTCCAAATCAAGGTGCACATGTTTTTATTTTATTAGACTAGTGTAGTATGTTAGTACCACAAGTAGATGAGAGTTTTGGAAGCATTCTGTTTCCAACAGTTTTCTCATTTTGTAGTCACCCACAATTATTAATTTAGAAGAAAAAAGGAATTTTTCTTTACCTAAAAAAGACATCATAGTCATGTTAAAGAAAAGAAAAAGAAAAAACATCATACTCATTTTCAAAGCCTTTTTTTTTTTTTTTTTCAGCAACCTGAATTAATTGAATAGCTCCGCATTTTTGTGAGCCAATCCGGTGGATATATAATAAATTATTGAAAAGTTCTACTACTAGTATCAAAATTCTTCAACATAAAATACTATTAAATCATTATGACAAATAAAAACGCATTTAATAAAATATTAAGATAAAAAAAAAAAAAAAAAAAAAGAGAGGAGTAGAAATGAAAGGCTCACCAAGATACCATTACTGAATCGGAGAAGAACCGTGAAGGTGACTGAGTAAGCAGCCAACTCAATAGGGCCAAGATGGCCTATGAAAGCTTGACTTATCATTGAAACACCAAACGTTGAGAATCTGGTAAAGATCGCCGGCGCCGCCACAACCCACAACTTCTTTGACTCGATCCAAACCTTCTCCTTCATCCCTAACTCATCCTCTTCTCCACCGTTCTCCGCCGTCTTTTTCAGCAGAGCCGCCGTGAGCTCTCCTTCTCTTCCGGCCATCGTTGTATCTCTGTTTGTATCTAATGGACCAGAGAGAAGGAGGAAATGAAAGAAGAGAAAAGGCAGAGAAAGAGAGACGAGAGAGTTTGTGTATGAATTGGTTTGGTTTATGAGAAGCACTCTGTGTTCTCTTTATATAATGTTTTTATTTATTTTTTGTTTATCGTCATTTATTATTGGGAAACGAAAAGCCGCCTACGCCTCTTGCAGAGAGTAGCAGCAAGTGAGTGGTTAAAATATTTCAAGAAAAGAAATAGATATATCTCAAGATCACCTAAGATCGTATATTTATGATTTGATCGACCATTTATCTAAAAACAATTACTAATAATTGAGATAATTTGCTAAGATATACTAACTTTTATCAAATTTTTGAAAATTATAATATAATTTACAAGATTATAAATATATCTTTTATATTCAAAAAGTTGACATTTGTATCCTTAATTAATAAAAACAAATTAATGTGAATTTCAATATAATAATTCATTTTTAAATTTTGTTGGATTTAGTTGATCCTAACATCCTAACAAATTTTTGAAAATAAATCTCAAAGTATAATTAAAAAATGCTAGATATTTTAAGAATTGGTTAATTTGAATAAGTTATACAAAAATTCATCAAAATTTAATTATAAATTAAAATTTAATAATAAAATATTTTTAATTAATGAATTGAAAATGTATAATAGAAAATTATATTCTAGATTATTTTACTTAGTCACATATTTAAATTTTTAATTAATAAAATTATAGGTAGAAATAATATTATGAATTTTAAATTTAGTTAAGATTTTTGTAAAAATTAGTTTTTAAAATTCTAATTATTTTTTTGTTGATTTTAATTTAAATATAACCTATAAAAATAAGAATCACCAAAAAAAAAGTCAACAATATAAATATGTCAACTATGTAAACAAACCAACCAATCAAGTATAAGTCGGCTATTATAAAATAAGTCGACGGAAAAAAAAAATAAGTCGACAGAACAAAAATAAGTCTGTGAATTCAATAAATCAGTTTTATTTATAAGTCAATATTAAAATATATAAATTTACCACGAACAAATAAGTCTACGAGAACCGTCGAACAACAAAAAATTAACGGTATAAATAAGTCAACTATGTAAGTCAACATGTATAAAATAAGTCGACGATGAAAAAAATATAAATCAACAGTTTAATAAACAAACTTTATTAATAAGTTAACATAGTATAGTATGATATAAGTCTATCAAAAATTAATAAGTTTACAAGAAAAAATACATACAAAAACCAACTAATTAAAATGCAACTATGATTTTTTTTTCTCTATTAAATATCAATTTTTCATTACAAAATAATTAATTAATACAAATTTAAATTAATTATGGTTTTTATTTATATTATTGAAAAATAAATTAAAATATTTAAAATGAATTAATTTTGTTGTGTACTTAAATAAAAAGACCCTTAAATAAATAATAAATAAGAGTAATTTGATATTTTTTTTCTTATTATAAAAAAGAGTATTTTTAAAAGTATGTAAAATTAGATATAATTTCAAAAGTTCTTAATTATTATAAAGTAGTTATCCAACTCAGTAATATTCATATTTGTACACGTAGGTACTTGAGACCAAATTTTCAAACATTACCGTAAACCCGTGAAAAACAAGAATCAAGTCACGATCCAACACAAAAATTGTCACATTAATATTGTGTAACCAAGATTCGGAGAGGAACCAAAGCAACACATTATTTTCAATAAACTAAGATCATCAGATCCATTATGAGAATCTTAAGAGCCAAATATTTATATTTATTTAACAACAGAAAGAGCCAAATATTTAATTTTCTTCATTTTTTTTTGTGAAGTCTATTTTAAACCTTCAGATTCAGGTTCAACCCAGCGGTCCAAAAGTTTCAGCGATGAAGATACCTGACAAATAACAATAAACAACATAAATTCTTAAACAAGTTAATATTTTTGTTATAATAAAAAAATATACTAAAATTTCATATTAAAAAAATATGGTAATCAGTTTGTAAACCTGTTTATCCCAATCTGTTTTTAGAGTCATTACAGTAAGCACACAAGTCTGAACAAAAATTCCAAAAAGCATTCCTAACCATACACCCTGAAAGTTAAAGATCAAACAATTGGTTTATTAT
Source organism: Barbarea vulgaris (assembly GCA_963667165.1). Lineage (NCBI taxonomy): Eukaryota > Viridiplantae > Streptophyta > Magnoliopsida > Brassicales > Brassicaceae > Barbarea > Barbarea vulgaris. The sequence continues at coordinate 17,855,786 of OY763889.1, forward strand.
TTTATGCTTAACCATTAAAAATTACAGTAAACAGAAAACTCTGAAAATATGAAATAAAATTAGAAGAAAATAATGTAATATTTAGAATGAAATTTAAAAAAAACAAAAAAAACAGACTTGCCTTTACTTGCCAACCGATAATATAGCCAAGAAAAATACCAGTAGGTATTCCAATAAGATAATAGCAAGCAAGGTTCACATATGTAACATATTCTTGCCATCCCGCTCCAACAGCAACTCCTGCTCCAGTCATAATCAGTTCAACATACACAACACACGTTTATAATATGATCATACAATTCAAATTCCATAAATATAAATCCTTCTTTAATACGGACATGACCAAGCTGTCTCTATGCATTAGATTTTTTTCTTGGTAAATATTGCAATCGGGTGGTTGATATTTAAATCCATTACCAATACAGAACGGACCGGAACTAAAAAATAAATAAGTAGTTGAGAAAAGGAGACCTAAGATATACAAAATAATTAATGTAATCTACTTTAGTCGTGTTCCTATGGGACTAGCTAGGTCCTACTTTGTGAATCAAGAAACAAGACTTTCTCCTAGATTACTTTAAGTAGAAACAATTTCTCACTTTTAAGTGTTAAACTTATGAAAGTAAAAGTCTAGAGATGAAGATGGATATTACCAGAGAGAACAGGCTGAACACTATTTAAAAGGATGGAGAAGGCTAAGATTGGAGAAAGATTTGCTACTTCTTCAGCCACGGCTTCACTTGTTGTGAAAATATATGAAATCCTTCCTCTTAGAAACAAGAAGACGAAGAAGAATATGAATCCTATCAAAAGTGATGTCAAAACCGCAGTTATTGTTGCAAACTTGGCTCCCTTTGCATTTCCCCTTCCGATCTCGTTTGACACTCTTACACTATTTACATACATAGTTTCCCAAAATGAGAATAATTAGAGTAGATATACAAATAAAAATCGTCAATAATCGTACATAGTAATGCTCAACTTAGTAAGAAAAAATGTATGTGTGTGTGTGTATATTTATATAATAAGGTATTGAGTATATGTATGCACCTTGCTGCTGCCATGAAGCCGAAGGCTACCATCATCTCCAGTCCATTTATGCTGACGCTGTGAAAATTGATCAACAAAATTAAAAAAAAAATGCATTCATGCATTTTTATAGGGACCAGAGACAGAAAGCTGAAGTGTTGTTTACCAGATTGAAAGGGCATCAAGAGCAACTTCTGCATTTTTTAAGCCTCCCGTGAGCAGAACCAAGATCGTGTTGTACCATAGCTCCAAGCTACTCAATATTAATATCAGAAAGGATTTAGTATATAAATATTTTGTAAGTATGCTTAACCAGTACAGTATTTGTATAATAACTCCGAACTTCTCTTAATTTTTGACTCGGTAAATAAATGTATATATATCGTAGCAATTCAAAGTATGTACTGTATTAATCTTCATTTCAACCAACAAGATAAAACCATTAGATAAGCCATCAAATGATTTTACAAAACTATTTGTATTAACTACTAGTTTAAAATATGTAATCATTTGGTTAACGAGACCTTTTTTTTTTTTTTTGATAATTCAGAATAAATCTTAAGTCTATGGAGGACCCTTTCTCCGGATATTCAAATGGACAGTAAATAAGGGTTCATATTCATTTGAGTGTCTAGATTTAATGTGTTGGAGTTTCGCGCAGCAGGTGGATCGAACTTGAGACGTGTTGACGCCCCAAATCTGTTTTCTTACCACTTGACCAGAAGACTCTGAACAATTTAAAAATCTTACGAGTCGAAACTAACAAAACTTGAGAAAAAAGGATTTGAAAATCATACCAAACCATTCCACCAGAAGACAATGATAGTTTGAAGACAGGCCAAAGATCTTTGAAAGCCAACCAAGAGAACCCCATCCACGTGTCCTTACATCCACCGCACGTGACGAACAAAAGCTGTGCAATGTTAGGCAACCAAAACGCTACAAGCATCGAGATCATAGCACCAGTGATCCCGAAGTCAAAATGTACCATGAGGAGCCACGACAAGAAGAAGTGGACCCCTAATGAGACAGCAGCCACGTAGGCAATGATCTTGTTCTTGCTCTGAGCTTGGAGGAACATTTGACAAGTGAAGGAAGGTACGAAGGAGAAGTTAACGCCTATGACCCATAGGGCTATGATCCGAGCCTCACGGACGATGTGTTCCTCTTGACCTAAGGCTAAGAGGATAGGACCCGAGAAGATGTAGATTGGTGTGATACAAATGGCACAGCCTGTGAGGACGATCCATGATCTTTGGAGGTAGATCCCAAGCATATGATATTTTTTGGCTCCGTAGGCTTGACCACATAGTGTTTCTAGAGCACTAGCCATACCTAACTGCATGGATGTAGTTAATGTTGTTACAAAATTAATACTTTATAGATGTTAGGCAATGTTGAGACGAACTCATACATTTGATGATGACTCTATAAATAAACTTATGTTAAAACTAATAAAAGAAGGAGAAAGATGTGTAAATAAAGTTATGCAAGACTACTTATGATTTAAATGTGGGTTGATGTTATGAGATTTTATATGTTTGGCCATTCTATATCTGACATGGAGGAGAATATATTTATGTAATTTTCCTGTAATAACTAATATTATTTGTTTGCAAGATAACCAAAGTTCATTTTGTTTTTTTTTATGAACCATCAGAAGAAACTCAAGAATTAAATGGGTATAATCCTGAGAAATTTCAGAATCTATTATCTTTTGTGAAATGATTTTTAGAAGCGTTTTTTTAAAAAAAAATTAAACCATGGAAATTTTATTGTCATGGTGTGCAAGGTTAATAATAACAATTTTCTAACGAAAAATTATGTTTTAAATAGAAAAAAGGCAATTACCATGATGATTTGTAAAGCTAAATTGATAATTGTACAACAATGTAACAACACATCGACTGTCGAATAAAAGTGCAACTTAGATATCTCAAAATAAGCCGATAAACAAAAGAAAAAACAAACTTGATGACAATATTTGTCTTTTCTAAGGTAGTTCTTATTTTATTTTATTTTATTTTTTTTTTTTTTTGTCAACCAAAGGTAGTTCTTAAAATCCTTAAAATAATAAGTAGAAAATTTAAATTACTCTGATGTCATCTTTTTCACCGATCAGCAAAAAGAAGAGAGGAAACTTCAGTTAAAATTTTCAGCTAAAATTTTACTCTAAAAGTTACTGTTACTCTCACTTCAACTAAACTGCCAATCATACCCAAAGGGATTTGTGCTTTGAATTTTAAGATTTGTAGAAGAAGAAACCATAACAAACTACGACAATCGGGACAAGAATGTAAGCAGTCACGTCACCATGGTACAATCAGGACAAACTGTCTATGTAAGCTTTCTCGATTAAAAAAACAAAAAAAAACTTTTTATCAGAATCATTATCCCAAACATGGAAACAATTTAATTTAGGGAAAATTACAATCAACGTATGTATACCAAAGTTCTTATAAATCCAACTTATTTTCTTTTTCTAAAATCCAATTCTAGTTCTAGTCGCATACTAAAAAGAAATATCTAAAACCAAACGCCGTCAACTATAAAACATTATCACGATCATGAAAACATTTTTTTTTTCATGAAAACATTATATATTGTTAAGGAACGTTACAAACTTACAAAACAAAATTCATTTGTCCAAATTATACCAAGGCTTCGAATAAAAAGTGTGCGGAATCTGCGGTTTTGGATACAAAATGTATAACCAAGATAATCACTGAATTGAGTGTAGAAAATATTGTTTATTCTACACAAACACAGCAAACAAAAAACAATGTAAAGAGATTTCTTAACTTTATTTATATAAAAAGATAAAAGAAACAAAGGATATTTTGCCAAAAAACAAAGGAAAAATAAGTTGGTGTACTATAAAAAGAAGATTTCTACCTACGTCTACAAGGGAAGTTCCAAAATATTTTAGTTTAATCCAAATTTGACTCATAATGCTATAGATGTAGAGCTATAATTTGTTTAAGGTTCTCTCGACCATGGGACTGGTTTAGTACAATTGAAATCTAATAAATTTTAAGTTGACGAAAACAAACAAAAGAAAAGGTTTGTGTAAAACTATATTTTGGTACAAAAGGTTTCATTTTACACGTATCTCTTTAATTTGTTACGGAACAAGAACAACTCTAATTCCTTGTATCTTATATTTTCATTAATTAATCCGTACAAAAGAATTAAATTAGAAGAAAAATAAAAAATAGAGTGTAGAAAAACTCACCAAGATACCATTACTGAAACGGAGAAGAACGGTGAAGCTAAGGGAGAAAGCAGCCAACTCCGTTGGGCCAAGGTGGCCGATGAAAGGTTGACTTATCAAAGCTACTCCGAACGTTGAGAACCTCGTGAAAATCGCCGGCGCCGCCACAATCCATAGTTTCTTTGATTCCCTCAAAACCTTTTTTCTCATATCAAACGATTTAAATCCATCATCTCCTCCGCCGTTTTCCGCCGTCTTATCCAGCAGAGTTGCCGTCACTTCTTGTCTCATTCCGGCCATCGTCTAAAATGAATTTCGAGTAGACAAATTGTGAGAGAGGAGATATTTTTTGTTTGGTGGGATGGTGTGTATGTATATTTTGAGGTAGTTTTTTACAGCAAGGAAATAAAAAGTCAGCCATGTAATTTGCATATATGAGAATTTGGAAACAAAGTAATATGAGTCTTACTAAGGAAATAAATCAAATAATAAGATGACTATTTTTACTTTCCATATTTCTTAAATATATGTTAAATTTTATAATTTGGTTTTCAAAAACAAATATATATTTTTTTAATTTAAATTTTATATTTTCATATTATTTGGATTTTAATAAAAAAAAAACTTATGAATTGATTTGACTAATTATTTTACATGTTCCTAATTATTTGACTAAAAAAATTGATTTGAGTATAATTCAACTTAATTTACTATTTTAATTGGTTGAATGTTAAAATTATGAATTGAATGTTAAATCAATTTCCTCCAAAGTATATTTAAATTATAATATCACCAGCTAATTTATGTTTAATATGAATTAATATTTTGGTGAAGTTAAAAGAATCATAAAAAATGTTTAATATAAAAAGCTCATCTATAAATTTTATATCTTCTCCAATTTGATTAATAACTACATGAGTAACAATCATGCATGACTATAAAATTTTAAAATAGGATGAGCCCCCTTTTTCACTGTGCCACACAACACCATCCAAAAAATAATAATAATAACAATTCCTAAGAATTAATTTTATATCTGAAATTTGACTAATTATGATCCCAAAGAAAACCATCATAATTGCTTTTAATACATCATAATATCGAGTCGTTAATTCCAGATGCTGCAGACGTGGTGTTGAAAAAAATAAGTTTTCTACGAATTTTGACTATAAATATATGTAAAATTTAATTTATTATCATAAATTTAAAGTTTGACTAAACTACAATTAAAAATAAAAATAAAACAAAGCATGGCATTACTATTTTTTGTGGTAAACGGTTTTCGATTATGGGCACCACTAGCTTAAAGATAAACGAAATGAAATTTCTGTTGATATCATGATCACTGTAACTCTGTAATGAGTAAAATGCACCAACGAAAACTTTTTCTTACTACCTCCATATCATATTAGCGACATTCATTCTAACTAAAAATATATATATATTTGTGAAAAAATTTCCTTAAACGTTCTCTAAAAATCATACGTACTTTTGTTATATAGGGTGTCTAAAATTTTCACATCTATTAAAATTAAAAAAAAAAATGGGTATAACAATCATTCGTACTACTCACAAAACGCAACGAATACCGTTATATGACGATAATCATATAACGCTGCAGACTTGTATGAGAGTTAGACTTCAATATCATTTAATGATTTTCTGACCAAACTTTATCTATATCTGTCGCTATATTTTTCTTTTTAATTTAATGTTAAATTATGTTTGAAGAAAAACATAAGTTACATCAAAGTGTATCTTTCGACTTTAAATATTGAGATTACATGAAATTCTTTTTGTTGATTAGCTTCGGGTTTCAAACTAGTGTTGTAGTCTATTCTCATAGCCTTGATCGCTCTCCATTTAAATTGCAGATAGTCATACTCTCATGCACTGATTGGTTTGTCACTTTTGAAAGCTCCGAGCTCGTAAGAACGTTGCTTTGGCTCAAGTTCATTAATATTTTTAAAAGAGTCGACTAGGTGAAAATTTATTACTGAGATAAGGACTGCCACTCTAGTGGTCTAATTTTTACATTTTAAATCTGGATGTGGAGATTTAAATTCGATTACAAACCCAAGTTTTACCACAATTTTACAAAAATTATTAATTTCGTCAAGTTTGGTTTCGACTTCGTGATTCTGGTTCAACCCAACGGTTCAAACGTTTTAGCGACGAAGACACCTGAAATGTTTATATAAATAAGTCAATTCGTTTTTTTTTTTTTTTTTTTTGCAATAAAAGTCTTAGAATTTCTTATTAAAAATGAGACAATTAATTAATATTCAATTTATAAACCTGTTGATCCCAGTCTGTTCTCATAGTCATTATAGTAAGCACGCAATTCTGAACAAAGATTCCAAAAATCATTCCTAACCAAACACCCTAAAATTTGAAGAAAAGAAACACACTACATTAGCTTGTATATTATCAATAGATATATATTAATTTATGGTGAATATATAGAATTAAAAAAAATAAACTAGACTTACTTTGACTTGCAAACCCACGACATAGCCGAGGAACACGCCGGAAGGAATTCCAACAAGGTAATAGCAAGCAAGGTTCACATATGTAACATATTTTTGCCATCCTGCTCCAACAGCAACTCCTGCTCCAGTTAGAACAGTTTAAACATATATATGCGCTAGCTTAAAAAATATAATCAATATTTCTATAGCTGTACAGAGACATGTATTGTAATTTTTTGGCTTAGAAACAAATTCATACGTCATGTATCCATTATAGATACATAATTCTTGTTTTCGAAGTTTTTGGATTTAGTAGCACTGTAGCAGATAATGAAAATTTCATACATGTAAACAAAAAAAAAAAGTGATTGAATAGTGGATCGTTTTTATTATTCGGATAGTGACTTGTCCCATAAAACCTCGTACATGATTACACCAAACTACCTCAGACACAAAATCTTGAGAACATCTACATCCGTAGGTACTCTAAATAGAGTCTTTCAATATTATAAATATTAATATTTTTAATATAAAGCCTTTTAAATATATATATATATATATATATTTGTAATATAGTTTAGTTATTTAATTAAATTAAAAATGAAAAAAAATTGTACCAATAACAATGAGACATGTGTTGTTAAAATCTCGAGGAACTTTGAAATAGTTTCTCATTTATTCTTCTTTTTTTTTTTAATTATTTTTAAAATCTTTTAATAATGAGATATTCTAATATAACCCCACCGTTGGAAATGCTCTTATACTTGAATTTGTTTATAAAAAAAAAAGAGTCTAAGATAATCAAACATTAATTTGATTGGAACTACTTGTTGGGAAAACATAATCCAAAATACTTACTTAAATATAATACTTTACTATATATTCATGCATGACCACAAGTGTTAGATCTTTTCAGGTGATCTATGTTATCGCTAACCCTCTCTAACCAATTTAGACCGGACGAGTTTAGAGAAACTTAAATGATATATATCCGGTCCATGCATGAATAAATATATAGTGACCACTGAAAAATGACTCCTTAAAACGTTCTATGGATTGAATGTCTCATTCGCTATAGGAAGATCAAAAGGGAAGACACATACCAGAGAGAACAGGTTGAACACTATTCAAGAGAATGGAGAAGGCCAAGAGTGGAGAAAGATCGGCTACTTGTGCGGCAACAGCTTCACTTCTTGTAAAAATGTATGAAACCTTTCCTCTTAGAAACAGGAAGACAGAGAAGATCATGATTCCTATTGCAAGTGACGTTGCAATCACTATCATTGTCGCAAATTTGGCTCCTTTGGAGTTTCCACTCCCGATCTCGTTTGAAACTCTTACACTATATTACAAACATTATTACAAAATAATTTTTTTTTTTTTAAAAAGAATATATTTAAAATGAAGCATGAATAATCAAATATTTAGGATTTTTCAGTAACATTTTTAAAATATATTATCAGTTAGTTCTGAAATTATTATAAATTTAATAATAGTTTTAAATATGAATATCACTAATTTCAAAATAGATTAATAATTTTGTTATGATTATTCTAAATCTTGAATTAGTATGATATTCTATCTAGTACATATAACATGTACTATGCACCTTGCCGCTGACATGAAGCCGAATGCTACCATCATCTCCAGTGCATTGATATTGATGCTGCGAAAATTGATAGACATATAACAGTGAATCTAATTAACAATAATCAATTTTTATTTGAATTGATTCTCGCTAGGATTATATATATGATTACATGTATCAAACTAATAGACTATAAGTAATAATAACAACAAAATCTGACAAAACTTTACCGATCATTACAATTAAAAAAAAAAAGAAAAAAAAAGAAGAAGTTTAAGATCGATGATAAAACTTAATGGAGTGGCGTATAACTAAAAACAAAATACTATCTGATTAGTTTAAAAGAGATTAATTGAGATATCGGAAACTGATTACATGAGTTACAAACCTTAAAGTTCTAGAAGAAACTGTGAAAATATAAAGTTAATATTGTACAAATTTCGTCAGAATTTGTTGTTATTAGTTGAGAAATACGTGAAAATGATTTTAAACAATTGAAATGGATATAAACTAAGTTGTTATCTATTTTCGTTTTTTGTTTTTTTTTTACATTATACAAATGTTTTTTTTTTTTTTTTTTTTTGGTAACATATTATACAAATGTTTAACTCCATATATGAGGCAAAAGATCACCACAAGACACAAGAGACATAAAACTTATATATTATAGTTTACCAGATCGCAAGTGCGTTGAGAGCAACCTCAGCGTTTCTTAAGTTTCCCGTGAGCAGAATCAAAATGGAGTTGTACCATAGCTCTAAGCTGTTCAAAATTAATATCACAAAGGAATTGATAATATGTGCTATCACAATAATATTATTATTCTACTAATATGCATAAACAATACAATATTTTCTATAACGTATATTCAAAATTTCTCAATCTTTGGCAAGGTAAGCCTTTAACTCTGTACAATTTATACATATATATGCATAAAAACCCATCTCTTATATCAATCAACATGACAATATATATATATATATATATATATATAGATTCTTGATTGACGAGAAATTTGTAGAAAATTTACGAGTTTACACTATATAAATATTTGAGAAAATTAGAAAACCATACCAAATCATGCCACCGGAAGACAAAGAAAGTTTGAAAACGGGCCAAAGATCCTTGAAAGCCAACCAAGAGAATCCTCTCCACGTGTCCTTACACCCACCGCACGTGACAAACAGGAGCTGAGCAATGTTAGGCAACCAATGCGCTACAAGCGACGAGGTCATGGCACCAGCGATCCCGAAATCGAAATGAACCATTAGGAGCCACGACAAGAAGACATGGACTCCTAACGAGACAGCAGCCACGTAAGCGATGATCTTGTTCTTGCTTTGAGCTTGGAGGAACATTTGGCAAGTGAAGGAAGGCACGAAGGAGATGTTGATACCTATGACCCATAGAGCTATGATCCGAGCCACACGAACAAGGCGTTCCTCTTGACCTAAGGCTAAGAGGATAGGGCCCGAGAAGATGTAAATGGGCATGAGGCATATGGTACAGCCTGTGAGGACGATCCATGATCTTTGGAGATAAATGCCAAGCATATGATATTGTTTTGCTCCGTAGGCTTGACCACATAGTGTTTCTAGTGCACTAGCCATGCCTAACTGCATATGTTGTCATTGATGGTTCGTTATTACACGTTAAAAAATCTATCTAGTAGCAAATTATTAGTAAAAGCCAATAACAACTATAATCAAATTCAAGATATCTTTATGTTATTAAAAAAAAAAACTAGTTTCAATATATTTTTCATACAATATTATGTAAAGTGTAAACTCTTAATTGGTGCCTTGTTATTGGTAGCGGTTTATATGAACTCTCTGTGATAAACCTTGACACACTAATTCGTCCTAATAAAAGTGATCCGATGTAACAAATAATGAATTTTGTAAAAGTAAAGAAGGCATGCATAACAACTATATAAGTCTAATAACAATAATATATTCAACTCTGAAATGTTATTGGATACTACACTGTCTACACTTAATTAAGTTCTACAATATATATACAGTCTTTTGAGTACTATTTCGTCTCGTAAATGGGAATCTACGAATCTCACAAACAAAACAAACGATGGCATTGGCAGGTGACCATTGGACACTAGTGGCCAATGAATCTTGTCACACTTCTTGACAATGCTGTCTTTGCTACACTACGGAACAGAAATAAGAAAAGGGTATATTCCGTCTTAATTTAAATCAAGCTTCTGGCCATTTGTTTCTTTTTTTTTCTTTTCTTTTTAATTCTTTTTCGCATTTTGTGTGATTTCTTACAATATCTTTGTCCCAACTTTTTGTAGAATCAATATATTCTCCAACTTTGTTTTGTTAAAGGGGTTTCTTATATTCTCCAGCTTTTTAAAAAAAAATATTGTTTTACCAATTAACTTTTTTTTGCTGCATTTCGAACGAATAAAAAAAAATTGATGTAATAATCAAAACTATAATGGAGTTCAAATTCGTTGAGAATATTGTTTATGTGGGAAAAAAAGGTAACTACATTAACAATAAACGAATACTCAACGTTGAGTACGACCAACAACGTCTTCCAAAACCATCTAAATCTACTATATATAGAAATAGCATAATTTCATTTCATCAGGGCAAAGATTTGCGGTTGTAAATTTTATGATTTGTTAAAATTTTATCAAATAATCTTTAATTTTTTTATGATTTGTTGAAGAAACAAGTAAAAACAAGCCCCGACAAGAAGTCTATCTAATCATTCATGTTACCGTATATTGTACCATTTATATTCTCATTCAAACTAATCAAAACATTGTAACATAGATATTTAAATCGTTACTACGAACAAAAAAATTAAATTTAGTTTTACGAGTTTGCAGTGAAGAGTTTATAGTATTACTCACCAAGATACCATTACTGAAACGGAGGAGAACGGTGAGGGTGATGGAGTAAGCGGCCAACTCGGTAGAGCCAAGGTGGCCAATGAAAGCTTGACTTATCAAAGATAGTCCGGACGTAGAGAATCTTGTGAAGATCGCCGGCCCAGCCACAATCCATAGCTTCTTAGATTCCCTCCAAACCTTCTCTCGCGACCCTAACTCATCCTCTTCTCCACCGTCTTCCCTCGACTTTTTCAGCAGAGTTGCTGTCACTTCTTCTCCTTCTCCTGTGGCCATGGCTTTGGTGAGAATGAAGAGAGAGCAGAGAAGGAGTGGAGAGATGATATAGTTTTGTTTAGTGGGTTGTTGTCTATATATACTAAGGAAGTGGAAAAGCCGGCCTAAGCCTTTTTTAAGATTCTTTGCCAAATTGGTAATTACAATATGAATATTTCTTTTCTTAATTAAATGACTAAGAGGATTTTTTTTTCTTTTGACGTCAAACTAACCATACATTCAATCGAAAAATCGTGCGCAAAAGGAGAGGATACACTAGATAGCCATAATGACACAGATCATATCATATCTTATATGGTTCCCTCCCAAATGTTACTGAAACAAGTGATCTCTAGACTTTGTATTTGGTATTTTTTCAATAGAGCTAACGATAATTTGAATTTTTTTTTTTGTAACTCAACTTTTAAACATTGACTACATTGCATATAATAATTGAAAAAAGTTATGTAACTAGTTTTGATCGGATCAACCGACAAAATTCTAAGACGGTCTCTGGCATAGGATGAGAATAGAGAGTGGAATCAAAGATGAGATTGTCAAGAAATATCACAACTTGGTATGATCCTCGAGGTCCTCCGAAAGAGATGTTTTGAATTAGGATAAACAAAATAAAAAAATTTCTTGAAAATTTTGGCCATGAGGCACATTATGGCATAAGTGAAAAAAAAAAATATTTCACATTTCATAAAATTTTGGAAATTAGTTTTGATATCAGCTCACAATCCATTAGTTACATGAAAAAAATAAATGTCATGTGGCGATGCGATGTGGAAAATAACTTTTATCGATAAATCAAATTAGTGCATTAGATTTGACATTCAGCCCATTCATAATAGTGTGATAGACTTACATTTATTGGGCCGAAAATACCAGATTAAAGCCCAATAAAAAGGAGCAATAATTGGAGATAGGAGTTACGGACACGTAACTTTAACAGAAGCAAGGAGGCTTTATTATACTTTATGGGGGCTGAACATCTTTTTAGCAAATAAAGAATTGATATTATATTTAGTATTTACGGCTCTACGTAAATCTTCCGAAAAAATCACTCCGACAACAACAGTACTTGATACTTTTTTATTTGACAGAAATGTAGATTTATAGTTTCAATATTTATTTTAACTCAAGTTCTTTGATTGAAGTTGAAGGAAATTAATATCTATTGTTCCAAAGCCATACAAATATATTCATTAATTACGACAACAAAAACAAACAAAAAAACAAGAATGTGATCCTACCTGATGTTGAACATATCACAATTGGAGATATATTATTCATCAAATTTTGTTTTGTTCAATTTTATCATATAGTATATATTATAAACAACAGATACCAGAAATGGGAAAAAGTTAAATACATAAAATTCATCTAATATTGACTTTTAACTTTATAGGACCACGTGAAGGAATCTAAATGAGTGGACCCCTGACCCCATAGCCTTACGAACTTGTTAATTGAGTCAAAAGCAAACCAAACAGCGCCATTGAGCCATGGCATTTTCCGTAATTACATAAACTAAGTAAAGGATAAAATAAGAAACTTCATACACTGACGTCACGTGCAAGTCGGAACTGTTGGCACAATTGGCAGACCACAGCAACCAAAGTGGTCAAGTCAGCTCAGCTCAAGCTTAAGCCAAAGACCAAAAAAAAAGAGGTTCACCGGAGAAATCAATCAGGAGGAGATGACGACGGAGATGCAAGCCTTATTGTCTATGGAGACGTTACCATTAGGTTTCAGATTCAGACCAACAGATGAAGAACTAATCAATCATTATCTAAGGTTAAAAATCAACGGCCGTGATTCAGAGGTTCGAGTCATCCCTGAGATCGATGTTTGCAAGTGGGAGCCATGGGACTTACCTGGTTAGTTTACTTAACTTCAATCTTGAAATTCAAAGAAACAGAAACAAAAACTATAAATTTTTTTTTTTTTTTTTTTTTGGATTGTTTGACAAGTGTTAGGGTTTTGTTTTGATTTTTTTGATGATGTTTTAGGGCTTTCAGTTATAAAGACTGATGATCAAGAATGGTTCTTTTTTTGTCCTCGTGATCGGAAATATCCAAGTGGTCATCGTTCTAATAGAGCTACTGACATTGGTTATTGGAAAGCTACTGGGAAAGATCGAACCATTAAGTCCAAGAAGATAGCTATTGGTATGAAGAAGACACTTGTCTTTTATCGTGGACGAGCTCCTAGAGGAGAACGTACTAATTGGATCATGCATGAGTATCGTGCTACTGATAAAGACCTAGACGGTACTGGACCTGGCCAGGTCTGTTTTTTTAACTCAATTCTTTAGCTTTATGTTGCTTAGTTTTAAAATCTTGGATGAACGTGTTGGTCTTTGATTGTGACTTTTGTTTGGCTTTGTTGGTTTGTGATTTTGTTTTAACTTTTGTCTGTTCTGTTTTTTGTGTGTGTTTGGAACAGAATCCGTATGTTTTGTGTCGCTTGTTTCACAAGCCTAGTGATAGTTGTGGTAATGCAAACTGTGAGGAAATAGAGAATGTTAATTCTACTCCTACCACTACGACAACTAGATGCTCTCCTGATGATACATCTTCTGAAATGGTTCAAGAAACAGCTTCGTCTCATGTACATGCTTTAACTAGATCGGATGATAACGAGAAATGTTCAAGCGACAAGGGTAATAATGATGTGAAGCCTGATTTTTCAGTGACTAACAATACTAATGTCAATCACGCTGAAACATCGCGAGCCAAAGATCGTGTTTTGGGAAAAACTGTAGTAGAGGTAATATGTTAGTTCTGTGAATTTTGATTTCTCTGTTTGCACTAAGTATAGTGTTCTGTATCACAAAAAAATTCATCTGGTCTTATTGTAAACCATTTTGTGCTTTCTTGTGTTATAGGAAACTCCACTTGTAAGGGACAATTCAACTCTTTATGGGCCTAGCTTTACTCAATTCAATGACAAAACATATTATCCAGCGCAGTCAAACATCGGTTTTGCTGCGTCACACATGGATTCGATGTATTCTAGCGATTTTGGAAACTATGATTATGGGCTACATTTTCAGGATGGTGCAGCTGAACAAGATGCATCTTTGAAAGATGTCTTGGATGAGGTATTCAATAACCGTAACGAATCTTCTAGCGACAAGAAAGACTTTGCGCTTCCAAATATGTTGCATTGGCCTGGGAATACAAGACTACTATCTACTGAGTATCCATTTCGCAAAGACGCTGATGCTTTTGCTGACGGTAATGCTGATGTTTCCGGCCAACAGGTAAACAGAATGTTCAGTAGCTCTTAAGCCTCTCACATATGTTCTAAAATGTCCATTGATCTGGGACTGATTATAGTGTTTCTTCTTGTATAGCAGTTTGTACCTGACAATGTAGCGTCCAGGTGGGTCAGTGTTGATAGCAAGGAGGTAGTAGAGATGCAATCTTCATCAGGGTCCTCTCGAACCTTAACGTCACTTCATAGCAACGTTTTAGGGCAGTATGCTTCAGCGTCTTACGCATCTATCGATCCATTTAACTATAATGTGAATCAGCCTGAGCAATCATCTTTTGAGCAAAGTCCTGTTGACGGCAAGATTAGTTCCAGTGACATTTCTGTGTTCAAAGCCAGGACTCAGGAAAATGAGACGAATCTAGACTTTAATGTAGACCAAGGCACTGCTCCTAGAAGAATCCGGCTGCAAATCGAACAACCATTGACGTCAGTTAACATCAAGAAACAGAGAGATGTAGACAACTATGAAGAAGAAGAAGAAGAAGAAGAAGAAGAAGAAGAAGTACAATCTGCCATGTCCAAGGTAAGGTTCACTCGTCCGGCTGGTATTAGGATCCAGTTTTGCCTCTTGAATGACCATTGATGAATATGCAGGTCGTAGAGGAGGATGAAAGATGCGTTCTTGATAGAGTACAAGGACATGAAAGTCTGTTGGAGTCTGCTAGTTTAAAGACTCAGGGAACAGCTCATAGGAGAATCCGCCTGCAGACGAGATTGCGGAAGCCTTCTATAACACAAAACAACATAGGAAGGGACTCAAACCGTAGCGAAGAAGAAGCAAGCCATAGCAAGGTAACAAGTTTCTTTGCAGGTTACATTAAAACATAATCTTATTATGACATGAATGAACAAAACATTAACAAGCATAACTGAAACGATACGAGATGCAGGAAAGAGAAGAAGATGTATCATCATCATCATGGCAGAAACAGAAGAAGCTAATGAGGAAGAGCTTGGTGCAGTGTAGTAGTATTGTGATAGTAATGGCTGTGATAGTTGTTTTAGTAGGATTGTGGAAAGAGTCGAGAAATGCCAACTGTAACTTCTTGTTTCATCACTTAGATTCTTTCAAAGGCATGTTTACTTGATGATGTATAGAATAGGACCATTCTCTGTGTTTTTTTGTTTTGTATAATAATCATTAATCAATTATGTAGTCTTTTTTTTTATTGTTTGTATTGTTTTTGTTTGATAGTCAAATTCTCTAGAATCATTAACAAAGTAATTCTCTGTTTTATTAATTTTGCAGTTTAAATTACCTGTGCTTTGTGTCCCGGACAATAATAAATCAATGTTGTTTATTAAGGTCAGATTTGGATTCCATAGTTCGTCCAAGTCTCAAACAAACTTCTTACACTTTTGTAAAATATTAGTTGTACTTGTAGTTCATAATCAAAAAATTATTAAAATAATTTTTTTTTGGTGATAATGTAGTTTAAAAAAAATATATATAACTATTATAAGGTTTTAAAATATAGGATATATTATAAAAAAAATATTAAATTATATGTCCTAATTTATATGCATATTTAAAGGTTTGCTTAAAGAAATTTTTTTTTAATATGAATTTTTGTTCGACCGTTCTATTTATACGCGCTAAAAAACAGTTATGCCAAAATGATCCAAATTAAAAAATATTTAATTTGAAATAAAAATATTCATAATATATATTCTATTGTTTTCTTTAAAAATCTTTCTTTTTTTTCTTTTTTCTTTTTTCTTTTTTCTTTTTTCTTTTTAACGAATTCTTTAAATATCTTTTGTATTTCAAGTCTGCTTATTAGTCATCTACCTTATAATAATATAGTAATCTTTTATCTTTCATCTGCCTTATAATATGATCATATGTTGATAATATCAAGACTTCATCAATGAGGTTACAGTTCCCAGAGACCATTCCACAGATTCTGATACCGTCGTGGTTTTTAACAAAAAAGAATCAGAGTAAATGAGGCTAAAGCAAAAAATACAATGGACCACGTTAAAATGTAACGCTCCATCACATTTTTCACCCTCTTTAAAATCTTCGAATACAAACAAACGATGCATGATTCATAATCAATCAGTGTCTTTACCTTCCTAAATAAAATCCAAACAACAATCTTAGGATTTTTGTAATCAATAATTTATTATATTTTTTTTTATGCGTTACATTCAAAGAACGTAGTAGTTTTTAAATGACATAGGAAAGAAGATAAAAGATCGAACGGATAAACATCATCCGACTTCGGAGTGGGTCCCGCATTAATAAAGAAGGTGGCCAGGTGGCATATCCAATACAATGTGCGTTTTCTCTATATGTTTCTCAACACTTGTGTCTTTTCTATTTATTGTTTAAAAGGAGACGAATTTTGGCGCATCGTTTTATAAATAATTTTTAAATCGAATTTATTTGAAGTGCGACTAAAACCAATTTATGTGTCGACAAAAAAAAAAAAAAATTATGGAGAAAAAATAATATTATAAAGTTTTTCCAATAGGTTTTTCATTTTATCGATCTTATTAATATATATATTTTTTGAATATCCTATAATACATAGATTAATCTATTATATAAAAACTGAGTTAGTCTCACCAGAGTATGACACCTCAGCATTCCCCTCCATGACACATCAGCATAGATTTTTATTATTTAATAATTTATGTTTTATAAGAGATTAATACATCATCACTCTTTTCCATGACATATTTACGTATTTATTTATTATTTTAAAAATTTTAAAATTTAATTTGTTAAGTATTTCAAGAGTTAAAGTAAACATTTTTTAAAAATATATATATATACTCTGATCTACTATCGGTTCTCATCTATTAACAATAATTATAATATTTTTTTCGACAAAATGGACATGAGAATGAGAAAGCATACGTAAACTGGACTATTAGAGTTTTGAAAAAAAATTATTATTTTCATGGTTGGTGTCATTTTATAAAGGCATTGTGAATTATGATATTTTTACAATAAAATAACAAAAATCTAGATATTCATTATATCATGTTTTAAGTCGTTTGTGAATTATTATATTTTATAATGATGTTAGAGGATAAATCGATTAATTCACAAGGATCCTATCTTCCAAATAAACAAAATCAAACATGTATCATATCTATAATAAAAAAACACTATAACGAAGAGATCATTTAAAAAAATACGACAGTTCATTTATAGGATATTTTTCTAAAAAATTTCCAATTTTTTTTTAACTTAAGTTATTTGATTTTTTTTAAACAACATATTAAAATACAACAAAAAACTATAAAATTTATAATCAAAATAATATACATGTTATTTAAATTATTATATTAATTATAGTTTAAAAATATATAATAAAATGCATCTGCGTGTCCACGCGGGTATCACCTAGTAAAATATAAATATAGATAGTTATAGTAAAAAAGCTACAAAAAAAATTATTAGAATTTTTTCACTCTTTACCCGGAAAAAAGGTTTTGAGTTAATTTAATAATTAGTAGTGATAAACTGATGATTTAGAATTGCTTATTTGATTTTGACAGCTAATCATTTCAAATTTTGCTATTTCTTCGTTTTAAGGAAGTATATCAAATATAAAGATTCAATGACAGAAAAAAAAAAAAAAGGAAGTATATCAAATTAAAAGCAAATTATTGTGGGAAGAAACTGCAAAATATAGTATTTTTATATAATTTCATGGTTGTTGACCAATATATAAATATAAATATATATATATATATATATATAAATAATTTTATTGTTTTGTCAAGTATAGAGAATTTTAATAAATTTTTATTTTGTCAGCATCTCAAGTTAATATAATACTATACACTAATTAAATATGATAAATTAAGAAATTAGAAAACCAATAGCGGAGAGACAGTAGAAGACACCCCTAGATTCTACTTCCCTTCTCCGACTATATAACCTAATACAATAATTTGTAAAAATAAAAATAAGAAAAACACACACAGAGAACAATTCGAAGAAGAAGATTCGATCTAGAAGAAAAAAATCAGAATGTTGCTTGTGACTGTAGTGGCTGAGATGATGAAGGAGTACACGGTGGTGCTCGCCGGAATATTGGAGCATCTCTTCTCTCATGCGCCGTTTCCGAGAAGAGTCCGACTTCAAATTTTATATTCTCTTCCTTATCATAATTCTAGTTCCTCTCATCCTCGTCTCCTTCCTTCTCCATCTTCTTAATTTTGCACTTCTTGATTATAAAAAAAAATAAAAAAATCTTAATGTTTTATTTTCTTGTTTACTTTGTGATTTTTCTTTTGAATTAAGATGTAAATTCAGAGCTTTTGTGTATATATAAGATCTTATTTATAAATGAATGCATCTTTTTGTTGGTGAAAACAAAAATATGTTACAGAGCTTTGTTGTATGTATATACTTTTGTGATTTTTTGTTGAATTGGAATGATCTGTTAAAGAAGAGTCATTTTATTGAAAACATAAACTCAGAATTTCGAAACGTTCGAAGAGGTTTTATGGTATGAAGGTGAAAGTTATCTTTATCAGAGACTCTGTTCTCTGACGTTTCTTCTTAGTAAAGATTAGATGAGAGACACCATTCCATTGAGAAGGTCTCAAATCTCGACTTAGTTGTTGTCTCTGTCTGTAGTCATGAGATGTAACCAAAAAGACAAAAAAAAAAAAAAAAAAAGCTGCTAAGTCGGTTCCATTGTCTCATTCCGATCGAGTCGCTCTACACCTCCATCCATATCGATGTTTGGGTTCTGGATTTGGGCCAGCGAAGGCCCGATTCTTTTTTTGCCTTGGAATTGTTTTTTTTTTTTTTGGGTCAAACTGAAGGAGAACTTTCTTTATTCGCCATTATTTGGTTCAAGAATGATCTAATTTCCTTAGTAGTCTTAGTAGCTAAGTATATAATTTTTTTTTTAAACTTAATTGGTAAGTCAGATCAAAAACTTTTGACTGAGAGATTTTCTTCGAGAATATTCTAAGATTTATTAATCATCTTTCGTAAAGGTGTTGATTATGATAAACTTGGCGTTGGCAATCAAATCACATTGCTATAAGTTTATCATTTACCCCATGTTTTAAATTTTGCTAGGCGCTAGTCGGGCGTTCCGATCAGACCTAGCGCCTAATGAAAAAATCGGAGATTTTGCGGGAATTAATCAGGGATTAGTTTTAAGAATTTTATGTACATATATCTATATATATATTAATATATCATGATAAAATCCGTAAGATAATGCAGTTCAGTTGGGTGGAGTCTCAAAATTAACTATGTATGCGCGGGTTTGAGGGTCACCGTTATCAATTTTATCAATTTTTTGTTTTGTTTTAATGAAGGGTAAAAAAGTAATTCTTTGATCATCTTCTTCGTTCAGAAGACGAAACCTACAAAATCTAAACACAACCGCCATTGATTTTCTTAACATAATTCTTTGTTTTTCTCTGTTTTTCTTGCTGTTTTCATCATAAATGTATAGATCTACCATATATCATCCATAATAAATCTTAAAATCTAAGAAAAACGAATTTGATTTTTTTTTTTTTCCGATTATACTCAATCGCGGCGGTGGAGAGCCGCCAAACGCTTAGGCGCCGTTTAATCGACTGCGTTTTAGAAGCTGGGATTTACCTCATCCTTTCCAGAAAGGGGAAATGGTGAACCTCTCCTTGTGGTCGGGATGAGGTAAATGCCTTCCAGCCGGGGCGGATCGAATCAAAGTTTTGTTTTTCAAAGTTTTTTTTTTTTTTTTGAAGTATAAGAGAGACCTATAGAGAATGTGGTCAGAAATCCATAATAGAGTCCGACCACAACGACATAATTGATTATCTTCATGCATAAGGATACTAGATTACCTATATATGAAAAATTGTAAAATCATCATATAATAATTCAGAAATTGAAATAAAAAAAGAAAAAAGGAAGGTGGTATCGTTAAAAGATCATCAATTTTTAATGAAATGGATGTAGGCGTGGCTTGCTGGAAACCTTGTGACATGGCTTAATGGCTATAGACACATTTTATAAAATAACAACATCATTTATTGAAAATACCATTGAGTAAACTCAACTTAGATGTCAAACAATTTTAGGGTATATATATAATTATGTTAGATGCTGCAAATTTGCCAATCAACCATAAAAATATAACATTACAGTCTAAATTTTTATTACGAGAAATTGGACTATTCAGTGGAATTACTTTCTAATACGATTATCTTGTTAAAACTTCATCCCAATCCATAATTCGTAATTCTAATGCATATAGATACAAATAATAGATAAACCAGAATTAGTCCTAATTTTTCAAATTATGAACATGTAGAAGATTTTGAGAAGAAAATGATACTATTTAACCGATGTATATTACTAACATCAATAGAATAATCAGCAATCTCCGGTAATTGGGATACCGTAGGTAAAGAAGATAACATAATTGCTTGTATTTATGGTTTTGATGAGATAATAGCAGGTGAATTAATAGAATTTGAGGAGGATAATTACTAACTTACTAAGTTTTGTTGCTTCTATATTTTTTTTATCATTTGACCTTTCATCAAATTAGTTACTAACTCATTTGGGAACTAGAAACAAGTATTTGAATTGAATTTACTTCAAATTTTCCGATGTTTTATATTTTTCCTTTCCAATATTAGATTTGATTTCTACAGTTTTGGGCTTTGATGTTATTTATCATTCATTTCTCAGACATGCAAGATGATGAACATTGAAACTAATACTAGCTTATATAGTATTTTCATGGCTTGATGGATAAAACTATTAAAAATGTATGTAGAAGATCGGCTCTTTACTATGACAAAAAAAAAAAAAAAAATTCTATTAGTTTTGAATAATTAGTGTAAGCATTAAAAATTATGATCATTGCAAGAAAATCTTTTTTTTTTTTTTTTTTTTTTTTTTTTTTTTTTTTTTTATGTAAGTCTAAGGGTCCGAATGGTGACTGTGTATTTGGTAATGTTGAAAGTGCGGATTAAAAATGCGGTACGGTTCAACGGCGGGTCGTGCGGTTTTTTTTGGGCCGCTAGGTAGAGTGCGGTTTTGAAGTGCGTTTTTTTTCTAATACACATAAACACATATAAATCAAAATCCGCAATACTTTTTCTTAAAACCGCAAATTTTCAAAAAAAAATCTTGATTGGTGTTTATAGTGCGGTTTTGAAAAAAACGCTTTAAATTCCGCTTTTTAATTGTCACCATTCAGACCCTAAATATTAGCCGTGAAATACTATATGAGTTTTGATATCATACCAATATGTGTGGTATCTTCCAATAATGATACATTAAAATGATTACATCAAGGACAAACCAACAATTCATTAATAACAAATCAGAATTACAAAGTCAATAAACAAAAGCTTACAAAAAAATAAATTATTATATAAGCAGATATATGCGTCATATAGTGAAGACGATAATAACATGATAAGTAAATTTGACGATGCTTCCTGAAGTAAAGGCTTATTCGCTAAGGGTATATTACGTATATTATTTTTATTCTTTGTATTCGATCTTCTTTTGATGCAAATTGTGTGGTTGGCTAGCCACTATTGCAACGTCCTAAAACCGAATACTTATGTATGAAGTTTTGTTTTTACAATTAGATATCAATGCTTCAGTATCCAAGACCTTCTAACAGGGTTTGACTTTGACTTTGTCATCCCGTCATATTCTTCGCTTGTCTTTCGCGTCCTCCATGGTGGATCCCATAATCCCCAATTCATCATCAATGTTTTATGTGAGACACGAACATGAAGATATAATTTCAAAATTATCAAAACGAAAATCCCACCGCATATAAACTCTGAGATAATTTTCAGAGGATCGAGGAAGTGATGGATTAGACTCCACTTAATAAGAAACCATATTCTTCGGCCAACCATCTGCCTCGGTATGATCTCCGATGGAACAAGTATATGGTACCCATGGGAATCAATAGGTCGTCCAAAAGCACCATATTGAATCTTTTAGGGTGATTTTCATGGCAGTTTTTTTTTTTTCCATAATAAAGCACGGAGAATTTCATCATGAAATCGAATCACCAAATCAAAACCGTTTGAAGTTGTAGCAAGCGGAAAGAATCCGTCAAAGACTGTTGGAAGGAACACAATAATCATCCATACATAAGCAATCGGAAGAAAATTCAAATCTCTCTTGGAGAAATTGAGAGAAACCACACGTGAAAACCCACCACATTTTGACGGGTCATCAAAGATTGGTAGAAAAACAAACATCGTAACCGTCGTGATGCCTAGACGGACTTGAAACAGAGTTGTGGTGGATCCAAAGGAAAAAAGAGAGAATGATGGAAGAAATCATTGCTCTCACAATTGCCTTCATGATCACCTCCGAGAGAATAACCGCTCCGTTTTATGAAATAGATATATCAATGAAATAGTACAATTAGGCATGACCAAATCTAATCGTAACCGTATTCTGGACCATAACCGTACCGTTTTCAACCGTAACTGAACCGTAACCGTATAAAGTGGTTAATAATCGTAAACGTTAACCATAATATATATTAGTTATGGTTAACCGCAAATTATTAATCGTAACCGTTAATTAATCGTAACTGTATAAAAACTGTTTGTCAACCGTAAAATTCTAACACTAGCAGTTTTAAAAATTTAACAAAAAAATATATTTATATTTAATTATAGTTGAGGTATTAGTTGATATATCATATCTACTACCTCTTTCAATAGAGGTTAAATTCATTTTTTTTCAAAAACATCAAAAATAGTAATTTTTATTATAATCATCAAATACAAATTGTATTTAACCATATATAACCGTAACCATATATAATCATAACCGCCTTTAATTGTAACCATTTTAACCGTAACCATTTTAACTGTATATTAAATAATTAAAATTAAGATTAAATAAAAATTATAAATGTAACCGGTGGTTAACTAACCGTAACCATAATAACCATAACCATAATAACCGTAACCGTGATCTTGCCTAGATACAGTCCAATAAATAAAAAGATTACTCATCAATCGGGTAAAATATTTTCAAACACTATATTCAAATTTTACTAAAAAACATATAAATGTTTATCTTAATCTATGCACCAACGGATTTAGTTTGTTTAGTATATATTTAATAGAAAATATTTTTGTGGCCAATAATCCTAACATCTTTACCATTTTTAAGTGAGAATGTAAACTTGCAAAATTCCAAAATATTTATCTAGTAGTAGTAACTTTTAGTTGATAAAACATTTTTATTTAAAATCTTCATTTTGTTCACTTTATATTCTAAATGATTGTTTAGTATTGATTTCAGAGTCATATATGTTATATAAAGTATTCATTTTACAATTTTAGTTTTCATATCTATTTTTACCCAATCATGAGTATATTTATTTCTTAATTAAAAAGATTTAAAATATCATCAAAATATGAATAGTTTTAGTATATCTTTCTATAGTTCAAATAGGTTTATATCTATCTTTTAATGGATTAATCAACTTCTATGCACTATTTTTATTTAATTAAAAAAATGAGTTAATAAAAAAAAAGTTAACAGAAATTTCCTGCAAAATTCGTCAAAAGAGAAGTTGGGATATGTCAAAATCAAATCTTGAGAGTTATCAATAAAAAAAAGAAAAAAAAAAAATCAAATCTTAAAAATTTCGTTCTAATCCAAAAATTTTGACGAGTAAACAGAGAACGACGTGTTTTTTTTTTTTTTTTTTTTTTTTTTTTTTTTTTTTTTTTTTATTAATCGAGTCTTGACCTGAAGAAAAACAAAAAAAAAATAGCAGCAAAGGGGAAGGGGGTAAGGTCTGCAAAAAAAAAATCCCTTCCCTTCTTCTTCTTCTTCTTCTTCTTCAACAAGATTCATCCTTTATCTTCCACGATGAAGCAGTGTACTCACGATTTACGAAGCACTGCTCTTTCACCATCGGCTCGACCTTTCACCATCGGTCCTTCTTCTTCTTCTTCTTCCTTATCTCTTAAATCTGAAATTGAAGATTCTATTTGGCGTGATTATACTTTAGACCTCTCCTTCTTATCATCTGATGACCAAAGAAGTGGTCTTGATGATGTTGATTCATTCTCATCAACCAAAGGTAAACAAAGTTTAAAACTTTTTTTTTTTTTTTTTTTCTATTCTTTGTGAATTTATGTTATTGTGTTTGAATAATAAAGAACAGATCTTTTTGGTGCAGAAGCTTGTTCTGGAAATGTTTTGGTAAACCCTGATAAAGTTTTCTTGAAATTGCCTGAGGTTTTGATTGAGTCATCCAAAGTTGTTGGTGATGATGATGATGATGATGATGATGATGATGCTGCTGATGATGATGATGCTGATGATGATGATGATGATGATGATGATGATAAGTTGGGTTTGTCTTGTGTCAAGACAACTGTTTTGTCTGAGAAATCTTCTGATCAAGTTGACTCTGAGGAAGATTCTCCTTGTTGGCGAGGAATGCATTCTCACAAGACTTTGGCTTCAGGGCGTTCTACTGATGATCTTAGTGGGTTTCATAGATTGAATCCTTTGGCACCTCAGTTTATACCATCGAATTCTAAGAAGAAGCTTGATATGGATTGGAACAAATGTGAAGAGGGTAGTTCTTCGTCTTTGAAGAAGTCCTTGTCTTCGAATTTTCCATCATCGTCGGGAGAGTTCAACTTAAGTGATTCTCCTCTTGAAGATGGAATAGGTACAAGCATCTTGACCCAAAATGCAGATGAAATTTTCGGTTTTGTATCTTCAGATAGCGTTTCTAAGACCGTGAGCTTGTTGGATTCTAGAAATGAGTTCCAAACACCTAAAAGGTTGGATCCTTTGGCCCCGGTTTTTGTTCCCTCTAGTGCAAAGCTAAGTCCTTCTGTCCATGAGAAGCAAGGAGCTTTTGAGACAAATGCACTTTCAACTTCTGCTCTTACTTCTTCAAGTGATAAGCTGCTAAACAAGGTCAAGGTAGAGACACAATCTGGAGAGGTTGACCGCAGTATTAAGATTCGATATTCTGATGGTGTTCATGAAACAGGTTCGACATCTTCTTACAATCCCTGGATTGAATCTAAAGTTGGGATTACGGAGTTTGCAAAACTAGGAAGCTTCAGCAATAAGTCTCATGGTCAGCGGAAATTGAATCCATTGGCGCCTCAGTTCTCCCTTGGAAATAGTAAACAGAAAGCATATAGCTACGAGAGGAACCAAGCTGCAGATGATTTATCGCTAGTTGTGAATAATGCCGGTTTATCCTCTCCAACTGGTTATTGGGACCATAATGTAGTTGATGCAGACTTAGCACAATCCTCAGTATATGTGGAACGACTCCTTCCTAATATGTCACCTGGAAGTTCTTCACTTATCTCTTCAAAGGTGGACAATGACTTTGGGTCGACTAAGTGGTTTGCGGTGGAGCCAAAACCTACCCTTTCAGTAAAGGGTAATAAAGCTTTATCTGGCCCATCTCCAAAAATGGATGTGAAGAAACTACTAGAAACGATGCACGGACTGTCAGAGTTACTAACACATGCACATGGTTCAGAACCTTCAGATTCACAGTGTGTCGAAGAGCTTGATCTCATTAACAGTACCGTACAGAATCTCGACCTGTACATCAAAAACAACATTCAGGAACAGGCTGGGAATCAATGCGTCACGCGACACAATTCATATGATCTAAAGCTGTCATCTAACAAGAGTAAGGTATGTTGTTTCTACCTGTATTTATGTATATATATTTTGGTAGCTTAAGTCACATGAGATTTCATTAAACATGGAAAGCCCATTACATTCGCGAAGAACTTAGGAAATGTAGCATTATCTCTTGTAGAATTTACAAAAATAATATTGTGTTAATGGGTCACCGTGATTCCAACTCTTCTCTATTAGCTATCAATTAGAGACCTTCAGCTTCCAACGGCAAACAATATGACTGTCGACCTTGATGTGAAAAGGAAAGATAGATACTCCATGGTTCCACGGGAGATGGTCCCAGATTCTCGTTTGTATCAATATGGTGCGACCAAAGATAACGGCTTTGGTCAGGTATGTTGTTTTTCTGCATACTTGAGAGTTGTGATATATGGTATTTAGTAGGAGGTAGACCGTCGGTTTTGTAATGTGTGCAGGTTGTGGCTCAAAGTAGTTACCAACAGAATCATCAAGGCGAGGAGCAGCTTAACCAACATGCACTGTTCTATAAAAGTTTATGGCTGAAGGCTGAAGCAGACAGGTGTTTGATGGTATACGAGACTTCTCTTTCAAATCCAAATCCTTGAAGATTTTAGAAAGGTGACATCAAAGATCAAACTTAAGATATACACATCCTCGACTTTTAATTACGAGTGAAGTTTGAAGGGCATTGCATATCAAAGATTGATAAGGCTTGCGCAAGATTTGCTTTTAATTTTGTAGGTTGGCATGTAAATTTCAAAGATCTCCAATTTCTCGATGGAGACTTACCATTTTCCTAAGAAGTGATGGCTGATACATGACTAATTGTGCAGATGGATGAAGTTAGTGCTCTCTTTTAAGTAAAAGTTTCTTACTTTACTTTCATAATCCTTACTGCTCAAACTTGTTTTTCTTTTGTCAGAACTTGGATGCTGTTTGGACGTGGAACCTTTGGTTACTGCTTTGGTTGCTAAAGATTTTAACGTTTTCTTGTTATGGTCCTGAACTTGGATTTGCAGATGTATAACAAACCTACGTTACTCTTGTTTTAACTACGATGTCATCACTCTTTGTGTTATATATATAGTGCTTCCTTCTTAAATTATACATACTTAAGCCTAGATTTTGATCAAATTAGACAGAGAAGATAATCTCAAAGAAACTGTAAAGAAATCAAATGATGTTCCAAGAAAAAGGTAAGCTAAAAGGCAATGGGACAAGAAACAATGAAACAAAACCAAAAGGACAATGTAGTGATGGTGGCTCTGCAACTCAACCTTATGTGGTGAGTTCCATAATAGCTGAAACAATATCTCCATCACTGGCTTTTATAGCCTTGACAGCTATGGCCTTAGAGACACCTGCTTGATACATGACAAGACCAATGTCTCTAGATTCAAACCCCGTATCATCAACATCTTCTTCGTCTTCTTCTTCCTCTGCTAGTGGAGCCATGGCAGCTTCAGAAGCATCATTAGGTATCTTGCACATCTGAGCAGCCTGAGTTTGTAGCTGAGAGCTCAGATCATCGATCTTGGCTTCTCCAAATATGACATAAGTCTCAGCATTGGGACTCTTGTAAACATCTGGCTTCGCCAAGTTACTAAACTTGATCATGATTGGTTATTTAGTTTACTTGGCGAATCATAATACTTTTTCTGTTGTTTCTTTTTTAATGTTTAGGAATATATTTATATTTATGGGAGATTATTCTCATAACTTATTGTCTTAATTTGACTTTTTCAAAAATTGTCAGCGAGTGGTCACTGGTCAAATTGGACACTATGACTTCTTGTTTAATAGTCCAAAGATATGAGTCATTCACAGTTTTGATAAGAATTCTGAAAAGCTTTGCTTTAGTTTCAGGAAGCTAGAAAAAAAAAAAAAATGGAAGAACAAAACCTATCCTTGTACGCAATGACCTTATTGAGCTCCTCTGTTCTTCCCATGGTTCTAAAGACAGCCATAGAGCTTGGACTCTTCGACATATTAGCCGAATCTGGACCTTCATCTGCTTCTCAGATCGTGTCTATCTTGTCTAGTAAAACACAACAACCTCATGATTCAAGTTTGGTCAATCGGATTCTTCGATTTCTTGCGAGTTACTCCATAGTCACATGCTCTGTTTCCACTGACCATAATGAGCCACGTACGGTCTATGGCTTAGCTCCTGTTTCCAAGTACTTCATCAAGAACCAAGACGGAGGTGGCTCGTTGGCTCCTTTGGTGAACTTGTTTCAAGACAAGGTCGTGATTGATATGTGGTAAAATCATTAACTAACTATTTTTGTCTGTAAAAAACAATGATCTATGTCTTGTTATGCTATATCTGATTGATCTTGATTTTGAAGGTACAACCTTAAAGACTCTGTTCTCGAAGGAGGGATTCCATTTAACAAGACTCACGGTTCAAGCGCGGTTGAATTGGTGGGAAGAGATTCAAGATTCAGAGAAGTGTTTCAAAGCTCAATGAGAGGTTTCAATGAAGTTTTCATGGAAGAGTTTCTAAAGAACTACAATGGTTTTGATGGTGTGAAGTCTTTGGTTGATGTTGGAGGTGGAGATGGTTCTATTCTCAGTAAAATCATCTCTAAGCATCCTCACATCAATGAAGCTATAAACTTTGATTTGCCCTCTATAATCAACACTTTAGTAGCATCTCCAGGTATAACTAAAACTTCTTGCAAAGATTATTGAGAAATTCCCTCAAATAGCATCAAATGATGTTTTTGTTCCATAATTAGCACATATTTTTATTTAGGACAAAAATAGCATTTTATAAAGTTCATAATTTAATATTTTTTGTTTGGGTTGATTATATTAGTATTTAGGGTATAGTTTTTAGGGGGTAGGGGGTAAGATTTAGGGTTTAGGGCTTAGGGTTTAGGGTTTTCTAAACCCTAAACCCTAAATCATAAACCTTAAAAATCTGAGTTTAAAAATAACCCTTAATAAAAATGCTATTTTTGTCCAAAATGAAAATGTGTGCTAAATATGTCACAAAAACTATAATTTGTGCTATTTTTGAGAATTGCCCAAGATTATTTTGTATTGTAAATAAATTATTATGGTTTGTAGGTATTGAGAATGTTGGTGGAGACATGTTTACAAACATTCCTAAAGGACAAGCTATTTTCATGAAGGTTAATAATTTTTTTTGAAAGCTTTTCTCAAGTCATTAACAGAAACCTATACTTAAAAAGATTAATATTAAGGTTTCTTGTGGTTTTGTTACATTTTACAATAGTGGATGCTCCATAGCTGGGATGATGAGCATTGTGTTAAATTATTCTGCAACTGTTATCAATCGTTACCGTCAAATGGGAAGGTGATTGTGGTCGATATGGTCATCCCAGATGTACCAGGAGACACTCTCTTAGACAGAAGCTTGTTTCAGTTTGAGTTGTTCATGATGAACATGAACCCATCAGGGAAAGAAAGAACAAAGAGAGAATTCGAGATTTTAGCGAGGCGAGCTGGATTTTCTAGTGTTCAAGTTCCATTTACATCTCTTTGTTTCTCAGTTGTAGAGTTCCATAAGAATGAGTGATATGTATTCTTTAGTTTCAATAAAGATAAAGACTCAAGAACTAAAGATTATGTTCTTGTTCTATTTGAATAGTTACATGAGTTATTTTAAACTTACATGAGTTATTTTAAACTCTCTCTTGATATACTCAAAAACCTTGTCAAGTATTTAGGTCTGTGTCTGCCTCGGGTTTGATTCTAACATGGCAAGCAAAACAAACTTTGCTGATGGTTATAGCCCAAACGTGAAGCTTGTGGACCGCTGTGACTTCATCCATGTCGCAGAGATCCTTGGCGAGTCTTGTATAATTGATCTCTCTTGGAGCTGTCTCCTGTCTCCATCAAAATGTCATGTAGCTTTTGCGTGGTACTCAAGGTTCTCCAATTTTGGGAGTGTCCGTGATGACCATGACCAAGAATGAAGACCATTATGAAATTTGATGACTACTCCAAACATAAGAGAAACCTTTGATATCTCTGTTTTAGTGGCAGAGCCTTGTGATTGCTTCATACACAATCCACCTAGTGAAAGCCCATATAACCTGAATAGAATCAAGATTTACAAGAATCTCGATTCTGAAATATTTGTAGCTTCGTCTAGGGAAAAATATGGAGACTGCAAAGCAAGCAACATCCGAGGCTATGCGCTTTGATTCCGCAGACTAGCTACTTCAACACTTATGAAGATTAAACATATAATGATTACAGTTGAGAGCTTCTTCTTCGACATGGAGCGGTCCTTAATGGCTCAATCTCCTCTGCATTGAATAATCCAAAAGGGATTGGCTCCACAAGTCATCACCAAATAAACACAACAAGGAACGGAAAATCTCTTTCCTACAAGGTCATTGGAATTATATAGTCATTCGTTGATTTGTTTATTATACAATCACAATGGTTACATGCCTTTACCAATTCTTGAGACTGTAACCATCATGCCTTTCAAGTGTTGCACATGTGAATTTCATTTTTTATAACATATTCATGTAGCATCAAGACCATGATTTACGCAAAATAATCTTCATATAGAACTCTCATAAGTGTCTTGTTTGAAATTACACTTTTGAAACGAATAAGGGCATTATCAGAAACTACACTGCAGGCTTTTACAACATAACTGCTTTCTTTTTGGGTTCAAGAATCGGAGGGTCAATGTCTATCCCCATGTTCGCTGCAGTTCCTGCGATGATTCTCATAGCGGATTCAATAGTCGTGCAGTTTAGGTCGGGCAGCTTCTCAGCTGCAATTGTGCGCAGTTGGTCTATTGTTATCATCCCAACTTTAGCTTGCTTTGGATCTTTTGATCCCTTCTCAACACCTATTACCACAACTCAACAAAAGTCAAACATCACCAAAACTCCCAAGAAGAGACAGGGAAATAGTGTAATGATTAGAAGCTCAAGCTATCATCGCTCTATGAGTAGAAGCTCAAGCAATGATCTAACAAAACTCGGAGAAACTGAAAATAGTGTATAGATGGCACAGCTCACAGCCTCGTATAATCTATCTATATTCAGAGAACTACATCACACAACATATGGTGTACATGATTTTCTATAGTTTGAGAAGAAGAATAAGTAATGTGATCGAACAAAACTCAATCTATCCGAACAAAACTCAATCTATTCAGCTTACCAAAAGCAAGATAAGATTCAACCAAGCGACCTCATTATAATTTCTATAGAGGCAAACCTATTATTAAAATGCACATTTCATTAGTCATGGCACTCATTCGGGTTGGACAAAACAATACCTGCAGCCTTAAGCAACAAAACCGAAGCAGGCGGTGTCTTGAGGATGAAAGTGAAGCTCTTATCCTGCAAACCATACAATATAAACTCCATGAAAACAATCTCAAATAAAACTATAACTCAACACACATCACCATTCAAAAACCACTCTATCACAATTGCAAACAGATACCAAATACACACAAAAAAAACATTAACAACACTATCAAAACAATTCACCACAATGTTAATCTTCATTAGCTTAATCAAACCAGAAACCAAGATTTGTAAATAAGATAGATACCAAATACACAAAAAAAACATTAACAACACTTGCAAAATCAAGTCTTTTTTACAACAAATCACCAAAATGTTACTCTTCTTTAGCTTAATCAAACAAAAAACCAAGATTTGTAAATAAGAGAGTGTAAAGTAAACTCACATCGAAGACAGTGATTTCAACAGGAATGATATAACCAGCTTTATCAGCAGTTCTAGCATTGTAATCTTTGCAGAAAAGCATAATGTTAACTCCTTTTGAACCAAGCGCCGGACCTACAGGTGGCGCCGGAGTTGCTTTTCCCGCCTCTAAAGCCAGTTTTATAACTCCCACAACTACAATAATTCACAACCCAATAAACACGACAATTAAACCTCAGAAAGTAACAAAATTTCTAGGTTTTAAGGAAATGGGTAGTGTAAAGTTTGTACCTTTTTTAGCTTTGCCTCCAGGTTTAGGTGGAGCCATGGCGATAACAGTGAGAAATCTTGGGGTTGAGGAGAGAAGTGGAGACTGTTTCTTTCCCAGAAACTGAACGGAGACATTTGCTTTGGAGGATAATTTGGTGGAAAGAGAATGTGAGAGTTTAGATTTGGGATGTAGAGAAGATGAGGTTGAGTTGCAAATGGTTGATAGAGAAGAAGACGCCATTGATGATTTCACTGTGAAAGCTGAAGGTGAGAAGTTCATGGAGAGTTTTGTCTCGGGGAAAAAAATCCTATCCACTTTTTGAGTTCTCACTTTATGGGCTTAATGGGCCTACAATTTCAGATCTAGTAAGCCCATATACTGTTCGAAAACTTTTAATAAACTATAATGAATGGAGAAAAGCCAGTAGTATAGTATTACATCTTTTTAAGTTTAAACTAGTTTTCACCAGTGAAGATCAAATAGTATGTTGCAACATTGACTTGTACGAACAAGTCGTAATTAGCACGACTCAAGATAAAATAGTTATCAACTATATCTTGAATATCATAATGGAGGTAACAACAATATGCCAATTTCTCCCACCTAGACAATCTTATCTTATGATAAAACAACTATTCATATTCGATGTCTTTATTTCACTTTTCAATCTTTGATAGAACAAAACATATGCCGCCGCGCGAAGTCTTGATATCTCTAAATCATTTACAGCTGACACATAGCTGTCATCAAAATCATATCATTTCTTCTCATCCATCAACTGCACAAACAAACAGCCAACACATTTGGTTTCCATGCATTTGTCGTTAAGACTCATTAGGAATGCAAAATCAAATCAAAATAACAAACCTTTACGTAAGCAGTGTGTAGTGACAACCTCCCAGGCCACCGTAATGATTGCTAATGGCATACAACTCGTAAAGATATGACTGACCGTCTTTGTTCTTCACGTAATTGCTTAAATCTAGATCATGAATCAGGAAATAAATAAATGTATCAATCTTGTTCTTGAAATATTTCTGCTATACGTGAACCGTTTCAGGTGGACAACAAGAATATCTGGCAACTTCCACAAGTCTAGCTTCTTGTTCGCTTGTCTGTGTTCTTTGCAACCAGGAAAATATCACATATCATCTGGTCCGAGAGGCTCCTCTGCTCCAAGCACGAAAACAAATCATTATACGACTTGGTTCAATTCAAGAGTTTGCCCGATCTCAAGGATCACCTTGGGCGAATCTGTAGTTCCTCAACGATTTATTGCTATTACGAGCTAGCAAATCAAAAGCCCCCCTTGGCGTTTTATTCAAAAATATCAAAGCAAAGTTTGGATTAAAAAACCCTCCCGGGCTCGAGTCTAGATAAAGCAGCAGAAACATAAGCAAAAAACGCACTTTCTAGAGTATTCCGCTCGTTAGCTTGTAAATTAACATAATAAGCTGGCGGGAAGGTGGTTTTCATCCCATATTTAAGCCCATCAACAGTTAAACGAGTAGGCATTTTTCTAGGCCCACTAGATTGTATGCAGCCTGTTTATAAAGGGACCGAGTCAAGGAATAACGAAGTGAGATGCGGGAATCCCGAGGGAGTTGCACCCGAAGACCGGAGATCAAGAAAGCTGCAAAGATCGTGAAGAGTTCGCTATAAAGAGAGCTGGAGACGAAGTGAAATAGGGGATCAAACTAAAGAGAGAGCTCCCATAATACACATTTTACAGCCTATTTTCACATTGTATCTCAATTCAGTTCGCAAACTCAAATACGAAGAGTTTTGGGTGTGCCTACTGCGTGTTGGTGTGGAGCTCAAAAAGTGGGAAATATTTCAAAATCAGACTCTAATCACTCTGAGAACGGCTTGGCCTGATAAAAAAATATGGATGGTTGTACGATTATGTAAGTCAAAGTTAGGGCCAATATATTATTCAGTTATGACCGATTAATTGTCATGAACGATATATAATTCAGTTATGACCGATTTATGATTTAGTTATGGACGATTTATGATTATTCAGTAATGGATGATTTATTGTTCAGTCATGGCTGATTTATGATTCAGTCATGGCTACATTACGATTGATTTAGTACTACATTACGACTGATTTATTACGGTACCTGACTTGTATGCACAATTTACCTAAAAATTACAAAAGAGGTACTTATGTATGTTTGTCTTATGACTGATTTATGTATGTCTTTAGCAAGTTATGACTGATTTATGATTGTCTTTGGTAAACATATGTTTATACGTTTCATGGCTGATTTATGTAACATATTGTTCTAGGTTATGGCTGATTTATGTATGTATCTAACAAATTATGGTTGATTTATGTACGTATTTATCAAGTTATGGCTGATTTATGTATGTATCTAACAAATTATGGTTGATTTATGTACGTATTTATCAAGTTATGGCTAATTTAAACAAGAAAGGAATACCTCAAAATGAAAACTCTGGTGATTGTGGTTGTATTAAACAAGTTACCGAAGATTTTTTGTGATATCGTTATCGGTATCTTGTTTTTTAAATTACAATCAAATAACAGAATCGATACCTTGAATCGCTTACACTCATAAAACAGAGATCGTCAGTATGTAGGTTCCAATCCACGAAAGGAATGCATGCATACTGTGGGAGCACATAGCTAGTCTTATATGGAAGAAAAAACACAAGTTTTACAATACACACACTTTACTCGATCTCTAAATTTAAGGATCTTAAGTCAAATCAAATTATCTAAATTTATAAGTTTTCACATTATGTACAACCTGTTAACAAAAAGAGCAAGTGTGTGGCTTTCTTGGATGTTTCTTCTCACTTGCCACTTTCAAACAAGAAGAAAAATGTTAAAGACGGCGGCTAGACTAAAACCTAATTTTGGAGCTGATGTAATTGTTGACATGGAAAACATGCCACTAAAAAAACATATAAATCAGCCACTTAAAATCAACCATTAGACAAACAATAAGTATGTCGTCACTTAAAGATTATTTAATTAATTATAATAGTTTATGAAACCAGCTATTGAAACACATAAATCATGTGAGAGAATTAAGTCGGCATGTACATCGAGTAAATTTCTCGTCAAAAACATTCTATTACAGTAATTACTGTTTCGCTTCTTAGTCAGCCGTAATTAATCCGACTTTAAGTTTATCGGCCTTTTAAAAGCATATTTATAGTAAATCAGCCACAATAAGTCTGAATAAGTGTGCCGCTTTAAAATAAACCAGTCAAATAAGTCAGCTGGATTATCGATAAATAAGTCAGTCAAATATAAGTCAGCCATATCAAAGCAATAAGTCAGCCAAAATTTTCATAACTCGGTCATCAGAATAAAAGTCAGCTGTCTCGTATACATTTAAATTAGCAAATATAACATAAATAAGTCAAAGTTTCAATAAGTCAGTTATGTCGTGTATATATAAATCAGTCGATATCTCATAAATCAGTTAAAATTTTATAAGTGTGTAGTGACTTCAGGCTGAATGGCTGATTAAGGCATATAAATCAGTCAACATGCTAATAAGTCAGCCAATCACTTAAATCGGTCACTCTTCTAATAAGTCCGCTGTCAATAAAGCAAAAAAAAATTACGGCAAACTTTCATAATACACGTATGCAGTTTATGTGCCACATAGGTAGGAGGACACATGCTTTTCGGCTAATATGAAAATAAATAGTAATTATTTTTTGTAATAACATTTTGTTATCAAATGTTTAAAAAGACAGTTTGGACATTAAAAGTATTAAAATAATAAAAAAAATTAGACACATTATGGTCATTTCACATAAATTTTGTAATATTTAAGCAAACTTTCCTAAAAAAAATTCTGGAGGCGATGGTCTAGTTTAGTTTTCGTAGCTCAGTCATGACTTTTTGACTTGACAATGAGAGTTCAAAGTGTGGTGGGTTATGATGCAGAGAGATATTTGGATATCTTCCAAATATCTTTATTATTAATTTTATTATTATTTAGATAATTTCCTTATTTATTTATATTTATCTTTTGGGAGCTTTCTAGAATATTCTAAGTATTTACGGTTTTATGTTTTATTATAAATAGCCTTCTGAGGCCTCCTATTGTATTCAGTTGTTTTATGAATTGATTAATCGAAAGATTTAAAGAGGTTTTGTTAAACCACTGTGAAGAGTATTCACAAATCCTAAGAGCTTTTACGAAAGCCCTGAGAGGAGGACTCTCAAACCCTAGTTATCCGGTATTCTGAGGAATCAACGGATCTCTAGTTCTATCCCTAGAAGCTTCCGATACATCAGTTGGTATCAGAGCTGCGTCTCTTTGGTTTCTCAATCAAAGACCGATTCTGGTGGTCATGGTGAGTCAAAGCATCTATCCTATCCAGGACGAAAGTCCATTCGTTGAAAGAGAAGAAAACTTTGAGATCTACAGAGAGATCTATGGTGATCCGATCTTCGACACATATGAAGACGATGTCATGGTTGTAGACTTCGTCTTTCGAGAAGGTGATTTCGACAATCTGAATCGTGCAAAAATCGTGCATAATCAGATTCGTGCGAAAATGGTGCGGAATTTTATTTGCGCGGAATTCGTGCAAAATTCGAGCTTTACAGAATCAGTGCAGAACCTAGCTACTGCAGAATTCGTGCATAATCCAGTTCGAGCGAATATCTCAGAGTATTCGTTTGGTGCAATTTTGGTGCATACTTGTGACAATATTTGTTTACTTGTGTGTGAAGAAATTTATCGATGGAAGGTTAGGAAAAAGAGAAGAAATTGTTGGATGTTTTGAACGGAAGAAGTTTTGAAATCGAAGACCACGGTTAAGATTCGAGGACGAATCTTCTTCAACCCGGAGAGAATGATGCAGAGAGATATTTGGATATCTTCCAAATATCTTTATTATTAATTTTATTATTATTTAGATAATTTCCTTATTTATTTATATTTATCTTTTGGGAGCTTTTGATGTATCGGAAGCTTCTAGGATAGAACTAGAGATCCGTTGATTCTTCAGAATACCGGATAACTAGGTTTGAGAGTCCTCCTCTCAGGGCTTTCGCAAAAGCTCTTAGGATTTGTGAATACTCTTCACAGTGGTTTAACAAAACCTCTTTAAATCTTTCGATTAATCAATTCATAAAACAACTGATTACAATAGAAGGACTCAGAAGGCTATTTATAATAAAACATAAAACCCTAAATACTTATAATATTTTAGAAAGCTCTCAAAAGATAAATATAAATAAATAAAGAAATTATCTAAATAATAATAAAATTAATAATAAAGATATTTGGAAGATATCCAAATATCTCTCTGCATCAGGTTAGTAGCTCCTAGTTGAGGTGTGAATTTTCTATGTTGATAGTCTAGGGATCGTTCTTGTCAGGTGTTTAAAAAAAAAAACTTGTATCTCACAATTTGGCCACGCGTAGACGTTTTCAATGGTAAAAAAACTCGGTTATCTATAGGTTATGTGGATTAGTCTGGATTTCGGTTTGCAATTCTACTGTTAGCATTCACAGTCTAATAAGTGGTAGATTTATGAGGGAGCCGGTCTTGAAAACTGAAGTATTTCTAGGAGTACCGGGGGTCCACACAGCAAAAGCCTCGTATGCAGATCCTAGTGCCACCATCTCTGCTGAAGATGATTTTATATATGTCGAAAATTTAGGATGTATGCACGAACCATAATTTATGTAGATGCAAAAGTAACCCATTGTCGGTTGATAATGGCTTAATTGATGTGAAAGCGTGGTTTAAAATAGCTTTTTTTTTTTTTTTTACGTAGAATACTTGAACACCGCATTCAAACCATATTAAAAAAAATTCTTGAATATATAAATATATATTTCATGTATTACATAAGTATTATTAGAGATATATGATCTAATTCTAATTTGATGGGTATTAGTCGACTATCTGCAGTATATATATGTGATTACGATGAATAAATTCTTCAAACAATGATTTACGACGCAAATTTTCTTTGACAAGCGGTTATGCTTGTACGAGATCTCAATGATAGACATGCGTTCTCTTTGCAACACTCGAATATACGACGGACGATTTTGCATGTACGACATCTATATGATGGATAAACTCTCCACGCAACATACGAAACAATGGCAGACAATTCTATCTGCAGCTGAAAAACTATACATCTTTAATCTTTTAATCTGTAAGAAATTGCGTTCTCTGTGGTTCGAACTCCAGACTTTAAACTTTTAACCAATGGGACAATTGTGCTTCCACCCCAATTTTTTTTTCGCACACTTATTTCTTCCATATCTTTTTACTTTTATTTTAGTATATACAATTTCAAAACGATTGTTGTCGAGTAAATAAAAGGATAATTCGATGGTGCATTTTGGTTAAATGTTAATAAGATATGGTTGCCAAATTAAGAAGTTTTTATTTGTATCAATTGAAGTATCACATTCATTAATGGAAAACATCAGTGAGAGTTGTAATTCTTCCTTTTTGGCTTGACCAACAATAAATCATTTATTTCCAGGAACAATTGCATTTCAAAATAGAACCAATCATATTCAACTAAAATAAGATAAATCAAGGGCGGCTTCGTTTCTCCGAGTAATGCGCCGTGTGATCACTGAAATATAATAATTAAAAGAAAGAAATATAAGATTTCATTTTAGAAAGAAAAGGTCAACTGAATGGTTCTATTGACTCTTGAGATTGGAAATGGAGAGACTTTCTTATGTGTTTCCTCTCATCTTACGAGAGAAAAGGTCCACGATGCTGCATTTTTAAATAAATTAACAATATAATTTTTATGGGAAAAAATGCTTATATTCATATTATAACATACAAGTTGCCATAACCCATAATGTTTCAATATTTTCAAAGTTCAAACAATGTGAGCCTAACTTTATGAATAATTGAATAATAATCTTAACTTATATATAAACGCATCTTCTTCCATATGAGTCTCTTCAAGTAAATTTCATTACATTACATCTCTCTAATGAAAACCAAAATGACTAAAACAACAATTCTTGTGGCTATATGCCTAATGCTTGCTCTCAACATTGCTGCTGAAACTAAGGTACTTACTATTTTCTTATCCCGAGATCTGAATGTTTTACTCCTCTATGAGTTTAGTTCTTGCAAGAACCTAAACTTATTATGTTTTGTTTGATGATTTCATAGGTTCACATAGTGTATCTCGGTGACACACAACACGATGATCCTGACTCAGTCACCGAGTCTCATCATCAAATGCTTTGGTCAATCCTCGGAAGGTAAAAAATAAATTACTATATAAACCAACTTTGACCAAAACCATATCCAAAACTCATTTTACTCATGTCACATCACATCACAGCAAAGAAGCTGCACATGACTCAATGATCTATAGTTATCGCCATGGTTTCTCAGCTTTCGCAGCCAAACTAACCGATTCTCAAGTGATTCAACTCTCAGGTACTTATAATAACAAAGATTTGATTGATTGAGATTTTGAACAGTCCTTGTTTGATTTTGTTTCCATGGGATAAAATGCAATTTTTTTTTTGTGTGTGATCAAAACAGAGTTACCTGAAGTTGTTCATGTCATACGCGATAGGTTTTACGAATTACAGACAACTAGAACTTGGGAATACTTAAAACATACTTCAACTCATCCAAAGAATCTTCTAAACCAAACTAACATGGGAGAAAATGCCATCATCGGCGTCGTTGACTCTGGTAAACCAAATTTCTTTACCTCTTAAACCGGATTCTTAGAAAGAGTTACAAAATTTGATAAACCGGATTGGTTTTATACTTAAACCAGGAATATGGCCGGAGTCTGAATCATTCAATGATATTGGTCTTGGACCAATACCAAAACGTTGGAAAGGAAGTTGTGAGTCAAAACAGAGTTTCAACGGCTCAACCGTTTGTAACAGAAAACTGATTGGCGCCAAATACTTCATCAGTGGTTTAATCGGCGGTGCTGACGAAAGCAACTGGAACACCACAGAGAATCCAGAATACATCTCTCCCAGAGACTTCAACGGTCACGGGACACACGTGGCTGCAACAGCCGCTGGCTCATTTGTCCCGGACGCGAGCTACTTGGCTCTCGGGAGAGGTATCGCTAGAGGTGGTGCCCCACGGGCTCGTATAGCTATGTACAAGGTTTGTTGGCACTTAGCCTCTATAGGAACAGCGACTTGTTCAAGCGCAGATATGTTGAAAGCAATAGACGAAGCGATTCACGATGGAGTAGACGTTTTGTCGATTTCGACGTCGTTCCCGATTCCTCTGTTTCCAGAAGTTGATGTTCGGGATGGTATGGCGGTTGGAGCGTTTCACGCGGTTGCTAAGGGAATCCCCGTTGTGTGTTCGGGTGGTAACGCAGGTCCAGCTTCTCAAACCGTTACTAACACGGCTCCTTGGATCATTACAGTTGCTGCAACCACTCAAGATCGATCTTTTCCCACAGTTATTACACTTGGCAACAATGTTACGATTGTGGTAAGTTATTAAGCTTTAATGTTACTCTAAAAACAAAAAAAAAACAGAGCAAAGATAACTTCTTTCACAATCTTTGTATAACATTTTTTTTAAATTTTAGGGTCAAGCATTGTATCAAGGTCCAGATATGGATTTCACCGGTCTTGTTTACCCTGAAGGTCCAGGAGCAAGCAACGAGACATTTTCTGGGTAATTTTTTTAAGTCTCTCGTTCTTCTCTTTGGTTTAAAATTTCCAATCAATTGCCCCAAATGAAACCAAATCTTTCTTTTTTCTTTTTTTAACTTGCAGAGTCTGTGAAGATCTAGCTAAGAACCCAGCTCGTATAATAAAAGAAAAGATTGTGTTATGTTTCACAAAATCGACGGATTACGGAACTGTACTCAAAGCTGCAGATGATGTATTCAATCTTGATGGCTATGGCGTGATCGTTGCAAGAAATCCGGGCTATCAGCTTAATCCGTGCGACGGTTTCCCCTGTCTTGCTGTAGATTACGAACTCGGAACCGATATACTTTTCTACATACGTTCCACTAGGTATATTATACACCTACATATCGTATTAATCAACTTGTAAACTTCTAACCATTACTTTGATTTTGATTCTTTTTTTATCAAATGGTTGGTTTTGTAGATCACCCGTCGCCAAGATTCAACCTACAAGAACATTGGTTGGCCTTCCCGTGGCTACAAAGGTCGCAACTTTCTCATCTAGAGGACCTAGTTCGATATCTCCCGCAATTCTCAAGGTAAATTTTCTGATGAATCATAAATCCTAAACCCTAAACCCTAAAAGATTATTTTTTATGTTCACTCCTAAACCCTAGACTTCAAATCATCTAGCTTCTATCAACATAGTTAACTGCTTTATGAGCTAGTTTTAAGGTTTTATATGATCCCAATATAAACATAGACAAAGAACTATGCTCAAGAAAACCATCAATAAAATGTAGTCTTAAGATTTATCAGTTTCATTTAGTTACACGTTTCTTTTGATTAAACTGAGACTGAATGTTTTCTGTGATACAGCCTGATATTGCAGCACCAGGAGTGAACATACTCGCCGCCACTTCTCCAAACGATACATTCTATGACAGAGGATTCTCCATGAAATCAGGAACATCGATGTCGACTCCGGTTGTTTCAGGAATCATAGCACTCCTTAAGTCTTTGCACCCTCATTGGTCTCCTGCCGCCATTAGATCCGCAATAGTAACTACAGCTTGGAGAACTGATCCATCCGGTGAACCCATTTTCGCAGACGGGTCAAACCGCAAATTAGCTGATCCATTTGACTACGGAGGAGGCGTTGTGAATTCAGAGAAAGCCGCGAAACCAGGTCTTGTTTACGATATGGGAGTTAACGATTACGTTCTCTACTTGTGCTCAGTTGGTTATTCGGATTCATCCATTACTAGACTCGTCCGCAAGAAGACGGTTTGTACAAACCCTAAACCTTCTGTTCTTGATCTCAATTTGCCTTCAATCACAATCCCAAACCTTGCAAAAGAAGTTACTATCACTAGAACTGTTACCAACGTTGGACCAGTAGGGTCAGTTTATAAAGCTGTGATTGAGGCTCCGATGGGTGTTAACGTTACCGTGACACCAAAGACATTAGTGTTCAACGCTAAGACCAGGAAGCTCTCGTTCAAGGTCCGTGTGTTAACCAACCATAGAGTGAACACTGGATACTATTTTGGAAGCTTGACTTGGACTGACTCTGTTCATAATGTGGTTATTCCTATTTCTGTGAGAACTCAGATCTTACAGCGTTATTACGACGAGAACTGATTAAATCTCGCAGTTGTAACTTCACATTCATCATTCCTTTATTTGTTTTGATTTCTTGTTTAGTGTATCATTGTGTTGATTATTGATTAATAATATGGTTAATGTGTGGCTATTGAATATTCGTACTACTAACAGTTTATTCCTAAATTTCTTGGGGAAGAAGAAATCAAAGATATGGAATATTACTTGGGTTGTGAGGAACGAAGTAACATCCTATCTATTTTGATTATTAATGCTTTACTCACACAAACACATAAAGATACTTAAATAATTAGTTCTCACATTATAGTAGTTTTGGAGAGTTTGTGTTCTCAAGGACACATGAATCCACCACATTATGGACATAGTACGTCAAAGTCAAGCTACTAAAATAGTATCCAGTGTTGATTTTGTGTGTGGTCGAGACACGAACCGTGAAAGAGACACTTTTAGTTTTGTGCATTTAGTTAATTCAATTCTAGGGTTTTTCAAATTGGGAAATTTTTGATTTGGGGATCTTGATTTTAGGGTTTGATTTTGTTATAATAGGTTTAAATCTGGTTTAGTTTGGAATTAGGTAGTTAACAGTTGTTTGGTAAACATTAAACCGATTAAAACCAATGTATATGTGTTCTTAAGTTTCGAAGTATGATTATGTGTGTTATGAGATTTCGAAATTTTGATTCGGGTGTAAATATGTTTAAAACTTTATTTTTGTCGAGAAATAGGTTTGAAGTTTATGTACATCTGATGCTATATGAAAATTCTAGTGGCAAAATAGATCGTCACCCCTACACTTTTAATGACTATACTTCCAAAACACGCTACCACATCTACCACCATAGACATAAGGATGTTGCCTACTTCACCATCCACGAATATTGAATCAGACCATCATGACCCAAAGGCTGATCAGAAAAATATATAGATGATCCAACTCTTATATTCTATTCGAAGGAGTTTAGATCCAAACTCCATGTAGCTAGCTAAATCCGCAGCTACTATCATATATATCATGAGATCATCGCTCTTGGGTAGAGGGATAGTAGATCAAAGGCTATATCTAGAACTAAGAATCTTTTTAAAATCTTGTAACAAATCACATACTTAATTACAGATTTTAGCATATGTTTATAGTTACAAATTTTGGCATATGTTCTTAAAATCTTTGTAGGAATCTCTACAAATAAAACTGTCAAGACTTGTACAACTACACCACAATACATTGTTTTGTATAAGACTTTAAACGTTCTATAAATTATGGTGATATCTATTAATATAATGTATCCATAATTTAGATCATAATGCAAATTAAAATTAAACGCTATTTTTTAGTTGTGAAAAACATAAAAACCCATCAGACTATATATCATTATTCAACAATAAAATTATTTGTTACATAATTATTAAGAAAAGGAATAACAAATGCCAGCTACCATCAAAATAAAATTTGCTACATAGTTAAAGTGA
The DNA here is from genome assembly GCA_963667165.1 of Barbarea vulgaris. NCBI lineage: Eukaryota > Viridiplantae > Streptophyta > Magnoliopsida > Brassicales > Brassicaceae > Barbarea > Barbarea vulgaris. The sequence continues at coordinate 17,899,816 of OY763889.1, forward strand.
ATTTGGTCCCAGTCCAATAAAATTTGACGATATCGCCTGCTTTGAGATCTTTTGTATTTTTGATATTATTCCACCCAGATCCTATATGATAACCATGACTGGTCTTACCAAGGTTTACCCAATAAGATTTGTCATTGTCCTCAATTTCCACCTGAACACCATTTCGAGGTATTGTAATTCCCATTTGCCTTACTACGTTCTCGACCTGTGCTTTTGGTAACAACAAACGACTAATATGACTAGAAACATCAGATTCTGTTAGCCTTTTTTCTATCATCATATTTGGATCCATTTTACTAATTTTTTTACCTGCCTTAAGAATATAACTAACAATGCTTCAGAAAATAAAATATTTAAGGAGTTTGAAAAGCCTCTCTAACACATACGTTTATATATAGTTCTTGGCCAAAACAATGTTCATTATCTTCTATGTTAAGTTTAACTAGTATAAGTTCTCTTTTATAAAAACCTCTCCAAATTTAGTAAATTCTGTGGAAATATTTTCTAAGTTACCTATTTTATTTTCTAAACGTTCAACTTTGTATTTAATTATATATTTTATTATGTTAAAGTGTATTTACAAAAAGTGACAAGATTTTCTTTTTTGTCATTTCTATATAATTGTTTCCCCCAAAATAGGAACTAAATTTATTACATTATCTTTGCTATAAAAAAAATTACTACCATATCTAAGAAACATCATATTAATATTATAAATTTTTCTTTTAAAAACACTCTAAAAATGTGCATTTGGTACCATATATTTCTGACATATGTATTTCTTACAATAACTCCAATTATTTTTTAAAGTTTATATCACTATAACAAATAATTTAGCAAATAATACAAGATGTAATTTTTATAAGAATTTATTATTAAAATGTAAAAGTCACACAAAAAACTCACTATGCAATAATTTTATTAATTGTCTGTATCATGACCTTATTTGTTCTTAAATATATTATTTGCCGTAAAACAAATGAAACTAGGATTAACTAGTCAACATATTAATGAAAGTTCTGTCGTCATTAATCTCATGAATATCAAATATAAATTCAACTATGTGTATATATATAAACCTTTTTTTTCTTTCCTATAAATATTTTCTTTGGATATTTAACACAATAATTAACTAATAAGGACTTAGGCATGCATTTAACTCTTACTTTTCAATTTATTCTTTATCAAGTTACCATGCATTCAGCCATTCAGCCATTCATGTTTCGATTGTTTTTTTGTTTCCTGCGTTTTAATGCACAAATGAATGTTTTATTACATTCTTCAAATATCTGTGTTTCGTCTATCAATTATGCTGACACGAATAAGGTATCTGTGTCCTCAGGGTAATGATCTTGAGAAGGAACGAGCTGAAGACAAGCTACATCAGTTTCTTTTAGGAATTGATGAATCTGTTTATGGCACGGTGAAATCTTCGCTTCTCTCTCGGGATCCCTTTTCAACACTAGATGAAGCTTACAACGTATTGACACAAGATGAAGAGTCAACGAAGGCTGTTTCTTTGGCTGATCGAGGTCCTCCACTTTCAAATAAACCACACGGATCTGTTGCAACTAACCCCCTGCCCGAGCTCATGCCATGGCGGTTACTGGTAAGGTTGCTCATGCGGCTAATTCGGCGATTGTATCAGCCGATCAGATTGGCTTAAGTGGTTTGAAAGAGGACGAGTGGCACATGTTGATAGCCTGATGCAGATGCTGAATGAGCACAAACAAAACACTAGCGATCAACATCTGTCAGGTACGTCATTTCTTGATTCTTGGATAATACATGCAGGAGCTTCGAATCATATGACGGGAAGCATTGAATATTTGGATAATATTACTGAGATGGCACCGATGTTTATTAAATTACCGAATGGGTTACAACGGCTGCTAAGAAAGGGATGTTTGCATCTTCAAAATGTGTTTTATTTTGTTGTTGATGGCTTGAAGTGTCATCTTATCTCCGTTTCTCAACTGACTCGAGATATTCGTTGTGTGTTTTCAACTCACTGATAAGGTCTGTGTAATTCAGGACCGCATCACAACGATATGTGATTGGAGCAGGTGAAGGAGAAAACGGTATTTATTTCTTTAGAGGGTTGGAGGTCGCAGCACCAATCATACATGTTCTGCAGTCTTCGGTGGAGATGTGGCATAGGTGTTTGGGGCATCCTTCTTCTAAAGCGGTAGAGATGCTGTCAGCTTCAGGTGTTCTTAGGCGTAGTTCTAATAGTGGGGCTTTTGATGTTTCTTCGAATTCTTCTATTTCTGCGAATAAACCGTGTGGGGTATGTTTATGCGCCAAACAGACACGTGATGTATTTCCTTTAAGTTCTGATAAAACATCTGAAGCTTTCCAACTTGTTCATTGTGATCTTTGGGGTCCGTATCGGACACCATTATCGATGATTATTCGCGAGCAGTTTGGCTATATCTCCTGCCTTCTAAACGTGAGGCACCGACGTCTCTATGGAAATTGATAGGCGAGGGTTTTAAGCTCGGGTTTTAAGCTCGGGTTTATCAAATAAACTCTTTCGTACGTTGAGTACTTAGGGATCGATCCACAGGGAGAACAATGACTCACCAAGAATACAGAACTCTATCTAATCTAAGCTATACCCAAATTATGATTTTGGAAAATGACTAACTTAGAACAATCAAAAACCGAAAATTAAACAATGCATACGAACTGAACTTTATGATTATAGAGGCTATCGAGTAAACTAGTCACAGTACAGAATTCAACAACTATCAAATGCAACAAGTTATAATGATAATCAAAGAAACTTAAAGCTTTTATCGAAATTTTAACAAACGAATCCTCGGGTGAAGTATTGGACTCGGGTGATTTCTAATCTTTAATCTAGATGAACTAAACATTCAACTATGAGCATCCTTAGGACCTAGATCACTTCTAAAGATTAATCCACTTCCGTGGTATTAACCCCTTTGCTAGTTATCAACCGACAATAACTTCCGTTAGGGATTTCTTAACTAACAAGCAATGGAACCAAATCTATTAGACCACAATTCACCATTTACAACAACTTCCGTTGGTTAAGATATGAAAAGTTCTTACTTAAGTTCGCTCGGTAATTTCATCGAACACCTTCCGGGTAATGAAATCCCTATGCTCTAAATTACCAATTCCTTGGCTAATCTAGCAATAAGACCACTTAATAAGAAAGGATAACCGATAACTTAGCATCTAAATCACCTAGAACTGAACTATAATCACCCTAATCTAACTTCACCCAAAGATTCTAGATGACTACTCACACATAACTATATGACAAAAATAAACCATACAAATTGAAGCTATGAACATAATAAACACAAATATGAAAACGGATTTAAGAAAACTTCACTAATAAGATCAAGATCTAGAGATGAAAATGATGTTACAAAGCTTTGTTTTACAGTAAAAATGGCTTAAAAATAACTTAGCTTCGTCCCTGAAGTGATAAGGTTCGATATTTATACAAAGAGGATAGTTGGAGTAGGTAGAAAGGTAAAGTGAGTCGGCCGGTGGTGTGGCGGTGGTGTTCTGGCGATGGGGTACCGCCACGGTGGTTCTGGCGATGGGGTACCGCCACGGTGGTTCTGGCGGTCCATTACTGGCGGTGGAATGGCCGCTAGGATTTTCTCCGGAGAGCTGAGTCTCCATTTTTGTCTTGGCGGTCCTGCGATAGCGGTCTGGGGTGCGGGGGCCATATCTCCTTAACCGTTTACCCAAATCAATCGGGATTACTTCCATTCGAAAGCTAACTCAATGTCCTACAACTTTTATGAAGGAAGATGGAGCTAAATCGTATGGTAAAGGCTTCATAGGAGACGATCTTTCAGACCCTTTGGTTTATGGCGGAGGGGGTCGCTACGGAGTCTCTGGCGGGCCTTAGGTGGCGGTGGGGTACCGCCAGGATGATTCTGGCGGGCCAATCTTGGCGGAGAAATGGCCGCTAGGATGCACTCCAGATGGTGAGTACGGGGTATTGATCTTGGCGGGCCATTCTTGGCGAGGGGGTGCCGCCATAGGCTCTGAAAGTTCCCGAAACTCGATTCTAGCATCCTTTGATCATCCCGAGCCTTCTCTTTCATGTCCCAAGCTTCATATTCACCTAGAAAAGACTCAAGACACAACAAAAAGACCAAAAACACTACTTCATGATCCTAGAACCTAATGAATGCGAATGAACTCTTAAAACAAACACTTACAATCTAAATGAAGTGAAAAACAAAGGAAAACAAATGAAAGCTAAAGTAAATATGAGGTAAAATGCAATGATATCAAAAATTTTGTGGCACTTATCGAAAGACAGTTCAACACAAAAAGTTAGAACAATTCGAAGTGACAATGGGTCTGAGTTTGTGTGTCTTAAGGATTATTTTCACACCAACGGGATTATTCATGAGAAGGGTAGAATGGAAGCATCACCACATTTTAAATGTAGCTCGAGCACTCCGGTTCCGAGATCAGTTACCAATAGAGTTTTGGGGTCAATGTGCTTTAGCGGCTGGTTACCTTATTAATCAAACCCCGACAGCAATTCACAAAGGTAAAACACCATTTGAAATGTTGTATGATCGTGCTCCGCCTGTTAATCACCTTAGAGTCTTTGGTTGTCTATGCTACGTCCATAATAATAATCATGAAGGCGATAAATTTGCAAGTCGAAGCACCAAGAGTGTGTTTATTGGTTATCCTTTCGGTAAGAAAGGTTGGCGGGTGTATGATCTTGAAACCGGCAAGATTTTGGTCTCTGGAGATGTTATTTTTTGCGAAGAAGAATTTCCATTCAGTTCTCCTCCTTTGCTTCCCACCTGCTTCTGAGATTTCTCATGTACCAGTCATAAACGACGATGCTGATTTCAGAATTGTAGTTCCTCCAGAACCTACAGCTATCGATACAAATGTTGCAGGCTCTATTAATGTGTCGACAAACCCACACGATTTACATCTCATTACGAGTGTGTCAAGTGATCTGCTTTTATAAGAAATATATTTGTACAATTAATTAAATTTAGAACTCTCATGTTGATATCCCTGTTTAATAAGTTGGTCTTTGCGGCCGCGTAGTCGTTGGCCAAAAACCGTTGTTCTTAATAATAAAAATATTTTGCTAGATTTTAAACTCGAAACTACAGTAAAACCTCTATAAATTAATAATGTTGGGACTTTTATATTTTATTAATATATAGTGATATTAATTTATAGAAATGTTAGTTTCAATTTTTTCATCATTTAAGATTGTATCTTTTAAAATTTCATAAAACTATAAGTTGTGATAATTTATTCTTGATAAAATTAATGTTTTTGATGTTATAAATTTGTAATTTTGCCTAAAATATTTAATATTTAGAAGAAAACATAATTTTAACGATAAGTAACAAAATTACTCATGAGTTCACTTATGCAAATGATAAACATAAATTAAATTTTATGATCAATGATTTTAGTTGTCCCACTATAACAACCTAGACGACTATACAAATATAATGATGCATATTTACAAAAATATACACAATTTTTGACTATTAATAAGATCCTTATAGAAAATACTATAATTCGATCATTTGAAATAACACAACAATTGTTTGATATAAGCTCTAAAACACACACTACAACCATACATTAATATATTATCTTCTATATACATAGACATATTATACATATATATATATATATATATATATATATAAATCATATACATGTGATTATTAATTTACACTACTAATGTGACCATATATTTACACAGGAACTCTAAAAAAATTATTATCTTATTATCTTATCAAATTTTTTAAAATTTTACATTGGCCCGACTCGGGACCAGAGGATTTTATTATTTTATAGTGTTTATTAATTTATCGAGTATTAATTTATAGAGGTTTTACTGTAGATGTTTTGTTGTAGATATATTATTATTAAGTAAAAAACTATGAGAAAAGCAGTTAAGACGATAAGATTAAAAAACTCAACATGCGGCTGAAAATTATGTTAGAATCGCGCATGACTGAGGAAGAAGATGAAAAGATAAAGATATGTTTTGTATATTTGTCTATTTTGTTGATAATGGTATATAGCTAAAGATCAAAATATTTCCAACTATATACCATTTATCTTTTACAAAAAGTTGATCAAGACAAGTATGCAAAATCTCACAGGCTTCATGACGGTGCCTATCATCAATGTTACGGTACGGATTTGGAAACTGGACTAGTTTATGTAAGAAAGTTTGGTATTCCGAAAGATTTGGAGAGACTTTTATGTACTAAAAAGTGGAATTATGTACTGACTTCGTTCAAGATTACTGACATATATCATTACAAAACCTAGAACATGCCTTGAATTGTTTACGTACTCATCCCGTGGGTGCAACACTGTATGGATTTGAAGGCATAGTTGACAGTGGAATCTACCGTGGACCATGTAGGGAAGGACGAGCCAAATTCTAAGATTAGGATGGAGTAAATGATTACATGGAGATTGATTGTGAGATGATAGCCCTCTATAAAACTAATAGTGGTGCTAATATTGATGTAGATGGACGCAAATGTTCAGTTGTTGCCTCCCTCCGAATTATGATACAATTTGCAGGCGTCAAAAGAACAATTAATAATCTTGATAATCGAGTTTCTCTAAAAAGCCAGAACACCTCCTCACTGAATTTTACTCCATCAATGTGGAATACAAAATTCCAAACCCCACAGAAAGAAAAGAAAGAAGCCAACAAGAACAAAAAATATAAGGTTAGTAAATGTTATTCTATTATAATTATGATTATGTTTATATAAAGTTAGTAAAATATAAGGTTTGTATATTATTAGATTAAAGGAGACAAATATGATTGGATGGAACCCGTTGTGTCTGTTAAAAGGGAAAACCCTAATAAGCGTCATAAGAGAATTCACAATGGAAATGTACTTGATTTTTGTTTCCCATCTTTAAATTGTCTCTCATGTGTTTTTCTAGGATTATGATATAGACTCGGATTACATAATGTAGCTTGTGATTTATGAGAATTGAAGTTTTGCTGGTTTTGTTGATGGTGTTTATGGTTTCATGCTGGTATAGGAAATCTCGTTTTCTGGAAGTAGGTACCAAAATCAACCGCTAAATAGAAGTGTTCTATCCTCCCACACAATTCAAGACATTTCTAAAAAAAAAATTCCTTCTTTCTTTCTAATAGGAATATTATATATACTTGTGCTATAAATGATGTCGCGAGAATGAGTTCGTCCGAAGTAACTGGAACATTTGGGGACGAATTTTTCGTTACCCTGGGAGACCTGATGTAGGTCTCCTCTACTTTTCATTGGTTTATTCTTTGTTAGTTATTTTTTCTACGAGATTAGGACTAGAATTGTTGGTGTTTATCCTTTTTTATTTAATTTAGATTCATATGCTTTGTATTCATCATTTTTGAGTTTTATAAAGAACAACCGAGAGTTATCTCTCCTTCCCCTCCTTCATTTTTTCTGACTTAGGTATTAACACGCCTCGGGCACATACGAACACCATAGACATACAGATGTTGCCCACTTCACCATCCGTTAATATGGAATCAGACCATCATGACCCAAAGGCTGAGAAAGAGATATAGACTCCAACCCTTATATTTTATTCGACAGAGTTTAATTAGATCCAAACTTCATGTAGCTAAATCCGCAGCTACTATCACATATATCATCAGATCATAGCTCTAGGGTAGAGGGATAATAGATCAAATGCTATATTCAGAACTGCGAATTTTTCTAAAAATCTTGTAACAAATCACATACTTAATTGTAAATTTTAGCATATTTTTATATTTACAAATTTTAGCATGGTTTTTAGAATCTTCGTAGGAATCCCTACAAATAAAGTTGTCAAGACTTGTACAACTACACCACAATACATTGTTTTGTACTATACTTTAAACTTTCTATAAATTATGGTGGTATCTATTAATAATTTATCAATAATGTAGATCATAATGCAAATTGAAATTAAACGCTATATTTTTAGTTGTGAAAAACATAAAAACCCATCAGAATATATATTCATTATTCAACAATAAAACATTTGTTACATAATTATTAAGAAAAGGAATAACAAATGCCAGATAATATTAAAAGAAGATTTGCTACATAGTTAAAATGAACTTGGTCCCAGTCCAATATAATTTGACGATATCGCCTGCTTTGAGATCTTTTGTATTTTTGATATTATTCCAGCCAGATCCTATATGATAACCATGATTGGTCTTACCAAGGTTTACCCAATAAGATTTGTCATTGTCTTCAATTTCCACTTGAACACCGTTTCGAGGTATTGGAATTCCCATTTTCCTTACTATATTCTCGACCTGTGCTTTTGGTAACAACAAACGACTAACATGACTAGAAACATCAGATTCTGTTAGTCTTTTTTCTATCATCATATTTGGATCCATTTTCTTAAATTTTTACCTGCCTTAAGAATATAACTAACAATGTTTCAGAAAATAAAATATTTGAGGAGTTTGAAGAGCCTCTCTAACACATACGTTTATATATAGTTCTTGGCCAAAACAATGTTAAATTTAACCACTATTAATTCCCTTTAAAACAACTCTCTAAATTTGGTAAATTCTATGGAAATAATTTCTAATGTATCTATGTTATTTTCGAAACTTTCAACTTTGTATTTAATTATATATTTTATTATGCTAAAGTGTATTTACAACAAGTGACAAGATTTTCTTTTTAGTCCTTTCTATATATTTTCCCAAAATAGAAGCTAAATTTATTACTAAATTTTTGCTATAAATGTTTTTTTTTTATTACAATATCTAAGAAACACCATATTAATATTATAGAAATTTCTTTTTAAAACACTCTAAAAATGTGCATTTGGTACCATATATTTCTTACATGTATTTTTTAAGTTTATATCACTTTTAAAAGATTAGTAATTAATACAAAATGTAAAATTTTATAAGATTTTATTTGTAATATATAAAATTCACACTAAGAAGCTCAGTATGCAATAGTTGTATTAATTACTAACCATGCAATGCAATATTGCAATATCTCAAAAAATCAGAAATCAATCTACCATATGTACAAATCGATTCTAAGCATCTATACTCCAATCACTGTAGAAATAATAATAGTAAATAAATAATGTAAATCATGAACTCGGATTTGATCAAGAGAAAAATCAGAAATCAAGCTACCATGTACAAAACTTTTAACTAAGAAAATAAAATAAATTAGGATATAAATGTCTCCATTTATAAGAATAAGCATATGTGAAGTTAAAATTTTGACTTAAGGTATTAATTAAGAAGAAGCAATAGATGTGAACGTCTTCGTTAATGTTTGAAACGTGCTCAAATGTGATTAGGTTTTTGCAATTGTTTTGAGTGTAGGCGTTAGGATTAGTTAATTTTAAATTTTAAATTCTTTAATATTCTGAAAATTATAAGGCCATTTCAGTAATTAAAATAAGTTAACTACCAAAAGGTCTAGATCTATAAAAACATGGCAAAATTATCTCTTTTTAGATAAATTTCCCAAATTTAAAAGTATAAATTTGGTTTAATCAGGTATGTTAGTTCACTTCTACTTCAGAGTGATGGTATGATATGGTATATAGTATATTCTTAATCCAAATCTACCATCTTAATTTTATAAAACTGAATTTTTAATATATTTCTTTGTTTATTTTTAAATTTTTATAATCTGTTCAATTTTCTCGACAAATTTCTTTGGAATCTTACTTTGGATTTCTACATTAATATTAAGCAATTCGCTTATGTGAGCAAATTTTGTGCGGTCAAACCTAAGGTTTCTACATCAATTCGTTACCGGATTATGATTTTTCTTTTTATTTCCTGAATAAAGCACCATGTTATGTGAATCCAAGATCCTAGATTTTTTTTGATAGCAAGTAGTTTATGGTCAAGTTATATTATTAAGCTCTACACCAATTTCTTCTACCGTTTGTGTTTCTTTGTGAGATTCCAAGTGACTTTAGTCAATTGAATTTCATATTTGCAATAAATCGTAAATTTCTGAAATCTCAAAGATGGAATAACCGATGATCTTACAGAAACCATCGTATCTAATCCATGCTCCTCCACACAAGTTCCGATTCATTGCTAGATACGATTATATACTTACTAGATAAGTTTATTAATTTTAAATTTACTCTCTATAGGTTAAGGAGGAGTAATTTTATTAATTTTATATTTACTAGATAAGAATATATGTTATAACAAATTTTAGCTGCTTAGTTTTATATAATCTAATCTATAGTATAAATAATATATATATATATGATTAATGAATAATGAATGTTCAAAACATATCAAAAGTATTGTATTTAGTTTTAGTATTCTAATTTGTTTGATTTATTATTGGTCTAATAGACAACCAATATACACAATAGATGCAAGTGCAACCCTACTAGCCATTTTGATTTGGTATTAGTCATATTAGAGATAATATCTATTCCAAAAAATCTATAGCAATAAATTGCAAAAACCCACAAAGATTATCAGCTATCAATAACCAAGGTACCTCAAAGAATAATCTCCAGGTAATCCGTAATCAATTTGTCTTTTGCAACCCTGATGATCCCTTGATGTCATTTTCCATCCAATACGAATGACATGTCCGGCATTCTCTTTGATATGAGGAGACATGTAGATAGATTTACCAACTATATCTCATAGTCGTTTTCTATGAGAGCAAGTCTGGCACACACATGTGACTTTCTTAGGCATTCCGAAAGACTGTCATCAAAGTCTTGTGAAAAAATAACTTTAGATGGCATGAACCTTCCATCAAAATTATTGACTTTTTTTTTCCTTCCCCTAAAGTGGAAGGTCAAAGGGTTTTTAGTAGATAACACTAATCCACTTTCCAACAATGGTATTCCCAAACTATTAAACTTCCTAAGCCGATGTGTAGGCCCCACTAACTTACCCCTTGGCATAACGTTTATGAATTCCTGAATAGACAGACTAGAATCATAAGTTAGATCTGTGTTCAACTTTCACAACGCTTCAAATTGCCTCGTTGGAGGTATGGACCAGCAGGCATTAAAGTCGGCAGGTTGTGTCAAAACATCACCAAGGAGTAAAGGATTCTCTTCATACCAGGTTCAATAACTTTGGTCGGCCATGGAGCTTAAGCCTTAATCAGACAAAACCAGAGTCACAATCCCAGAAAAGAAAATCGAATTGAAAGCCCGTATCGAATGCATTAAGCTTAGGAAAACAAGAATCTAACAGGAATCAAAAAACAAATCAACGATTAAATTAAATATATAACTTAATGCTTGTTGAACAAAAGAGTATGATCAAAGAGGAAATTATAATCTTGAAAACCCCAATATGAATTATCTTGAAATGGGATACAACATTATTAATCCAGATTCTGGAAGCATTATGCCCTATCTGTATATGTGGTCCTGTTCGAATCTACCTCCAGCTAATATATTGGTCTTATTCCCCTATTCGGAAGACCTCCCCCAAGTTATTGGTGACCTACAAGAGATGGGATACAACATTATTAATTCGTTTCCATATGATGATTCTTATTCAAAGTCCATATGGGATGACATTCTTCTGCAAGGTGTGTGTTTGTCCTCTCGCACAATGTTGGTTAAAAATCTAGCAAATATGTTGCTGAACTTGCTACCTTTTTTTTCCACAGTTTCATGGACACTTGAGGAGGACGAGTGCAGTGAATTGGGTTTGCTCAGTATGCAGTAAATTTGGCAAAGGATTTGAAAATTTCACCATGCATCTCTCTAGGCAAGTACATAAACAGAAGGTAATTAAGCATCATAGCCAAACCAGACGGACTTGTTGTATCAGGTAATTAAGCATCCTAGCCAAACCAGACGGACTTGTTGTATCAGTACATAAACAGAAGGTAATTTCATGTCAATTTCTATTATATATATAACAATAATTGAGTAATAAAAAAATATTCTTTGCCATGGTTTCAGCCGCCACCGCCGGCAATCCTCCTTTGTTGGAGCCCCCTGACCCGCCTGACCCTCTCAACCTTCTCCCTAGCTTCGACATAGCCTCTGTCTCCAAACCCATCGCTACTCTCTCTTCCATCTCCACTCTCCAATCTTTCACTTCATCGTTTCTAGATCTAGATCTGGGATCTACCGCCGGTTCTCTTGTATCCTCTAGTGATACTTTCGTCGAATATCTGTTAGTCCTTCATGATGTGTGTAGTCTGCTCGGGATTTGGATCTGCCTCTTACACTACGGTGTTCAAGCCAAATCCGGTGACCATGATGTTTCTATGTTGTCGTCTCAGCCTCACCCACCGGAACCACCGGATCCGTCGGAGCTACTTCCATTACCGTGTCCAAGTCTAGGCTCTGTTACTGACTCTGTTAGCTTAGTTTGTTGCGTCTCGAATAAACTGTTTAGGCAAGGTTTCCAAGGAGCGTTTCTTTCCTCTCTGTCGCTGGGTTTCGTCTCGCCGGACCGAAAAGTCACTCCGACGACCTCGGAAACTCGCCTCCTTTCGACAGCCACCATATTAGCAACTACTCCGACCCTCCCGTTCCCCCATGTATACTCCACTTCTCCTTCTGGATCTCCTCCTTTGGAATGGTATCGACTTAAGGAAGATTTGGTAGTTCTGGTTTTGTGGAAGGTGGGATTAGCTATGTCGTCTCATGTGGTTAGTTTGGCATTTTTTTCTCCTCGGGTGGCTTCCTTACCGCCATGGTGCAGATCTTTACTGCTGAATGCAGATTAGTTACCATGTTCGCATGATAGAAGGTGCTTCAAGAAGTTATGTCTTCATATTTGGATGTGAAGTTCTTGTCCTAATGTTTTTTGCTTGGATCTTACCTTTTACTTGGTGCCCCCTACCTCAGTGTGAGGTTCTTTTTTCTCCTAATGAGGATTATGAGGCTGGTTTTGCGATCTATTTCTCTATAATAGACAATGTGATCTGTTGGGTAGATAGTGGTTTCACAAGAATCATTAGTTGGAAGCGTGTTCTTAGTTTAGCCACGTTTTCCTCTATGAAATATTGGGTAGTTTACAAGGCTCTAGTTTCTCACTTGCCCTGTTTGTGCGTTGACAATTGGTGCTGGGTTTACTCCTCTATGGAGCAGTTTGTTCTATCAGTACCGGTTACTTTTGGCTCCACATGTGTGCCCTCTTGTGGGATCCTTACCGCCTTAGTGCAGATTTTTACTACAATATGCAGATTCTGTTCCGTTTTAGTTCGGTTATTAGGTGCTTTGATTGATTTTTCTATCCTTTTGTGGCAGTTTGGACAAAGATTTCATCTTGCTCACACCCGACTAGTAAATCTAGATCCTTTGGATTTTCATAGTCCTAATTCCTCCTTTATGGAGCCTTCTATCTTTCATGTGTTTATTGTCACAGGGAGTATTGTGTTAAAGATGGGTCCATTTGAAGCAGCTTGGCGAGCTTTTATGGAAACAGGCGGCATGGGCTGGATTCTTCAGAGCTCGGACTTGAAGTTTCACTCCCAAGGTAGCAACCATCGTCTTCACGCTTCATTGACCATTGTTGTCGAGGTGCTATATATTATACCATCTCTGTTTGCGACTCAAGCATATGGTATCACTTTTTCGGTCTGTTTTTCGGATTGTCGGGACCTCCTTCGTCTTCTCAATGCCGGAGGCCAATCAAATGAGCTTCGGAGTCTTATGTTCGATTCTCAAGCTCTATGTTATTTGTTCTCTTCTATGTTGTTGCATTTTGTTGATCTTTCGGTCTTTGTTGCCGCGAATGCTTTAGCTAAAGCAGCGCTATGTTCACATGTACCACCTCCTCTTTTATTGGAGTTTGAGGTTCCTCTATTAATTAAAAGAATGGTTGCAAAAAAAAAAAAAAAAAAAAAAAAAAAAAACAATAATTGAATCTGAAGATAACCAATAGAAAAATATAAATCAATACATAACCGATACACTTATTCAGATCAATGAATTGTTTACATAACCAAAAACGAGAGCACGTCATGATGGTCATCGAAAGGCAAAGTTCGACAACCACATCCCAAAGATACAATTATTTATCCGGAACGTACCCAAACAGGATTCATACCGGTACTCCACATTGTTAGAATCCACCTTAACATTTCATGGTCATCGAAGAGATAAGTAAACCCCAACCATTTTAGTACCTCGAAGTTTCATTTACATAGAAAATAAGAGACTGAATTTGTAACTTGTAAGTAATAAATAAATCAGAATATTTACTGCTTGGACTGAATTTTAAGTTTGTGTGCTACCTCTGAGATGGGAATAGATAATGGAATTGCCTGTCCATTCAAAGGTTGCGATTTTTTTAAAGGTAATGAATATCATTGGTTCGGACATAACCAGAAATTGTCCCAGGTTGTTGGCCATGGATTAGGTATTTGTTCTCGTCCTAACACCAACCAGAGCCTTGACAGTTGAATACTCCAATAATTCCAGTTCATTCAGGTTAAATATTTTCAGAATACTTCCAAAATTATCAACAAGATTTAGTTAATATTTAAGTGTTCTTCTCTTCCAAGAAAAAGAAAAGGGGAAAAAAAAGAAGATACCTTTTATGGTCTCTGACTGGATCGCTAAAGAAGCAATCACGAGTCATTCTTCCCTCTTCCGAGAAGCTTTGCTCTGAGTATGGAACCATCTTGAAGTGCTAGCTTTCTTAGGAGGTTGGAGTCATGTTGTCCCGGTTTGTCGCAGTTTGTTTGCTAGAGTTAGTTGCAGCTCAATTTACCATGATGCTTAAGTTTGTTAAATGCTATTGGATCTTATGATTACCTGACATAAATGGCACATCCTCCAACTGCTAGAGTTGCTGCATAAATCGTCACGAACAACAAATTAGTATACTTTTGTTCTATTCTACTAGTATTCTCAACTCTCAATATGGATTTGTCACATTAAAATTTTATATATTAGCGCATATGTAGAGATTCAGTGTCCTTAAAAGTGATATTATTTTTAAAAATTTTGTTAGCCCGATGGCAGCAGAGCCAAAGTTATAGAGGATACTAGGTGACAAACATGCAACCATATACTATATAAATGCCCCTAAAATAATCAATGCAAAGACAATGGTTCATGTGCCTTTACTGACCAAGAAGGGTAAGTACCGCGGATGCTAGGTTCAAAAATAGCGACTCGTTGATGCAACTTTATCTCCCTGCTAGTGTTGATGTGGAGGTGAAGCTCTGAAGAAAATAAAACCCCAGTCAACCACAGTGGTAATACTCATATCTTTGATGTTGTGGATCCTACTTATCTTCAGCTCAATCATAGCTCCTCTTGCCCTACATCAGTTCCCGTCTTTATGTTTCCTCTTTCACATTGATTATTTGCATTTTTTTTTTTTTTTTTTTGTGTCTTCTGATCTTTACAGTGTCCATTCTCATTACATGCAATAATATGTGAGAAAAGGAGGATAGCATGAATGAACCAACAATTAAGTAATCCCCTTATGATTAATTAAGAGTCAGTCATGTCTATTTTTTCTTTCATTTAATTAATGAATAAAATCAGACTAATCTATGGGTAAATAAACTCCAAACGCCATTTGAGAAAGAGTTTACGGGTGAAACATTTTGATCTCTCACAAGCATTTTACTGGGAACTACATCAAGTTTAAAAGTTAGCAATTAATTATGCATCAAAATTAGAAATTTCCAATTAAAAACTAATTTTCATTGCTTCATAAAGAATCAGGGAAGGATCTAATCAGGAGAGTCTACATGCTCTGTTTCTCAACGAGGGGCACGAACTTAAAACGAGTATAATTATGGGTTTGGTTTCTTCCCTGCAGATATATTCTCTTTCTCTCAGGTAAATGAGGTTATCAAATTGATCTGAAGATTTACAAATTTGATAATATGATTGTTTTTTTTGTCTAATTTTATGTGGATTTTCAGTTAAATACGTTTGTTTTTATGGTCTGTAAAGTATTGAGCTTTCAATTGATGGAAAAACTTGAACTTGTGCATATGGTTAATTCAATTCTAGGGTTTTTCAATTTTTATTTGGGGATCTTGATTTTAGGGTTTTATTTTGTTATAATAGGTTAGAATTAGGTGGTTAACAGTTGTTTGGTAAACATTAAACCGATTAAAACCAATGTATGTATGTTTTTTGAAGTTTCGAAGTATGATTATGTGTGTTATGAGATTTCAAAATTTTGATTCGGGTGTAAATATGTTTAAAACTTTATTTTTGTGGAGAAATATAGAACTAGGTTTTAAACTTGTGTACATGTGATGCTATATGAAAATTCTAATGGCAAGATAGATCGTCAGCCCTACACTTTTAATGCTTATACTTCCAAAACATGCTACCACATCGAACACCATAGACATACGGATGTTGCCTACTTCAGCATCCGCGAATATGGAATTAGACCAGCATGACCCTAAGGCTGATCAGAAAGAGATATAGACTCAACCTCTTATATTCTATTCGAAGGAGTTTAGATCCAAACTCCATGTAGCTAAATCCGCAGCTACTATCACATATATCATCAGATCAAAGGCTACATCTATAACTGTGAATTTTTTAAAAAATCTTGTAACAAATCACATACTTAATTGTAAATTTTAGCATATGCATGTTTTTTTTTGTTTTTTTTTATATTTACAAATTTTAGCATGATTTTAGAATATTTGTAGGAATCTCTACAAATAAAGTTGTCAAGACTTGTACAACTACACCACACAATACATTGTTTTGTATAAGACTTTAAACGTTCTATAAATTATGGTGATATCTTTTAATAATGTATCCATAATTTAGATCATAATGCAAATTGAAATTAAACGCTATTTTTTAGTTGTGAAAAAACATAAAACCCATCAGAATATATATCATTATTCAACAATAAAACATTTGTTACATAATTATTAAGAAAAGGAATAACAAATGCGAGATAACATTAATAGAAGATTTGCTACATAGTTAAAATGAATTTGGTCCCAGTCCAATAAAATTTGACGATATCGCCTGCTTTGAGATCTTTTGCATTTTTGATATTATTCCAGCCAGATCCTATATGATAACCATGACTGTTCTTACCAAGGTTTACCCAATAAGATTTGTCATTGTCCTCAACCTCCACTTGAACACCATTTCGAGGTATTGTAATTCCCATTTGCCTTACTATGTTCTCGACCTGTGATTTTGGTAACAACACACGACTCATGTGACTAGAAAGATCAGATTCTGTTAGCCTTTTTTCTATCACCATATTTGGATCCATTTTACTAAATGTTTACCTGCCTTAAGAATATAACTAACAATGCTTCAGAAAATAAAATGTTTAAGGAGTTTGAAGAACCTCTCTAACATATACATTTATATATAGTTATTGGCCAAAATACTGTTCATTATCTTCTATGTTAAGTTTAACAAGTATTCATTAATTCTCTTTAAAACAACTCTCTAAATTTGGTAAACTCTATGGATATAGTTTCTAAGTTATCGATGTTATTTTCTAAATTTGCAACTTTGTATTTAATAATATATTTTATTATGCTAAAGTGTATTTACTACAAGTGACAAAATTTTCTTTTTAGTCCTTTCTATATAATTTTTTTCCCAAAATAGAAGCTAAATTTATTACAATATCTTTGCCATCAAAAAAATTATTACAATATTTAAGAAACTTCATATTAATATTATAATTTTTTATTTTTAAAACACTCTAAAAATGTGCCTTTGTTACCATGTATTTCTGAAATATTGGCATGGGCATAATACCCGGACCCAAATAACCGATCCGAACCCGACCCAAAAAATTTATCTAAACCTGTATCCAAAATTTTAAAATACCCGAACAAGTTTTAAATTTAAAAACCCAAAAACTCAAACCCGAACAAGTACCTAAATAGCCAAATATACCCAAAATATATGTATATACCGTATTCAGATTTTTTGGATATTTTAGATCTTTTTGGTATTTTCGGTTACTTTTGAGCAGATTTAGGTAATAATATTAGTGTTTTTTAGAAATTTGAATATTTTTAAATAATTTAGTAGATTTATATTTAAAAAATTTTGACTTTCGGATATTTGGATAAATTCAAACCGAATCAAAACCCGATCAAACCCGAACCGAACCCAAACCAAAATTTTAAAATACCCGTACAGGTCTTAAATTTCTAAATCCGCAAAATCCGAACCCGAACAAACCCGACCCAAGTACCTGAACGCCCAGACCACATATGTATATCTTCCAATAACTCCAATTATTTTTAAGTTTATATCACAATATACCAAAAAAATTAGCAATTAATACAATATGTAATTTTTGTAGGAAAGCGGTATTCCTCCTTGCCTCTTAATTCAAAAATATTGTTTATTAAAATATAAAAGTCACACTAAAAAACTCATTATGCAATAATTGTATTAATTTCTAACCATGCAATATTGTAATATTATCAATATCTCAATAAATTGACTATATGAAGAGTTTATCTGATAAATGACCATATATGGTAATAAAATTAACAAATAACCATACTATTTAAAACTAAAGTAGTCTTGCAAACAATAAAACTAACCATATATTATATATATATTGTAGTTCCATATATATAAGTTCAATACCAAAAAACATTTTCTGATTAACTTTTTGCACACTTTTTTATACTTTTTCCATATTTTTATATAATTTTATTCAGTTTGCGGAACTAAAAGTTGTATTTATAGGGTCGAAATATTAAAAAACAAAATATATATATATATAAGTGTCAATATAGCAATTAAATTGGTTTTTAACTCAGAATTTTAACAAAAATCCACCAAATTTTAAATTGTCATGGGTATCATATGACACCCCTCTTCCTTAGCTACCTCCACCACTGCTTTTATTTCAGTAAACAATTTCAAAACGATACTTCTATGGTATATTTTGTTTAAATGCTAAAATGATATAGTTGAAATTAAAAAATTTCCATTTGTATCCATTTCCTAAGTTTCTTGGGGAAGAAGATATTAAAGATAGGGTAAATAACTTGGATTTAGAGGACAAAGTAATATCCTCACATCAAATTTGACTATTAATGATTTGTTCACATAAACACATAAGAATCCTTAAATCATCAGTTCTCATCATAGTAGTTTTGAAGAATCTGCGTTCTCACGGACACAGGAATGACCACATTATGGACAGAGTCAGTCCAAGTCAAACTACCAAAGTAGTATCCAGTGTTGATCTTGTGTTTGGTGGAGACACGAACCGTGAAGGAAACACTTTTAGTTTTGGAGTTAAACACTAGTATCTCCGGTGTCACAGCCACTCTAACCCCAAGCGGAGGCTCAACAACGACCTTATAGACCGAGTCTACTGGTCCAACGTTAGTGACAGTTCTGGTGAGAGTGACTTCGTCATTGAGGTTTGGGATAGTGATTGAAGGCAAGTTAACATCAAGAACGGAAGGTTTAGGGTTTGAGCAGACTATTACTTGACCAACAAGCTGAGAGATAGATGAGTCGTTGTAACCAGCAGAGCATAAGTAGAGAATGTAGTCGTCTTGTGATCCCATGTCATATATGAGACCTGGATCTGCAGCTTTCTCTGGATTCACAAGGCCTCCACCATAATCAAACGGATCAGCTACTTTGCGCGATGACCCATCTGCAAATATCTGCTCTCCAAATGGATCTGTTCTCCAAGCTACAAAGTAAAAAAGTAAAGACGAAGATTCTTGAGTCGAAGAAGGATTCTTCAAGTTTCTCTTTTGATCTGTTGTTTTATGTATTTGGAAGAAGATAAGAACATGTAGTGACAATGGCTGATCTAAAAGCAGCAGGAGACCAGTCAGGATGCAAAGCTTTTAGAAGTGCAATGATTCCTGAAATTGCTGGAGTCGACATAGATGTTCCTGACAATATACCAAATCCACCTGCGTTTAAGGTGGAATTGGGAGATGTAGCAGCTAATATCCTTACTCCTGGTGCTGCTATATCAGGCTGTATTGTGACACAATATGATTTAAAAACAATTAGATGTTGCCAAAAATCTGATAAGGCCAGAAAAAAAACAAGAATTGGAGCTTTACTTTTAGAATAGCCGGAGAAATTGAGTTAGGTCCTCTTGATGAGAAATGTACCACCTTTGTTCCAACTGGTTGTCCAGTGAGTGTTCTAGAAGGTTGTATCTTCACAAGAGGTGATCTGTAATAATTTTTTCTCATGATTCTATGTCTCTTGGAGGGAATGAAACAGTTGAACATGTGAAGATCATAATTCATAGTTTTCATCATACCTAGTGGAACGTATGTAAGAAAGTATATCGGTCCCGAGCTCGTAGTCAATGGCTATACATGGGAAATCATCATTACACGGCGCGAGAGTGTACAACGGGTTTCTAGAGACGATCAGGCCAAGACCACCAGCTGTCTTAACAAAAGATGCAGCTCTTGATATAGCAGAGTTAGTTCTTGAAGTTGTGAAACATAGCAAAACTTTCCCGGCCATTGTATGGTTAGGGTTGATATTAAGGGACTCGCAGACACTGCAAAATGTTAGACATTCAGTAAGATATTCGGAAAGTGATGTTCTTCAGTGAAATTGAATAAATGTCTTAGCAAGAAGCTAGAGATTTGGATATCAATACTTACCCGCTATTTCCTGTTTCCCCTGTGTAAACCAAACTAGTGAAGCCAAGTTCGGGACCTGTGTAGGTTGCTTGACCCTGAAGTAATATTGAAAAATCCCATAATCAGAGAGTTCCAAGACATGACTTGTGTTTTGTTGTTTAAAGAAAAAAAGGTAATAACAACAGACACATAAACTTTTGTAGAACATCTACAATGCTTTACCAATATCACTTTATTGTTCCCAAGTGTGATAGGTGTGGGAAAGGACCGGTCTAGAGTGGTTGCAGCCACTGTTAAGATCCAAGGAGATGTGTTTGACACGGTCTGAGCTGCTGGACCACCGTTACCACCTGCACAAACAACTACAATACCCTTTGCAACTGCATGGAATAATCCAGTAGCAAACGCATTACTCAGATCCGTTTCAGAAGGCAAAGGAATTCCATCAACAAGAGAGAGTGACAAAACATCAACACCATCATGAATAGCTTCATCAATTGCTTTTATGATGTCAGAATTTAAACAAGTCACATCATCAGGCTCTTTGAGAAACCAACAAGCTTTGTACATTGCTATGCGAGTACGAGGTGCACCACCTCTCAAGGTTCCTCCAGCAAGTCCCTTGTAGCTTACGTTAGGAACAAATGAACCACCTGCAGTGGAGGCGACGTGCGTGCCATGGCCATCAAAGTCTCTAGCGGAAATATAGTCAGGTGATTCTGTGAAGTTGAATCCTTTGTTTGCAGCTACAAACCCATTAATAAAGTACTTGGCTCCTATGAGCTTTTTGTTGCAATTTGTTGATTTGAACTTTTCTCCTGATTCACATTTTCCTTTCCATTGCTTTGGTATTGGTCCAACCCCATTATCATTAAATGATTCAGACTCTGGCCACACTCCTAAAACCACACACACACACACAAGTCATGGAGACGCTATAGTGAAGGAATCAAAGAAACATAATAAATCTACAATGTGATAAAATCTACTTAAACCTGTGTCAATAACACCAATGATAACTTGGTCACCCATGTTTGTATCATTTAAGAGATTATTTGAATTGGCAGCAGAAAGGCCTAAGTAGTCCCATGTCCGCGTTGTCGCGATTTTATAGAAACTATCCGGTATGACATGAACAACTTCAGGTAAATCTGTCCTCAGAAAATAATGTGCATCAGCTAAGTCTTGCTTAGACAATCAAACTAGTCTTAGTTTATATCATTAAATGTTTAATGCTAAAAAAGCCAAGACATGGTTTGACTTAAGACATGTATGAGTGTACGTACCTGCGATTTTTTTGGCTTGTGACTTGGTGAGCTTGGCCGCAAAGCCTGAAAAGCCATGTCGGTAACTATACACCATTGAGTCATGAGCCTCCTTTTTACTGTGACACAGAATAAAAGCTTGAGACATAATAATGCGACCCATTGGGATTGAATAGTTACTTAATCAGTCAGATTTGTACCTTCCAAGAAGTGATGAGAGCATTTGGTGATGAGATTCTGTAACAAGCTCAGGATCATCATGCTGCTTCTCGCCCAAATACACTATATGGACCTATTTCATTATCATCACAACACAGCCAAACTTAGTAGTAACTTAATATTGGTTTCTCTTTTTTTAGTGTTTTGATAATAAAAAATATCAATTTACCTTGCTCTCAGCATCAGCTCTTGCTGCATTCACAAGTATTACTAGACTTAGTACCAAGAGAATGAATGATTCGTAATTCCTCATTCGAGACAAAAAAAAAATTAGTGTTTTCAGTTTTTTTTTTTTTGTTTTTTACAATCTAGTTTTAATCATATTGAGGAAGCACCAACATTTTATACAGAACCGTGCTTTAGTTTTTAGTGCAACTAAATTACGAGAAATGGAGACTATAAGACAAAAATTCAAAATATGAAGATGTCTTGGTCAAGCTCATTTTTTACTCTTTTAAATTTGTGTGGCCAAGAATGCGTCCTTTTCTTTTATGTGGCCAAGATAGCAATTTTTTTTTGGATTTTGTGACTCATTAAACTTGGCAGCCACACTTGAAAAGCCATGTCGATAATTGTACACCTTAGAATCATGTGCATCCACTTTTACTATACACACAAGATAAAACTTTTAGTAAAAGCTGGAGGACATATAATATATGTAGTCGAATATATACTAATCAATATTTAGCTTTTTACCTTTAAAGAAGTGACGTATTACCTGATAAAGAAGATACATTATACATAAACCTATTTGAGAATATTACAATACAAGCAATTAAGCAAAGCTGGTCATGGTCCGTTTTGTCGTCTGATAAAACAGATGAATTTACTTTGTGACGTTCAAAGGTATTATTAACCTTTTTTTTTTTTACTCGGATGATCCGGTTCAACGGACACCATGAGCTCCGAGTCAGGTCGCATGGACGTTTATTTCTTAGTTGATTCTCGGAACAACGGGTCATGAGATCCGATTAATTCTGAAACACAGAGAAGCCACGTGAATGCTCCGGTGGCCAAGTGGAAATAAATAGAGAGTTTCGCGTTTGAGAAAAATCGATCCCTGCCATATACCAACAGAGCAACTTTTCCTCAATTGGAACCACTAGACCACCACCACTTAGTTGGTATTATTAAACTTAGCACCACAAGAACTGATAATCTTCCTTATTTTCAAGCAAAAAAAAAAAAAGTGTTTTGATATCAAATACTGTTAAACATTTTCTTGGAATTGTTTTGATTTTTTTTGTAGGTTTGAATCTAGCATAAGTTTGGCAAAATACAAACAGTAAAATGTTTTAAGAAACAATGTTTGGTAGTAATAATTTAAATACAAGAAAAATCCACTAAGTGGCTTTGTCGTATTGGTTTTATTAACACATGAGCTAAAGAAAACGACATTGCTTAATACATTTTTTTATTCAGGTTCGTAAGAATGAATCATTCAGTTCTCATCGTAATAGTTTTGCAAAATCTGCGTTCTCACAGACACAGGAATAGTCACATTACGCATAGAATCTCTCCAAATCAAGCTTCCAAAGTAGAATCCAGTGTTGATTTTATGTGTGGTCGAGACACGAACCGTGAAGGAGACACTTTTAGTTATAGAGTTAAACACTAGTGTCTCTGGCGTGACAGCCACTCTAACCCCAAGCGGAGGCTCGACCACAACCTTGTAGACCGAATCAACCGGTCCAACGTTAGTAACGGTTCTAGTGAGAGTGACTTCGTCTTTAAGGTTTGGGATAGTGATTGAAGGCAAGTTAACATCAAGAACAGAAGGTTTAGGGTTTGAACAAACTGTTACTTGACCAACAAGCTGAGAGATAGATGAGTCGTTGTAACCAACAGAACATAAGTAGAGAATGTAATCTTGTGACCCCATGTCGTAAATGAGACCTGGATCTTTAGCTTTCTCTGGATTCACTATGCCTCCACCATAATCAAACGGATCAGCTACTTTACGAGATGATCCTTCGGCAAATATCTGCTCTCCAAATGGATCTGTTCTCCAAGCTGTAGTGACAATAGCTGATCTAAAGGCAGCAGGAGACCAATCAGGATGTAAAGATTTAAGAAGTGCAACAACTCCTGAAACAACTGGAGCTGCCATTGAAGTTCCCGCAAGAATATTGAATCCTCCAACACTAGAATTGGAATCAGGAGATGTAGCAGCTAATATACTCACTCCTGGTGCACCTATGTCAGGCTGCATTGTGAGAAAACAAAAAAAAAAACTACATAATTTCATATGATTCAAAACATCTAAATGCAGAGAAATCTGAAAGTTAGGAACCAAACATACTTTGAGAATCGCCGGGGAAATCGAGTTAGGTCCTCTTGATGAGAATGTTGCTACCTTTGTTCCCACAGGTTGTCCAATGAGTGTTCTAGAAGGTTGTATCTTCACAATAGGTGATCTACATACCTCAAGTAAAACCAAAAGATATTTATTTTTCTTACAGTTCTGTTTCTTGGAGGTGACTGAAACAACTGAGAGTTTCCATACCTAGTGGAGCGTATGTAGAGAAGTATATCTGTTCCGAGCTCGTAATCGATAGCTACACAAGGGAAATCATCTCTACATGGAGTGAGATTGTAACCTGGACTTCTTGCTATGATAACACCAAGACCACCAGCTGCTTTCACATAAGTGGCAGCTCTCGATACAGCGGTAAAAAGAGTGTTTGTTGTGAAACATAACACAACTTTCCCGGACATTGTACGGTTCGGGTTGAGATCAAGGCGCTCACAGACACTACAAAAACGTTACATACATATTTAGTATGATAAACTGTCATTGAACATTAATAAGAAGCTAGAGATTTTACGCTACCCGGTAAAGGTCTCATTGGTGTTTCCTGGAGACTCTGGGTAAACCAAACTAGTGAAGCCAAGTTCTTGACCTGTGTACAGTGCCTGACCCTGCATTAGTAGTTGAAAGAATACTTAGCCAGTTCCATTATTGACTAAAGAAAAACAGAATCATCTACTCTGTTTTACCAGTATCACTTGGCGGTTCCCGAGTGTAATAGGTGTGGGAAAGGACCGGTCCAGAGTGGTTGCAGCCACAGTTAAGATCCAAGGAGCTGTGTTTAACACAGTCTGAGCTGCTGGGCCAGAGTTCCCACCTGCACAAACAACTATAATACCCTTTGCTACTGCGTGGAACGCTCCAGTAGCAATCCTATCACGTAGATCGGTTTCAGGAAACAGAGGAACTTGAGCGCCAAGAGAGAGTGACAAAATATCAACACCATCATGTATAGCTTCATCCATTGCTTTCAAGATATCAGAAGATGAACAAGCCACAGTGCCTAGCCGATCTAGATACCAACAAGCCTTGTATATTGCTACACGAGCACGCGGTGCACCACCTCTCAAGTTTCCTCCAGCAAGTCCATTGTAGCTTATGTTAGGAACAAATGAACCACCTGCGATAGAAGCGACATGCGTGCCATGGCCAATAAAGTCTCTAGCGGAAATGTAGTCTCGCGATTCAGTGGAGTTGAATCCTTCGTTCTCAGCTAGAAACCCGTTGATAAAGTACTTAGCTCCTATGAGCTTTCTGTTGCAATTTTTTGACATGAATCTTTCTCCTGATTGACATTTTCCTTTCCAATGGCTTGGTATTGGTCCAACCGCAATGTCGTTAAACGATTCAGACTCTGGCCACACTCCTATAACCACATAAAACATAAAGCCATTGAGGCGCGCTACGATAAAGGAAACAACATAAACAAGAGGTAAGATCTAATGAAAACTGCTTAAACCTGAGTCAATAAAGCCAATGATAACTTGGTCACCCATGTTTGTATCGTTCAGGAGATTGTTAGGATTGGC
Source organism: Barbarea vulgaris (assembly GCA_963667165.1). Taxonomy (NCBI): domain Eukaryota; kingdom Viridiplantae; phylum Streptophyta; class Magnoliopsida; order Brassicales; family Brassicaceae; genus Barbarea; species Barbarea vulgaris. The sequence continues at coordinate 17,925,743 of OY763889.1, forward strand.
AGCAGAAAGACCTAAGTAGTCCCAAGTTCGAGTTGTTGTAAGTTCATAGAAACTATCCTCCATGACATGAACAACTTCAGGTAAATCTGTTTCCAACAAAATTTCATCAACAATGAAAATATTCAAAGAAGCCAAAAGACAAGGTGAGACTTAAGATTATGACAGTACCAGCAAGTTTCTTGGCTTGTGACTCTGTAAGCTTAGCAGCAAAGCCTGAAAAGCCATGTCTATAACTATACACCATTGAATCATGTGTATCCACTTTACTGTGACATAAAGATTAAAACTTTGGTTTAACCAGCTTGAGACATATAATAAAGTTTAGTACTAATCAAGTAGAGAGCTTCTTATACCTTCCAAGAAGTGATGACAACATCTTGTGATGAGACTCTGTGACAAACTCAGGATCATCATGTTGTTTCTCACCCAAATACACTATATGAACCTATTTGATTATCATAACAACAAAATCAAGACTTGGTTTGTTTCTCATTTTCTGATCTGATAAAGAAGATTAATTTTACCTTGCTCTCAGCATTAACTCGTGCCACGTTCAAAACTATAATCAAACTTAGAACCAATACAAGTAATGATCTGTAATTCCTCATTCCAAACAAAATTAAGTGTTTCATTTTAATTTTTCAATCTACTTGAAGATTGTTGAGGATATATGGACCAGAAAATATTATTTATAGACACGTGATGTAGTTTTCTTGCAGACCAAATTAATATAACTTGTGGGAAATGGACTTGTCTTGGTCAAATTAATTTTGTCTTTGTGTGGACAATAATTCGTTATTTTTTGAAATTTTCAACGAAATCAACTAAGGAGATGAGAACGAATCTCAACAAGTAAAATTGAATTCAAAGTATCTGCAGTGGTTTTACTTAGTATTTTACATTCCAATGCATTATACATAAAGCGTTTTGATCTTCTGTTAGTTTCAGAGCTTTACTTTAATTCCTGAAAAATCATTTTTGTGAAACCAAAATTTATGATCAATGGGATTTGCCGTCAAAGAGTATGAGGGATTGGAAATTATCCGGAAAAAAAAAAAAACAATTGTGAGCGAAAATGTTTTATTGGGCTTTATGCTTCAGATTTAAGGCCCATTTAAATATAGGCTCCTCAAAATTTTAAGTAAACCATGGACTTGGGATGAATATATCTCTCTAGTAATTTATTTGACCTAAAGAAGCAGATAATTCTTATTGTTAAGATAAAATCTTAAGTTTAAAATGTTATATGAAACCAAAAATATAATTTTCATTTGATAAATTGATAGAAATTTCGGGTACATTCACAAATATCTTTTTTTTAGTGCTATATTAATTAATTTTGGTTGTAAACTTTAAAAGGATATTAATTAGTTTCAAAATAATGTAATTGTACTGTAAATTTTCCAGCCTCATGTTTATTGATTTATTTACATGTGTTGAAAAAGATGATTTGTGGCGTACACCTAGTATCAAAATTTAGTAAAACGACGTCGTTTTAAGTTGAAAAATGAAAAAAAAAAAAAGATGAAAAGATTATGTAACCCATGATCGAACCGGAGACCTTTTGCGTGTGGACAAAGAACCCATATGCATTTACCACTTGATTTGATAGAGGAATTGAAGAAAACAAAACCAGCCTTTTAAATTATTCGGATATCGTAAATCAAAGGATCTCTATGTCGTTATCTCAACTTGAATTTCAAATTTTGTTGATGGAGTTGTAGGAGAGAACTCGCTTGGAAGATGAGGATATATTAAATTTTTGTTTACTTGAACTCAAGAAATTAATGTGTCTTATTGGTTTAAAGAGATGGACTCTAAATCCAATTGGTTTATGGTTATGTAACATCGTTTAGGTAGATGTTAAAATCGGTTGAAATTCATATGGTTCAGATTTAAAATTTAAATTTTTAAATGGTTCAAGTTGATAAATGCATGGTACCATAGTTGAGTAATAAAAGAAACTCTCCAAATAATTTGGATTGATTTTGACTATTTTCTCCGTAAACTTGTTTGGTTTGCTTTTCATTTTTTTACTTTTGTACCGAGATTATTCAACCCGGTTTCCGTTGTCCGTTCAAATATAACTTCCTAATTATATATTGTAAAAGCATGTTACCAATATAAAACTAAAAAATTTATCAAAAAAATAGAAGAAACAAAATTTATTTTGCTAAACATCTAATATTGCGCTTAAATTTCGGTTACCAATTGGTTCATCATCACTCGACCAACGCCGGTTCAAGAACATGCAACCCACTTTTAAAATTTCGAATTGTTCCCTGCATGATTGCCCACTCCTTCGTCTATCTTCGAAACTGACTATAATACCCTTGTCTCTTGTGCAAGAACAATTATTTTACCAAAATCTCATGATGAAAGTAATAACATAATTCTGATCTTATTTCGTATCGATTGACATCCTTCGAGATTTTTATGTTCCCTGTCTGATATGACAGATAATTATTGGGAAAATTGCATTTTAAACATACAAAAGAGTAAAATATAGCACTTTAAACTTTATAACTATTATACTCACATTTTAATTCTTTAAACTATTTTTATTAAGATTTAAAACTTAGAAAGTGATTTCCGCATTTTCACTGCTACACAAAATCAACGGAAAAATTACATTTTTAACTTTGAAAGTGTCGCATGTTAGCAGTTTAAAGTGCTAACATGCGACACTTTCAAAGTTAAAAATGTAATTTTTCCGTTGATTTTACTAGGTATTATACTAGCATTTTAAACCTTCAAACTATTTTTATTAACATTTTAAATCTTGAAACTATTTTCCTTGTTTTCTCCACCATTAAGTTCACTACAAAATAGTTACAGGAAACTGACAAAATTTCTGACGGGATCTTAATTCGTCAAAATTTCCGAGATTAATCTAACGTATTTTAGATGAATTTTTGAAAAAATAGTTATTTCGAAAATCCGTTTAAAAATATATAAATTGATATAACCGTTTGAATTTTAAAAATTATGACGTAAATTTCACTACAAAAAAGTTACCATAAAATTAAGAAATTTCTGACAAGATCTTAATCCGACGGATTTTTTGACAAAATAATTTCGTCGGTAATCCGTTGGACAATTTTTGACAAGTTTTTGAGTAACCGAGAAATCCGTTGGAAAATATATACGTTAATATAGCCGTTTGAAATTTAAAAAATTATGATGGAACTATATTGTCATAAATCTATCGGATTACCGTGAGAAATTTTTGTTAGAATTTCTGTCAATTTTTCGGTAACTATTTTGTAGTGAATTTTATGCGAAAAAACGTGAGAGGTAGTTTCAAAGTTTAAAGTGTTAGTAAAAATAGTTTGAAGGTTTAAAATGGTAGTGTAATAATTTCGAAGTTTAAAGTGTTACCATGCGACACTTTCAAAATTTAAAATGTGATTTTCTCCCAAACTCAACTAAAATTTGAAGAGGAAAAAAGTTTCAAAATGTATAATTTAAAAAGTTTTCACTTTTCACCACAATATTCGAATTCTGGTCTTTAAATTCAATTTTCAATGTTGTTATTTGTCAAAATAATCATATTATCGTAATTCTCCTTGTGTTACCACTAGGCCAGCACACCTTTGGTAATTCCCTTCATAAAGTTGAGAAAAAAAAAACAGTTATTTTGTTTTCTCGTCCCTTGATAGATCACATAATATATTCAAGACAATTCCCATGTCCATGAATAATATAACAGCATATCATGTTTAATAGAATTTAAAATCAACCGGCTTTTTAATATGTTTCTTTGGTTCAAAGTTATGTACCTTAGCCGAAATGAATATGAAACTTTATATTATATTATTAACGTGCTTATCTGTAGATTCAACCCATAATCCTGTTAAATCGATGGGTGATGGTACTAATCATTATAATTCATTAATTCACTGAAGGTTGGTGGCCACCCTCTGGTCTAAATTTAATTATTCAAATACATACATTATTAAATTAGTCTTTGCATCAAAACCTTGATCTATTTTCTGAATACTAATGACGTCGAGCCCCTTAAACTAATCGCACGCTCAGATTTTTGTCTCATACAGTAGTACAAATTTTAATTTAGCTAGAAAAAGTGGTTAAGATCGACAACACTAAGCAAAGTTGACATTTTATTCGTATATGTAAATATATACGCAAACATAAAGTATATAGTATGGTTAGATTTTGTACGAATATAAGAGGAACCTAAAATGAAAATTAGATCACATAGATAGGAAAAAAAGAGAGGCAATTATCTCCTAACTAGAGATACGAAAAGACCCTTTAATCTCGATCTTTAGTGTTGTCGATCGTAACTACTTTTTCTAGCTACATTCGAGATTGGTGTGCCTATATAATTTTTCCCTGTGCATTGATAGAATTTTAGGTACATTTTCTAACAATTAATCAACAATTTGAATTTTGAACATTGCGTGCCTAGAAATTTAGTATTGGTAATCTCGTAAATGTACCATTGAGAGGATGGTCGTAGGTTAAAACAAAAAATAAAACATTTAACAATTTTAACTAATTTATTTATATAAATATATAATCATTTTTTTTGTCTCAAAGCGACACTTATAGTTAAACAAAACATAATAAAATACAAAAAAATAATATATATTATAATATATATTTTTTCCGTTCTTAAAAGATTGATGTTATAGTTTTTTTATATTGTTTCACAAATATTGATTTTTAATTTTTTTCTTTATTTTAATTGATAAATTGTAAATTTTAAAGTGCAATGATTGAAAATAATTACATTTACTAAATTACTATTGGTTCATAATTATTAGAATAATTTTTTGGTGAAAAAATGTATTTAAAACTCCTAAACATCAATTTTTTAGAAACAGATATGTAAACTATATATCCTTTACCAAAAAAGGAAAAAAGAAAAATTATGTAAGCGAGCCTTTTAACAAAAGGAAAATGATAAAAAAGATAGATTACATATCCATTTACTTAGCTATATAAATTACCAAAAAAACAAAAAAAACAAAAAAAAAAAAAAAAGAAAGAGAAGAAAAATTACATAACCGTTGAAGAGTATCTAAAAATCACAAAGAAAACAAAATGTTGTAGAATGAAGGGGCAAATTTGGAATATACTCCCTCCGTTTCATAATATAAGTCGTTTTAGAAGTTTTGTTGTGTTTCAAAATATAAGATGTTTTCATATTTCTATGTAACTTTTTACTTTATTGAATATCGTGTGACCAATAATGATCTGCAATTTTTATTTTTAATTGGTTGAATTGTTTTTTTTAATATATTAAGTATTATTTAAAAAAATTAAAAGTAATTTCTTAATATGCGTGCTCTAACCCAAAACGACTTATATTTTGAAACGGAGGGAGTAGTGTTTTGTCTTGGAACGGACAGAACAGTGAAGCAACGAATCACGCGACTCATTTCACCAACAATAATGAGATTTGATTGAGCACAACATTTGAAAAAATGAAAACTCTACACTTTTCTTGTTTCTTTTCATTTAAAATTAGTCTACTACAAAATAGGGAGTGGTGAAAAAAAGATAAAAAAAAAACAAAAGCAAAAAAAAAAGTAGGAATCAATTACGAAACATTATTGAGTTTTTTTCTTTCTTTTTTTCTTTTCTCAACCAAGAAGACGATTATGTCGTTTTGATGAGCTCACCCAGCTGTTGTTTTCTCTAGACAACCTTAATAAGAAAGAAAGAAACAAAGCTTTCCTCTTCTTCTCTTTGAGGTTTTTCTCAAAACCTTTTTTTTATATAAAATAGAAAAAAATGGGAATGGGAAGATATCAGAAATCTGCAACTTCTGGAGTTTCAGCGAGATGGGTTTTTGTTCTCTGCATTTCTAGCTTCGTTCTCGGTGTTCTTGTCGTTAACAGGTTCTTTAATACTCTCTCTGATTCATCAATGCTAATGCTGTGTAAATCTTGTCTTGTAAGAACCAGCTTTTGTTAGTTCGACTGTTACTGTCACTGTTGATAAATTTTAAGAGATTTCGTTTTAGATTTAGCTTTAAAGTCTAAAACTTTATATGCTCTGTCTCCACATTGATGAATCTGGAACATTCTGATTCAGAATTTTTCATAAAGTTGGTAACTTTATTGAATAGAATGATGATGCTTTGGTCCTATTTCAAGTATGGCAATTTCAGAAGATCAAAATTATTAAATTAGCTGTAACGATTCAACTGGTTTTTATATCGAAAATGTTAAGCCTTACTTACACTTTATATATTATCTTTAGGCTTTTGGCAACTTCTGAGACAGTAGATGGTGGTATTAAGAGAGTTTCATCTGAGCTGAATGATCAAGCTAGTTCACTTCATCCTCTTATTGATTGTGAGAGCAAGGCAAGTTGATGATATTGTGGTGTTACATTACCTTGATTAGTTCCAAGTTTTGTTCCACTTTAAATCTTAATTTTGGTATTGATTTGTCTTACTAGGAAGGAGACATTTTATCTCGAGTTTCGCATACTCATGATGTTATCAAGTAAGTTTCTTGGTCTCACTGAAAACATGTTTTTGATATATGAGAGGTTGCTTTATACAGTACATTAATTGATTATATACATTTTGATATACAGAACTTTAGACAAGACAATTTCATCTCTTGAAGTAGAACTAGCCACAGCTCGAGCAGCAAGATCTGACGGTAGAGTTGGATCTCCAGCTGTTTCAAAATCAGTAGCAGATGATCATAATTCAAAGGAACGGCCAAAGATGTTCTTTGTGATGGGAATCATGACTGCTTTCAGTAGTAGAAAACGAAGAGATTCGATAAGAGGAACTTGGCTTCCTAAAGGTTCAACAAGAAACAAACCAACACTTCTTTCTCCATAGCAAATGTAACAAAAAGTGTTTTAAAGATTGTTGCTTTGTTTCTTTCTTTGCAGGTGATGAATTGAAAAGATTAGAGACAGAGAAAGGAATCATTATGCGATTCGTCATTGGTCATAGGTAGATTTTTGAAACTGTCTTTGGTATTTCAAACATTGGCTGTTATTTGATATTGTGAATCATTCTTATTAGTTCTTCTCCTGGGGGAGTCTTGGACCATACCATTGAAGCTGAAGAAGAACAACATAAAGACTTCTTTCGCCTGGTAAATTCGCCTCGCCTACATGCTTATTTCGATCTATTCTTTTACATTTTGTTGATCAAAAAAGTTTAAATCTTGCAGAATCACATAGAAGGTTATCATGAATTATCATCTAAAACCCAAATATACTTCTCATCTGCTGTTGCAAAATGGGATGCAGACTTCTACATCAAAGTGGACGACGATGTTCATGTCAATCTTGGTTAGTTACTTAAAAGCATTCAAGTCTTTCAAAGCATATTAAAACTCTTCCAAGAAAAGGTTAACTAAAGTTTAGTTATCATTCAGGAATGCTTGGTTCTACATTGGCTCGCCATAGATCAAAACCGCGAGTGTACATTGGTTGTATGAAGTCTGGACCTGTCCTTGCTCAAAAGTAAGCAACAAAATCTATCACAAACTCATGTGTTTACACATATCTTTGACACCTTTTTGGATATTGTATTGCAGAGGAGTCAAATACCATGAGCCAGAATATTGGAAGTTTGGTGAAGAAGGAAACAAGTACTTTCGACACGCGACTGGACAGATCTACGCCATCTCCAAAGATTTAGCAACTTATATCTCAGTAAACAAGTGAGCTCCCTCACCTCAGACTATTCACAATCATTCTCAAATCCCAAACGGGTTCTTTATTTAACCGCGTCTTTTCAGGCAACTACTTCACAAGTATGCAAATGAAGATGTTTCTTTAGGATCTTGGTTCATTGGTCTCGATGTTGAACATATCGATGATAGAACTCTCTGCTGTGGAACACCCTTAGGTGAAAAGACAAAATCTTGCCTATACTCATTGCTCAAAAACACATCAAATAAGCAAATTGAGAGATTCATTCATTCAAGAATCAAGTTGATAACTTCTTTTATGTGTAAATATACAGATTGTGAGTGGAAGGGTCAAGCGGGAAACCCTTGCGCAGCATCGTTCGATTGGAGCTGTAGCGGAATCTGCAAATCTGTTGATAGAATGCTTGAAATACATCAACGTTGTGGAGAAGGCGATGGAGCAATTTGGCATACTAGTTTCTAAAAGTTTCATCTTTTCTGTAATGTATAGATTCAGCTTTCTTCTTCTTCTTCTTATGAATCATTATTAGTTTAGGTTTCTAATTATGATTTATGATTAATGTTCATAATTAGAAACATAACAGGCATCATCTAAAGCCCCCAATTTTTGTCTCCTAAACCCTTTAAATTCTTCCACATTTTTTTTTTTTTTTTTTTGTTTGGGTCAACACAAAGTTTGGTTCTTTGGTGAATCATAAGAACAAAAAAAAACAAATTTTTATTTTTAATTATATATACATATTCAAGAATTAAAACGTTAAACATGAGCAATTAGACATAAATTGCAAACACCGATGAATCAATCACTATGGACGATTCTAATTAAGAATTGAATTTTTTTTTTTTTTTTTTTTTGCAAAATTGTATTTACATATGTGGAATATATCAAACAAACCCAAAAAAAAAAAAAAAAAAAAAAAGACTCAAAAGCAAAAAATTCGTAATCTTGATTTAATTCAAGAACGAACTATGGTCTCGAAGCAATGAATCCCATCAAGCTCCAAAGCAAACCTTGGTGACTTCGCCGGCAAATTCATGTTTTTGGAAACGCTTTCATCATTCTTCAACGCAGACGCGGTTTGACCAACGCCGCCGTCGCCGGAAGAAGTAGCGTTGCGTTCAGAGCGGTAGACATAAGAATCAGCGGTGACTTTTTTCCCCATAATCTCTGCACACATGGCATCAAAGGCACTGAACATCGAATTCATTATTTGGGTTTTTGTTTTACGAAAAAGAGAAAATAAAGTTTGGTTTTTTATTTTGTATATATAGGAGTTTGTAGAAGACGCGACGAAACTTGACCGTGTTGGATAAGGAATGCGAAGAATCCGAGTTGGATATTCTGAGTTTAGTACAAAGTTGAAATTTTCCATTTTTTTTAGCGCGTGTGTTCACACGTGAGTTGACCTATATTCTTAATTGGTTTTGCGTGAGATGTGGCAATTTGACAAAGACAAAGACGACCTTACAAAATTTGTTAGGTTGGAGTTTGATTGATGACCTTATTTATATCATCTAATTAATTGATGGTAAACCTTTGAATCTTATTATAGATTAAGAATGAGGTTGGTTTGTTGTTCATGTGATTTATTATGTCTTTTATGATTTTCGGGAACTTTTTAAATAATTATCATCATTACCGGTTTTTTAAATTCCGGAGTTTAAGCAAAACAAAAATAAAAATAAAATACTCTTATGAAACTAGTTTCACATATATAGAAAGAAAAAATTTGGTAACATGACACAAATTATTCAAATTTTTTTAAAAAAATATATTATTTCTTAAAATGTTGAAATAGAAAGGAAAAAAGGAAAGTTTTAATCAATAAAGTTAAAATTTAAAATTTTATTTATTTTTTTAATATTTCTTTCTCACATTATACTCTTTTGGTTTCCTTCCATTAAATACTTGTAATTTGGTTTCATAGAGAATATATGTGTATATCAATATTTGTGTATAATATAAAAAATAGAAATAGGGCTCCACAAAAATGGAGTCATAGGCCAATGTTTCTTTTGGCTCCCCTCAACCCGGTCCTGATTATCACTCCGATATATATTAGGGATGGAGATTTGGTTTTGTGGTTGTGTTTTGGGTTAAATTGATTTGGTTCATGAAAACTATTGTCTACATATATATAGGTAATTTGATACAAATCTTTGGTTTCATGCTTCTTTTATTTGGTTCCATTCAATACAAATCTTTGGTTTTGGTGTTGATTAGGTAATTTGATCGGGTAGAAGTCAATTAACAAACCAACAAAATTCGGTCATTTGTTTGGTTTTGAAAAAAGAATCAAAATAAAACTTAGGTAAAACCAACTTATTGATCCGGATGCTAAACATGCTTAGGGAATTTATTGACCCAATGGATCAATTCGTATATAATAGCACTAAAGGAAATTAACAAGACCTCACAAATAATGGTTTAGTTGTGATTTTTCCTCATGAACTGTTTTACTAGTGCCATAACTTTTTCATGGTGTGATGACACCACTCTCTCTCGAATGTAATGTGATTTCCTTAACCAAAAAAAAAAAAAAAGTGATTTCAGAGTGTGTATTTGGAGAGCTTTTTAGCACTGCCTAAATGGTAATAACAAAACATTGACTTTTAATTGCAATTCAACAATAACGAATAACGAGTTTTATTTAGAACACTATTACTGACTTATGAAAATGTCTTATCGTAGAGTTGACTAATAATAATTAAACATAAACGTTGCATATAATGTTAAAAAACCTTCTTCTTTTTGTTGACTAAATTTTACATTCATTCAGAGAAAAAACAAAAACAAAAAAAACATAAACCCAAAAAAAAAAATCAACTACAATGTTTGGTGAAATTTCATCAACTACAACTTGTGGAGAATCTGTGATTTCTGTAGCCCTATACATGCTTGTAGGTTTCATTGAAATTGGAAGTGTGAATTGACAATTGATATTCTTTGATCTGGTGATATATGGTTTTTATATAAACAGATTTAGTTTGAATATTTTCATGCTTTTGTTCAATAATAGTTTCGTGTTCATGCCACATATACACACACACCAAACCAATAACACTTTGGCCAAATTGAACTTTATTTATGCGGCGAACTACACATGTGCTGTTCCAGTTCTATTTCCATAATTCCATTCTTTAATACTTAATTTGTGTGAAACTTATTTATATGCCCAAACTTCCAAAAGCATTTCGTTTAAAAGATCGTTTTGGTTACAATTTCGAATATATCTTGTCTGGATTTGAAACATAATGTTAGATTTTTTATTTTTTATTTTCAACAACATAATGTTAGATTAAAGGCAAAAAAAAGAAGATAAATTCTATAGTTCAGCCATACTTGAATGGAAAAAAAAATAACTTAATAATCTTTCTTCCTTTTGCTTAGAATTAGATGCCAATTCATTTAATTCTTTTGTAAAAGACCAGAAAATAAAAATAAAGTAACCAAGAGACTTGTGCCACTTCATCAAGTAAGATACCTAATCTCGCTTTTGGTTTGGACTTCGGACTCAATTCTGTTTCTAGGTTCTTAAATTTTTTTAATGAATTTTAGTTCTGTTTAATATTTTGTTCTTGTTTGGATTAGATTTCAAGAATACGAATTATCTGATTTTGATGTATTTCCAAGAATCTGAGTTTGAGTAAACTCAGAAAAGGATAAACAAAAACTAAATTTTGGTAAGGTAGTTCTGGTTCAATCTTAAACCGAACCGGAGAAATATGTACAGAAATCGGAGAATCAAGAAGAAAGACAATGAATTTTTTCTTTAATATGTTTATAATCCGATCAAATCGATTAATATGCCGAAACGTATACACAATCACATGTTAATAATGAATAAATAGAATAAAAAATAACAAGAAACTTTGAGAGCAAAATATTTCTGATCTTTGAAGTCAAGCACCAAGAAAACAGATCAAGAACGAACTATTGTCTCGAAGCAGTGAAGTCCATCAAGCTCCAGAGCAAACCTCGGAGTCTTCTTCTGCACCAAATCCATCTTCTTGCTACTTGCGTTTTCCTTATTTTGTGTTTGCGTTTGCGTTTGTGGTGCAGCAGGTTTAGCGGTGGTGGTAATAAACGAAGAGGCCATAAGGTTCTTTCCCATGACCTCAGCGAAGAGAGCGTCGAAGGCACTAAACATCGAATTCATGATCAAATCAAAAGATAAATAAGACAAAGAGACTTTGAGATTATCTGAAGAGATGTCTTAGAACTTTAGAAAGATATTTGTGAGTTTGTTTGATTTTTACATGACTAATAGGGTTTTTTTTTGTTTATATATATAACAACGAGACCGTGTTGAATAAAGGAAAGCGTGAAGAATTTGGGTTGATTTTTTTATTTTGATAAAGCAAATTCCAAGTTGCTTCTACGGCGCGTGTGATGTCACGCACTTTCCTTTTACTTGCTTTTATGTCTTTTCGTTGGCGTGAAAATTATGACAATTTCCAAAATTAAAGAGACAAAATATGTCAGATACACTCGCATGATGATGAAAAGTCGTGTACAACTTAATTAACTTTTTTTTATCTTTCCGTATATAGTGGTAACTTAGAAATATAACAATAGAAAAATACGGTTTCCTTTTTTATGAAAATATGATTTCATTCAACCGAAAGTTGAAAGTTCTAGAAGAGAATATTATTCGTTTCTTTACGTATAATCTAGTTGAAACTTTCAAATCAAAAAGAAATAATCGGTGGCTTTTTTCATTTAAATACGAGTTTTTGATTATAGATAAAGATTGAGCGTGAAAAAAAAAAAAAAAAAAAAAGGTTGAGCGTGGATAACACGCGGTCCATACGATGAAGCTGATCAACCTAATCTTGGGGATCAAGTTGGGTTGAATGTAGATAGACTTTTGAACTGAATTGAACGGTCGGAAATTGAATCTTAAATTGTTGCGTTCTGTTTTCACAAGTGGGTCCTATCACATGGCTTTTCCTTCTCGTGTTTAGGCATGTCGTAAGACTCAAAAAGTTTTTTTTTTCTTTTTTTTTTGAATTTCGTTTATTTATTTTTAGGGTCCCATTTGGAGTTGGAGACCATTTATTCTACTACATGGATAAGGAAGGATTCAAGGATCGATCCTAGTTGAAATGCATAAGATGTCAACATTAGTCCAGGTTGGTGGTGATTGAATATGTTTTATCCATGTTTCATGGGGGAATTGATCGTTAACAAATTCATCACGATTGAATATGTTTTACACAGTTACACTGCTTGTCGATCTAAGCCATTGCCGAAGAAAAAAAAATACGACTATGGTGTGAAAATTTTTAATTAATACGATCAAGTCTATAAAAATTGCAAAAGAAGTTTGACCAAAAAGATGGTGAGGAAGCTGAAAAATTTTCTTGGGAAGAGGAACATTCAAAGAAAATGGACTAAGAGCACATCCAATAGATGATGCTAATGGGTTCTTAATGGGTTTTTAGCCCATTAAAAAATAAAAATTAAATCAAAAATGTGTTAATAGTGAAGAACCGAATCTTAATGAAGCATTTTAAGAATCGGTTCTAAGGGTATACGTGACATCTTTCTATTGGAAGTCAGCTGTAGTTGAGAAATCTTTTTTTTTTTCGCGACCAAATCGATTTTCAGAGAAAAACACTTTCTCTCTCGCCTCGTATCTGTCGCATCTTCGTTACCGTCGCCGATTAAAGTCTGTCGCCTCTTCGCCACCGTCACCATCTATTTGTAAAGGTAAGAAGATCTGTGATTACATTTGTAGATCTTGTTTAGTAATTCGAAATTAGGATTCTGTGAAATTTGAAAATAGGGTTCGAAATTAGGGGTTCTTTGATATTCGGTTAGTTATTTGTAGATCTTGCTTAAATTTTCAAAATTAGGGTTCCGAATTAGTGATTAGAAATAAGGGTTATGTGATATTCGAAATTTCTGATTTAGGGTTAGATTTCCATGATTCGAAAGGGCGATTATAATTGATGGGTTTATTTGGTTAATTATGGTTTTGATTTTGTGTTAACTCAAAATCGTGGTTTATATCTTGCAAATTCTGAGTTTTTCAATGGTTACACTTAGGGATTAGTGGTTTAAGTCTTGCAAATTCTGAGTTTTATGTATCTGTGGTTAAAGCAGAGTTGAATGGTTGTCTGTGTTTTATGTATTCTGAGTTTTATGTATCTGTGATTTGTGGTTTATTTCTTGCAAATTCTCAGTTTTATTTATGAAAATGCTATCTATGGTAGTTGTTGTTCTTTGTGAGTAACAACAGTTCTCTTTTTAGTATATTTAGTGGGATTATGTTCTTTAAAATTTGATCCGATTCTCAAATTATAATGCTTCTCTGTTTAGATCAAATTATGAAGTTCTTTGAAACAAATATATGGAACTCTTGATCATATATTTCACGATAACACTTAGCTATAGTCATAATGCATATGTTTTTGCTTAAATGGTTTTAATATTTTTATGGGATTCAAATTGGCTAACTCATGCTTTTGTTTTTGCGAGTATGAGCTAAAGGAATGCAAACACACATTGAAATCGGATCAAGCCAACAGGAATGCAAGTATCTTTCGTATCCAGGTAATAAGCAAACCATAAAATTATTTTTGTTGAGTGCTTGGTTGATGTCTTTTATTGAATGTGCTTAGGAAGTAGTAGATTTTTAATGAATGCTTTGATGATTTGTCTTTTATTGAATGCTTGGTTGCTGTCTTTCTTGTTTGAACCACTAGAAAAAAAGCAAAAAACTATATCCATGGTTAAACGAAACAAAAAAGTTTAAAACAAACATGTAGACTACTTGTGATTAATGCTTGCATAGATATGGATTACTTTTATTGCATAGATATGGATTACTTTTTATTTTTAGTTAACACCCGAATGAAATAAAATTTTATGCATAATAATTTTTACAAAAAGAATGACATAAAGTGAATGCATAGAAGTGACAGCTTGTGATTAATGCTTGCTGTCTCTGATGTTTGAACCGGTAGAAATATGAAAAAAACTCTATTTGGAGCCTATTGTGATCATTGCTTATGGTGATTAATGCTTGGTAGTTTTAGATTAGGTGAGACCTTTAATATTTCATTGAATGCTAACCACAACTTGCTAAGAAACACCTAAACCCGAAACCATCTTCTTATATATGAATAACCTTCAGCTTCATCTTAAACACAGAACCAAAACCCCCATTTCTCCTTTGCTCTTTCCTTCTTGTTTTAACATCCATCAGAAACAAGTGATGGATTCAAGAATCCATTTACTCAAAATTCAAGCTTTCTAAACCTCTTAAATAGTCAACAAGATAGCCACATTCTTCACTCCAATCCTTTTGAGACTTTCTCCCGTAGTATAGAACTTGGATCATCAGAGTTTGGTACCCAATGTGCTGATGATCCAAGCGTAGGTGGTGAGGAGCGTAAAGAAAGAAGAAAATGGACACCTAGAGAAGATGTGGTCCTCATAAGTGCATGGTTGAACACCAGCAAGGATCCAGTCATCGGGAATGAGCAAAAAGCTGGAACGTTTTGAAAACGCATCCAAGCATATTTTAACTCAAGTCCCCAAATGGTTGGTGTCCAAGATAGGGAGGCCAGTCACTGTAAGCAAAGGTGGGCCAGGTTGAATGACCAAGTATGCAAATTCGTAGGCTGCTATGATGCTGCATTGAAAGAGCAATTAAGCGGCCAAAATGATAATGACGTTATGAAAACGGCTCATGACATCTTCTTCAATGATCACCAAGTCAAGTTCACCCTTGAGCATGCATGGTGTTCAACCTTTTCTGCCAAAGATGGTAAAAGGTCCAAAAGAAGGAAGCTTGAGGAGGGTTCTGCAAATTCTTCAAGCTCCCATCCAGTTGGCTATGGAGAGGATGAACCCCATGCTCCAGGTGTTAAAGCCGCAAAGGCTAAAGCTAAAAGGAGTGGGAGCAAGACAACCAGTTGTGAAGAAGAAGGAAAGTTATTTTCAGAGTTTGAGAAGATGTGGGAGATAAAGCGGCAAGACATGGCAATGAAAGAGAAGCTTTCTAAGAATAAATTGCTTGAGAGTCTTCTTTCCAAGTCAGAACCACTTTCTGATATAGAAATGGCTCTAAAGGACAAGTTAATTATGGACATGTTGGCATAATGAGTTATAATGAATGTACTATGGTGTGTAATAAATTCTAATGAGTGAGTTAATCTAGTAAGTTAAAAATCTGTAATGTGAACTTTGTAATGTCTTTGTTGTGAAATGTCTTTGTTGAATGAAATGTCTTTGTTGTGTAATGTCTTTGTTAATGAATAATTTGTTATCTATTTCTTTGCTCTATTGCCTTAGATGCTCTGGAATCTAACTCATCACTGCTTTGTCTCTTTTGTTAGATATCAGCCGGAGAGGCTCTTTTGTTAGCTATCAGTCGGAGATGCTTCAACCACCTGGTAAGATGTTTGTTTGATGATGGATTTTATTTGCTGAGATTGTCACAAAATAGAATCTGAAGTAATTTGGTCACCACTCTGGGATTTGATGATATACTCGAATGGTTTAGCATAGGTCTGATGGTTCAGCATACGTCTGATTTGATGATTTGATGATATTTGAATGCTTTGATGATTTGATGATATTAAAAGTAATGATAGATGAATGGTTTAGCATAGGTCTGATGGTTTAGCATATGTCTGATTTGATGATTTGATGATATTTGAATGCTTTGATGATTTGACGATATCAAAAGTAATAATAGATGAATGGTTTAGCATTACTCTTATGGTTTAGCATAAATCTGATTTGATGATTTGATGATATTTGAACGCTTCGATGATTTGATGATAATGAATGCTTTGTTTGTTGATAACACAGTTCTGAGAGCGATTTATGCAGAGTTGAATCTATGATTCAGGTAAATACACCAAAACTCATATTCATGTTTTGTTCGTTCTCTTCAACAGCTTAAATATGTCTTTCAGCTATGTTTTTCCTTCTTTTACAGGGACTCAACGATGTTAACGAAACCAACTTGAAGTAGTTTGATTTCTCAAGAAGCAATTTTGTACAACGCTGTTAACCATACCAATTTTTGTACTTAAACGATATTTTTGTTTGTTTCAGATTTTGATTCTTTTGTATACTTTTGAGGCCCATATACAATTCTTATATTTGTTTAGATTAATCAACATATCAAACCTCAAAATAATAAACTAAATTCTTTTCTTTGTACCACAAAATTCTTTTTTTGAATGATTTAACACAATATTCTCATACCATAATATTCTTTTCTTTGAATGATTTAACACCATCAAAACAATATTCTTATACCACACATCATCTTTTCTTTAAATGATTGTACACCATGAAAACAATATTCTCATACCACTACTCGTGTCTATATAAACATAATTTTTGTCACTTACGAATACCAAATACTTCTCTACCTACATCTCATAAAAATACTTTTTATTTTCTCCAAAAAAACACAATATTCTTGCACCAATATATCACAAAAAATGGCATCTTCATCCCGTAATAATTTAGACGAAACGATGGATGAAAAATTTGACCAATTTTTCGATCAAGCATTTGAATTTTTTTTCGTTGATCAAGGTGATCGTCAACAAGCACCCAAGAAAAAACGAGCATATATTGAAAGAGATCGTGAACAAGGACACAACCGCTTATGGAACGATTATTTCAGAGAAGATGCAACATACCCTCCTTATATATTTCGTCGCCGTTTTAGAATGAACAAGCCCTTGTTCATGCGTATTGTTGATCGACTCTCCAATGAAGTTCTATTCTTTCAACAAAGAAAAGATGCTACCGGAAGGTTCGGTCTCTCTGCACTACAAAAGTCTACATTAACAATTCGTATGATGCCATATGGTTGTGCAGCTGATGCGGTTGACGAATACCTCCGGCTTGGTGAAAGCACGGCGATTTCATGCTTGGAACATTTTGTTGAAGGAATTATATATTTATTCAGAGATGAGTACCTAAGAAGACCCACACCAGAAGATCTTCAACGACTACTCGATATTGGAGAGATACGCAGATTTCCCGAGATGATAGGAAGCATCGATTGTATGCATTGGGAGTGGAAAAATTTCCCCACGGCTTGGAAAGGACAATATACACATGGGTCTGGAAAACCGACAATCGTGTTGGAGGCTGTAGCTTCCCAAGATCTTTGGATATGACACGCGTTTTTTGGTCCTCCAGGTACCTTAAACGATATCAATGTTTTTGATCGCTCACCAGTTTTTGATGATATATTACAAGGTCGAGCAACAAAAGTGAATTATTTTATCAACGGACACGAGTATCATTTGACTTACTATCTCACAGACGGTATTTATCCTAAATAGGCAACATTTATTCAATCCATTCCAATTCTACAAGGTCCCAAAGCATCCTTATTTGCTACATACCAAGAAGATACCCGTAAAGATGCCGAGCGTGCTTTTAGAGTCTTGCAAGCTCGATTTGCCATTGTCAAAAATCCAGCTCTTATTTGGGATAAGGTAAAAATAGGGAAGATTATGCGAGCATGCATAATACTTCACAATATGATAGTAGAAGACGAACGAGATGGGTACACTCAGTTTGATGTATCTTAATTCGCACAAGTAGAAGCAACATAACTTCACAAGTGGATTTAACGTATTCGACAGATATCCTTTCAAATCTCGGAAATATGATGGGCATTCGAAATCGAGTTCGTGATCGAACATTGCATCAACAATTGAAAGCTGATTTGATTGAGCATATATGGCACAAATTTGGCTCAAGTCAAGATTACAACTAATCGGTTTTTCTCCAAAATGATTTCCACCCCTATTTATAATATGTTTTTATATCATGTATGTTTAAAATTTTATTAAATGCAATAAACTTTAAGTTATAAAATGTTTATAAGTTAAAACAAAATAATTTTTTTTAAATAATTATGATTTTAAAAATAATTTTTTTTTTCTTAAAAACCCCACTTGGGGTTCACCATTGGAAGAGGAAAAACTAAGAATCCTTAAAATAGGTGCTTAAATTAAAATTTATCAAAAATTAAATTAAAAAAATTGGTAAGAACCCCTTACCATTGGAGGTGGTCTAAATGTATACGGAGATTAGAGTTTTGGTTCAAACTTCGAAGTTATACAAAAAATAAAAATAAAAATAAAAGGAATTTCAAAAATTTGGAAGATGATTTCACTAATATAACGTAAACAATGACTCCTCTCAAAAAGAAAGGATAGTGTGTTCTGAGTGATAAGTATGTTTGAGATGAAAATGGTGTTTGCACTATCTATGAGAAGATTGGTCATGTAACCAAGTTGTCATGTAACCAAGTTTGTAAGAGGCTTGAAGACTAGCTTGCATCAAATTTTGTAGTTAAAGATTTAGGACAACCCAATAACAATGGTTGCCTTGAGGGGAAGAGGGCAGACCTCCTAGAAAAAAAGCAAAGACAGTCTTGATAAGGTCTAAAAAGGAGAATTGATTAATTCAGTCAAATACCAGTAACACATATTTCTGGCAACCTCTAGAAGGACTTAGAGCACTCTCATAGTCTCATCGGTGGAGAGACTCTTGCAGTCTCTCACCAATGAATTAATGATATTTTTTAATATTATTTTGTTATTGAATTAAATTTTAAATAATAAAAAGAAAATAGCAAATGGTATTAGAACATGTGTAAGAGATGATATCTTAGAGTCTCTCAAATGAGATTTTCTGTCTTCTCTCTTCTTTTATGATTACTTTTTATTTTTCTATTGGATGGTCTCTAAGTGGGAGACCACCGATGTAAATGCTCTTATGCATCTAACTAAACACTATAATCTGTTTTTTTTCCTCAAGATGGGATCAGTCACTTCAATAAGCCTTATGATGACCCTTTGGTAATCACTTTGGATGTCGTCAAATATGTAGTTTCAAGGATTCTCATGGATACGGGTAGTTCGATGGATCTTACTTTTCTCAAAACACTTTCCCTTATGGATATTGGGAAGAATAAGATCGATGACCTTCTAAATATGTCGATAGTCTTCACAAGCAATACTTTGATGTTTTTCGAAACTATTAAGTTGTCCATTCTTGCCGGAGGAGTCATTGAGTTCACTAACAATAAGCAACCTAAACCATCATTATCTTACTATCAAATCATCATAATCTAACATAATCCATGATCCAATAAAAAAAACTATTCAATGAACATTAAGAAAGATAAAGACAAGTGCATAAACATAAGATAAAGGATTTAGATGTAAAATCATTCATTAAAATAGCATGAAATGTTGAAGATCAATCTAAGATGTTAATAAAAAAAGTTTGGATCTAAATTCAACTTTAGAGAAGAGAAATTTAGGTTAGAAAGTGTCTAAAATTTGGTTAAATAAATAATAGGTTCGGACCAGGTTGACTAGGTGCGGTTCCCAGTCGGATCTTGGATCTTTCTTCATGAAGTGGTTTCCAGCAAGGTGTTCTGCAAGCAGCCTATGTTTGCTGCAAAGTTTAGTTTTTCTTGATGAGTTTCTTCTACGTGCCATATTGATATGTGTCCACTAAATCGGCTATAAATTTTGAATCGTTGGTCTTAATGATCTGAATCCACCACCATTGGAAAGCTAATGCAATTTCATGACTGATGTCCCAATAATGAGCTTAATCTGAGTAACAAATGGCCTCCATCCGTATAAATATTTTAGGCACTTTGTACACCATCTCTTCTTTGCTTCCAAAAGTATGTCCTCTATTATTTTAACATGAATTGACTCAAAAGACACACAAAACATACCAAAAACACACATCAAGATGTTATAGGACTTCTAAAAAAAAAAAAAAAAAAAAAAAAACACTTGGTGGACACTGAATGCAACAAAACACAATGAAAATACAATAAAACACGATAAATATATATATATATATATATATATATATATATAAACAGTCGGGATAAAGTGGTAAATACAGAGTACATCAGAGGCCGTTGGTGGTAAACTAAGCTCATATGTGAATGGCAATGCGATTTGATAGCAGTACGATAATCATAATCATCATTACGTAATATTGAATGGTAAAACAATTACACAATGATACACAGACCTGACTTTACCAATCTTTAGTATGCAATATGTTGTCTTTGAATTTTTTTTTTTTTTTTTTTTTTAAGTTGTCTTTGAATTTTTCAATTGCTTATATGTTGACAAAAAAAAAAAAGGTTTTAACATTGCTTATGTTTTCTTTGTTACAATCGGTATCCAATTTTTTACCAATCAACCTTTCCACATGTTTTTAGCAAATCTATATTTTTTCTTACAAAATTTGATGGAAATAATAATAGTCTGGGTGTTGAGTTTTGTTTTGAAGACACGAAGAAGAATAATGGAAGAGACAGCGTGAGATTAGCCCCGAGAGACATAGCCAACATTTTGTATTTTAGTTAAATTTTATATTTTAGTAAACTAAAACAATGTATTTATTATATATTCTCCTCCAAATTTTATTCTTCTTCGTCCATCCTATTCACCGCCCAGATGCGTCTCATTGTGAACATCATCAGCAGATCTGCCATGTTCTGCTGCTCTAGCGTAGAATATCGCATCATACTTATTAGTGCCAAAATTTTGACAAGTGTGTCAAACTTGTTATTCAAGAAACTTTTTTGGCGAATTTCTTTGACGGAACGGAATAATAACCAAAATATGAACACGATGAATCGTATATGTCAACATTTCAAACTTGTAAATTAGTATTAGAAAACTGTGGAATTGGATTTAGTGTAAAATTTACAAAATCCCATAATTCTAATTTTTTTTGGTTGGAGTAGCAGAAACACGACTTCATGTATCGAGTCCAAAATACAAACTAGTGGCGTATTTACAACTACACGCAACACAACAAATCTGATACAAGTTGGGATATATTGATATGGTGAATAGACTAATTTTCCAAAATTAATGCCAGTTTCTAAAGACAAAGAAACCGATTATGGACACATTTAAAATGGACCAAAGGCTACGTTCTTGTGGATGTGTGAAGCTGTCTTGGAGACATTGCAACATCACACAATCTCCTATGCTGCGACAAATCACTCCTAACCGTCCACAATAACGAAAAATAATAATTAATCATGACATTAACTCCTTTTTAACATTCCAAGAATCGGGAGACAAATTACTTAGCTACGAGATTTATAGTTGCCAATTTTAACCACCATAATCTTTTCCAGACAGTTATTTACCGTATTTTTCTTGATATAAATTTATAATCTAATGATTACATAACATATATATATATATATATATATATATTTAAAAAAAAAAAAGTTTGTAGTTTCACAATTCTAGATCATACATAGTGAATGTACTAATGTCCATAACTTTTTAACATTGAATGAGTAAAGAAAAAGATTGATTGATAAACAAACATATTGTTTGGTTGACATCAATCATCCGTTTTGATTAGACATGTAATACTCCAATTTCTGGAAAAAAAAACTTGGTAGTCCATTAAAAGACTTTACAAAAATGAATATGATTTTTAACCAAAAAAAAAAATGAATTTGAGTATTTTATCAAAATGCATGTATATATATGTAAATAGTTCTAAAAAGCTCCACAAGTAAATATGTTTGAACTAAAACAATCTCATATTAGGTGACTTTCTGTGAAGTATGAAGTATTCTTATGGTTTGTTAGTATTTTGCTTAGTGAATTTAAACTTGTGCTAATACACATGCAATGCAACTCAAGAAAACTTGAAAATATAAAAGTCATGACAAAACATAATAGAATATCAATACACCTTATTTCTTTTTTCTTTTGAAAATTATATCAACATTATTTTTAAATTTTTTTTAATATATCTATATCAACATTATTATTACACATGCATACAATAACAACACTTTGAAGCAATTGGTTAAGCTTACAAAAATAAAATATAAAAACATGTCAAAATTCCTCGACCGTCAATTTAACAAATGGGCCTAGAAATAATGTCGTCCAAAAGTAGGTTTAGGTGCACGAGGACAAGCAAAAAGCAGTGGGATCCACCAAGAGGGCTTCGGTTCCCAAAGCCAACAAATCTTAGCCGTCGGTTCTTAGCCACTCGGACACCAAAATATGGTTCTCCCGAGTTTAAAAGTTTAGCCTCAAGATTCAAGCATATTCTCGGACAGTGCCATTGACACTCATGTGATAAAAATCGTAACTCAACAACTACAATAACGCCACGTGTCACTCGGGTCAGTTCACTATAACAACGCCACGTGTCACTCGAGTCAGTCCAGCCTTCTACTCCTCTTTACATAACGGACCATCTTCGTCGCTGCAACATATTTATTTCTCATTCAGCCTCGAAATTTCCACAGTTGCCACTAAAATCTGTGAGTTTTTCTTAAATTTAATGCAAAGATTGAATCTTTATTCCATTAAATAAAAAAAAAGATTGAATCTTTCTACTTAAAGTATCGATTTTGATTGACTTCTCTCTGTGTTGAATTCACAGGAAAAAAGTGTTTGTTTTTTGGTCTCACGATGGCAACTGTGACTGCTTCACACTTTGTCTCAAGAACCTCACTTTTCAATAACCATGGAGCTTCTTCAGCCTCTGAAACCAACGCTAATCTGTCTCAGATCACTTTGAAAGGCCAATCCATGACTCACTGTGGGCTAAGGTCTTTCAAAATGGTCGATAGGCTTCAAAGGAGATCTCAAGCTAAACCTGTTACTGTTAATTCCTCAAAGGGATCTTCTAAAGTTAAGCCTGGTGGTAAGGTTGTGTGTGAGATTAAGACAGGGCTGAGTGTGATCTTTATTGGAGCTGAGGTTGGTCCATGGAGCAAAACTGGTGGTCTTGGTGATGTCCTTGGTGGTCTGCCTCCAGCTTTAGCTGTAAGTTCAGCTTGATTTGATGTCTTGAGCTCTTTAATTCGTTTTTTATGTAACCAAGTGTTTGTGGTTTTGTTTAGGCTAGAGGCCACCGTGTGATGACAATTTGCCCTAGGTATGACCAATATAAAGATGCTTGGGACACTTGTGTTGTGGTTGAGGTAAAAATGTTACTTCAAAATGATGAATTCTAGGTTGCTTTTTAAAGTGATCTTGTAATGTTTAATGTGATGATATCATGCAGATCAAAGTTGGGGATAGAGTTGAGACTGTTCGTTTCTTTCACTGTTACAAAAGAGGTGTTGATCGTGTCTTTGTTGACCATCCAATCTTCCTTGCCAAGGTTTGTTTTTTAATTTTTTATCAATCAAAATGTTTATTTAGGTGTATTGTACTTTGAATGAGCTCATGTGGAATAATAAATTACAGGTTATGGGGAAAACAGGATCCAAAATCTATGGTCCTATAACTGGAGTAGACTACAATGACAACCAACTCCGTTTCAGTTTATTGTGTCTGGTAACAACTCTTTTATCTTTTCACTTCTGTTGTTGAATCTCATTTGATTGAAACATGAATGAAGCTTAGATGGATTGTTTTCATAGCTAATGCAGAATCTGTGTGTTTAATAACTTGATTTACTTTTGGTAGGCTGCTCTTGAGGCACCACGAGTTCTGAACCTTAATAGTAGCAAGTACTTCTCCGGACCATATGGTGAGAAAATTATTTCCCCATTCTTAAAATGGTCTTTGTTCTCTATTTCTAAAATAATTCAAATTTTAATCTCTTTGATGTTATAGGTGAAGATGTGGTCTTTGTTGCCAATGACTGGCACACTGCTCTCCTTCCATGTTACCTCAAATCTATGTATCAATCTCGCGGAATCTACATGAGTGCAAAGGTAAATATATAACTTGTGTTCCGTCATCATTTTAATTAGCTATTGAGTTTAGAGGAGCAAACTTTACCAAATCTTGAATTGAAACTCTAGCTTTGATACATATCATTATATCAAAAATGTCGGTTTGACAATGCGGTCGTGTATATTTGCTTTTTAGGCTGTCTTTTGCATTCACAACATAGCTTACCAGGGAAGATTTGCCTTTGAAGACTTTTCTCTTCTCAATTTGCCTGACAGCTTTAAAAGTTCTTTCGATTTCATGGACGGGTACTGATTTCTATAAAAGCTTCTCAGATTATTGTATTACACCCTTTGTCTCATGTTTCAATCCTTTAATGTACTCTTATCTTTCTTGTTCCATTTTCAGGTATGAAAAGCCGGTTAAAGGACGGAAGATTAACTGGATGAAGGCTGCAATTCTTGAAGCGCATCGTGTCTTAACAGTTAGTCCATACTACGCTCAAGAACTCATCTCTGGAATCGATAGAGGCGTGGAATTGCATACATACCTTCGAATGAAAACAGTTTCCGGAATCATTAATGGAATGGATGTTCAAGAATGGAACCCGACCACTGACAAGTACATTGATATCAAATACGATATTACCACTGTAAGATTTCTCTTGAAGATCAATGCATTATGATAGAAGTGGCTGCGGGAAATCGTTACCGATCTTGTTTATTTGCAGGTTACGGATGCTAAGCCATTGATCAAAGAAGCACTTCAGGCTGCTGTTGGACTTCCAGTGGACAGGGATGTCCCGGTTATCGGTTTCATCGGGAGATTGGAAGAGCAAAAGGGCTCTGATATTCTAGTTGAAGCTATTTCCAAGTTCATGGGGCTTAATGTTCAGATGATTATCCTTGTGAGTACACAAAACAGTTGACTTAGGATCATAAAGCTAGTTCACAAACTTATTGAGTCTCGTCTGATGTTTTTTTCACAGGGAACCGGAAAGAAGAAGATGGAGGCTCAAATTCTTGAACTAGAAGAGAAGTTCCCAGGGAAAGCGGTTGGAGTGGCGAAATTCAACGTGCCATTGGCTCATATGATCACTGCTGGAGCTGACTTCATCATTGTACCAAGCAGGTTTGAGCCGTGCGGTCTCATTCAGCTTCACGCCATGAGATATGGAACTGTCCCTATTGTGGCATCAACTGGTGGGCTTGTAGACACTGTTAAAGATGGCTACACAGGTTTCCACATTGGAAGATTCAATGTCAAGGTAACTCAAAATCACCCTAAGCTTTTTTGCGCGTTCTATATATAACAGTTTCCTTTTCAATATTATAGAGTTAACAAGTTTGCTCTGTGTACAGTGTGAAGTTGTAGATCCAGATGATGTGATTGCAACAGCAAAGGCTGTGGCAAGAGCCGTTGCAGTGTATGGAACATCCGCGATGAAAGAGATGGTCAAGAACTGCATGGACCAAGACTTCTCCTGGAAGGTCAGTGATTCTATTCATTCCAAAAGTTTGAAACTTTGTTTATTTGGATTGTTGAAATCAATCTTGATTTGATGTGAATGTGATGCAGGGACCTGCGAGGCTGTGGGAGAAGGTACTATTGTCGCTCAATGTGGTTGGAAGTGAAGCCGGAATCGATGGTGAAGAGATAGCTCCTCTGGCTAAGGAAAACGTCGCAACGCCCTGAGAATGTCATTTTGTCTGTGTCCATGTGGTTGAAGAAAGCAGAGGAGGGTGTAGGGAAGGTTTGAGAAAAGTTAATGGATCTGTGGTATATATATAAGGGATGTGTTAAAGCTCTAATTTAATGAACTTAGATAAATGAAGCCTTCTGCAAGAAATTGAATGAAACCCAACTTGGTTCAAGTCAATGTACCTAGTGAGAATAAACCACACCAAGACAAAAACTGATACTACTAAACAGCTTCTGAATAAATTCAAGAGAATAATTTACAATGACTTCACTCAGTTAAAAAGGCTCAACAGTCAACACTAAAACGTTAGTTTGAAGTTAGAACCTTTCTTTCTCTTAGCCTTCTCAAACTCTTGGGTCTTTTGAGTTCTCACCACAACAGAGACCTTCCTGAAACTCCCATTGTTCCAATGATAACCCAAAATAAAGCGCACAGAGCTCCAATGATCGATAAGCAGAAGAAACCCTTGTGGTTGTTCTTGCTGTTTCCTCCAGATTTCTTCTTCTTCTTGGCTGCTGAATCGTTAACTACAACATTGTTGTTACCTGTGGTTTTAGAAGCAAAACTGAAACCACCACCACGGCTTGACATTCTGACTAAGTTCAGGTTAATGAATTGATTCTCTGAAGCATATGCTGGCTTTGTAGGAATTGATTCCAGCAATGCCCATATACTAGAAGCAAACTGACTTGACTCGTCTTTCGTCCCTTCATCTTCCTTAGTTACACCAGAAGTAAGAGGGTTTATGAATTCAGATGCATCACCTGTCAACGCAATTTGATTAGGAAAAGAATCAAGAATTCAAAAGCCAGTTTAAAGAGCTCTTCTAACGATCTTTAAGCTGGCTTCATACCCCATTAAAGGGTTCAACCTCTTTAGAATAGATAGAACCGAGTATTTAAGTACCTGTACTAGGCGCCTCACCAAACCGGGTAGCGGTAAGTCCATCATTCTTTAGCTCCTGCATCCACAATGATCCATTGTTTATCTGTCTGGTATAGCTGTTACGAAGTGGCCAGTTACTAGCTTGGTTCTTCTCTATTTGCTGCTGGAACTGGTTATTATTAGCCTGGTCAGTCACCAAAGAAGTATTCATCTCAAGACTTTGTTGAGACCCGTTTTTCAAACAACCATCGATAGGCTCTAACTGAGGATTCGTAGCATCAAAATCACGGAAATACGAATCGACATCAAGGAAATCATTATCATTCAAAACACCAGAGTTATCCTGGTTCCAGTTCTTCTCCATAATAGCTTCCACAGAACTTGGTTCAGGCTCAGAAAGCAAAAGATCATCGATTTCCAAATAGGCATCTTTCGCCAAGTTCATCTGATTATACGTTTCCACATGAGAGTTCACTGTTGGATCCAATGAAGATCCAACATAACCAGGCTCATCTCTAACTTGTCTCATAAGCTCTTCAATATCCTTATCATCCAATTCAGCTTGGTCAATCCCACTCGCCCATATATCATTATTACCAATACCATCATCACCAAGAAGCTGATGATTAACAGGAACACTAACTACATGAGCAGGCTCAACAACAACAACAACATCATCATCACCATCATCAGCCCATTCTTCTTCAACAAAAGGAGCTCCATATTGCTCACCGTTCTTAGGACCAGACCCACTTTTCTTATAAACCTTATAAAGAACATAAGAATCCTTAACATCACCACACCTCTTGAGCTCATCTTCATGTAACGTATACTCGTGCATCACCCAGTTCGTCCGTTCGCCATTAGGAGCTCTACCTCTATGGAAAACAAGTGTTTTCTTCTCTCCAACCGAGCGGGAATTACACTTGATTACTCTGTCTTTACCTGTTGCTTTCCAATAGCCATGACCAGTTGCTCTACTTGACCTTCCTCCATGTTTCCTATCTCTTGGACTGAAAAAGAACCATTGACGATCCTTAGTCTTATATAAAGCTTTATCTGCAAAAACAAAACAAAACAGAGCATTTTTCTGATTTTAGAAGCTTATAAAAAACATGGAAATATAACTCATATAGATCCTAAAACAAACACAACACAACCATCATCAATGAATATAGCTAAATCAAATAAAAAAAAAGATTCAATTTTTAAAGTCAGAAGCTTAAAAAAAAAAAAACTCATATAGATCCCAAAACAAACATTAACACTACCATCATCGAACCTAACCATTGATATAACCAAATCTAATTAGTGGCTAAATCATCAACAAAGACAGAGCAAATAATCTCAATCTTTGAGGCAAATCGTAAGAAAAATCAAAATGAACTTTAAAGAATCAAAATTTTACTGTACCGGGTAATTCCTCAGGATCAAACTTGTAGACATCAGTCTCGCCGATGGCGTCGACTCTGATTTTTTTCCGGCGAATCTTTCTCTTGAGGTAATAGACAACAAGTTCTTCGTCCGTTGGATGAAACCTAAAACCTGGAGCTAAAGCTCCGTTCTCACATGTCAAGTCCATCATCACTTTTTGTCTCTCTCCCTATCAAACGCAAATACAGAGAAGAAGAAGAAGTCAAGAAAAAAACCTAAACTTTTTCTTTCAGATACATTGCAGTCGTAAATTTTCTTTATTTTAATTTTTTTTAAGTTTTTTTTGGGGATTTTTTGCGTGGAGAGGAAGGTTGGGCTTGGCGTGACGACACGTAGGATTACTGACTGATCTCGGGAAGCTGTAAGATTCACGCGCTTTCATTTGGGACAGTGACAGTGATTTTAATAACCGGACCGGACCGGTTGAACCTTGAACCGGTGGTCTGTCCTGCCTGAGTTTTATTAAAAACCTTACCGACGCAAATAAACCTAGGTATTAAAATCCTGAAAATGAAGAGAAAAAAAAAAAAATGGAAACCGACCAGATTAATCAAAAGTCAAAACCCGAATGTTACGATTTTGGTATTTTAAAATGATTTTTAACTATGATTTTTTAAACTTTGTTTTCTCATAATTTGATATTATTTTTAAATTCAAATTTATTTAAGTGAATTTAATTGTTTTTGTCCAAAATGAAGTCATGTATCTATGGTTTTTGTGTTTTATAGTTATGCATACAAAATCTATTTAAAAATTTATTATATGAAAATATATATTATAGATATACAGATATGTATGTGGATAATCAGATGGCATGCAATTTGACTATTTGTAGTATGTATCTACATGATTGTTTCTCATTTTCTATAATTAAAAAAATTAAAATACAGTAAAATAAGTTATGTGATTTTTTGTAAAAAAACATTTCTTTGTATAGTAAGATCTATTTATTTTTACTCCTTTTGTATATAAATAAATATGGTTTAAGATTTTCTCACACATATTTAAAAAAAAAGTTTAAATTTTATGTTTGACCTTACATTAATATATTCTATAAAAAAAATTATTGGTCAATGCATTATAGTAAGTAGAGATAAAACTGAAACTCTTACCAAATATTTTCTTTGAAATTTTAAAATGACATTTAATCTAATAAAAAATTAATCCTAAAATGACACTCATTTATAAAATTGAGGGAGTATTATTTTATTTCATCAGACCAGATTAAACCATAACTTGAAGTCGGTCCAGTTTTAAATCACTGGACAGTAAAAACATGGGCCTATAAAAACTGAGCTCTTTTCTCTACACATATCCATAAAATTTTGTTCTGCAATAGACTAGAACACAAGAGAAGCATCTAGAGAGTTTGGTCCTAATACTTTTTATACAACACTTGTCTTCTCCTAAACAATTTGGTTCCTCTGTTTCACTTCGAAAATGAGGTACTCATTCATTATCTCTTATCTTACTTTCTTTTTTTCTTACGTTATGAAGTTTTTTAATCCTCAATTAGGTGATGATGTTACTACAGAATTTGGTCATTGTTAGTTATGAAACGTGTCTATGAGTTTAGTTTAGTGAGTTTTGTTCCTAATATGTTTTCAAAATTATCCAGTAAACATCCAACGGTGAAGTGGGCGCAAAGGTCTGATAAGGTTTACATAACTATAGACTTACCAGACGCTGAAGATATAAAGCTTAAGCTTGAGCCTCAAGGCAAGTTCTTTTTCTCTGCTACTAGTGGAGCTAGCAAGACACCGTACGAGGTGGACCTTGATCTGTTTGACAATGTTGATGTGAATGTAAGTGCAAGTATTGAAATTGTTTAGTTGATTTTTTGGATTTTGGAAATGGTGGTTTTGAGGGAGATGTGATGATGATGATGATTTGGCAGGAGAGTAAGGCTAGTTTGAGCTCGAGGTGTATATGTTACATGGTGAAGAAAGCTGAGAGCAAATGGTGGAACAGATTGATTAAACAAGAAGGGAAATCTCCTGTGTTCTTGAAAGTTGATTGGGATAAATGGGTTGATGAAGATGATGAAGATAAAGGTAAGAGGATGATTAGTACTTAACCCTTGAAGAGCTTATGGTTATGGTTTATCTTAACTTAGCTGACTGAATCTTTGATTTGTTGCTAGTAGAAGGAGGAGCAGATATGGACTTTGGAGATTTCGATTTCAATGTAAGGCTGCTTTTGAAAGAAAGGAAAAAAAAAAAACCACTTTATCTTTAAGTATTAATACGTATCTTGGAGACTAATTTTTTTTTTTTTTTTTTTTTTTAGAGTCTTAACATGGGAGACAATGAGGGTATTGGAGATGAAGGTAATGTTTTAGGACATATATAGGATCTTGATATGGTGTTGTTATAAGCAGTTGAAGAAGTTTTGTTTTGAGTAGATTTTTGAGGGTTAGAGTTGGTAGTGATGAGATGTTTTCTTACAGAAGATGATAATGATATGGAGGAGGAGGAGATTAAGGCAGAGACAAAAGAAGTGGAGAAGATTGTAGAAGAAGGAAATGGAGAGAAAGATGAAGGAGCAACAGATGTGAAGAAGGATTGAGTTTATGTTATATTAAGATAGGTTCTAATGCTCTTGCACAGTTCTCTTTGTACTTTGAAATGGTTTTGTGGCATAATTAAGGATATGCTATACTGATATGAAGGAGGACCTTGGAAATTTTCAGAATCTGTTTTTGTTATAAACTATAGTCTTGACATAAAATTTGATTGCAAATCTAGAGAAAGAGCTATTTGTCAAAATTTATTGTACTACAAACATTATTGTTGTACTAGTATTGTTGTTTTAAGTTTTTTTTTTTTTTCTCTAAAAGTTCAGTAGCTTATCAGTTTGAAGATATCCATAAAATTTGAAATTTGTATAAAAATTGAAACAGTCAATTCAAGGTACTGAACCAAAAAGGGGTCAATAAGTTCTTGGGAAAATAAAATATATAGGATTTTATTTGAAATTTTTGGTGTGTTAAAGTTTTTGAAATATAAAATTTTATTTTATCCTTAATTTTAAAAAATTTCTAACTAAATTTTAAATATAAATTTTACAATTTATAGAGTTTTTACTTTAAATAAAATGATTGTTGTCTTGATGCAGAGTATCAACATAGTAACAAAAATCTAGAAAATTCTAAAAATTGGTGGATAAAACAACAACCATATAAAACCAAAGAAAAAAGCGAAACAAGATTCGAATTAAAGTTATGACCAATTTTACAGAACATATCAGAACGATACAAATGCTGCAAACAATACTTTGAGAGCTATTTTCCATCAGACCACAAAAAACCCGAAAGCGATGTTTATATCCTTCAAAATATTTTACTCTCAAATTTTCAGAACACTTTCCAGAGGTAAAATCAGAAGTTTGCAGTCAAAGAAAAGTGATTTCTAACACAGAATCATATCATAAACCGTCCCGTTATGTCTACCCACAAGACCAGCAAAGACATCAGACCTTGTCTTTAAGGTTTAACAGATTGAAATTAAACCAAAGACTTGATGATTCATCTGTTTGGTAAATATTCTCCCTCTCGACAATTAACCATTCAAGATATCAACAACAACTACAAAAAAAAAAACATGAAAGATAACTCTCTAACCAGAATATAATAGAAATTTCACCAAAGTTAACACTTTGAAATCAACGAAAAAAACTTAAAACTGTGAAACTACTTCCATTATCTCTAACCAGAATAAAAAAAATAAAATTATAACAAAAATAATGGAAAGAAAATGAAGACTAAAATGTGCTTGTTCATCTCATTTTAATAAGTGGAAGTAGAAAGTAAACATATCCAGGAAATATTATCCTTCAATGCATAATAATGATAGTAGCAACACAATCCTATAAAAAAAGTACATAAAATTGGGAAAATAAGTTAAACAAACAAAAAATTTAGTTGCAATGATCGTAATATATCACTATATCACATGTCGTCATGTTATGTTCTCTTTACCATAACGGCTACGAATGTGTCTCTTTGATACTTGTGATCCTTGTGACGATCTTATCTTATCTTCACCTGTTTCATGTCTTATTTTTTCGGTCTTCCAGGTTCTCTTCTTGTTTGAGGTGGTATAACTTTAGCAGCTTCAACATCTTCTGGGACAAGTCATTCATCTTCAGGAACACCTATATGATTAATAGATTTCTCGTATAATGATCTCAATGCGTTAGCGGTATACATATCATCAGCATATGTATATAGATCCTTGCCTATATCAAAAGCTCATTTTATAGCGTGTCGGTAAGGAATTTTTCCAATATAGAACTTTCCACAAGAACATGTTCTTTTTTTCTAAGTCAGCAACGTAGTATACTCCATTACCTTTAACCTGTGAATCCCGGGTTATGGTAATCATATAACTTTCAAAAAATTTACCTTTCTCTATTCTTCTAAAAATATTTTTTTCCACGTCAATAGTTAAAAGATCCTACGTCTTCCCACTTAATTTTCTTCACTCAGAAAACTATCGTG
This sequence comes from Barbarea vulgaris, assembly GCA_963667165.1. NCBI lineage: Eukaryota > Viridiplantae > Streptophyta > Magnoliopsida > Brassicales > Brassicaceae > Barbarea > Barbarea vulgaris. The sequence continues at coordinate 17,958,642 of OY763889.1, forward strand.
TTAACATTTTTTTGATGCTGACCAAGGAATTATTGGATACTCTCTAGGTGATCGATCTCAAAGCAGAATTGATAGCTTCATCAAGATTGTTGGTGTTAATGTCGTATTTGTATCTAGGAAAATGATATGGAGCCCATTGTGTCACATCAGCAGCGTGAAGATAACATCCAATCACAGGAGTGATGTGGCAAATTTGCTTCAAATTTTTCTCAAACTCAGCAATTCTATATGCTTTTGACGCTTTTGCATCCAAACCAGCCACACCATTTCCTTTGAAATATGTAATCAAATTATTAATCAAGTGGTGAATGCAAATACCATAACTAGTCAATGGATAGATTATTCCAAGTGATTTACAAATCAACAGATGTCTATTTGACACAAATGCTAAACTTTTATCATCCTCTATAACATTCTTTAGTTACATGAAAAAACCATTTCCACAAACTATCATTCTCAGGATCAGTTACAACTTACAAACTTTGTTATGCACTAAAATTATTCCATTTTCAGATGATTTTTAAAAAAAATTGGAGAAATGGTTAGTATCAATTAAAGGATTTGTAACACGCATGAAATGAGATTTATATCAATTACTGCTATATATAAATTCAAATTTAAAACTTTTGTCATGACATTTTCCTTAAATGATATACATTGTTACTAAAATTATGCCAAATTTACCTTTTCAGTGTTAAGTTCTTTTCTTGCAGAAAAAAAAAGAAGAAGAAGGGATAATTAATTCAAGTCTCCAAGTGGAGGATGTTCTCACTATGGTCCATAAACATAAAGTCAACCCATTTCTTACGTCTGTCCTTACGAAACCATTGGTCCGGTATACTTTTGATATCCATCTTTCTCATATCATTACTCTGCAGATCATAACAACGAATGTGAAAGGGAGAAAACAAATCATCTGGAATCAGATCATAAGACCATATTTATAGTTGAGTTTTTGAACCTAAAAGCTCATCAAAAGATTTAAATAAATAATTAATGGTTTAATAATGTATTGAAACGGTTCTGTGTAGTGAGACCGTAGAGACTTCTCTATGGGACACGGGCACCTTGTGATTGGAACGAACCTTGAATTAATGTGGAGTCGAAAAGGAAAACAAAAAAATTTGGTTTCTTCCTCGTTGACGATGACAGAGGCAACAGAGGAAAAAAAAATTCAACTTTCAGAAATCGATTCTTCGCCGTCTTTTGCCGCCGCCGTAGATCTGACCACGAAGTTAAGTACTCCCTTTTCATTCTCTGCATGTTATTAATAGGATTAGAAGTGGTTCTCGATTAGTCTAGAATTTGTATAGCTAGGTTAGTGGTTGAGTTGGCAGCTAAAGTAGTCTAAAATTTGTCGATTTGGTTAGGGTTTGCAGATTTTAGATGTCAATATGAATCAATTAGTTTGGTTTGAAATCGAATTGACTGTTTGTGAAGTCTTAAAAGTAAATAACACAGCTTTAAGAAAGATTATGCTATTGAAAGAGCTAAATCATCCACATATTGTTGAACTCATTAATGCATTTTCTCATAATGGAAGTTTACATCTTGTTTTTGAGTATATGCAAACTGATTTAGAAGTTGTGATTCTTGATCGTAATATCTTTTTATCTACTGGTGATATTAAGTCTTTATATGTTGACGACTTTGAAGGGCTTAGCTTATTGTCGTAAGAAATGGATTCTTCACAGGTATGAGAAGTGAAAGAAGTTATGTTTTTTTTTTGTTTAAAGTTTGGATCTTTGATGGTGTGTGATGGTTTGTGTTTTGTTCCTTTGTTTAGGGATATGAAGCCTAATAATTTGCTGATATGAATTCATACAGAGCATTGAGAAGTCATCGTATGTTTCTAATTCGATTAGTCTAGAATTTGTATAGCTAGATTAGTGGTTGAGTTGGCAGCTAAAGTAGTCTTGAATTTGTTTGGTTTTAGATGTTCATATGAATCAAATTTTTTTTCAGTTTGAAGCTGCTGGAATTCATGATCAAGTAGCAAGAAGTCCTTTCTGAAAGAGATTCTGGTAAATAGGAAATTATCATCTTTTTCTTCTTTCCAACTATATATGAATCATCATCTAGCTTATATTATTATTAGCTTAATGTGATGTATTTAAATTAACAGGTTTACCATTAATGGTCCAGATTTCGGATTTGAGATACAGCTTTACCATTAATGATCCTCCCCTGGTCATAAGGTAATACTCCAAGCCTCTGGTCTTTTATTTCTGTATTGTACAAACTAGGCTAGAGTCAGGTTAAGTGGACTAGTTTACAGTAATTGATCTGAAGTAGGTTAGAGTAATTGAATCAAAACTAATAGAAGTTGAGTAAACTGAAGCGAATCTTGCTTAAATTTATGGTGATGTGATGGAGACTTTAATTTGAGTACCTAACACAACTTTAATACAGATTATCTTGGTCATTTACTGGGCTTTTCTCTTTATAATGATTCCATTTAGTTTTTACTCAGAACAGTCCTAAACCACCAAACAAGCACTTGTTAATTTCTTCTTTAGCTAACAACATTTTATTATGGATCGGTCTGATCCTTTTAACTCCTCTCAGTCCTTCATTGATCTCTTGAACTGTCAACAAGAGATCAACACTCCACAACCAGATTCCCAAACACATTCCCAAACACAGTCTCCTACTAACCAAACTACCTCACCTGAGCGTAGAGAACCTAGGCTTAGATGGACTCTTCCTGAAGAGAATGTCTTGGTTAGTGTTTGGTTAAACACTAGAAAAGACTCTATAGTTGGGAATAACCAAAAAAGAGCAACTTTTTAGAAAAAAGTTGCAGCATAATATGCTGCAAGTCCGGCTGTCTCAAACCTTCCAACTAGAGAGAGTAATACTTGTAAGCAGAAGTGGGCCAAGATCAACGAGTCTGATAGCAAATTTGTTGGTTGCTATGATTTTGCTTCGCGTCAATATCGTAGTGGACAGAATGATGATGATGTCCTAGATTTTGCTTACAAGCTATATTTTCAAGATCAGAAGACTAATTTTACATTAGAGCATGCTTGGAGATTGCTAAAGAATGATCAGAAATGGTGTTCTTTCAATACTATAAAGAAAACAACAACCAGGAAAAGAAGTAAAGTAACTGAAGGTGGAGGTCATTCTTCCAGCTCCAACACAGCCTGCCCTTTGGAGGAGGATACAGTTGAGAGGCCAATAGGAGTTAAGGCGGCGAAGGCGCTGGCGAAGGCCGGTGGGAAAAAAAAAATGAGAGGAAAGACTGACGAAAGTGATGAGAGTTATGCAAAGCAGCTTGAGGATTTTTGGGTGCTTAAGGAGACAGATTTGGCTATTAAAGAAAGAATCTCCAAGCAGCAAATTTTTTGGAGATCTCATTGCTAAATCCGAACCACTTTCAGAGATGGAACTCACCCTTAAGAACAAGCTCATTTCTGAGATGTTGTAATCAAATTTGGTAAGTCAGATTTCAGTTTGCATATTGTTACTTGTTTGGTGTTGAATATTCTGGTAGTACAAATATTAGGGTTTAACAATTGTTATGTTTTGGTTAGGTCAGATTTCAGTTGAAAATTATGCTTGTGAATGTGCAGGAGACTTTATGGTTGAAGTGTCGGCAAGCTTTAAGTGAACGGTGCCATGAGACTAGTTATGTATTTTCAAATGTGTAATGTGTTTTGTATTTATTCACCTTTTGTTGTTGTGAGTAATGTGAACGGTGCACGAGACTAGTTGAAAGTTGTGCTTGTGTAATGTGTTTTGTATTTATTCAAATGTGGTGTGAGTAATGTGTACCAAAGTGGTTGTACCAAACTAGTTATGTATTTTCAAATGTGTAAAATGTTTTGTATTTATTCACCTTTTGTTGTTGTACCAAACTATGTCATTGAAGTCTTTTTTATATATTTGCTTATCTTTAAAATCTTAGTTTGTAATCATAAACAACACAAAAGACATCTCTATCTTGCCTTCTTCTTCTTCTCTTGGTTGTAATCATAGACAACAACACAAAATTAAAATCTCTACCTTGCCTTCTTCTTCTTCTTCTTCTTATCACACACAAGAGCATTTGATCTCATACGTCTTCTTATCACACACAAAAATCTCTATTTTTTTCTTTTTTTTTTCTTTTACAAAAACATGTCATCATCTCATCCTCACACTTCAACGGTTCTTGATAATATTGATGAAATTTTTGATGAAAGATTCAAAGAAATTTGGGAGAAAGGTTTGAAGACTGTCTAGATGATTATAGTAAACGGTAAGCGGCTAAAAGAAGAGGAAAGTACGAGTGCCTATAGAAAGAAAATGCGAGCTTGGGCAAGAACGATTATGGAACGATTACTTCAGTGAGCAACCAGTTTACTTTGATCACATATTTCGACGACGATTTAGAATGAGCAAGCGATTGTTCCTTTATATTGTTCAGAGACTTTCCAATGAAGTGCCCTACTTCGAACATAGACAAGATGCTACCGAAAGGCCAGGTCTAACTGCCATATAAAAATGTACGGCCGCGATACGTCTTATGGCATATGGTGTTGCATGTGATGCGATAAACGAAAGCCTCCGTATGGCTGAATTCACTGCGACCAAATGCTTACACTATTTTGCGGCTGGAATTATTAATTTGTTCGGAGATGTGTACCTGAGGAAATCAACACCAGAGGATCTTCACCGATTACTATTTATTGGACACATGCGAAGATTTCCAGGGATGATAGGAAGCATTGATTGTATGCATTGGGAGTGCAATAATTGTCCACAAGCTTGGAAAGGATTGTATGCGCGTGGACATGGAAAACCCACCATCGTGTTAGAGCATGTGGCTTCACAAGATCTCTGGATTTGGCACGCATTTTTTAGAACTCCGGGTACATGTAACGATCTCAATGTTCTTGACCGTTCACCTATTTTTGATGATATATTAGAAGTTCGAGCTTCAAACGTTAATTACTCTGTCAATGGACGACAATTCCATATGGCTTACTATCTCACAGATGGTATATATCCGACATAGCCAACTTTCATCCAATCAATTTCTTGGCCACAAGGTGAGAAAGCAAAGAAATTTGTTCATAATCAAGAAAGAGTTCGAAAAGATGTCGAGCGTGCTTTTGGAATCTTGCAAGCTCGGTTTGCTATTGTTCGAAATCCAACTCTTTTTTGGGATATGGCCAAAATTGGGAAGATAGTGAGGGCGTGTATCATATTGCACAATATTATAGTAGAAGACGAACGAGACAATACCACTCAATTTGATTATTCAGAATTTCAAAGAGGAGAAGGAAGCGAGAATTTTCATGTGGACTACACGTTTTCTACAGAGACATCTACAAATGTGAACAATATGATGGTCGGTCGAGCTACACAACGTGAGAAAAAAATGCACGAACAATTGAAAGCTGATTTGGTTGAGCATATTTGGTAAATGAACTTCGATGAACATCAAAACGGAGTTAATTGTGTTTGTCATCATATTTTCATATGATTTCTTTCATTCGACTTTTTTTAAGATTGTAATATACGTTTTTAATTTTATGCAAGTTATTGTATTATTTTTGTATATATAATCTTCTACATTTATATATAGTATTTTTTTTTTCAAACATTTAAAAAAATTATTTTTTAATTTTGATGAATCCAACTTGAGTCTCATCAATAAACAGAAAATTTAAACAGAAATTTTAAAAGTCTCATAAAACCAAAATAATACTAATTTAATCTCAAAGTGGTTTTATGATACTTATATCAACTATAATGATGCTCTAACCATTTATATTTTATAATCATCTGGTATTATTTAAAAGAGTTTTGAGTTGAACTTACCGTGAAAGCTGTAAAAGTGTAAAGACGACAACTACATCAAAGGAGGCTTAATGGAAGAATATGTTCTTGATCCAATAGACCAAAATATATTATCCGGAAGATAATATGACACAAACACAAAAATCATCAACTTAAATGTTCTCTTTCTAAAATAATATCTTATTTAGTAACAAATAAATATCTTATTTGCGACAAAAAGTATTAAATAAATATCTACTGTTGTTCAATAAAAGAGCCGACCTATGCCGGTGCAAACGCCACGCAAAGTCAGTATGAGAGAAATGGAAGAGCAGATCACAACCGTTGATTTTATAAACATCAATCCTTTGTCAGTTTCCCAAAAAGTAATTATAAATTTCTAAATTAAAAAGTTTTTTTTTTCTTTTTTAGGTTTTTCAATCAGTGAATGAATCGTCCATGTGAAGCTTGTTTTCTTGCTTTTTACATTCCTTTTCTTTTCTTTTTGATAAAACCTTTTCTTTTTCTTTACTCCTCTCTAGATTCGTTTTTTCTTTCTTTTTTACATGTAATATCGTATATACATATATTCGTTTTTGTAATCAACGCAAGTTCATAAAGTTTAGAATTAAAAAAATGGATTATAAATAACGAGCATTAACTAACTCACATGGTATGAATAAACATATTTGGGTTTTCTTGTCTATATAAATTTCGTGTTGGGATATAAAAAGTAAAAACGATTTTAGAATCCATTAACAAAAAGAAAAAAAAATTAGAACTACCATTAAAAATATATATATACATACACAAACAACATCGAGATTCCCTCCTTAAATGACCGACTCAAAAAAAATATCCAAATTCTATAATTTTTATAATTAAAAAGGAAAAAGTAAGTAAAATAACGAATCATAATCTCACAATCACACTACCTCATCAGCTTCCGACCACCACCTCTCCACTGTTAATAAACTCAAAAACTCAATTCTGCAATTGTCTCCTTCCGACTCCTCTCTCCTCTCCGCCGGAAACCACCGCCGGCATTACCGGACTCCGTCACAACAATGAAGCTTAACAGCTACCATCACTGCTTCTTATTCCTCTCAGGTTCTTTTATTTTCATCCTTTATAGTAATAATATTTAAACTCACTCACAGTTTATTAAACACGACGTCGTTTTTAACCTCAAAAGATTGTATATTTAAAACGCAGTGACGGTTATTATATTCCCGGCGGCGGTATCTTCAATCGGAGTAAACTACGGCCAAATCGGCGATAACCTCCCACCACCAACCGACGTAGTTCCACTGATAAAATCAATCGGAGCAACGAAAGTAAAACTCTACGACGCGAATCCACAAATCCTCAAAGCCTTCGCTAACACCGGCGTCGAGTTCATCATCGGACTTGGCAACGAGTATCTCTCCAAGATGAAAGATCCTTCAAAAGCTCTTAATTGGATCAAACAAAACGTGACTCCATTTTTACCGGCGACGAACATCACCTGCATCACTATCGGAAACGAGATCCTCGCTCTCAACGACTCATCGCTCACCGAGAATCTCCTTCCGGCGATGCAAGGAGTTCACTCAGCTCTAATCACCGCCGGACTCTCCGATCGTGTCTCCGTAACCACCGCGCATTCTCTCACGATCCTCCAGACCTCGTTCCCACCTTCCGCCGGCGAATTCCGCTCAGATCTGATCGATTGTTTAACTCCGATCCTCGAATTTCACCGGAAAACTGATTCTCCGTTCTTAATCAACGCTTATCCTTTCTTCGCTTACAAAGGAAACCCTAAAGAAGTGCCTCTCGAGTTCGTTCTGTTCCAGTCGAATCAAGGGATCGTGGATCCGGCCACCGGGTTTCACTACGATAACATGTTGTTCGCTCAGATCGACGCCGTGTACTCTGCTTTAGCGGCGGCGGGATATAAATCGTTGAGAGTTCAGATATCGGAGACGGGATGGCCGTCGAAAGGCGACGACGATGAGGTTGGAGCTACGCCGGAGAATGCGAAGAAGTATAACGGAAACTTGATTAAGCTGATGATGAGTAAAAAGACTAAAACGCCCCTAAGACCTAACAATGATCTGAGCATTTACGTTTTTGCCCTTTTTAATGAGAATATGAAACCTGGTCCGACGTCGGAGAGGAATTATGGGTTGTTTAAACCTGATGGGACTCAGGCTTATTCACTTGGGTTTACTTTAAACGACGTCGGAAGAGGAGCTACTGGTGGCGGCGGTGGTGATGGTGGTGGTGGTAACAGTAGCAGTGACGTGTTTGGGGGAGAAAGGGGAAAGACGCCGGTTTTGCCGGTTGTACCGGTGGCGCCGGATAGTGCATCGACTGGTTATTTGGCGATTTCGTTTGCTCCGGTAAGATTCTTCGAATTTTCTTTTTTTTTTTTGTTTCGTTAAAGTTGTGATCTTTAATTTTCTTTTTTATTTGAGTAAAGTAAAAGATTCGAATTTTTTCAACTTATGTTTACAACTTTGTTATGCAACATGCACTAAAAATTATTCCATTCTAAGATTTTTTTTTTCTTATTTTAAAAAAATTGGAGAAATGGTTAAATTCAATGATTTGCAACAACACGCAAGAAATGAGATTTAAATCGATTATTTTCTATATTTTAAAGTCAAATTTGAAACTTTTGTGATGACATTTTTCCTTCAAATGATATAAATGGTTTACTAATTATGCCAAATTTTACATTTGAGTGTTAACAGTTAAGTGATATAAATGATTTTTACTGCAGGGAAAAAGAAAAGGAATGGGGGCAATATTGTCAATGATGGTGAGCATGTTACTGGCGAAACACTTACTTTGATAACACGAAACAGAGTTAACTTATAGAAGCAAAAGCTGTATCAGTCTTTTGCATTTGAGCTATTTTCACGGCTATTTTTTTTTTTTTTTTCTTTTTGTTCCATGTAATATTTATGTTAGAAATTCATTTTGCACTTTTATGTTAGTATGAGGATCACACTCAATTCACTTCTATATTCCCAATCAATAATACTCTTATATATGTTATTGAGATACATAGGTGTAAATTTAAAAGCATTATTTTTTTCTGGTTGTTTTATGGCTAAAGCCCAAAACTAGAGCAACACATGTTGGGCTTTGCAGAAATAATGCAACACAAAATGTCTAATTCATACATACATACCTAACTAGACCCATCTAAAAGCTTTTCATTTATTTTTCTGGAAAAAGGAACGTTTTAGAAACTTTTAGTTTCCTATATATATATATTTAAAACATTGTGTTTATCTTTCATGGTTCTTTTATGCTAACGCAGACCAAATAAGTATGTTGTAACATTGAATCGTAATTAGCAACTCAAGTATAAAAAATGTAGTTAGTAACTAATATATCTTCAATATCCAAACGCATATAAGAACAATATGCCAATTTCTCGTAGACAATCTATGATGTAATTTTTCACTGCGCAAAATTTTTCCCTCACTGGGAAAAAAAGTAAAAAAAAAAAAAAACAAACTAATCAAACAATCTTTAGAATCTAAACTCTTTTAGTCGATCAGCTTTAGAAGAAACCATTAGAGTGTATGAGAGACCAATGAATGGGATCTTGAGCAAAGTATCAACCTTTGTCATGAATCCTAAAGAATGAAGAGCTTCTTTCGACTAATTCACTTGCATATTCGATGTCTCTGATTCACTTTTCACTCTTTGATAGAACAAAACATATGCAGCCGAAGTCTTGATCTCTGATTCATTTACAGCTGAAACACGGCTATCATCAAAATCATACCATTTGTTCTCATCCATCGACTGCACAAAACAAACAGACCCCACAAATTAGTTGACTCATTAGAAATGAAAAAAAATCATAATAGATATCAAAAAGACCAATTCAACGGCACAAAACCTTAGCGTAAGCAGTGTAGTGACCACCTCCCAGGCCACCGTAATGATTGCTAATGGCATACAGCTCGTAAAGATATGACTGACCATCTTTGTTCTTCACGTAATTGCTTAAATCCAGATCATGAGTCGGGAAATTCACGAACGTATCAATCTTGTTCTTGAAATATCTGCTATACGTGAACCGTTTCAGGTGGACAACAAGAATATCTGGCAACTTCCACAAATCTAGCTTCTTGTTCGCTTGTCTATGTTCTTTGCAACCAGGACAATACCACATATCATCTGGTCCTAGAGGCTCCTCTGCTAGAAAGGCTTCCAAGCACGAAAACAAAGATAGTTCCTCTTGCCTTGTCTTCTTCGCCGAGAAACTTGTTTTATGGACCTCAGGTATATCATTCAAGTAGCTGGAATCATATTTTTCATGAGCTTTCTCGTCCCACTTGACCATAATCCTTGTAACAGTACCAGGATTCACAACTGAATCCAACTCAAGTGGCTTGAGACTTAAAGAATTGTAATCTGACGAGCAGAGGCTGAAGGATAACTCTCTACCATCAACAGCAATATTTTCCGTTTCAGTATCTCTGGATGATATATTTCCGGAAGTTTCATCTGCAACATCTGGAATGGGGCCATCCTCGTGTCCACTGTTAACTATAGATGACAAATGAACCCGGCGTAGAGGTGACAGCAATCCTGAGATACATGCAGCAATGTCAGTTCCACTAAGTTGTTCTTTGTTGATATAAGTGACAAGGGGAGTTCCAAAACGCTTTGGGCCTCTGCCACTATTAGACCTGTGAAATTGGACAGTTATAATCCATTAGAAGTGGAACTCAAGAAGGAAAAAGAAGAATTCTTGAATGACAGATTATAAAATAAGGAAGCTGACTTTTCCTGCTCCCCATGATGGATTTCAAGTTTGACTTTTCCTGGTCCTTTATGCATCTGGTTGAACCGATATGCCACAATATGCTCATTGTCTTTTATCCCGCTCAGCAACTCCAACGGATTCTCAAAATATTTAAAGACCTTGCGCTCATATATCTGGGAGGGAAGATACCACAGTTTAGATGAGTCTTCTTATCAAGATGTTAACAAATATATTAAAGGACTCGCCGAATTTATTACCTCTGCGAGTAAAAGGCTTTCGTCATCGTTCAAGCAGCAAGCAGTGCCTAATGCATTACTGAGATCTCTACAAGAACCATCTTTAGGAACTGTTACAGTGTATGGCATCGGAAGATGGCTTCCATCGCAGTAAAACACTGTAACTGTCATCGATCTAGTGCGACTTGATGGCAATGGCAAAGATAAGTACATGAAGGGATCAAAGGTGATTGAGATTTTTCCACAATCTGGGCAGACCAGTGTTGACTTGTATTGTCCCTGAAGTGAAAACATATAAGGAACGGTCAGAACAGACAAAGAAGAGGCGGAATCTTCAAATACTTGTTAGAGAGGTAAGACATGCTTACTTGGCAGACATCAACTATCACAGAGTCATTTCGGGCCTTGTGATATTTCCACAATTCTTCGGCTACTTCCTCATCTGGACGGCCATCTGCATCTTTAGCTTCAATGTAAGGTTTTTTCTTGACCTTGTTCAGATCTTCATGGAGCCCATCCAATAGGAAAGCAAGCATTTCCTGGAAACAATGAAGACATTGGTTTCCAGGTTCGAGAAGAAGTAAAAAAAGAAGCAGAGACAACATTAAACATGCACCATAAACCAATTTAGACCACACGACTTACTTGAGAATCATGCTGATTATAACCACTAAATTGTGGAGCAAATCGAGACAATTTTGTCTTAAAAACACGTGGCGCAACTGTCTCCTGTCCGGATGACCACAATTTCCTCAGAAGTTCACCAAATGCAATCGCAAGCTCACCCTGCATTATATATATAGATTAGTTTGAGTGGCTTCACAGTAAGATTATAAACAGAGACCAAGACTCTCAAGTTCTTACACGCATCCCCAAAGGATTCTCCGCATTTATGTCGTCGCTGTAATCATTCAGAAAATATTCAACAATCGGTGGTGTATGGGCCAAACACTGAAGAGTACTATTCATGAAGCATGTATTTCCCAAATTCTGCAATCCTACTAAACCTCTCCTCTCTCCTTTCCCAAAAGCACTTGAAGAATTACAAACATCGTCTTCGGAAGTGTTTCTCCTAAACTTGGAACCATTGGAGTGACCATTAGATGAGGTCCCCCCACCAAGCACAATATCCGTAGGATCTGACCTTTTAGGCTCTACAGGTACCACGGCTAACTCATTTCCCGCCGAACTCATGCCATCTTGAGGGGACAGGGACCCATCAACTTCAAGAAGAATCTGCATGGAGTGCACACATCAATGCCAAGAAAATCAAATTATAATAAATAAAGACAAGCAAAAGCGAGTTTTTGATTAGAGACAATTTAAGAGATCAAAAGCTTAACATGATTCCCCATAATTATTTAGAACAAATACTATAACAAGTAGCCAAATCTCAACTATTACCAATAGCAAAGCAAAAGACAAAGGATAACCATCAAAAGCTGTCATGTAACTGAGAGAGTTTTCAAGACACTTACATCCTGGTCTATTTGAAGACACGATTCCTCCAGGCTTTTGTCAGATGAAGGATCCAAGAGTGCCCTTTTCGCATTCTCAAAGTAATCCCAGATGCGAGCCTGCTTATACATATCGAGAAACCAATACATATCAGAATCAAACCGATGGGGTATATCATCATCCAAGACAAGAAAGAGGAGAAAAGCTTCGAGCAGACACCTTTTCTTTTGCTACCCCTTTCACAGCAGAAATCATCTCATAAAGCTTAGTTATAGAATCCTGGCACATCAATAATCCATATCAGAAGGGAACAAAGCATGTCTTTCACTTTTCATAAACACTAGAGTTGTTGTTCACAGCCTAAAACAGAGGGCATCGTACCTGTTTGCTCAACCTTATGATGGTACTACTTCCGTCTCTACTGTCTGACAATTTAAGGCAGAGGGGGTAAACCTCTACACTAAAGCTCTTAGTGTAAAATCCTTGAGAGATCAACTTCCTCGGTATTGAAGGACCTCCTTTATACCTGAAGATATAAAAGCAAATTAGCCCATTGAAAGCATCTATAAACTGTGAATGCAAAGAAAATGGTTGATGAGACAGTTGGTCTGGTCGTGTCATCATTCAAAACTAATCCTAACAAAGTGATATATCAATAACCATAAATATATATGGATATGATAAACTGGCGGTTTATAACATGAAGTTCCCTATTCTGTTACTATGTAGGATTAAAAGAAACAATCACCACTCCACGAGTTTTCTCCAAACTTCTTGAGGAACTAGAGCGTAGTCAACCCCTTCCACCAACATCTTACGAAGCTGCGGATCACTAGCGTCACTTTCACTATCGATAATATCATGATTATCAATTGGACCAGGCCTAGTAACTTCTGAACTCTCTCCACTAGAAGATTCTTCTTTTAGTAGCCCAACAAATCTCTGCCAGCTTAGATACCACCTGCATTACCATATAAACATTACAATACAGCCAAAAGTGAGCTCAAACTCAAACTTCAGATGCGCACAAACATTTATTTGTCTCCATGTCAGATACTCCATAACATCTATCCAAAATCTCTGACACAAAAGTCCAGCGTCATGGATCCAAGAAACACATTTCCTTGACACTAATCCAAGAAACCACCCTCTATAGATTTAAACAGTGATTAATCTTAAATGCTACTACAACAAGAAGATTAAAGAATCCACAAATCTTCTGATGAGATCATATATAATGCTACCTAAATCATGAGCCGATGAAACTAAAGTAAAACCTAAAGTCTACAAAACGTTCTACAAGTAAATCTATGAATCTTGATTTGGATAAATTAGGATCAGAGATCACAATGCATAAGGAAGCAAGACCTGTTTGAGATAACGAAATAAAAGTTTCCTTCTTTCAAATTAGCCTCGGCTTCGTTATTCAGCTCCGTCACAATATGTCTCTCTTCATCAGATGTACACGGTAACTCACAAACTCCGATAGCATCCACCATAGATTCAGAATCAGGGATCGTCATAGTAAGCGAATCACACTGCAAAATCAACGACAAGAAAACAAAATCAAGATCCACCAAAAAAAAAAAAAAAAAAAAAAAAGATTCAAACTTTTCAATCGATATGTCAACGTACAGTGGAGAAATCGGAAGAAACGGAGAAAATTCGAGAAATTGAAGGAAACCCAAATCGGGAGAAACGGAGAGACCAACACTTTTTCCTCTGTCAAAGGAAGAAGACGACAAAAGGAAGAATTATAAGAAAAAGGGAATATTCCAGAGGAACCCTAGATTTGAGGAAGAAGAAGAGAAAACGAACCGCCGCGGAGAGAAATCGGCAGAGATGATAAGAAGAAGAGAAACTCTGCTTCTTCTTCGATTCACGATTTCTTCTTTTATGACCTTTGATCATCTCCATTAAACAACGGCCATTTTCTTATATTTATTATTATTATTATTATTATTATGTTTTATAAATATATGTCTGTTAGTATTATATTAGTATATGTTAATTTATAATGATTTTTTAAAATTTCTTACTATGAAATTCTTTAACATTTTTATCTTTCTTTTTTTAAAATCTGGAAATTTACTAGTTTTGGATGGAATTATAAACAGTTAGAATTTTATTCCTTTCCAGTATTTGTTTCTTTAAAGAGTTAAACTTTGTGAAGAAAAGTATAATATTCTTAGTTTTATTTGTCTTTTCCTCTAAGTTTTCCTAACGAGTTTGCGTAAATTGAATTTATCCTCTAGAAAATTGGCACCTTTTCGTAATGTTTTTTTTTTTTGTAAAGTAAAAAAAATGGCATTTTCCATGAAAGATTGAGATTGCCTCACCATAAACTTGCATTTTAAATGATTTCATCTTACCTCTTTTGGAAGTTTGAGAGGCTAAAAAGAGGAATATGGACAAAAAAAAAAATTTCTACCGTTAAAATAATTTATTTTGAATGAAAAAGTGGGAAAATATATCTTTGTCTAATAATTTGAGTTTTTAAATTATTTTTTCTGTTTTTTTTTTAGAAAATATATCATTCCTTTTATTAAAAAATTGCATATCGTTCCAATTAATTTTTATTGCTACGAGCATGCACGAAGAACTCAAAAGTCTTTATTTTCTAGATGACAATTTGTAAACAATTAAGAACAGTAACACACATGAATTTGAAAATTTTAGGCAATCGTTTTTTCTTAAATTACATTATACCACAAGAGAAGACCTTAAAACATAAATACAGCTCAGAAAATTACCATTCCATTCCCAACAATCCTCCTCTAAAAAAGCATAAATTATTAGTTTCAATTTAGAAGAGAGAGGAGTTTTTGGTAAATATATAATGCACACACATATTTTCTATAATACATAGAGAGAAAGAGAAAGAGCAGAGTCATGAAGTGGCTTGAGCTTCCTCAGAGTTACTAGCAGAGAATTCTCTAGCAATGGCAGCAGATGAGGTCATTACAGTTGAAGACAGCAGAAAAGAGTGAGAGTTAGCAAAACAAAACCTTGGGACCACGCAGAGCCGTTCTTAAGGCTGGAAAGACCATAGGCAGTGTTTGAAAATAAAAGTGCTACTTCATATAAATTTATTTTCGTAAACAACAACAATCATCATTCAAGAGAAAAAAAAAAAACCGGAGCCTTTAGCTCTGGTGGTAAAAGACCCTCAGCTGAGGTATCCGCCATCACGAGTTCGAGCCCCGGTCACTGCGGTATTCACATACGGGCTGCAGCGTTCCAGGAGCCGACACGTGGAGTGCCATTTGGTCGCCCACGTGACTAGTCTGAGCAAACCGATTTATCGGGGAGCGGTAGGATATCTGGGTTATCAAAAAAATAAAAAATAAAAAATAAATAAATAAATAAAAAAATAAATAAAAAATAAATAAAAAAATAAATAAAAAACACTGCAAGAATTGAAAACCAAAATAGAAATTCTAAAACACAAATTTTCTTCCCTTTTTCCCTACAAAATCACTAACCAAACTTTCTACACTTTTAACCGGTTCTTTCGATAGACAAAATAGTAAAGTAACTCAATTATAAATTAATAGTGAATGGAGTTTTAAAAAATGGCTATGAAAAAAACATTTGAGAAATAGGTGAAGAGTTAGTTACCCTATTATTTTTTATCTTAGCTTCTAAATAAAATTAAAATTAAATATATTTGATAATATTTTTTCTTAAACAATAGTGACTCATTAAAGTAAAAAAGCTTAGTACCTATACCCGAATGAATCTGAGATTTAATTAATTTTTTTTTCTAATTTACAATTAATTCAAGAAATTTTTTCTAAAAATAAATGAAAATGGCATTACTGTTAATATAAAAATTAATTTTGGTTATTTAGTACTTTTACAAAAGATTAGTATTAGTCTAGTAAACTTTTTTTTTTTAGGTATTAGTCTAGTCATTAAGTTAAAGAATAGTATTAGTTTGAGCAAATTTCAGTACTAATATTTAACAAAAATTGAAGGCCTTAAAAACTCTTTCAAAAAATTGGACCCTAGGCGAGGAATTTTCTCTATTACACATAGGCACGGGCCTAGGACCACGATCAACCAGATGAGCCCATTCATGCATATTCCTCATGCAATCAAGAACAACATGTGAATGGCTTGAATAAACATAATGTTTATTACACCCTTAGCCACTTCCTAAGTTGCATGATTCTTTACAACTACAAAGAATAAATGTATTCAGTTGTTGTTAATGTATAAAGGTAAACAAATTAGTACTCCCTCCGTTTCATATTAGTTGTCGTTCTAAATTGTTTTACGTAAATTAAAAAAAACAATTGATTTTTCTCTTTTACCTTTAATTAATGTTTATTTGGTTTAATTTTATTTGTCAAACATTAAAACAAGAGAGACAGAACTGGAAAATTCTACTAAACATCTGTATTGAAAACCTAAAACGACAACTAATTTGAAACAAAAATTAACTCCTAAAACGACAATTAATTTGAAACGGAGGGAGTAAAAAATAATTATGTGACATGTGAGGATGACTATTGTAAAAAAAAAAAATTAAACACTTGTTGGTCACATTCCAAATTTCTCGCATCCAAAGTCGCAAATTCTCGATCGAAGTGGTCAATCTTAACAATCTCAAAAGATACATGGTTGTGATTCTGATTGCTCCATTTTACGTAATCAGCGCAAGACGCATGGAAATAGGAGATGGCTTTGCAAGATAGGCAGAACCGGCATCCACAAGTAAGGCAGCGAATATCGTAGACATTCACATCATATTCACTCATTCAAGTAGACCGAGAACACTGAATACAATTCATCTGCTAGCAAAACCAGATAAAACCAAAAAATTGCTTACATTTTGAATTTGTAAAAATGAAACTAAGCTAAACTAAACTTCAAATATATTGGAGTTTATAAATATAAGAATGATTTATATAGGAGTATACAAAATTTCAAACAAACAAATAAAGTAAATACTATAAAAAAAAGTCGGGAACTGTTTATGTTTAGTAGAAATCTTAAAATAATATAAAATATAGATTTTAAGTCCCTAAAATCTAGGTTTGATTCGAAAATAGATTAAAAAAAGCATATATAAATGTGATCATCTCTCTTAATTGGTCGAATTTTACATTAGTGCATCCCTCATTGAATTGATCTGCTCTATGTCGTATACCTTATAACATATTCATTAAGAGCGATAGGTTACTTTGGAGACAACGGCAGTAATGGCTAACAACAACAAAATTCACGTATCTTATTATAAAATCCGAACCTCTAAAATTATCAAAATATTTTACATGAAAATTCAGTATAATGTTGTCGTTTTCATTGAGATTTTGTTTTTGTAAGATTTTTACTTGTTTTTTTTATAAAGGATTTTCTATTGAAATGCTATGAATGTTTTACAAGATGATGAAATTACATAGGATTTTCTATTAAATTTTTATGAATTCTTTTTTTTTTTTGTAATAAATTTAAGCAAGCTAGAAGGATACTCAAAAGAATATTTGAAGACGAGATACTTGACCAAGAAGACGATGAGAGTCCAAGTAAATAGATCAGATTTTTACTTGTATAGATAGACTAAATTCACAAGTACTACTATCAACAGTATATTCTAAATATGTAAAAAAAATATTTTATTTTCTTATGATGTCTTATTAACTAATTTCCCTTGTAATAATTTTAAATATATGCTTTATAGTTTTTTAGAAAAAAATACCTTTATAATTTTAACAAATCATGATCAAACAATAAAAACTACAATGCAAAAATACAACTTCTTTAAATAAATTGAATTTGAAATTCTATTTTTGAACACAAAAATACACTCAAACTTTTTAAATTTAAGATTTTGCTAAGTCGTTATTTTATTTTTTTACATATCCCTTATCCAATCAATCGCCTCATCTTTACACGACAGTAAATAAAAAAAAATAAAAAAAGTTGAGTAACTCAAATCGGGTTTCTCAACGAATCCTTACTTAATCACTCTCATCAACACACACATTAATTAACAAACGATCCTCTGATTATTAACTCTTTAATCTCTTTTTTTTTTTTTTTTTTTTTTCTTCTTCTTCACTTTTTCTTTCTTTCTCTCTCTCTCTCTCTCTCTCTCTCTCTCTCTTTCTCCTTTTTGTTCTCCTTGTAGAGAAGAGCACCTTATGCTGATTCCTCTCTTTTTCTTCCTCAAACCATAAACCCGATCGGCTCCGATTCCTCCCTAAATTCTCGATTTTGATTTCTGGGTTTTAAACTCTCTGATCATGGCGGTTGTTGAGACTGGAGCAGCTACTGAAGCAGCAGGAGTCGTGATCCAGCCACCATCTTCACCACCGTCTTCAATGACAGGTCAAGATTCCGGCGTATCTTCCGATGATCAAAACCGGATCGACCAATCTCTCAGGCACGATCAAGGTGTTGTTATCTACAGCAAGATCGGCTCACACGTGGCGGCGAGATCCGACGGCGTTGACGGCGTTGGTGGCGAGAGCTACAAGCGTGATATGAGAGAGCTTCAGGAGCTTTTCTCTAAGCTTAATCCTATGGCTGAAGAGTTTGTTCCTCCTTCTCTCACTAAACAAGGAGGAGGTAACGGAGGACTTAACGGTGGCTTTTTCACCTCTGCTGGTTCCTTTTTCCGTAACAATGGCTTTTCCGGTGCTGCTAATGGCGGCTACGTTAACAACGAAAACGGTGGTTTCCGACGAGTATGTGATCTAAAGTTTTGATCTTTAGGTTTCAATTTCACTTAATTGTCTTTAGGGTTTTTCTTTAATTGATGGGGTTTTTTTTTTGTTCATAGGGTTTTGAATTAGGATTCATCGATCTATGTAGAAAGATTGTACATTTGAAAAAAAAAGCTGTGTGTTTTTATCGTTTTGATTGTAGAAGAAGAGCTTTGGTCAAGGGAAACGGAGGATGAATGCTCGAACAAGTATGGCTCAGAGAGATGATGTTATCAGGAGAACTGTTTATGTATCTGATCTTGATCAACAGGTTTGTAAAAAAGTTTACACCTTTTTAGGGATGATTGTTTTCTTCTCAGGCTTTTAAAAAAATCTTGACTTTTTTTTTTCTTTGTATGTGTGTTTGGTTTTGGGTTTTTTTTTATTATAGGTTACTGAAGAGCAGCTTGCTGGTTTGTTTGTGAGCTGTGGACAGGTTTTGAATATATCTTCTTGAAGCTTTTATTTATTAGACTTCCATCTTTGTGGTTTCTTGTGTGTTTTACTGTGTGTTTTGGTTTTAGCAGGTTGTTGATTGTCGCATTTGTGGTGATCCAAACTCAGTACTTCGGTTTGCGTTCATCGAGTTTACCGATGAAGGTATTGTTTCATTACTTGTGTTGGTTTTTGGAGTTCACGGCACTACAATGGTCTTCTTCTGCTTAAGTGTATTGTGTGTGGCAATTTTGGGTTTTTTTTCTTCAGAGGGTGCGATGACGGCTCTTAATTTATCGGGGACTATGTTGGGGTTCTATCCTGTGAAAGTTCTACCATCTAAAACAGCTATTGCCCCGGTTAACCCGACTTTCTTGCCCAGGGTTAGATTTTCTTCAACTATGCAAAGTCTCTTAACGGTTTTGCGATTTGGAAAATGATTTAGTCCTGTCTTTTGTAGACTGAAGATGAGCGTGAGATGTGTGCAAGAACTATCTACTGTACTAACATTGACAAGAAGGTGACGACTCCTTTGAATCATTTCTCTTCACATAACGTAAACTAATCAAGTATCACTCTTTCACACCGTGTGGATTTTTGCTTATAGGTGACTCAAACAGACGTGAAGGTCTTCTTCGAATCCTTCTGCGGAGAGGTTAACAAATCTCGTAGTTGCTAAGAATGTGAAGTTCTTATTTGTTTTTGCAAACAGTGAACTAAATTAAACGTTGTTAATTACAGGTTTACCGTCTGAGGCTGCTTGGAGATTATCAACACTCAACTCGTATCGCTTTTGTGGAGTTTGTAATGGTAAATTTGATCAGTCATATACAACTACACGCAATTCATTTATTTCGTGTGTCAAATTCTGAGTAAAATTGATCTTAATTTCTTCATAGGCAGAAAGCGCGATAGCAGCTCTCAACTGCAGCGGAGTTGTTCTTGGTTCTTTACCGATAAGGTCAGCGAAACAAAAATCGATCATCTCTTAAGAATTTCGCAGCTACACAATTCGCTTTTCTTACGTTTTTTTTTTGTAATGGTTTGTTTTGATTTCTTCACTTTAGGGTGAGTCCTTCAAAGACGCCTGTTCGTCCAAGATCACCAAGGCATCCAATGCATTGATCTTAGCTTTTACAGGTTTTCAAATATCTCTCTGTTTCTATATATATATATATATATATCGCTGTCTCTTCTTTAAAAAAAACAGCATACACAGACATGTAAAGATGTTTGTCTGCATCTCTGGTCTCTTCTTGTCGGAATGTAACTCTGAGAACTGATGCTTTCCGTTGCCTTATGTTCTTTGCCTGAGAATCTTTTGGGTAAAAACATCGTAGAGAGTTTTTTATTTATGTTTTAAGAGAAGAGCTTATAACATATCAACATCCAAAACTTACTTCTTACAGTTTACGGTCGTGTTGTGTTGTTGTTGTTGTTTCGAGAAAGTCAAAAAAAAATTAAAAAAAATGATTTATTACAAAAGAGTTTTGAATCAAATTTGGTGTTCTTTGTCGGAACACAAACAGTTGTTGTGTTGAATAGGAAGATCAAATAAGTCAACTTAGTTCTGCTTTTTTTTTTTTGTCTGTTCGTAAACTCTAAAAAGTCAACTTTCGGATATTCCTTGGAATAAAAAAAAAAGTTTGGTGGTTTTTCTGAATTTGTGACGTCATGACGATAGAAATATACGGTGTAGGTACAACGGGATGTTTGTGCATTTCGAGATTTTCTCTGTAATGTTATTTTGTTTTTAAGGAAAGTGATGAAGCGAGAATATTATCAATATTTATGAGAATTATTTTTCTAGAATCCATTCAAATACAATATTATCAACCAACCAACGTTTTTACTAGGGCTGGGCAAAATAACCGTAACCGAAAAAACCGAACCGAACCAAACCGTAAATTAATCATTCGGTTCGGTTTCGGTTTTGCTTAAAAACCCGTTCGGTTATCATTATCAAATTATTTTGGTTTCGGTTTGGTTTCGGTTTAAAACCGTAAAACCGTTTGGGTTTTTCGGTTTTTTGAATTTACCTTTTATACATGCTTAGATAGATACTTGAGTTACCTAGTTTAAATAAAGTTAACAAAAATATTTTAAATATGATTGCACTAAAAAAAAAGAGATACAAAAACTCTAGATAGATATATATTTTATATATAATCTAAAGTTTTTGGCCATTCATTCACAATTTATTAGAGTTTCATAAAATTGTTCTCGCAAGCCACATCACTAGATTTGACTTCTATTCTCTTTATTTTTTCACTATAATCGATTTTAAGTTTTGATTTTTCAATTGTTCGATTTTCATTTATATATGACTTACAAACTCAATGTTTTGATTTTAAGTTTTTAATTATTATTTTTATACAATCAAAATAATCTACAAAAACCGAAACCGAACCCAAAATAAACCGAACCGAATTAATTTCGGTTAAAACCGTTAAAACCGTAAACCGAAGAAAACCGAACCGAACCAAACCGTATTTCAATCGGTTTCTAAATGGTTTCATTTTCTATAGAACCGAAAAACCGAAAAACCGAACCGGAACCAAACCGTAAACCGGAATGCCCACCCCTAGTTTTTACTATGGTCCGAGTCCAACCCACCTACTCAGCCCGGTCATGGTCAAAAATCCCATTTAGTATTTTATATTACGAAAATCATTCGGTCATGGTAAAATATCCAACTTGAATTTATTTATTTAGTAATATTTTATATATTATTAGAAAATTTTTAATGGTAATTTGTTGATTTTATTTTATAAGAAAATGGTTAAAAGTACACAAATAAACAAACGAAAACTATTACCAAAAGAAGAAAAAAGTAACAATTTGATACTTATATATAATTTTATCTATATATAAGTATTTTTTAACCAAAACCAAGAACATATACTATATAACTAATAGAAAATGTGATAGGAATGTTAGAATATATTTTCTTTCAGGTAAAACTCGTATGTATATATATATATATATATATATATTCTTTTACCATGGTTAGTGTCTTAGAGAGTTTCACTCTAAATGCTTTTCTTTGACAGAGCTTGGATTCTCTCAAATGCGATTTCAATCATTTTTAGCCGTTCGTAGAATAGCAAACAAATCCGTGTTTCCTCGAACTAACCAAAAAAAAAAAAAAAAAAAAAAAAAAAAAAAAAAAAAAAAACTTATTTTCTATATAGCCTTTTGGTATCACATTGGTTAGCTGCTTATGCAACAAACATGTTTAATTCTAGTATAGAAATACATTTGTCGGATGAGAATAATCAAAAGGAAAATTAAACATCCGGTTCTCTGTCCGATTAGTTTTTAATTAGCTTGTTAGAATGTGTTGATATTTAACTTTTAAAAATAGTCAAAAATCTAGAAATCATTTCGCATATTTGACGGTATATAAGATCCAAAATATACAGTCTCCAGAAACGAACAAGTCTTGGCAATTCCTAACTTTTATAACCGAAGCTCATATTAAATTTCACTACTCCTAGCGTTAATTAGTTAGAAGATCCACCCAAAATGTGTTGCTCCACACAAATTACCTTTTTCTTTTTCAATATTATTCCTGCCTTGTAATTTTTAAAAATTATATTCATTTGTTTCAAACTTGAATAAGATGTTAATTTTTGCAAATTTATCACGGATAAAAAAAAAAACTAAATCTAAGGGACCTATACGCATAATTTGCAGTATAGTAAAATGGAACTTGGAGCTTTATAACGAGTTAAGCTGTATATAGACCCTAGATCCAATACTATTGTGCCACCGCACGAGATTTAATGGTTTATTAAGCCACACACATTACATTACACATCAACATCAATTTTTCTAGTCACTTCTGTTACAGACTCTGTCCATTGTTGTGTCCATTCTGTGATTTATATGCCCACTAAAAGCCATTTAATTTACGATTATTTTTATTTTCAAAAAAATCTATACCGTTTTATTTTACGATTGAACACAAAAACGATGTCCATATATTTGACGTGACGCTGACCAAATCACGAAGCTTGGCGGTATTCATGAATGACTGTGTATTTAATGTTAAGATCACAAATCTTATGTGAAGATAAAATAGTTTCAACTTTTTGCATGAAAATATAAGTTAGTTGGGACACAAAACGAAATTTAAGACATACACACCGGTTAAGTCGGTCCTTAATTAGCCGGTGCTTATAAAGTTTGAGATTAAACATTATTACGATGATTTATGTATATATGATTTGTGATATCAATCTTATCAAACCCCACCTCTCTCGGGAATATTGACTCGATTTTGGATATTTATACATGTGACTCAACATCCTCACTATATTTAGACATATATAGATCTCAATTCTGTATATATATATATAGAGCTACATTCATAAAAGATGATCTAATTTAAAAAAAAAAAAAAAGCAATCAAGAATATGGCAGAGACTCAAGGGAAAGTCATCACTTGCAAAGGTAAGTAGATTACTCATCAATGCCATTGTTATGATAATGACGATGAATATGATGATGATAATGATGAATGTATATATGTGATGCATGTAGCTGCTGTTCTATGGGGTCCAAAAGAGCCGCTTGTAATACAAGAAATATCCGTCGATCCTCCTAAGAAAATGGAAGTCCGAGTTAAAATCCTTTACACCTCCATTTGCCACACCGATCTCGGATATTGGACCGGCGCGGTACATCACCTATCACCTATATATTCAAATCAATACAAATTATGAATGCTTCTTGATCTAACATTGTATAATCTGATTATCTTTATATCATTTTTTTTTTGAATGAAAGAACGAAGCTGAACGAGCATTTCCAAGGATTCTTGGCCATGAAGCTGTCGGGTATATCGTAATATCAACTCTTTAAAACCTACCTAGCTCTAGTACTTACCCCGTAAACGATAATTAAACATATTTTTCTATGTTATATAATAGGATCGTGGAAAGTGTAGGAGAAGGAGTTAAAGATGTGAAAGAAGGAGACCATGTGATTCCAACTTTCAATGGAGAATGTGGTGAATGTAGAGTGTGTAAACAAGAAGAGAGTAATCTCTGTGAGAAAGCTCAGGTTGATCCTATGAAAAGAGTGATGGTGAGTGATGGAGGGACAAGATTCTCAACGACCATAGGCAAGGACGGTTCAAAGAGACAGAGCCAACCCATTTATCACTTCCTTAACACCTCCACGTTCACTGAATACACCGTTTTGGACTCGGCTAACGTTGTCAAGATCGATCCTAATGCTCCTCTCAGGCAGATGAGCCTCTTGAGTTGTGGTGTCTCCACTGGTTAGTTACTTAATATTACTAGCTCATACATAGCAAGAGTTTCATAAGGTGTTTCTTGTTCAAGTTACGACGTCGTTTTGGAAAAAAAATAGGGGTGGGAGCAGCTTGGAACACTGCTAAAATGAAGGAAGGAAGAACCACAGCTGTCTTTGGATTGGGTTCGGTTGGACTCGCTGTAAGAACAAAGCACTGCTGTCTCACGCATCCAAATTATAAATTAAGTTTCATTTATATATAAGAAGTCAAAATGGTATATATATGTTTCATGAATGAGAACTAAAGGTAGCTGAAGGTGCAAGAGCAAGAGGAGCTACTAGGATCATTGGTGTTGATGCTAATGCTGCCAAATTTGAGAAAGGTACTTTTTTTATGAATCATATTGAAATTTCATCTATTTTGGTTTGATACGGTTCTGTTTGAATCTGAATTCCAATTTCCATATGAATTATGTCATTAGTTGGAAAAATATTAGTTAGTATTTAGTTTTATCATTTTAGGTTTTGGTATTCATCAAAGGGGGGAAAAGGACCCGTCTGATTAATTTGCTTCATTTTCGGCTAGCCTAAAAAGGCATATATCTCAAAGTGATATGTCATTAAGTTTTTGAGATTATAAAATTTTAACCTAAAAAATTAACTTTTATGAAGACTGCTATTGCAATATACTTCTTTTTATACGCAATTTTAGGACATAAATCAAATGATTAAATGGATCGATTATATAGTCTACTGGATTTTATAGAGTTTCACTCATCCACAACTGTATTATCATTAACATTTTCCCATATATATATGTCCATATATTATGAGTTAACCATAACCATGCATATTCAAATATTGCAGGTAAAGTGATGGGAGTAACAGACTTCGTAAACCCTAAAGACTTAACTAAGCCAGTGCATCAGGTACTATATCAGTTTCATAACACAACATATTATCAATAACTATATAACTCAACTTAATTAGTATTTAACTGATTTTAAAACCATAATGTGATGGATCAATATATCAAAAGATGATACGAGAGATAACTGGAGGAGGCGTGGACTATAGCTTCGAGTGCACTGGAAACGTTGATGTTCTTCGTGAAGCATTTTTATCAACTCACGCTGTAAGTTCCTCTAATGATAAAAATATGAACTAATTTGTTTACTTGATCAACAAGTTAATTTAGTTACTTGCGAAACAAGTTAATTGTGAAACTTAATTTTTTATGATAGGGTTGGGGATCGACGGTGCTCGTGGGGATATATCAAACGCCAAGAACATTGCCTCTTCATCCAATGGAGCTATTCGATGGCCGTACGATCACCGGTTCTGTTTTCGGCGGCTTCAAACCCAAATCTCATCTTCCAAATTTCGCACAACAATGCATGAAAGGGGTTTGAATTCTTATCTCTAGCTAGATTCTATAATCTTTTTTTTTTACATAATTCGAATTAATTTGGTGAGATTAATTGGAATCTTTTATATTTTGTAGGTTGTGAAATTGGAACCTTTTATTACCAATGAGCTTCCATTTGAGAAGATAAACGATGCGTTTCAGCTGCTTCGCGATGGAAAATCTCTTCGTTGTCTTCTCCAAATCTCAAAACTTCTCAAGAAATGATTCTACACATTTGCAAAGTTTACACTATATATCATTTTGCCAAAAAAAAACGTTACAATTTTCTCTACATTATCTTACTTATATATGCATCGTCATCATCATCAATAATGCGATGAACATTGTTTTTGCTCATAGATTAATTATTTGATTTTAGTTTCATTCAAATGATCAAATGATGTCACTTAATTATATATTTTTTACATCGTTCAAAAGAATCTGAATAATATTAAGTATTAACTAAGAAAATTCTGATAACCAATCCACATATACCTTATAAGTCATAAATTGCAACTACGTGTGGCTGTCTCTATCTAGTCAAATATAAAACTTACAATATTCTATATAATCTGTTTTTTTCTTTTATAACTGATTTGTATCATAAAAATGCAGTTTAATTCGAGTTCTACGTTGATATATATTGCTAGTGCATGATGATACATTGATTTGAATTTAAACTACCTACGTACATGTTTTTTTAAAAAATTAAAACAGTAAGTGGGTAATTACGTCAGTGTGAGCATGGGTTTACATGACAATAGACTCTTGTCGGAATTGCTTGACATGCAAACTTTGTTCTACTTTACCAACCAATACAGTTTCACTAATCAACTACTGACTATGGCTAATTTTAAGCACTAATTAGTTAATCATTTTAAACGTAATTTTAAGGATATTATAGTGCTCTCTTTTTGCCTCACCACTCACACCATAAATTCATGGTATATGCAACTATAACCATAAATTCATCGGATTCAAATGCATTATTGAATTTAGTGCGACTGATAACTGAAATATATATATATATATATATATTTTAAATAGATATAATAATCTGAGAGTCAAAATCCAAACAAATACTCATAATCATAAATAATTGACATAACAGTAATATCATGATTTTTTTAATTTTTTTATCACTAGAAGCTAGGTTTCGGACCAAAATCTATAATCTTCTAGGTCTGTACCGATCTTTGATATTTTATCCATATCAGCTGCCATTCGATCCTGCAACTTTTTAAGTTATCCCAAAGTACTTTTCTAGTCGAGTTATGGATAGTTGTTACTACCATGAGTTAGTTAGTTTCACCACCATAAATTATAAATCCTTGTTTTAAATATTTAATTAACTAATTTTTGGCCGACAAAAAAAATAAAATAATAATAACTAATTTTTGTTTATTGTCATTTATTTTTGTTTATTGTGATTTATTAATGACAATGTGAATTTTTTTTGTGATATTATTGTTCTAAACTAGTCGTCAATTGGTATTATACATGTGAACACGGGAAATGATTTAACACAAGAGAATGACCAGCCATATCAATATATTAGTATGGGAACAAATTACGAGGTGAAACTTCACATTCAACTCAATTAAAACAAGAATAAAGAAATCGAAAAAAAGTGAAAGATCGAGAGGTCAAATGTGGTTAATCATTATGTGATATTAGTTAATCCATCAATTGTGTACCCAAAAGCATGATTAAGCATAGAATTTAGAGAAATAAAACA
Source organism: Barbarea vulgaris (assembly GCA_963667165.1). Lineage (NCBI taxonomy): Eukaryota > Viridiplantae > Streptophyta > Magnoliopsida > Brassicales > Brassicaceae > Barbarea > Barbarea vulgaris. The sequence continues at coordinate 17,986,447 of OY763889.1, forward strand.
TCATTATTAATGTTGAAACACAAAGATCCCAGCAACAGACAAATGATAAGCACAGTGCTTTGTAGGGTAACAACTTTAACATACAATAATATTATAATAAGAAGAGGAATAAAATGCCATTGCTCTAGCCTCTATCTGTCAATCATATAAAATATTTCCGTATGCTTAATTCCCATAATTAAGTCCATAATTGAACATATACAGTTAGTTATACACATACTTTTTTGTTAAGAGGTTGAACTTATACAAATATTTCCGTTTAAATAATTTTTGCTAATTTCAAATATGTTTGTGCATAATCCAACCATCACCTTTTTAGTTAGGAGTGGATATTCCAACCTGTCACTCCCACTTCCATATTCTCTATTTTAATTTCCATTTTTAGCTATTTCAATTTCAAAGGCATCACTTGTGTCAAATATGAGGAAAAAGAATTCGTGTAAATATTTACAAAAAATAGAAGAATACACCTTCCGTTCCATAAAAATAGGTGTTTTAAGTTTTTAGCTTATAATATTAGATTAAATGTTTTTTTAATATGTGTGAAACAACTAATCTGAAACAGAGAGAATATAACTTTTTGTTATAGTATTATTCTAAAATATAACTAGTTAATATAACGATAAATTTGGAAAACAACCAAAATTTTTATATTAAAACACACAAAACTTCTACTTTTGCAAAACAAAATAAAAAAATCCTAAAATATTCATCTTTGTTGATCAGAAAAAGTAATAAATTAAATGGATGTAATCGCCCGTGGTATTCCGCAAACAAAATTATGTATATTTTTCTAGTTATGTATTTTGGTAAAACTTCACATTTAAAGCATGTATTCAACTAAAACTAGAACTCTCACTTTCGTCGCTGCAACTCCACTAGGTCGAGATCAGCGGCTGAAGTTGTTCTTTGGTTCGAAAGATTGTGTCGCGAGTGGAGGTTGGTTTCCGGCAAACTGATGATGTTGAGTGTGAATCCGATCCGAACCGCGGCGTATTGGCTCCACTTTTTCGAATATAAGCTGTCATGGTGCCTCTCCTTAATTTACCGGTTCAAAAGTAAGGAAGCTTCCGGTGATCCAGGACCATCTATATTTTGTAATTTTATCGAATCTTGTAAACTATGTCAATCTCCAATTTGAAAAAAATATAATATATAATTGTTAATTAGAATAAGAAGTTTTTTTTTATTTTGCCTAAATATGTTTTATGGCCATCAAAAATATATAGTCGACATAAAACTATCATTTAGACTTTTATTTTAGGAATTTATTATTGAACAACAAATAAACTATTTACTACAAATGAAAAGAAAAGAAAAAGAAAAAAAACAGTTCAAGGGGCATATATAAAGCAGAAAAAGCGAGAGTTACAGCTTCACAATTAAAAGGACATTAGACTATGTGTTTGGGAGATCTATTTAGGCTGTCCTTTTATTTTTTTCTTTTATTTGAATGGAGAGTCATTCACTTAGACTCCCTATAAAACTGCTCTAATGGTACACAACATTAGACTATGTGTTTCCAAAATCAATTGGTAATAAATGTATTAGTCTATATTATTTTATATATTACTTAAAATTTCTTTCTAGTTTTTGACGTGGAACATTATTCCTAATATAACATGAACATATGATGATTACTTAATTCGGGGTTTTTCGTCTAGACAATTTAAACTGATGCTTGGAACACCAATGGAGGATATATATATATATGCCTTTTATGTGTTTATATCAATATATATATTTTCTTAGTGATCAATATTGATAATTGGATTATGATGCAACATAAATTTAAGAGAAATATGTCTAACTTTACTTTTATGTATTTTAATACTTTTTCTGTTCTCTAGTTTTTTTGTTTTCTGTTTTAATTAGAATTATATTTTAAGGATATTTTTAGTGCTTCTGGGATTCCTTTTGAGATTTATTAAAAACGCTATTTGAAGAGTTTTTTTTTGTTTTGGTTGTTTATTTGGAGTTTCTAAAAATATTTGAAACAATTTTCAATTTATTTGAGGGTTCTTGAATTAGATGAATAATCTAGTGTTTTCGCTCTATCATATGATCGGAAATATTAATGATTTGTTTAACTATTTCCGATTTTTAGGTGAATAGCTAGTTTGAAATAGACATGCATTAGGGACTGCGCAGCGATGTAATGAAGGTAGAGTGTCACACTGTCACACTGTGTAAAAAGCATGTCCCTACTCTCCTCCCTTTATTTTTCTTTGACTTCATTATCTTTTTTTTTTATCACTTAATCACACAGAAAATATACTAAAAATTAAACATCGCAATTGTTACTCATTCTTTTAGAAGACTTACACAAGATATTGAAATGGAAAATGAGGATTCTGAAAATTTTATGATACATCGAAAGGAATGAGCATACCAAAACCAATGAAAAAAATTATACAACTAATTAACATGGTAGATGACAACGTATATTTTAATAAGATAATATATAGTTGAAAACATTTGAATTCATGTAGTTTATATATATGCTTAAACTAAAATAAAATAAAATAAAATGTGCCAGTAATTTTCTCAGACCAGAGACTAGAGGTTTAGAGTATGTTATTATGTTAATCTAGTTTCTTCCCGTGTACATTTATTTGATTGTGTAGAAACCTATACCTTTTGAATATTTACATACAACATGACATTTAGTAGACAATGGAATTCAAATTCTTTAATAAGTAAATGAAAGAAGAAAAAAAAACGATAAATCCCACTAAACCCGCTTACTTACGTACGTAAGTATTTTTTCCATTTATACATACACATGACATAAACACGTCAAAAGAAATATGACTTATTACGTCAGAACCTACATATATCATCATTCGATTTACACATGTAACATAAGTTACCTAAATTATTAATTAATTCTATAAAGACACTTTAATGCATGATAATTTCCAACTTCTTTATTTAAATAATAATTTCCCTCCTTTTTGGGCTTTGTGTCGTCAAGTCCCACCACCACTATAAATCATCTTATCGCCTCCTTTATCTCGTTCTAAGTCGTTGTAACCATTTCTAATCATATAGTATACAACTTCTCTACTCTCTGCTAGAGCAAAACACCAAAAAGATATCGCCATCATCATCAATGGCGGAGAATAAGGTAAATCTGTCGATTAATGGACAATCAAAAGTGCCTCCAGGTTTCAGATTCCATCCCACCGAAGAAGAACTTCTCCATTACTATCTCCGTAAGAAAGTTAACTCTCAAAAGATCGATCTTGATGTCATTCGTGAAGTTGATCTCAACAAGCTTGAGCCTTGGGATATTCAAGGTTCTTTATACAATAAACCCTAATATGAAAACTCTTTCAAGTCTTTCTTTCTTTCTTATATATATTTCTAAACCATTTTGGTATACAAATGCAGAGGAATGTAGAATCGGTTCGACACCACAGAATGATTGGTACTTCTTCAGCCACAAGGACAAGAAGTATCCAACCGGGACAAGGACTAACCGGGCAACAGTCGCCGGGTTCTGGAAAGCTACGGGACGTGACAAGATCATCTGTAGTTGTGTCCGTAGGATTGGACTGAGGAAGACACTTGTGTTCTACAAAGGAAGAGCTCCTCACGGTCAGAAATCAGATTGGATCATGCATGAATATCGCCTTGACGATACTCCAACGTCCAATGTAAGTATAACTATATATCATCAATATTTTATTTTAGGTTACACAAACCATTGTTAAATTTCAAGTGTTGAACGAAATAAATGGTTACAATAAAAACATGATAAAAAGTCGTATTTACATTAGCAAGTATTCATAATCTATTATATATTTCATTTTATAAGATGGATTTGTTTCATTATCAGGGCTTTTCTGATGTTCTAACCGAAGATCCAATGAGCTATAACGAAGAAGGTTGGGTGGTATGTCGAGTATTCAGGAAGAAGAACTATCAAAAGATCGATGATTGTCCTAAAATCACTCTATCTTCTTCACCTAATGACAAGGAGGAAGTGAGAAGGCCCACCACCTTTCATAACGCTCAAAACGGCACCGTTTTAGACCATGTTCTTCTCTACATGGACCGTACCGGTTCTAACATTTGCATACCCGAGAGCCAAACCAAAACTCAACATCAAGATGATCTCTTATTCATGCAACTCCCAAGTCTTGAGACACCCAAATCCGAGAACCCGGTCGACCAAAGTTTCATGACTCCGAACCAACTCATTTCCTCTCCGGTTCAAGAGAAGATAACCGGGAGACCAGTTTGTAGTAATTGGGCTAGTCTTGACCGGCTTGTGGCGTGGCAATTGAACAATGGTCATCATACGTGTGATCGTAAGAGTTTTGATGAAGATGAAGAAGAAGATGGTGATACCATGATGAAGCGATGGGATGTTCATTGGAATAATGATGATCATAATGTCGATCTTTGGAGTAGTTTCACTGAGTCTTCTTCATCTCCTTCGTCTTTAGACCCTCTTCTCCATTTATCTGTATAATTAATTATATGCACGCACACATACACATACACAAAATAATAAAATATATATTACTTTCATATGATAAACAAATTAAATAAAGTTTGTTAATAAATTAATGTCTCATGTACGATGATTCCACGTCTAGATTTGGGGATTTAACGTTTGGTATAAGTTTAATATTATAACCATGTAGTTTATTATAACCATCTAGTTTACCAAATAAAAGAATAAAATGACAAAGAATATTGATATAAAGTATCATTGTGATTTTGACAATGGACTTGTGTGTGATAAAATGAAGTGATATATATTTAATTTTGACTTAGATGAAAGTTGGTGTACCAAATAACGACAGAGTAATCATATAATTAGATTCTCGCTTCGTTATAATTAATTAGACTTTTTGGTGCGACTGTGTCCATCTTTTCGTTTTCCTTGGACAATCCTCATGTCTTATTACTCGTGCACATACTATTTACCAGTTACCAATTATGTAATTATGTAACCCTTAATTATTAATTAGTTGTTCTTATTTTCGCTTGACTCTTTTTTTTTTTTTTATCATCTATAAGTAATTCATTGATAATTAAGGAACACTCCAAACTACCAATTCCATAGAAACCAAGGCACTAGCTAAACCTGGAGCTCTGAACCAAAACACTCCAAACGACCAATTCCGTAGAAATTTTGACACCGAAGCTGAACCTACAACGGAAGCCTCGAAAAGAACAAGTTATTAGAAAGCCTCCACACAGAAAAATTAAAAAAAAAAAGCTCCGAGAAGGAACTAAACCGAGAACAAGAGCACCAACCAACACGTTAGAACTGTGCGTAGGAGCTTGATAGATAGCCAAACTATTTTTCACGGAAATTTTTAGAAATACCATTTTTTTATTTCCATCTGAATTTTACGATTGATTAGATAAAGGGCAAATTACAAACACTTTGAAATTTGTCAAAAGGTTGTTTAGCTAGATGTAGTGGATTACTTACACCTACAAAAACCAAAACAACGAAATGGGAACCAAAAAATCCTGACAAGACATTATACAGAAGGCGAAAGTTTCACACCATTAATTAAGGAGAACGTGCAGCCAAAAAGGATGTCTCAAAACAATATAAGAAGTCAGACGAACATCAGATGCTACGCTTTGAGCAATAAGATAACCAATCTCTTAAAAAAGCAAAGACAAAAGTTTATATCTTTGGAAACTAAGTCGGCTGAAAAACTAATATCCGCAAATTGTCTAAAGGGAACTCAAAAACTTAAATTAAAACAAAACAAAGATGATAAAAACCGAGAAAACAGATGTACAAATCCCACAAAGCATCTAACACTCACAACGGATATTCGACAGCTAACTACTGATAACATTGTGCAAAACAAACCAACGATAACGGAGATCTCGTATAGTGAATTAAGAGTACCATACAAATTGAGAGTTTCATAAACCAATAAGAATAACCCCAATCAAAAACCTAAGGCAAACCTTATGAGAAATACCACTTTTATTATATATGTTTTTTAAATTTTTTTATTTTTTGTCCATTTTCAAATACCATAAAATACAGATTTAAAAGTTTTTCTACTACATGTTACATAAGAATGTTTATAAAGTTTTAGTAACACATTGCCAAAATGTTTATAAAGTTTTAATTACACATGTTGCAAAAATGTTTATAAGTTTGTATCAGACCTGTTACAAAAATTTATTTAAAATAAAAATAGTAATATTTTTGAAATATTATATTCCTCAAAATTTCTCTTTTTATTATGAAAAAAGAAAAAACAAGTTAACACCATGCCTCCGAATCTATTACAACTAACCATTATCACTTGATTAAACTTCTTTTGATATTCTATTAAAAATCCTAAGATATAGACTAGCTAGCTAGGCATGTATATATTTTCAATAACTAAAAATGAAGGAATCTATATGTTAGAACACTAAAATAGTAAAATTTGAAAGCGTACTCGAGTTTCCCGTTCAGAGTCACGAATTTGTTTTTTCTTCTTTAATTTTTATTGACATCAGAGAATCATTTATAACAAAATAAAGAAAGGGTCATAATTCTGTCTGTGATTATGGAAAGATATTGAAATTAACAATGGGAGCCGAAAAAGACCATAACAGTTGGTAAGTCATATATCACGAATTTTTGTTTCTATTTGAATTTTACTACAAAAAAAAAAAAGAGTTGTAAAATAGTTTTCAAACTTTTCTGATCAGGACTAGTATAGTAGCATAAGACCTATGGTTACATCTCTATGAAAGCAATCTCAATTTTTTGGGATATGCCGACAGATATATTTTATAGAAACGAATTAAACAAAAATTTGGTTGGCTTGTTCTAATTTTCTTTCTTTATTACTCTTATAGAAAAAAAAACTTGATATATTTTACTTTCTTAAAAAAATTTTCTATATGCAAAAGATGTATAAACAGTTACCATTGAAAGTATATAACATTTTATAACATATATATAAAATTAGACATTAGTCATGTAACATTCAAGTTTTCACCTGTGGTACTAATTAATTAACACGTTTAGATATGTAGAACTCCCGATATACCATATGGACATTTTATACGTAATGAGTCAAAGCATTTGGAATCACTTTCATCAGCCCTAATCCATCGCGAATGAGATTATCTCAAGAGATCACAATTTTTGAACTCGTGTGTTTCTACTATGAAATTTGTGTTGCTTCGTCCGGACTAAATTTATATCATTAAGAAACGTATATACACATAAATATACATATTATAGTATATAAATATATAAAACGAATTATGAAAACCATTTGCGGCCAATTTATCACAAATGATGAGAGTCTATATGACATACCATCATTTTGGTATTCTTGAACCAAACATATACATACTATTTCGTAATTTTGGTTCAATCCTACTCATGCTCCTAAGTCCTAATATTCATTCTTGGGATTTTAAACTACGAGAATGGTCTTATATTACTCAAGTTGTGTTTACTAGTAGTCTACTAAATTACTTTATTCATGGAATGGGGCTAGAAGTATCGCTCTTTAAAGAAGTCCACTAATACCACTAAAGCCCAAATAACCAACCCATGATAAACATCCCAAAGCTCCTTTGGTCTGCGTAGGTACTATGAGTGCTCTCGCGTGACGTGTTCGATGCTCGAGTAAGGCTTTCATAGAGTTCGTAACTAAGAGAGTGAATAGAAGAAGAAGACAACAAAAATATAAACATCCCAAACCATATGATGATGATTCGTTCTCTCATTTTCAACAAAAATATCGAAAATAGAATTCTAACCATCTATGGTTTTAAAAAGATAATTTCTCAACTATTAGAGTTGTCTTATTATGTTTTCTTTTTTGGATGGTGATATAATAAACCATATAAATTAGCTATAGAATATTCAAATTATGTAAAGATGTTATAAGACATCAATTCACTTCGGCTAGCTTTAATTTGAGTAGTGCTCTAATGTATCAAAAATCTCAACCCAACTATTATCACAGTTTCAAACTTATAAGAACATAATGATTTTTAATTATCAATTCAATACAGTTTCTAATTCATCAATTACAAATTAAACAAACCAGAACACTATTTTGAACAATTTTTTTAAAAAGACAACAAATAACACAAAAGGCTTTGCATTTTGATTATTTATGTATAAAACTAAAAAACAACGAAACAAAGTCAACAAGATCTCTTAGCTGCAAATCGGACAACGAACAAGACCATTTTCATTACACTCATTACACTTCACCACTACGACGTCGTTTCCCCAACCTTCAACCACTTTACAGCTTCCGTTACAATCAGAACACGGCAAAAACGCTAAACCACCGCAACCGTCACAACCGCCGCCGTATCCGCCGCGATTCTTCTTCCTCGGAATCCCTTTAAGCAAATCTCCAAGCAATCCTTCTTCAACCAAACTCATCACTTCCTCTGCTCCACCAATATACTTCCCCTTCACAAAAACCCTAGGCGGCAACACCACCGCCGTCGATTCTACGGCCATCAGATTCGACAGCTCTTCTCTGAATCCTCTATCCATCGACACATCTCTCTCACAGATCACAACGCCGAAACTCTCAATCGCAGCTTTCACGGCGTTACACGCCTCGAATGTTCGCCGGACACCGCGCAACGACGTCGTGTAAATCACGACTCGGTTCTCTCCGCCGTCGCATAGCTTCTCAGATTTCTCCGTTAATTTCGGATCTAACGGTTTCAAAACCTCTTCACCGTTCTTTGTCAACACAATCGAATTCGTATCCCAATTAGGATCCGAATTCTCTTTGTTAACTCCGCCGGAGACAACATTGCGTTTCGCCGGTAAAGTATAACTATCGCCGCCGAAGTTAACAACCTCAACCTCCGAGTTAACGCTCATTGGCTCCATACCGCTGATAGTGAATCTCTCAGGCGGAGTCATTGGTGTTGCCGGTGTGGAGATCACGGCGGCGACGGCGGAAGGAGGCGGAGGAGAAGGTGTAGAGTCAATGTTGAGTATATTGTATGTGGTGGAGGTTAGTTTTAAGAAATGGTGAGTTAAGGAGAAGGTATTGAGCTGAGAAAGCTCATCCTCAGTTGGATATAAGGGATTTGTGGAAACGCAACCGCCCATCGCCGGAGATTCGTCGGAGAAGTTTTGAGAAAAAAATTGAGTTTTTGTGAAGTCACACGGAGAATGAGTGAGTGTGAAAGAGACGGGTCTTAAGTGAGATTAAATACATAAACTGCTAATTAGATAAAAACAAAAATTATAAAGTTTGGGGATAGACCATGCACGTGGACCTTGCACGTGACGTGGCATTTGTGTGTGTGTGTGTGTGTTTTTTTTTTTTTAATGTCCATATTCTTCGCCGAGTGGACAAGTTCTTAACTTATTAGTTTCATGTCTGAGAATATATTATATAAATTTGTTTTTTTTTTTTTGTAAGAGGGTTTGCATAAAGAAAAAAAAAAAAAAGGAATTTCAAAGCTAAATTCTTGATTTAGGAAATAAAATGGGTTTGAGTCAAAGGATAAGATACAGAAGAAGAAGAATATTACCACATTAAGGTTTGACTAGAATCATTTTTTTGAGTCTTCCTCGTGACCAAAGTTTTGTTTTTTTGTAATGCAAAGATTATATATTGTATAGCTTGCCAACAAATTAGTAACGTACATTATGAAGGGTAGTTGGAGCCTTGTGGTAACTGCATCACAAATTAATTTGAAGAAGGCAAAAATCAAAGAAAGATATGGTTTCCATATTCTTCCATTGAACCACAATAATTAAATTTGGGCATGTGAATTTTTTGTGTGTGGTTAATTCAATTCAAAAATAGAGTTGTTTAGACACATTTCATACCCTTTTTTTTTTTGTCAAACATATATTTCATATGTATTAAGAAAATAATTTAAATGGTAATTAAAAAAAAAAATTCTCTTGTACTCATTTTTTTTGGTGTCTCTTTTTTTTTTTTTTTAACATTTAATTCTTTTTCTAAAATTTAAATGGTAATTGCAATGACTATTCATAGACGATTTGGAAATTAGTTCTCTCTCACCTTATTCGTGCTTGACTTCTTACATCGCTAACTATATATAAGTTATGGGTCAGAGTTTCTAGAATGATCTGCATCAAAAATTATGTACATGCATGCATAAGATTTTTTTAAAAGTTATTTATGGATTAAAATGTTATCAAGCTAACTAGATATGTACTATTGTTATATACTTATAACATTTGTTACATCAACAAGAGTGTCTACATGGTTACCAAGTACACTTCATGGTAGAAAAACAATAAAGAATAAGAAATGTTACATGTGTTAGTGTTACCACGCTAATGGGTTATACTGTTAGCTAACTAACTAGTTACTATCATCATAAACATACAATATTGTTATCGAAACAAGATAGTCTACATGTGTTAGCAAGTATCATTGCATGGGGACAAACTATCAACAATAAAAGAAAGGTTTCATGTGTTAAACAAGATATAGTCTAAAAGTTATCTATGTGTTACCTATTGTTTTATCATTATATATCTAGCTAACTGGCTCGTTATTGTGTTAAATGGTATACATGTTTGAAATTTTAAGAAGTTATTTTTGCGTTGTAATGTCACCAACCTAACTAGGCAGGCATATCATGTTTCGTTGTTAGCTAGTAGCCATCATACTATTTCTATTGTTTGACGGTGGAAGATCTCTTTGATATCTTCAGAGATATCCGAGAATTTAGTGCTTTTACACAGTTTTCTCCTTAACTCATTTACTTATTCGATACCATAGGGTTATTCTATTAATTTCATATCTATATAAGATGAGAGAACTAATAGAAAGAAAAACAATGTTTTCTACCTACTTTTTGACTCCTCCATGTATATTCACCTAATTGACCATTTTAAAGATACTCTTACTTAATACTCTCTTCAGGATAAGTATCGTTTAAGGTTTTTCACACATATTAAGAAAATTTATTAAAATTACTACTATATCATTTATTAGTACACTACATAATTTTATCTCTCTTATCAATACATTAAAAATAGGGTTAAAACAGAAAATTTGTCTAAAAATCTGAAACCTAAAATGACATCTACTTTGAAAAAAAAAATTTTGAAAAGATATTTATTTTAAAATGGAGGAAGTATAATACTTTAAAATGACGCACACTTGCTAGTGAATGGTAAAACGAATGGAGTAATGCGGGAGGAAAGGATGATTTCGTGGATTCCACATGGGGATGGATGGATTAAACTTAATATGGACAGAGCTTCATGGGAGAGTCATGGTTTAGCGATGGCAGGTGGGATCCTGAGAGATGGGGAAGGTAACTGGCGTGGAGGATTTGCTCTGAATATAAGGATATGCTCTGCACTGTTAGCTGAATTATGAGGAGTTTATTATGGTATATATATATAGCTTAGGAGCGTGGGATCACATGCTTAGAGCTGGAGGTAGATTCGGAGATGGTGGTTTCTTAAGACAGGGATCGGTGATTCTCATCCGTTGTCCTTCCTGGTACGCTTGTGCCATGATTTCATATCAAAAGACTGGATAGTTCGCATTTCTCACGTATATAGGGAGGCTAATCGTATGGCAGATGGGTTAGCGAACTATACTTTTTCATTACCGTTAAGCTTTCATATGTTTACTTCTTGACTTGATGTTGTTAATTCAATATTACTGGAGGATGCTAATGGGTCTGCGCGCCAACGAAACATTCGAATGTAGTTGGTTGTTTCTGTTTTTTTTTTAATAAATTGCTAGGGAAACCAATATATAGGGGAAATTCTATGAATAGAAAAGCATTATATAGGTTTCAGAGGATAATAAGTACATGTCATTAAGCAAAATTAGACATATGTATTTTACATCGAGTAAGTGTATAAAAGATAAACTCTCCGACCATATCTGGTACAGGCACGACACCTTGAACTTAGTGTGGATAGATGCGGAGCCGAGCAACAAGTGGTAACACTCTCTTTGCTTGACAGAGAAGGGGGATCGAGGTGACTTGAGATGGGGCTTCTTCTAAGGGTGGTAACACGCACTCAGAGTCAGCGAAGAGATGAGGCGATGAACAAGTAACAAAGGTGGATCGAGAGATGCCACAAAGCTGGTGGGAAGGCTTTGATAATTTCGAGCTTCAACTCTAAGCGAATCTCACGCAAAGAATGGAGAGCGGCTAGGGTTTTTGCTTTCAAAGAAAGTTCGGTTCTTTATTGATAGGGTAAAAAAATACAAGCTGAGAAAGGAGCTTTATAAGCTAGCTCGACGGCGTGTGGCTTCTTGGCCGAAAGGACTACATAAGGAAATAACTTAAAAACAAGAAACAACACGTAGTCTAGACCTTCTAATACAAAAGATGGGACGTTCTAAAGACTCAAAGAAAGAAATAAAACCCTGCAAAATAAACATAAGACACTCGTAAGTTCAAAGCATGATTCAAATACTCACATGGCATTTTTGGTGATGGTGAAAATTGTTGAGTCTTGAAGTCCTTGCAAAACTGGCAAAAATGGTATTGATGGGGACTTGCATGGTATGAGTGGAGCTAGTGGAGAATCCTCATCCTTTAGGATGCTTTCCATGTGTGTCGGATCCTTTGGAGTTTCTTGATCAATCTCCTTAGTAAGAAGTGTCCTCTTGAGCTCTTCATGTTCCATGAGGGTGATCAAGCTTTCCACGGACTGGTTGAAGTCTTCTCTTACACTCTTGAGTCCTCCTCTGGTCCTAGGGCTTCGCCTTGATAAGGAATTGAGATGACACTCCCTTCGGACCCGGTGTAGCTAGTATGGATGTCCTCATCAATATCCACAATCCTATGTATGAAAACTTCTTAAATCGTGATGTTAAAGCAAAGACAACAAATCTTTCCAAAAGAGAAAGGAGTTGTTCTCTCCATCTTCAAGTGGCTAACGTTTGGATGAGAACCTTCTATAATTGTGTAAATCCATCTCGTTTGGTGGTTTTTTCAAGGACTTGGGATGTTTTTATTATTTTTTGTTAAACTTGGATTTATTACGGTTTAAGTTGGATTTTGCTAAAATTTTCTTGAGGCATTTTACGATGAGTTATTTAAATGGACTGTAATAAAATAAAATTCATAGAGAATTATGTTTGATAACCGAGTTTTACAGAGAAAGTGAATAAGAGAAAATTTGTAGTAAGGCAAATGGAATCTATCTCAAAATTAACTTAATTAATTAATTAAGGGTAATATTAAAAGCGTAAGATAATTTAAAATCTCTTAAAATTTGATGTTTAATTTTGTGATATCTGAAACTAAATTTGAATTTCATTGATTTTGTGTGTTTATTAGTTTAGACATATCAAATTTTCGTATACTTTCAAATAATAAAGTATCAAACAATGAAGATTTTTCTTCATCTTTTGTATATATAATTTAAAAGAAAATCAAAATCAAAATTCAAAGCACATCAACATATAAATATAACAATATAATATGATCATAATGAGTTGGAGGAAAATAAATGACCAAATTGAGTTTAATATTTGTCACTAGTTTTTTATTCAAAATTTTAGTGATATTAGTCACACAAAATCAAGATAACTATATTAGATACTATCTAAAACATGGAATTCAGTTTTCCAATAATAATTGTTTATTTTACTATAATTGTATCATTATATTATAGTATCTAAAAAATATTTAGATTAAAAATAAAATTTGAAAAAACAAGCAAACAATAAAAAAGTAAAACATAAAAATTAAAATAGAAATAACAAACAAACAACAAAAATAGTTAGAAATTCTAACTCAAATCATTATATCGGTCCCATTACTTTTTCACTTCTAAAAAAAAAAAAAAAAAATTTCCATTTTTATTATAAGCAACACCCTATGTACTTTTAAAATAAAGTTGTCACAGCTTCAAAAGTTTATGACAATTCATATTAGCCCTGTTACGGATACGGATATCCGGCTTTTTCAGGATATCCGTATCCGTATCCGTATCCGTATCCGTATCCGTATCCGTATCCGTATCCGTATCCGTATCCGTATCCGTATTTTTTTTGTGTTTTTACTATCCGTATTCGTATCCGTAAATTACGGATATCCGGATTACGGATATCCGTAGAAAAACCGGATATCCGTATCCGGATTTTTTTTGTTTTTAATTTTTTTTTTTAATAAAAAAATTTAAAATAATGTTATTATAATCATAAAATAAGAATTTTCAAAAAAAAAAAAATACAGACATAAAGTTTAAGTATGATGAAAAAATATGGGTTAAATTTAAAAACCCAAAACAAAAAAAATTAAATTTTAGAGGCCCAAAACAAAAAAAATTAAATATTAAAGACAAAAAAAAAAAATTTTTTTTTTTTTTTTTAATAACCGGATACGGATATCCGTTCCAATATTTTTCCAATATCCGTATCCGTATCCGTATCCGGCGGATCCGGAAATTTACTATCCGTATCCGTATCCGTTTTCACCGGATATCCGTTTTTCGGATCCGAATCCGGATACGGAGCCGGATATCCGCCGGATACGGATATTTCTGCCCAGGCCTAATTCATATACACCTTAGATTGTAGCATAAATAATTGATCACTATATAAATAGTTATACTTTTAAATAAAGTTGTCACAGCTTCAAAAGTTTATGACAATTCATATACCTTAGATTGTAGCATATATAATTGATCACTATATAAATTGTTATATATAAAAACTAAAACAATTATTTGATAGTTTTTTAAAATAATTTTCTAAAGTTATAAAATAAACGTTTTAATTCATAAAATCAAACTGTATATAGTAATCCAACTTGATTATACAACCAAATTACTTATTCCCGGTTTAGAAATTAAACCCGGAGTTAAACTTTATTCGGGTCGGGTTATAAACTTTTATAAATGCCCTCACATAATCCGTCTTGGTCGCTTCGCAATTTCTTCTTTTTCCGTTTTTTTTTTGTTGTTTCCTCCGATTTGAGCTTCTCTGCTACCTCGGAATTTTTTCTCCGATATCGCACCGTCTCATCCAATTGAGCTGCTTCACCTTCTCCGGCGAAGCTTATTTATATTCTAAATTAGGGTTTCAAGGAAGACCTCAACCCCCACAATCACGTTCAGTGAATGGTATCGTGTTCTCAATTTTTCCAATTGCAAACTCAGCTTAATCGAAAAATTGATCAATGGGGTTTCGATTTGGTTGTATTCTAAAGCAAAATTAAGAAGCTTTGATGAAGTTGTTGTTGGGTTTCTATCAGATTAAGAAGTTGGTTTGTAATTTGAATAATGTTTATTTGTTTCTCTCTTGAAGGTTTTCCATTGAGTTTTAATGGTTTGGGATCTGGGGAATGAAACTTGTCTTGCCGTCTTCTGATTCTCACCATTGAATTTAAAGCTTTTAATATGGCTGAATCCAACGGCAAGGGTTCTCACAATGAGAGTTCCTCAGGTAATATATGTAGTCTCTTATCAAAGTTTGTTGCTTTTTTATTTGGTGCATTTTTCCACATGGTTTCGTAGTTGTGGAATGTTGGATTACTGGAATTTCTGAAAATAGAGATGTCCCTGTGTAGCTACTGTACGGTTTTGGATATTTCGGATCTCTTTAAGTAGAAAAGGAGCAGCCTTTAGTGATCCTGGACATGTTCTAGAGTATAGCTAGGACCCTTTTTTCTAAGTTTTAGTGGGAAGAGAGTTTGTAGGATCTTAACTGACAAAGAGATTGGAAATAGTGGTTTTGTTAGATAGAGGCTAAGAACTGCGGCCTGATAAGGTGGTAGAGAGAAGAAGCCAGTGATAAGGTGACCTTGGAACCTAGGAGTGTTTGTATGGAATCATAAATAATATGCGTGTCTTGTGATTTCTGAATTTGCATGATGGTTATCACATGCATGCCCCCATTGCTAGCCTAGATTTGTTTGGTGTACACCAATATTTACATGTTTTCCTTCACAGATGATGATGAGGAATATGAGGACAACAACAGGGGTTTTAACCTTGGATTTATCTTTGGAAATGTTGATAACTCTGGGGACTTGGATGCTGATTACCTTGATGAGGTAATCTATTTTACTCTTTTAGTATGATGATCTTGTTGAAGACATTATATTCATGGAAAAATTTGCTCACTTTTGCTTCTTTCTGGACATAGGACCACTGTATTTTATTAACTACGAGTTACCTGTGGCAATGATAACTTTTTCAATTTTACAGGACGCCAAAGAACATCTTTCGGCGTTGGCAGATAAGCTGGGTTCATCTCTACCAGATATAAATGTAACGTTCTATGCATTTGTTGACATTTTGTTTCCTAAAGTTTATAGGCCAGTGAAATGCGACTCTTTTATGTGATTTTAATCCTCTTTTTGTTGTACTGGGATGCCAAAATGGTGTTTCTAAACTCAACAGTTATTGGCAAAATCAGAACGTACAACAAGTGATCCAGCTGAGCAAGGTGATGTTGTCTGCCAGGGTCGTCTATCTCATGCAGTTTTTGTTTTTCATTTAACTTCTAGTTTGCATTCTACCCTTTTTTAAAACCATACTGGAGGAGTTACTAGGAAACCTGCAAGAACTTTTTCTCCCAGTGGACGTTTTCCTCAAAATAGTCTGGCACTCTTCCTACTTTGGTTGTAGTGATAATCTATTTATTGTTGGTTAGTTTAATCAGTATCTAGCATAAATTATATATATAACAATTTAACGACTTACGTTTGAGATCTTTAAATGTGCAACAAGCCCTGCCCATAGCAGTTACATACAAACACTATTTACACTACAAAATCCTGGTCATCAGCTTCATTGACAGTAAATCAATGTTTTGTAGATTATGATAGAAAAGCTGAGGATGCTGTTGATTATGAGGATATTGATGAAGAGTATGATGGGCCCGAAGTTCAAGTAGTTAGTGAGGAAGATCATCTACTGCCAAAAAAGGAGTATTTTTCGACCGCAGTTGCTTTGGGTAATTTAAATTCCAGAGCTTCTGTGTTTGATGATGAAGATTATGATGAGGAAGAAGAACAAGAGGAGGAGGAGCATGCTCCAGTTGAAAAGTCTTTTGAGACTGAAAAGAGGGAACCAGGTTTGCATTTCGAAATTTCCTTTTCTTGAACAAAACGATTGACACATTGTAAAGTGTACTTTTGTTGTGTCATTATATGACTCTCAAATTGGTTTAGGTGAGTTATTCTCCTAGTAGTTATACTTGTTGAGCTCTGGAAAATGATTAGTTGATTACTTGCAAAGCTGTAGTCTAGTGCGTCTTTAAGTCCTTGAGATTGGAGCACATGGGATTTTTCTTATATGCCTATTACGTTACTGGTTATAAAACAAAAGAATTTGCGTTGCAGTTGTCTTAAAGGAAGACAAGACCTTGGAGTATGAACAGGAGGCTAGCATATTGGAAAACGAGGATCAGATGGACACAGACGATGTCCAGGAGGTCAGTTTCCTCCTGAAAATAAAGGAAATTGTGTCTCAAACAACATATTCTTTTTGCTGTGGGATGATTTTGTTCTGTTAGTGATCTCATCAAAACATTCAGGAGGAGGTGGATGAGTTATTGGAAGGTACATTGGATGAGAAAGGTGCCACCCCACTGCCTACATTATATGTGGAAGATGGTATGGTCATCTTACAGTTCTCCGAGATATTTGCTATCCATGAGCCACCACAGAAACGGGAGAGGAGAGAAACAAGATATATCACTTGTAGAGGTATGTGATCTGGAATGTTCTTCCTATTTTTGTTTCTTTTCAAACCCATTGAGTTTTCTTTTGTGCTGTCCATGGGTTTATTATAATCTGCAACATCGAATAAAATTTCTTCAGATTTTCAAGTATTTCCCTTTGAAAGCATGAGAACTTTTCCTTGTATGTGGTACAGTCTCTGTTTGGCAAGAAAGTACTAGATCTGTGTATCTGGTGCCTCTAGTATGATGTGATCCATTCTATTTCTTTTTCCAAGCAGCTGTCATGTTTTTTTTGCCATTTTTCCTTTGTCTTATTGTTTCTGTTGTCTCTGCAGTCCTCCTTTTTTCTTTTGTTTGTAATTCATTTCTTCATGTGGAACTCTTACGTCATAGCCTTCTTTCGAACAGATAAATACAAATATATGGATATATCTGAGCTTGTTGAAGATGATGAGGAGGTACTCCTGAAGAGCCACGGTAGGACTGATACTCATGTTAAACAAGCTGACCTGATTCAGCTGGATGTTCCCTTTCCAATTAGAGAGGGTTTACAGCTGGTAAAAGCTGGCACAGTTGGTAGTATCACACCAGAATCAAGAGAAGTTACCAAGCTAGGAAGGGATTCATGTATCATGGGTGAACTGTTGAAGCAGGACTTAATAGACGATAATTCATCTCTGTGCCTGTCTCAATTATCAATGGAAGTCTTTCCTCTTGACCAGCATGAATGGGAACACCAGATTCTTTGGGAAAATTCTCCTGAAATTAGTAGTAATTCTGGTGACGGCATTGAATCTGGAATTGAGTCGGAAGTTATGCTGGTTCGAGGAACAAATTCAGAGCTTGAACAAGAAAGCTCGAATGTGATGAATTCCAGAGAGCAAGTTCAAGCTGACAATACTACGCTTGTGCCTTTTTCTGCCAATATGTTGGAGTCTTTTGGCTCAAGAGGTTCCCAGTCTACAAACGAGTCCACCAACAAAAGTAGACAGCACCCACAACTGCTAAGGTTAGAATCCCAGTGGGATGAGGATCATCGTAGTGAAAATGATAATGCTGGAGTAGAGAATATAAAGCGACTTGAAAAGGATGCTCTTGGGCGCTTTAGCAGACTTGTATTGCAAGAGAGAGATTTGGGGAATGAGACATGGTTAGATAGTATAATATGGGAGTCAGATAAAGAGTTGAGCAGATCGAAACTAATTTTTGATCTTCAAGATGAGCAGATGGTCTTTGAAATTTTGGATAACGAGGAAAGCAAAAATCTTCAACTTCATGCTGGAGCTATGATTGTATCTCGATCTTCAAAATCCAAGGATGAAAGCTATCAGGAAGGCTGTGAATCAAATCCTGGGTGGCAATTCAATATTTCTAATGACAAGTTTTATTTGAATGGGAAAAGCTCTCAGCAATTGCAAGCAAATTCTATTAAATCCGGTGTTCATAGTTTGAGAGTTTTTCATTCAGCACCAGCGATTAAATTGCAGACGATGAAGAGTAAATTGAGCAAGTAAGTGGGCATTTGTATTTTGATATCATTTTGTATTTGCACTCTTTTGCGTACTCTAATATGTTTTCACACTGGATTTTTTTTGTTACATCCACTTTTTAAGTAGTTTCTCTTAAAATATTTTGAGTTAACTTGTTGCAGTAAAGACATAGCCAATTTTCACCGGCCCAAAGCTTTATGGTATCCACATGACAATGAGCTAGCCATCAAGCAGCAAGGAAAGTTACCCACCCGAGGATCGATGAAAATTGTAGTTAAGAGCCTAGGGGGTAAAGGAAGCAAGCTACACGTTGGCATAGAGGAATCTGTCTCGTCTTTAAAAGCCAAGGCTTCTAGAAAGCTAGGTTGTTGTTATACTTTCACTTTTGTCTAAGGCATTATGACATGGATTCTATTTGGAGAACACTTTTTATTTGGTTTCACTGGCAAATCTTGGAACTCACTTGCTACGATTGTTTTGCAGATTTTAAGGAAACAGAAGCAGTGAAAATGTTCTATATGGGAAAGGAACTTGAGGATGAAAAATCTCTTGCTGTACAAAATGTTCAACCAAATTCCTTGGTTCATCTTGTACGTACTAAAGTACATCTGTGGCCAGGGGCACAGAAGCTTCCTGGTGAAAATAAATCTTTGAGACCTCCTGGGGCATTCAAGAAGAAATCTGACCTATCTACTAAAGATGGCCATGTTTTCTTGATGGAGTAAGACAGTTCTGTATGAGACTTGCCTGTCAAATTGGGAACTTTTTCTTTCCTTTTTTTTGTGCATGCTCCTTTGTGGCTTTTGGGGTTATTTTGGTCTAGGTATCTCAGGAAGACAATGCATTTATTGGAACTCCCTTTTTTATTTTCATTAATCTCTGTAGGTATTGCGAGGAGAGGCCGCTGATGCTCAGCAATGCAGGAATGGGTGCAAATTTGTGCACATATTATCAGAAGTTATCCCCAGAGGATCAACAGGGAAACTTGCTGCAAAATCAAAGTGACACCTTAGGGAATGTGATAATTCTAGAACCTGGGGACAAATCCCCTTTCCTTGGGGAGATACACGCTGGTTGCAGTCAGTCATCTATTGAAACAAACATGTATAAAGCACCTGTTTTTCCGCAGAGATTGCAATCAACAGATTACTTGCTGGTCCGGTCTCCTAAAGGAAAGCTCTCTCTAAGGCGTATTGACAAGATCGTTGTTGTTGGACAACAGGTTTGCCTTTCGCTCCCTTAGAATTTCTGTCCAGGGAAGGTGTAACTACATATCTATTATAAATATACACACACACACACACACAATCAAGATTGAATCTATATGTTCCATGTTTGTGAATTAGTAGCGTGACATTTTTAGCTTACTAACCTGAGCGAATTAAATTGTATAATCTTTTGCATTACGGCTTTTACCTTGCTACTTCCGTTGGTATTTTGGCATTGGTGTCGTAGCAAAATTTTAGGATAAGTAATGGAAGGGTATAGTAAGCTAACATATCTATAATAAATAGATATTGTTGGGGAAGGTACTCCAGTGATCAGAGAGATGTGAGATGCTCATTCAGTTGTGTTTTAAGCCACAAGAGTCTGGTTATGAGTTGCACCTGCAGTATACTTAATAATGGCTCTGCATCTTATCTTGCTTTAGTTTCATTAATCAGCGTGCTCATATTATATTTTTCCAGGAACCTCGCATGGAAGTAATGTCTCCTGGATCAAAGAATCTACAGACTTATTTGGTGAACAGGATGTTGGTTTATGTGTACCGAGAATTTTTGAAACATCGTGACCGCCACCCAAATGGTGCAAAAATAGCTGCAGATGAGCTGTCTTTCTTATTTTCTAACTTGACAGATGCAATCGTCAAGAGGAACCTGAAACTTTGTGCTTATTGGAAGGTATCTCATCAAGTTCTCACTTGCGATTTCTCCTATTTTCCTTATTGCATCATCATGCTTCTGTATCATGTTGATCTCTTACATGGATGTACAAAATGCAGAGGGATAAGAATGGCCAGCCTTGTTGGTTCAAAAGATGTGAGTTTTCTGTTCCAGCTGAGAATGAGATGAAAAAGCTGGTGGCACCAGAGCATGTAAGTTTCGCCTTTGAGTTAATTTCATGGTTTACACGGCATCTGTTTTCCACTGTCCAAAGTTGCATTAAATGAACTTTTGAGAACTGTTACTGGAAATATACTCTTTAAGATGCATGTTATTCTATTGGCCTAGGTGTGTTCCTATGAGAGTATGCTAGCTGGGCTGTACCGGCTCAAACATTTAGGGATCACCC
The DNA here is from genome assembly GCA_963667165.1 of Barbarea vulgaris. NCBI lineage: Eukaryota > Viridiplantae > Streptophyta > Magnoliopsida > Brassicales > Brassicaceae > Barbarea > Barbarea vulgaris. The sequence goes on from OY763889.1 coordinate 18,007,871, forward strand.
GGTTTACATTACCTGCCAGCATATCAACTGCATTGGCTCAGCTCCCAGACGAAGCTATTGCTCTTGCTGCTGCATCACATATTGAGAGGGAGTTGCAGATTACTCCATGGAACCTGAGCAGTAATTTTGTTTCTTGTACAAATCAGGTGAGCATCAGTTATCTATATTTTGGAGTTTCGTAGCCAGTGAGTTTTTAACTGGAAGTTATGTTAGGAACTTTAGGAGTTAGTCATTCCTAATCGGGTAATCTGTAAAAGGTGTGCTCATTCTCGGTTCTTTTTTATAGTTATGGCACAGTGATACAATATTAGTTCTTTGCAAGCAAGACTAGAATCTATTTCAGCTCTATGTTCTCTAGTTTTGTTAAGAGCCTTTCTGAATCTTGTTAGTGGAAGTTGATTTGAAACTTCTGATCAGTCACGCTCATGCCTTCGTTCCTTGGCTGATTCGATATTCAGATATCTGATTTTCATTTGTGGGCTTGAGTAGGACAGAGCAAATATAGAGCGTTTGGAAATTACTGGGGTTGGCGATCCGTCTGGACGGGGTCTAGGATTCAGCTATGTCAGAGCTGCACCAAAAGCTCCAGCTGCAGCCGGGCATATGAAGAAAAAGGCAGCAGCCGGCCGTGGAGCCCCAACTGTCACTGGTACAGATGCTGATCTTCGCAGATTAAGCATGGAAGCAGCTCGAGAGGTACACTTCTTTGTTTCAGATGTCTAGGAACTTAAAGTGACATATTTCTTACAAGTTACCCATTTATTCTAGCCTTCTACTAAATTAAAGCTCATAAAAAAACTGAATTAAGATATGGTTTGGCTGTTATCTTTATAGGTTCTTCTCAAGTTTAATGTACCTGATGAGATCATTGCCAAGCAAACTCGATGGCACCGTATAGCTATGATACGGAAGCTATCAAGTGAGCAGGCTGCATCCGGTGTTAAGGTTGACCCTACAACCATAGGCAAGTATGCCCGTGGGCAGAGAATGTCTTTCCTACAGATGCAACAGCAGGCCCGAGAAAAGTGTCAGGAGATTTGGGATAGGCAGGTTTTGTCCCTTTCAGCTTTTGATGGTGATGAGAATGAAAGTGAAAATGAGGCGAACAGTGACTTGGACTCCTTTGCCGGAGATCTGGAAAATCTACTTGATGCTGAGGAAGGTGGGGAGGGAGAAGAATCTAATATGTCAAAGGACAAGTTGGATGGAGTTAAGGGTCTCAAGATGAGACGGCGGCCATCTCAAGTTGAGACAGACGAGGAAATTGAAGATGAAGCTACCGAGTATGCGGAGTTATGCCGACTGCTGATGCAAGGTACGTCTTTCAACTTAGCGTTTGTACTATTAGCTAAAGATTCTCTTGTCAATGAATCACTGTCTGGTGATGCTTCTTTAGATGAGGATCAGAAGAAGAAAAAGAAGAAGATGAAAGGTGTGGGAGAAGGAATGGGATCCTTTCCTCCTCCACGGCCCAATATAGGTTTTCAGAGTGCTGAACCTGTAAGAAAGACCTCTGTCATTGACAAGAAACCTAATACCGTCCAACCTGATGCATCTTTCTTCGGAAATGAGAGCACCATCATAGACACAAGAAATGTTAGTACAAGTTTGGAAATTTCCAAAACCCTTTTGCTTTTGCCTTCTCTGATTACATGTCAAATTATAAGGTCTTGCATGTGTTGACCAATTTGTATTATGTATTCCTGCAGTTTGATAGCCCTATTATAAAGACCCACAAAGGTAAACAGGTAAAAGAGAGCAGCAATTCTTTGGGCCAGCTGAGGAAGGTCAAAATAAAGAACGATAACCTAAAGGTACTATCAAATAAGTACAACATGTATAAATTTTTAGTTTATTCTTATACTTTAATGGTCATTCTGAGGTGTTGTCTGTTCTCTCGGTCTAAACCAGATTTTCAAGGAAAAAAAATCAGCAAGAGAGAACTTTGTTTGTGGAGCCTGTGGTCAGGTATATATTGCTTATTAGACTAGATTGTGAATCTAAATTTTCTTTTTAGAGAAAAGCGTTTGATATTGTCTTCATGGCCAGCATGGACACATGAGAACCAATAAACACTGCCCAAGATACAGAGAAAATACAGAAATACAACCCGACGGCATAGATATGGAGAAGTCTGCGGCTAAACCGAGTTCTTCAGAACTATCAGGTCAGGCGAAGCTGAAACCTATTAAAAATAGCAAGGCTGCGCTAAAAAGTGCTATGAAAACTTCGGTAGATGAAACTCCGAAGGGAGATAATTCAACTTTCAAAACTGGGGGTCTCCCTCTGAAGTTTAGATATGGTATCCCTGCTGGAGATTTGTCAGATAAACCTGTTTCAGAAGCTCCAGGAAGTTCTGAGCAAGCAGCGGTGTCTGACATAGACACTGGGACTAAGTCCACATCTAAGATCAGCAAACTGAAGATTTCAAGTAAGGCAAAACCTAAAGAATCAAAGGTTGAATCTGACAGACCTTCGCATCAATTAATGCCTACATTTAGCGCAGAGAGAGGGGAGAGGGAATCACAGAAGCCTTCTGTTTCTGGACAACCCTTGTCTAGTACAGAGAGAAATCAGGCAGCCTCAAGCAGGCGCACTATTTCTATTTCACGGCCATCATTGAGCATGGAGACGGATCAAGCTGAATCTCGTAGGCCTCATCTCGTGATACGACCGCCGACAGAAAGAGAACAGCCTCAGAAGAAACTTGTAATAAAACGTTCAAAAGAGATAAATGATCATGACATGAGTAGTCTTGAAGAGAGTCCACGGTTTGAGTCACGGAAAACAAAAAGAATGGCAGAACTGGCGGGTTTTCAGAGGCAGCAGAGCTTCAGATTGTCAGAGAACTCTCTGGAGCGGAGACCAAAAGAGGATAGAGTATGGTGGGAAGAAGAGGAGATAAGTACGGGAAGACACAGGGAAGAAATGGCCAGAAGAGATTATGATGATATGACTGTATCACAAGAACCCAATGAGATAGCTGAGATCAGAAGATACGAAGAGGTATTACGGAGTGAGAGGGAGGAAGAGGAACGACAAAAAGCTAGGAAGAAAAAGAAGAAAAAGAAGCTGCAACCCGAATTAGAAGGGTATCTAGAAGAATATCCTCCTCGAAGAAACGATAGAAGATTGTCAGAAAGAGGCCGGAATGTCAGAAGCCGGTATGTCTCCGACTTTGAAAGAGATGGTGCAGAGTATGCGCCTCAACCAAAACGACGCAAAAAAGGAGAGGTAAAATTCTCTTAACTTCCATAATAACTTCATTCACTTCATGTTGTTGCTCTATAACCACGAAGCATGCTTTCATATGTTTTTACATATCTTCACCATTACTGAAATTGTCTTATCACTTCTTGTCTTCCCGGAAAATAAAAAGCGATCTTCTAATTTAAATTTGAAGAAAATGGATGAAATCAACTGATACATCTCTGTTTGCTCTCCTCTGTTCATATACACAACAGGTTGGGCTAGCAAACATCTTGGAACGCATAGTGGACACACTAAGACTTAAAGAAGAAGTGTCACGCCTCTTCTTGAAACCGGTTTCGAAGAAGGAGGCTCCGGACTACCTTAATGTTGTGGAACGCCCGATGGATCTCTCAACAATCAGGGATAAGGTCCGGAAGATGGAGTACAGAGACCGAGAGCAGTTTAGACACGATGTCTGGCAGATAGTGTACAACGCTCATCTTTACAACGACAAGCGTAACCCAGGAATACCGCCGTTGGCAGATCAGTTGCTGGAGATTTGTGATTACTTGTTGGATGATTATAATGATCAGTTAACAGAAGCAGAGAAAGGTATAGCTCCCAATGACTAAAAGAGAGTTTTAAGATAAGAGAATTTGTATCCTCTCTCTTTAGTCCCCAAAAATTTGGGATTTTTAGCTTAGCTTAATGATTTGTATGAAAAAAAGAAAATATTGTTATTGTCTGTGTAAAGCAAACCAAGTAGTGTGAAAAGAAAAAGAAATCGCCTTTTTTTTTTTTTTTTTTTTGTAAAATTTTGAGTGTTTCGCTAATTTGCGTTTACGAAAGAATTTGGTGTTCAAGTTAAGAGTCTTGAAGATTGTTAGTCAAACTAAACCTGCACCCCGGAAAAAAAACAGCTAATGCTATTTACAACGATGTTGTGGTGTCTTCTAAAAATCTTCCATTACTCAATCAAGAATGCATGAGTTTAGAGTTTGTGGCTTATATGTGTTGGAAGTTTTATATCTTAGTTTCCGATATTTATTCTCGGATGAGATACTTTTAATGTTGAGTCTAGAGTGATATTTGTGAACGTGTATTTTCTCAATCGTAGTTGTTGGTTTATGACATTTTTTAAGGTTAGATAGGTCTAGGCATTGGCATTAGGATTATCCCATGTTTTAAATTTTGCTAGGCGCTAGTCGGGCGGCAGTAGTGGACCTAGCGTCTAACCGATAAATCATGATATAATCGGGGATTAGTTTTATGTAATTTTTATATAGATAATGGATATATATATATATATATTCAATATGGTACAATTTGTCTATTGGACATGATGGTCTAGTGGTTAAGTCCGTTTGGACAAAGTTCATGTTGCAAGTTTGAGGCTCCCTAAACGTGTTCTTCATTGTCGAGGGTCTGCAAAAAAATCTAATGGCAGCCGTTTGCATAAGTTTTTTTCACCAATTTCATCATTTTTCTTGTTTTCTTTAGTGTTTAATAGCACTACATGATAGATCCACCAAGAATTATCGATTTTTGAATCAAAATCGAAGAAAAATTAAAGTTTTTTCACAAACTCGATTTTTTGGCCGAGTAGGTATAATCCCGGCGGTTGCTTGCCGCCGAGCGCCTCCCCACCGTGTAATCGGTCGCCTATAACGCGTTTTCAAACGTGGGGATTATCAATTGGGTTCGGCTCGGTTATTTTGAATTTCGGGTATTTTGATGTTATGTGTGTATGATCCATTCAGGTATTTCATAATCTTGGTTTAGATTCGGTTCCTTTCATCCGGCTTTCAAGTACTTAAAATATTTTTAAAAAAATCTAAAAATATAGCCAAATTTGGTTAAATTTTCACATATATAACTAAAAACTTTCAGATATTCCTATTATTCTGAATATTTTGGTTATTTCGATCTATAAATAAATTATATTTTTGGGTCTACAATTGTAATTTTGGATATTATATCATGTCTAAATATAAATTATATTGTTGGGTCTACCCATTCGAGTTAGGTTTGAATTCTTCATATATATAGGATTCTAAAATCCATTCAGATATTTTGTCAATTACGGTTCAGTTTGATAATCATTTATTCCGATTAGTTCCGGTTCGATTCTGGTTATATTGCATAAACCTCAGTGACTTGTTGGTTTTTTTTTTTTTGTATGAGCTACATGGTTGGTTAGGTGTTAGCAGGACTTGTAGATATGAATCATATGATATGCAAAGCAAAGCGTGTCTTATAAGTCAAAAGTGACGATACCATTCGTGTTGCTATGGACCATGCACCAAAGTCTCATATGGGGGTTTCCTAATTTGTTTTTTTTTTTTAAAATTCATTTTCATAAAAAGTTTTTTTATATACGACGACAAACTAATGGGCTTAAATTTGGCCCATTTAGCAAAAGATAGCCTCAACACTTGAACTCCGCAACGTAAGACACAACGGGCAAGCTAAAGCTGTCCGGTCACATCCCGGGCAGATACTCAAATGCCTACACGGCAACACAACCACCGTCGCTTCTCTTTTCCGACAACTTTTACAACTCGGCCGTCTCACTCTCTCCGGATCCACGTAAGCCGACTCAGCATCGTCCAATCCGCTTATTCCTGCTGCGGTGCACAATAGCCCTCCTTCCTCCACTCTACTATCTTGCGCGCATTTGTTGTTAACGGCTTGCTGGAGCTGAGCCTGTAGTGAAGCGGCGGTGGCTTCTTGCTCCTTAGCTCTCGCTAGCCAAGCTTGCGCTTCCGCTTTAAGCTGCGCGTCACGCGCCTCAAGCTCATTGTAACGGCGCGTGGCTCTCTCTATCTCTGTTTCTTTCTCCTTCAGCTTACGTACAAACGACTCCTCCATAGCACCAAGAAGCGCAATATAGTGCATCTTCCTCTTCTCCGCTAATGTGCGCCGTAACACCTCCGTCTATGCAAAACCAAAAAAAAACGTTTTTAAAACATTCCGGTGAGAACAAAATGAAAACTTTTCCAAAACCCAATTCATCTCAGACGAGAATCAAAACCTGGGAATGAAGAAATGCGTCGAGTTCTTCGTTCTGCTTAGTGATATGTGTAGTGAAAAAATCTTGACACCGATTCTGATTGTGACTACTTTGTTGAAACCAATCATTAATCTTTTGTGGTTGATCTTCACCGGAAGATAATCGGAGTCCTGTATAAACCATATTCGACGGCGGAGGTGGATGATTGTGGTTATGTAATAGAGATAAGTTTATAACTTGAGGAAACTGATGAGACTGTAGAGGTAATGATAATTCATGATTATTATTCGTCTCTCTTCCTCTTTTTCTCTGATTATTATAACCTATAAAACAAATACATTCTCAATTAGTATAAATAAAAATCCCAAATTTTTTATAGAAAAATAACATAACTCTTTACGTAACGTACCTCCATTGTTGAACAACATATTGGTTTGAACTTGATAAGAGAAAAAAAAAATATATCTTTAAGATAATTTTTATAAGAAGTAAGAAAATTAACGGTTAATAATCCAAAAGCTTCATCGTCATCATTATCATAACGTATTAGAAACTCTTGTCTCTGTGTTTTTTCTCCACCTTTCACTCTCTGTTTTTTTTTTTGGAAATATATATAAAGGAGAGAGGTGTGATTAAAATGAAGAAAGAGTCTTTTAAAATTTGGGGTTGGGTTTTGTTATTTTGCATCTCTTCTTCTTATGCTTTGGCTTTTTCTTCAGGATTCTCTCTCGTGTCTTCAACCACGCCATTACTCTCGCATATTCCAAGAAAAAACCTATAGAAAAAAATAAAAAAGTGTAAAACAAAAGTGGAAAATGATTTTTTTGTACTGTTTATTCGGTGACCGAGTTTTGGATTAGCGGTTGTATCCCACCCGAACAAGTTTTTGTATCACGAATTTTATTTTATTTTGACGCAAAATTTTGTATTACAGATATTTTTGTAATTTCTTACTAGAAAACAGAGAAAGAAAAAAAATTATAAATAGTAAAGGCCAAGAATTGTAAAGATTTCTCAAATTTAAAATTTGTACATATCTTTAGTTTGGCATATATGTCACGTTGTCACTACGCATAATTAAACGGTCAAGTAATTGTTGAATATTTTACAGCTTCCTACTAAAAAAAGCTTTTATTTTATAGGTTGAATCAAATCTATAAATACCATATTTATATCAATTTACTACAAATAAGTGGTTTGATATTTTTCTGTCACTCTGTCAGCGAGATGTCTAGTTTTTGTCTTTAATCTTGATTGCCATCATTCTTATAATAAAACTTTAATTGTTTTCTACAAAAGGGGTAGATTCAAGCATTCTTTTGTCTTTAGATGCAACAAGGAATAAGAAAAACTTTGGACTTTTTTGCACATTCTCTATTTTACTAAACAAAGGTAATTATTTAAATTGTAAATCACTAATCTTTTTAGCAACAAGAAAATGAAGTGTAAGTCCACTAATCATAACATGTGTGAGACTTGCTTCACATCTCTTTCTTTCTTAGCACACTATATAAACATAATTAGATCATATATAGACAGCAACTTCTTCCCACCCTTTTAATTATTAGTCAATTCATTAATATTGAGTTTTTCTTTTTGGGTTGATGGATTGCATTTTGTTGCATATGATAGTTTGGTTACACTAATTATTCTTGCATATGATAGTTTGGTTACACTAATTATTCTTGGACAAGTGGTTAGCAATATCTTTAGCAACTTCTCTTTTCAAGTAACAAATGAGAATGAGATAGCAATTAATCTGTTAGATGATGCGAAAAAAACATGAGTAACGAATCATATAAATGACAGAAACCTTTAGAAATTAGAAGTGAAATTATATTTTGTTGTATCTGAAATAAACTTACTTATGATCATTTGGATTCTAATTTCAACCAAATAAATTACACCACAAAAAGAGAGAGGAATCGATAGAATCGGACAATCATTTCATTTTCATTTTTTCTAATATTAATACTATTCGGAACCATATTAGATTTTTGTAAACCAAAAAGTCTTGGAGTTTAGAGTTATGCTGGTTGAGTTTACCAAAATTTGGTATGTGTTTCTGAATCCGGGCTCGAATAGGTTAAACGATATATATAAAATGGATTATTTCATGATTAACTTTTTCTTGTTAAAAAAATATTGATTTTTAAGAAAAATGACTGAGAATCGGTTCTCCTCATGATTAACTTATAGTTGAAAATTATGTATGGCTAAGCCAAACCATTGTAGAGATTAGGTGGTAACAATAATAATCATTGAAATGAAAGCTTAACTTAAAAATGAGCTCATTTGAGTTGTTTCGTCTTATCTCATGTCCCAACCAACAACCCATTCAACATGTTTCCAGTTGGTTACTTTACAGAATGAATGATGTCATCAACATAAATATCAAAATATGTAAAACATATATATATATATGTATATATATATATATATATATATACATAACTACGTACATACATACGAATATGAACAACATGCATATGTATATATCTGTTGAAACTTGAAATAAACAAAAGGTTGTTTTTAATTTCCCAAAAAAGTTTTTGGATCTGTTTTGATAGTGGAACTGGGACTGCAAAACAAAATGAGAAAGTTTGGTTTGAGTCATTTTCAAATATACGTGTTGGAAATGAACTATGATCGATGGATTTTTTTCCAAATAAAGACCGTTTTCAATTAGACCGGTTATCCAAACCAACCCGAACCAACTGTATAAGTAAAACTGTAAAAGTCAGGGGTATTGATATATCAAAAAAATTAAAATGTTCTGGTATGAATATATGACATGTAGGGGTGGGCATAATTCATGTCCCGTCCCGTCCCGTTCCATTTTTGGTCAGAAATTCTTGTTTTATTTTAGAATATATTTTCGTATGGTACTAGCTTCTGATTCCCATTTGGGAACGGGATGGGAATTGGAATTCTCGAAATCCTGTTCGGGAAAAATTATATATAATGCATAATATTTTATATATATTTCACAAATATAATAATAGAAAATTAGAAATATTGAATCTTTTAATATATATATTTTGATATTTTGTATGTTTAAAGGTGTTTTTTTTCTTTTAATTAGCTACTATTTTTATTCATTTTGTATACACAAACCTCGGTAAATAATTAAAAGAGAGATGATGTAAGGAAAGATGAAGATTAGTTACTTGGTTTATTAAGATTTTAAATTTTTACAATTTATTTTGGTTTATTTTGATTTTGATGATTTATGACTAAATTTTATGTTGGTTTTTTTTTTGAATTTTAATTTTTTAATTAGTAAACGAATATATTTGTGATAGTTTACTGTTTTATATTTTTTATTTGTTTGTCATATTTATTTTTTGAGAATTCATGTTTCCGTCCCGTCCCATCCCGCTCCCGTCCCAAATTTTATATGGAATTTAAATGGGATGTGTTTTGCTATTACCAAATTCCCGTCCCGTTCCCGTTTCCGTAAATTTCCGCCCCGAATTCCCGTTTGTCCACCCCTTGACATGCATGAAAAATTCTAGTGTAATTAAAATATAAACTCTAAAAATTTATCTATCTAACTAATCACATGATATATCTTCTTTTAATTTTAGATTAATTATAAATAAAGTCATCTGTTTGACTAATAATATAACTAAATTTGTTTATTGAGTTGAAATAGAGGTTTTTCTTCTCATTGAAACAAAAATAAACTTTGCTCCTCATTTTCTAATTTTTCAAAAAATCAATAGAAAAATGATAAGTTACATGTTTCATTAGCTTTTGTGAAGAAAATGATTGGTAATTCAAGTTGTTGATTCATAATAGAATGAAAAGAGGACTAGTCAAAGTGGCTAAGAGACTCAAGAGAAGAAAGAGGCTTTGTATTGAGTCTTATGAGATTGTGTCATATTATCCTTAAAAAGATTTATGTATTTAACCACACTCCAAAATAAAGGTTGAGGTTATCAATTAGTATCAAATATCAATTTCAGCGGCTCCTTTGCTTATAAAAAAAGCTACAAAATAATCTTCATTTATGAGTTTTCAACATAATAAAAATGATTTTGAAACCAGTTTTGCTATTAGTAATCCAATGAGCAATTTAAAATCTAAGAAGCAACATACAATAGTGACACAATCAATGAAAATCCAACAAAATACAATCACCAGCTTTTTCCATTGCTGAGTTCTAATATCTAAATTTATGCTCTCAACACTACTTTACAAGAAAAATATTGAATCTGAGTCTTCAGGACCAGTTTTGAGTGATGTTTGATCATAGTACAATACCGTGCGTGATCTTGAAAGATCTTGAGGTTTTTTTGCCACCTGAACTTTCAATTCATCAACATGATGTTCTCTCTGACTTCACAAAGTTTCAACTTTGTCAAAAGACTGGAGATTCTCGCCGATTCTTTGAAGTGCTTCTTCGCTGATATCGACTTTTCGGACAATACCAGGCAAAACCTGGTTCTTCGCGGATGCTGCATTGGAAGAAACTTGACCATAGAGCTTTGATTTCATATCTAAGCAAGATTTGAGATCCTCTTCGGTTCTTGCTTTGTTCAGTTTATCGATTATTTCATTTAAAGCTGAACCTTTCTCTTCCCATTTTTTTCTTTTGATCCGCCTTTGGATTTCATCTTGATCATCAGAAGAACTACCAAAAACCGGTTTCTGAAGCTTGACCAAACCGGCTTTGACAGTCTCTGCGATTCGCTTCTTAAAGCTCTCTGTTCTTTCAGAGTTCGATCTCAACCTCAGTTTTACCTGTGAAACAATTCTTTCCTCGTTGTTTCGCTCTGCTTCGGGAACTTCTTCATCGGGAACAGATGTAAATGAAAATGCTTCTTCTAGTAAATTCACATTACTCATGTACCGATCAAAAGCTTCATTTTCTACTTCAATGTTCCTGTCTCTATACTTTTTTAGCTTTGTAAACCGCCACTCATTTAACGCTTGAGCATCCTAGAGAATATAAAATAACTAATAAGATGAAAAAAAACTAACAGGAGAATTTTTTGAAGAGTAATAAAGTCAACGAAATACTTCTTTAATTAGTACCTTTATCGTCAAAGGTTTTCTCTGGCGGGAAGAAGCATTCAGGTTATTAAACTGAGCAAAGTTGCTAGAAAGTTGGCGGATTGACGAAACTCTATTTGTACTCCTGAAGAAGTTTCCAATAGAATACAAATGTCAACATAAAGAGACCATCTTTTAGTTCCACAAGAACATATACATATAAAGCAACTCGATATCAACTATGCGCAAACAAAAAAACAACTTGATATCAACAAGAAAACTGAGCAATGTCCTAACAAAGTAAGCAAACCGGTTCATCATACTCACTTGCCCGTAGAAGCACAATCAAAACAGAAAATAATAAGGATGGTTTTGTATATATATGTACCCAGGAGTGCCCTCGGACGCTTTCTGCTCTGATGATGGAGTACTTGGCGCCTGCGTCTTCTCAGCAGACGTTGCAGCTGCTTTAAGAACTGCAGCGACATAAACACACGTAAGCCGAAACACAAAACAGTCCATTGATAACATCTCTATTTCTCTAACCTAATCACAAACACTCTCAAAGAATCAGTCTTTCGTTGTTCCGCGATAATAACCATTCTTTTCTGAAGCCTAATTGTTCCATGTTTAAAGTTACCAAGTGAAGAAGAAACAATTAACAAGAGTTCCCCAAATCAAAGTTATGAACAACATTATACACTAAAACTAATTCCTTTAACTGATTTGAAAGCAGAGTTAAGGTAGAAACCATACCATGAATTGGGCAAGGGTTCTCAGCTCTTGAACAACAACCTTTACAAGATTGAAATGGGCACCTACATTAAACACATCCAATCAAATCAAATCAAAGCTCAAAACTTTAAAACAATATCACTCCTGACTCTCAAGAAACTTATCTAAAAAGCTCAAAACTTTAAACAAGCTCAAGACTTTTCACAAGGTTCAATCACCAAATCTTGAAGAAAAACACAAACCCCCAAAACTTATAAAACCTAAATTAAACCTAAAACCTTACTAAACAAGAGAAATTGCGATTCCTATCAGATTAAAAAAAAATCCATAAAATTTCGAACTTTAGCCAACGAAATCGAAATCCTTCAGATGTAAGAAATCTAAATCCCACAATGAAACAATGCATAGAAGCGAGACCTGGAGCGAGCGACGTTGCCGCATTGGATACACTTTGGTTTGTTAAGGCCACGGAGAGTTTTGGGAGGCGTGACGACGGAGGAGAGGCCATTGTTACTCAAAGAAGGTGATGAAGCAGCCATCTTTTATTCGCCGGAGATGAATGAAACGGTAATTAACGGTTAAAACTAAAACCGTTATTCAACAAAAGAGAGTCTTAAGTGGAAAATTGTGGGAGTCACAAATTTTTGGAATCGAAAGGATTTGGTTTTTATTATTTTTTGTCTCTATGATTTTTGGTGAAGTGATCTCTCTTCGACGCTCGATTTCACGGCGGGTCTAGGGCACCGGTTTATTAATAATAACACGTAAGTCGTTTTTATGGGCCTGAGTCAAAGCCCAATCATATTCTTTATATCGAACCAAACTTATATGCCAGAAAATTCACAAATCGATCGGTTTATGATATATTAATAAATTAATAAAATAAACTTATATTCAAAATATTATTATTCGGTTCGTTTTTTGAATTCCTTTTTTGTAGGATCATTTTTGGATCCAGTTTGCAAGCCCAACAATGTGACACATGACATGTCCAATACAATATACAAAGTGCTCACAAGCCCATGATTTTTAGCTCAAATAATTAGGTTATCTTAGCAATTAGCAAATAGATTCATATATATATATATAGACATAATATGACTAACCGTGAAAATTTTGCCGATTGTTAAAGTTGATTGATAATTTTGGATTTCATCTTGATCATAATAGATTTTTCTCTGATTCTCTTTATGTGGCTTAGTGTTTTTTATTGAGGTTTTTATTAGTGTAACTTTGACCTTTGATTTTCTATTTTGTATTATTATTAGTTTAAATTTGTTTTTTTAGAATGGGTCTTTAATAATATTTTGACCATCTAAGTGACTCTAAAACTTTCATAAGCATTACAATTTTTTTTTTTGAAATTGGGCCCTAAAATTTTGAGGCCCCATATGCATGTTTCATAGGTATATGTGCAAGGCCAGGCCTGTGTCTCATTGTCTGCTGCAGATTTTACGATGCAACAGAGAGACCATGTGGATTCCAAGAACCTTGGAAGCCAAGAATACAACTGAAGCCGAGTCGTAGGATTTTGTAAGGACAGAATCTTGATTAACACTAAACATGCTTTTATAGGATTATATAAAATTGATACAGCGCCTAGGAACAAAGGATTATACATAATTTAATTGATTCATTATTTTATTTATCATTGGTTTTAGTACTATGGTTATAAAAAGAGACTATTATCCGGTAATCTAATTTTCAATTTTATGGTGGTTATAATCTAATTTTCAATTTTATGGTGGTTATGTCCCAGACTTTCTCTGTTCTTCCCATTTCTCAACCTTCAGTAAGAAGAAAAAACAATTTTTAAAAATAACAATTTTGCAATATATAATAGGAGTGATAGTAATCTTCGGGGCTATTAATATATAATATATTTGAAGATATCACCTATAAAACAAAATTAATTTTTTTTTGCTTAAATTAAATTTATTTTAAAATTTAAAGATCCATCCGATGGACAGATCATAACCTAATCTAGCATTAATATAAAATTTATGTTACAAAACTCTTCTAGAAAAAGGTTTAGATTCACAGATTTAAGGTAAAATCAAATTATCTACTTTTACCTAATTTTTCTATTTTTTTACTGTCGAGAGCGGTAAAATCAAAGTATCTACTTTTACCTAAATTTTTTTATTTTTTTACTCTCGAGAGACCTCCTTAATTCATAGCTGTCGTCGGTCGAGAGCACCCGGTAGGGAGAACCGGTTGGTTCAACTGAATAAAACAACATCCGACATACTATGTTGTAATCCAAGATTTTTTTTTAAAAAGGATAAAAATTGGTTCTTATCATGTAGGAGAGGAGAGTGTAGGAGTAGATTTTCCAAATATTTAAAAATTCCATTTTCTTTATGATCCTTTGTGGATCCAACTTGCATGTGTGTTGTGTATACAAGGTGTTGAAGCCCAACACTGTGACACATGACATGTCCAATACAAGTACAAGCCCATGTTTTTTAGGTCAAATAAACTAGATTCTCTTAGCAAATAGATCCATATATCTAGACATGTTATGAACAACCGTGATAGATAATTTAGGGTTGCCGACTCTCAAACTTTCTTTGATAAAAATCATTCTACCAGTTAACATTTAGCTTCAAGATTTGATATGGACCTTTATTTGGTATCAGAGCTTCTACAATAGAGATGTTAATTGAAAGAAACAACAAAACCATACACTTAAATTTTTTCTTATTTGCAATTTAACCAACTTATATTCCGTTTATTATCGCTTATGATTATTTTGATTCTTTTGGAATTTAAGTTCAAAGCGTTACCGAACAAACATTGGTTCGTTAGTCTTTTCTAGGCTCTAGGTCTCAGTTGATCATCAACTTATCTAACTTCGGTTGTATCTGCTTTTATTAATATGTTTAAACCCTTTTTTATTTGATTCTTTGAACATCAATCTTTTTATTTGCTTGCTGCAGGTGGATTCCAAGAATCTTGGAAGTCCGAGAACAGAAAGCTCTGTAGGATTTGTAAATTGTAAGGACAGAAGAATCTTCATTAACACTAAAAATGATTTCATAGGATATAAAAAAAGATCCAACGCCCAGCAAAAAAAAAGTATTATACATTATAAGTGATTAATTATTTAATTTATCATTCATTTTAGTACTATATCGTATGTGAAAATCTAATTTTCAAATGGACGATGGCAATGTCCCAGACTTTCTCTGTTCCTCCCACTTTTCAACCTTCAAAGAAAAGAAAATTTGACAAAACAAAAAAGTCGAGTTTAGTCCCGAGTAATAAGAATTCTTCTTCAATCTTTTTTTTTTTTTTATAAAAATCTTTTTCATTCTTAATTTTTATTAAGAAACAATAAAATATTTCGAAAATTTTGCTCACCAATTCTTCGTGACACATTGATCGTACATAATCTCTTAAGTTGTTGCAATGATTCCCATCTCTTCCATTTTTCACCTTATTTATAAACAAAAAATTTAATTAACTTAATAATCACACACTTTAATCATTTATTTAGCCGTGTGTAAGTTTATGTTATTGAATTATGAACACAATATAAGAGTATATTTATACAGAATATTAACTAGAATACATTATCTCTAATATTAAAATTATTTCTTGATATTGACATTTATCTCGTAATACCATGCATCCATTTTAAAACTTACTTTTGGTATTGCATATAGCGATTAAAACAATGTCGTATTTCATTAGTCACCGCCCCTGAATCCGTCTCTCCTCCTCCACTAACTCCGCCGTCTTCTTCTCTTTTAGCTCGAAACGTTTCCTCGTTTTGCGGTGGCGGCGACACCGTGCCTGGAGCATGAGCTGGTCTTGGTGCTTGCTGGCCTCTCGCGACTTTACTTAAGTCACGTGATCTCATCTTGTCGTGTGGATCCATTTGCGCCGACGACATCTCTGATCAACTTTCCGATTTGACAATTTTGGTTTTGGTTTTGAGTGATTTCATTTCTTTGATGAAGCAAAGTTTATAAACAGAAGAACCGAGGCCACGTCATAGCGGTTGTGATACACGTGGCGTACTTGCACACCTGAACGTGTTTTTCTCTTTTAGTACGGTAAAAAAAATGGGACTGGCCCAAGTAAACTTTTATGTGATAACTATGGGCCTATATGTAGCCTATTAGTATATACTCTTTTAAGCTGGCCCAACGTATAATAATGACCTAAAGCATGATATCATGACAACTTATAAATTTTAAATACTGTACAGTATATCCTTCCAAACATAATTAGTAATTAGAGAAGTGGGTTTAGTCAAATACTGTAATTAAAAGTCCATCTATACGAGTTTCTCCACCAAAAATTCATTTTCAAATAGTCATGGTGTCTCACATCTCGGAGATAAAGCTATAATTCGAGTTCTGTCGATCCAAATAATTAAAAAAAGAAAAGAAAAATAAGTGTATGATCATATTTGAAAAAATCATTGCCAGCTACATCAAGTGTTATGGCTATACATCCAAACGATTTTAATGTATTGAAGAATACTTGGTGTAGCTGAAAAATAATTTGAATATTGATAGTCCGATGCTCCTGGATTTCATCGAACGAATGTATTAGGAATGGCCATGAGTATTAGAAGGTCACAAGCAAAAAAAAATTAGATGCATAATTTTTTGTTTATTTGATTGTTTAAAAAACATAGATAGGAGTCGGCAAAAACAAAAAAATATATATATATATATATATATACACTTTGGTATATCCTATACTCGAATTTATGACGTGTTTAAAAAAATTAAAAGCAAAACCACTAGATTAAAGACACGTTTTTGAAAACGGGTCAAAATTTAATTTTATTATTAGTGGGTTGCAAGCCAATGCTTGGTTAGCTTGCTCTCCGGACCGACTCAAACCATAACAGTAAAAAATAAATTAAGTATGGTGTAGCTATGCATCGAAGAATACTTGGAAATAATTGTTCGGCTTCTCTTCCATATTCTAGAATGTGTATATAGGCTATTTTTGTCCATAATCACTACTTTATTAAATGCACTTGGAACCTATCCTCAATAGAAACTGACTTAGATTGATTATAGCACTAATATGTGGATTAATTTGTTATATTTATAATCAACCGAGTGTAACAAAAGTAGGTGAATGTTGGTCACCAAGTTCATTAATCAAAACAAACGAATTCTTTGTTGATGGATTGATCACATCTCACTTACCACTTAGCTTGCGAATGCGATTGTATTAAGTTAAGAATCAATTTAAAATACTACATTTTATTAATGTTTTTTTTATTTAGCTTTTTAATTATATGTTGGACAATCGGACAAAACAATTTACGTGGTGTGAGTGGGTTTGGCAACATCATGACACATGCTTGTTCCAAAGTTATTCCTTTTTTTTTATTTTATAGTACTAAAAAGTACTGTTACATGATTAAAAATGACAAAATGACGAACTCATTTTAAATATTTTAATGTTTTTGTGTCACGTTTCGTAACAAGTTCGGGAGAATCCAACGGCTATGATTACATCATCGGCAATTATATATATGCCGTTTGGGAGATCGGATGGGCACAAAATGAAGATGACGATAATGGGCCCCACATAATAGTTAAAATGCCCATTAAAAGCCCACTCTCATCAGTACAAGTAGATGCCGTTGGACTCTGTCTTACCTTTTTCTTTATCCCAAAAACGCATCATGGTTTTTCCCCTCTCGAGCCATTATCGTCTACCAATAATTGCACAACACGTCACGTGTAAGCCACCGCACGTGCATAACTCATGTTGAAATCTCATTCAAAACTAAAGATAGTAGTAATACAATTACATGAATAAAAATGGTTGAATAATAAACCATTTATCTAAATTTTCGTCATTTAAGATGGAAAAAGTCCAAAAAATTCATTCAACTCACTGAACTAAAAGAAATTGGAAAATGAATAAATTATATATAAAAATATATATTCAACTCATTCATCTATTATTTTTGGAAATGAATGAGTTATATGAGATTCAACTTAATTTTTTCAATTCATTTTTTTCAACTTATTCATCTACAAGCCAACCATTTGCACCCTAAGAGGATTCTCCACTCTTTAGTATGAAGATTTTCTTTGAAAATGATGTTTCTTCGAAATGATTTAAAAATAAAGCAAACAATAAAGTAAAACTTTCCAATAGTTTATTTCATTTTTCACTTAACTTTCTAAATTTATAAATTTTATCTCATTTATTTATTTGAAACAAATAGTTCAATAAAATTATGATTTATCAAAAACATTTTGGCAGATTTCTAAAATCTATCTAGCAGATTTGTGCAAGTCTACACGTTTTGACAGACTTATTCGGTAGATTTATTTTTAGTCTATAAACATTTGATAGACTTATTTTTATTTTGGCCAACATATCTTTTGGTTATGTTGGTTAAGCTCATTTTAGCAATCACATTATTCATAATTTGTCCTTCTCCATATTCACTCCAAGCCCTTGGCCCCTTTGATTGGCCATCAATCACATCCTGTAAATTACCCTGGCTTTATCCTCCTCCAACAATGTCCATGATAATGTTGTTCATAATTTATGTCTAATAATGTAGAGGATGTGTTGGCCTATCAAAAGCTTTGTTCTGAGAGACTCTCTAATATTCATAACTCATAAGTAAATTATTAGAAATATAAATTCGAAGTATAACACGAAATTTTGTTTAGAATCCACACATGAATTCCTATAAATGTTATCAAAATTTTAAAATAGAGAATTTAACTTTAAATTATTGATCCAATAATCCATTCTTGCTTATTTTATTTAAAATTAAATAAATGAAAATTGATGATTTTATATGTAAAATTTATAGATTTTTCGTGTACTCTATTAGGCACTGGTTTATTTAGAAATGATCTTCGATAGAGTTTCATAAGTATATTATTAGAAAAAAAGTTTCAAAGTATATATAGCACACAGATTTTAGAATCCACACATGAATTCCTATAAATGTTGGTGACCAAAAAAATAAAAAAAAATCATATATATGTTATCAAAAATTTAGATCTTGAAAATTAGAAAACATATAGAACTAGCTTTAAACAATTGATTCAATAATCCTTCCTTGCTTATTTTATTTTAAATTTTAAAATGAAAATCTGTGTGTTTTACATGTGAAATTTCTAGATGTCTCATGGTCATGTACTTGTATATTTCGCCTTATGTACTAGTTTTTTTCTTATGTAAATGTCAAATACTAATGATATAACCTTTAAAATTGGAAAGAAGATTCCATAGTCAAACACAAGTGAAGAAACTAAACGAAATAACTCTCCATTTCTCTCTATTCTCAAATTCCTTGCCATGAATGGTTTTAGTTACTATACACACATTTTTCAAAAAGTATAAGTTGATATCAATTTGGAAACCAGAAAATGAGATAATGTGAACAAAAAAACAAGAAACAAGTACATCGACATTTAATATGCCCTTTATTTCATTCACTGCATTGCATCACATACTTATTACTATTCTATATTCACATATTTATCCTTTGAGCCCAAAATATATAGGGCACAAGTATTCTTTCCATGCTTCATTCTATTATCTTTCCCACTTTTACATATATCCCTTCATATCTACATAACACTATGATGTTAAAGCTTTTCTTTTTTACATTGCTTTATACCATTATAGACATATATACATACACATACCCCCCAAACTACTAGTGATTGTTATTTGCATAAGACTATACATTACCATTTTTTTTAGTATTCTATGATTAGTCCTCCGAATGGAGCACGATGTGGAATTCCTTTTCTTCGTTTAGCAATTCGGCGATTCACGGCTGATAAAGGTGGTGTTGATGGCGTGAAACTATTGTTAATAATGTCATCATTCTTCTTGAGCCTCCCAATACTAGAACTGCTATACGAATCATCGGAATCAGAAAGATTGTTTGTCCAATCCTTTCTTTTCTTGTCAAAATTCTTTGAGATTCCTGATATCTAAAAAAAAAAGAAGAAAATCAGTATAAGATTGAGAAGATTCACAACGTAAGAATCATGTTGTTGATAGGGTTATCTTAGTAATTATTTTCTATAAACAACAAATATGAAAATGTTAACGTCCATTAGAAAAGTATGAAAATGAAAAGACGTTTAAAATGGGATATTACTTAAGGACGAAGCTTTTAATTGACTTGGAATTTTCTCCCCTACTTTCTCGTCAACCCAAATGCTATTTTTTTTTTGTTTTTTTATCAACTCCACAATTTCTCGAAGTTGCTATCACTGCCCCACATTTTCTCTCCCACCCAACAAGAAAATCCCTTTTTTTTTTTAAGTCCTTTTCTCAATTCCCATCAAACAAGGATTAAAGAATAAATGACGGTCTAATTACAAAATTAATATAAAATAAGGAAATAATTGAATAGTAGTTAGTCTACCTATTCAACTAAGTTTAGACTTATTATATTTGTCTTCATAATATAGCATTTGGTTGAGTACATACATATACCCAAAATAGCTATATAATTTATTCAGTTAACTTTCTCCACAAGAAAATATATATATTTACCGACCTAAAACTTGACATTTATATTAGTTTCTTTTTTCATTTACCTGGTTTTTACTGACTTGATTTTCCCGCATTTTCTCAACCAAAGATAGAAAGAAATCTCTAAATACTTTCTCAATTTATATCAACCAACCATACAACACACAACTAACTCCTAAAGCATTTAAAGATCAAAGACATTTTTAACTCTTTCAACAGTGTTTTTTCACCCATTGTCACTGTAATTTTTTCCTAGTCATGTAGTAATATTTTTTCTCGATAAAAAAATAACATAATCTGGATTTTACCTTGCAACCAAGAGAGCAGAATCTGAAAGAATCAACAAGGCTTCGATAACAGACTTCACAAGTATTGATCACACCTTTCCCTGGTCGAGGCTGAGGTCTCTCATTCAAGAAGACAACTTTAGCACTGTTAATCACATATGTCTGAACTCCTGTTATGTCCAGAAACTTCTGAATCTCTGATACTCTTATCACATCGTGATACGATGATCTCCTTATCTGTAAATTCAATCAACACAACAAACTCAGAATCACAACCAAATTTAAAGTCAAAACAAAAACAAAACTCTGTTTTTAACCAGATTCTCTCTTTTTTTCCTTCTTTCGGTAAAAAAAAAAAAAAAAGTTATAAACTTTATGGTTTGTGAAACTGGAAAGGATCAAAACCCGAACCTGAATGGCGTGATGATCTTTGTGAAAAGAGAGACAGAGAGAACAGAGAGGACCATTGGTACAGTCTAAACAGTACATGTTACATTCACTCTTGTGTGAATCTGCGTGTAATTTACATTGTACAAAGAATCTCTCACGAAGCAAAGGTTTTAGCCATGATGGCCATTTCTTATTGGTTTCTTCTTCAGCTTCTGTAGCTCCCTGTAACCATAACAATCTTCAGAGAATGAGAATCAAAACAAACCATTAAAAAAGAAAACAGATTACGTTTTGGTTTACAGAACAGAGTCGATTGATAAAATAAAAAAAAATCGAATTTTGAGAGAACCCAATAGGGAAAAACAACAAAGAATGATTAGAACTGAAAAAAAGAATCGATCTTTGAAGTTTAAAAAAAAAAAAAAACAGAGCATTTATATTACCAAACTAAAGAGAACACATTAGAAGAAAACCAAAAAAAAAAAAAAAAAAAAAAACACAAAATTTCAAGACTATGTATGATTATTAATGGATTATGTATGATTTTACCATGATGAATCTTCTGTTCTTGGAGTTTGATTAATCTGACAGTAGCTTGAAGATTCTCTTCGATCGCCAGTTTTAAAGAGAAAGAGAAGAGAAAGAGAGAGATGCGCGTGTAGAAACAAGAGCGAAGAGTCGTTCTTATCCGCACAAAAGTCGACACTACTCCGAACCTATTACCGAACCTCATAACCCGAAGCTGAGTTCTTTGCTTTTGGTTTGGAGGGTTCAATGAACCGAACCCACCTTCCCACTTTCCTTCTTCTTCTTTTCACATTTATTATTATTGTTTGTTAATTTCTTTTGTACATTTTAGTTATTGTTTTTCTTGTTCATTTACATTTAAATGTGATAATGGGAAATAATCAAATTTTATCTCCATGATTAATTCCACACAAAACAAAAATAAATCCAATCTAGTTAAGAAAAATAACTGTTTTAGATTGCCATTAATGAATATTAGCGTAATTATTGTTCTTCTTATTAATAATTTTACACGTTTAACAAAATTTTACACTGTGTTTGTTATTTTCTTGTCCTTTTGTTTTATGATAAGTTTTCCATTTCATTTCATACTACTTTTTGTGATAAAGATTTCATTTCATACTACATTATCAAGTTTTGTTTTAATTTTTTATTTTTTTTTTGAATCAAGATAGATTATGAGTTATGCTACAATTTTCGTATACACTAATACCCTTTCAAAAAAGCAAATTGATTCGACAAATCACAAGTAGTTTAATGGTTTTAATGGTTTGAGCTAATATCGTCGATGTATTATCATCTGGATTCTAATCCAGAAAAAAAAAAAAACTCACAAGGTTTACCATTTATATTTTTAGTTCATTTTGACGCAAAGTTAATGAAATATTTTATGTCCAAATTTATTGACAATTTAAAACCAACACTTATCTTGAAAAATCAAATAATGATATATTTTAAAAATATTCTATAAGATTTTTCTAACTCAAGTTGTAAAATATTTGTTAAGTCTTATAAAAAATTTAATAGATGTTACAGAATGGTATATTTTTTTGAAAAAATTTTATGTGTTAATTTTAAAAGTTGTAGCATAAAAAAGGTATTTTCAAAATTTATCTTATCAATATCACTCACCTTTTACGAAATAAATAAAATGTTGCTATAATAATCTCACTAATGAATATCTATGTACAAAAATCTGTTAAAAAGTAATATGAATATAGAATCAGATTTGCTGTATGTGTATAAATGTCACTAATTATGTATAGTTGGCATTAGTTTTATGTAATGTGATGATGCCATTATCTTAATACTATATGCAAATTAACTTTCTTTAATTTAGTGGATGTGAATGTACAATGAGAAAAGAAAGATATTGACAACCCTAATCAATGTACACTATCTTATTCTATGGTTCTACAAAAATTATCATTATTTATGTTCTGTCTTAATCCTTAACCTATATCTTGTTTGCCTGTTTTTTTTGTCCTAATACTATTATTTATAAGTGTTCTATTTTTATACATTAACGTCCTTTATTTAATAGTGACAAAACACATCTTCGTTTATTTTTTTAACAAATATTTAAATCCAGCATTTTTTTGTTAGTTCTAATTCTGTTTCAGTCTTTTGGGTCCGTAGACTCTCTGAGTCGATGATCTTTGTTATCCATCCTATCAAAAATTCGGTGTCCCTCCCAAACAAGGTTCAAGTGTACTAATTTCCATAATACACAATTAATATATCAATTTTAGCTAGTGTAAACCTCGTTTACTGTTTGTCCACTATCAATAGTACATATCTTTTAAGTTGAACATTTTGGTAACAGTTACAGTTAGCATATAACATTTATATTAATTTGCCATAGATGCATAGATATATATGATAATTTCACATAGATCTATTAGTTATAGTTTAATCTAAAAATATTTATATCTTTTAACGAAATTACTATAGTTTATATATAAAAACTTACTATTTTGTGTGCAAACGAAGATTAGTAGTTAATCTGAAATTGATATTGAGCATGATTAAAAAGTGTATATCATTGTTATAAATTACAAAAATAAAATAATTGTATGATTGTTGAATTATGAAATTGTTTTACCATCATGAAAATTACTAATTATCATCTGACGAAAAAAGAAAAAAAAAAGAAAAAGAAGAAGTATTGTGCTCTTGAATGAAGCAACAGAGAAACTATTAACTGGGTTGGCTAAGATTTCAACTAATCATTGAATAATAATAAATTTAGCGTAGACTAGCTCCATTATTTATTTTGTACAGTATTCTCTAATTCCAATTATTTGAGGGTCTGGTTTAAGTCAATCGTCTTGGTTTCTAATACTACATACAATATAATAAAGATTTTTATCTTCGTTTAGTCGCTTGCTGGAAATAGACGACAAAATACCTAATTAGAATATTACATGCTTAGAATTTTCTATGTCTCTTTTCTATTGGTCTAGTAATTTGTGTTATACATATTTGTATCCAATAGATGAGATATAAATTTCGCGATGCATAGTATACTTTATGAACATAACTAAAGATATATAGCTTATATTTATTTTTATTTCAAAATTTGCCCGCAAAATTTTGAAAAAGAATTTGTTCAGTATTTGTAAACTGTGTCCAGAGCCGGCCCTGGACATAGTTTGATGAAACATTTGAATGGGGCCCACCTTCTAAGGGGGGCCCACAAAAAAAAAATTTGTATATATATTTTTTTTTACGTGAAAGAGTCAAAGAGATGAAAAAAAAAATTATATATAAAAAAATTAGAAAATCTGAGTAAATTTGGTAAAAGTTATTGACAAAATATTGTGTGGGTTCCAAAAAATTATTATTTAAGTATTATATTACATTATTTATTTAAAGAAAAATAGAAAAAATTGAGTTAATCTTCTTCTTCTCTAGATTTTTTTTTTCTTTTTGCTACCTTCTCTTCTCTCTTTTTTTTTTGTTTAGAACTTTTGTATTCATCCATTGAAAAAAAAAGAGATCAATTTTGTTAAAAAAAATTCTGAATAGTTTTTCTATTCAAAGGTAAAAAACTATTTAAATTTTATTTATATTTAAAAAATCAATTTTATTTGTCGAAACTGATTTTTTCCATTAAGTAATTGAAAAAAAAATTATGATAAATGTTAGTTTATTTGTTTCGTTTGGGGCCCCGAATTTCTCAGGGCCGGCTCTGACTGTGTCACGTAATATAATAGTTATAAAAAGAATTACGTAATAGTATAATATAGTTATAACAACAATAGTTCGAAACTACCAAATCTAACTATATCAAATAAATTTATACTAGACTTCGATGCTTGTGAGACTTTCACGAAAAGATGTGTTTTAATTATACTAATATATCTTTCTTTGAACATATACTAGGTCTATGATCCGCGCTACGCGCGGATATGTTTATATCGATTGATTTGAAATATTTTTGTATTTCTCAATTTATTAAGTAGTAAAAAAAATTAAATTTAAATTAACGGAACATCATGTATAATATTAAGACGGTTTGTATAATATTTTATTTTTACGAATTTTAAACATGTATGATTTTATTAATTTTTAGTATTATATTTTTTACGAATTTTAAACATGTATGATTTTATTAATTTTTAGTATTATCTATATAATTGGAAATTTTTGGGGAAAATGCCCCATTTATGTTTTTCAATTTGAAAAATAATTTCTTATTTTTTTCCTTTTAAAGACTAATGTTGTTTGACAAAAATACTCTCAAACCACTGATTTCTAATTTGTAGAATAAATCAAAAATTTTAAAATAATACTTTCTTATTTTTTGAGATTGTAAATCAATGTTTTGTCTCTGTTTTTTTGTTATCCACTTGAATTGTTCTTGTTTCATCTATTGCATCATGCCATTCAGAGTCAGAATCTAGTAGACCTCTAGCATAGCATGCTGATATGCTGATTTGAAATCTGGATATATTTTACCATTGAATGTTAGAGCATTCTCATCGGTGATTCTCATCGGTGAGAACGTCATCCCAGTCTCTAAAAATAATAATAATAATATTTTAATTATAGTTTTATTAGATAATTAAATTTTAAATTATAAAAAGAATATAAGCCAATAAAAATAAGACACATGGACAATATAGTCTCTTATGAGTCTCCATGCAGAGAAATGTTTCTCACTTCCTCTCTCTCACTAGTTATTTTTTATTTTTTTTATTGTCTAGAGACCCAATAAGAGACTCCTAATGGAGTTGCTCTTAGGATTTCTTTGAAACTTCTTGGTCCTTTTAGTTTATTGATTAATATCCTTAGATAATATAACTCTCATGTTGTTGGATGGATGTTGACTATTTTTCCTATTATTTTTTCCTTCCGTCCGTTAGTCCAGACTTTATTGTGATTGTTCCAAGTAAACCTTGTTGAGAATTCCAAATAAATTAACTGGCGAGCCTCTTCAATTTCCTGGTTTTTTTCCATCGAGGCTGTGAACATGATTCTCTCAATATCTGTAGCTTTATATGTAACATGTTGCTGTCCAAGCAGATGGATTATGAGCTTTTGAACTGCAAGACCCTTTTCTATTACAATGGTTTTCTTTATCAACCCACTTTATAATGTATTTAAAAAGATATTTAAGATCGGTTGAATCATTAAAAACCATGCAAGGAAGTTGTTTGGGAGAAGAGGAAGAAGCTGCAGGTGACATAGTTCTTGTGTGAGATTTAAGAATAAAGAGTTTGATTTTTGTATGGTCAATTGAAAGTTGTAAATAGTTTATTTATAGGTAATACCACTATTTTGGAATAAAGTAAGTTTCTAATTTTTGTTTGTAAAAGTTTTCCTTTACGTTGCATTTTTTTTTATGTATAAACCCAAATTTTCTTAAAGCCATTATTTTGGGATATAATAAGTTTTTCGTTTTTGTTTGTAGAATTTTTCCTTTACGTTGCAATTTTTTTTTCAAACTCAAATTTTCTTAAAGCTTGATTATATATTAATTAAATTAATTATTAATTAAAAAATACTAAACTGGCATAATTTCTTTATGGCTAGATTAACGATGATTTTTATTTTAAGTTTTTGGCAGATATTAATTTTTTCTTTCTTTTTTTTTTATTGCAATTTTTTTTTTCTATTTTTTTATTACAAACTCTAATTTTCTTAAAACTTGATTATATATTAATTAAATTAATTATTAACTAAAAACATACTAAACTGGCATAATTTCCTTATGCATAGATTGACGCTGATTTTTTTTTTAGTTTTTGGCATATATCAATTTTTTCTTTTTTTTAAAAATTATTTTTTAAAAGTTTGGAAGATATCGATTATGGTAAAAATTTACGTGGACCAATAGAATCGCGTTTAAGTTTTTGGCAGATATCGATTTATGTTAAAAATTGACGTGGACCAATAGCATCGCGTTTCTTAAATCCTAGGTGGACGCGTTAAAAACACTATAGGTTTCTAATACTACATACAATATAATAAAGATTTTTATCTTCGTTTAGTCGCTTGCTGGAAATAGACGACAAAATACCTAATTAGAATATTACATGCTTAGAATTTTCTATGTCTCTTTTCTATTGGTCTAGTAATTTGTGTTATACATATTTGTATCCAATAGATGAGATATAAATTTCGCGATGCATAGTATACTTTATGAACATAACTAAAGATATATAGCTTATATTTATTTTTATTTCAAAATTTGCCCGCAAAATTTTGAAAAAGAATTTGTTCAGTATTTGTAAACTGTGTCACGTAATATAATAGTTATAAAAAGAATTACGTAATAGTATAATATAGTTATAACAACAATAGTTCGAAACTACCAAATCTAACTATATCAAATAAATTTATACTAGACTTCGATGCTTGTGAGACTTTCACGAAAAGATGTGTTTTAATTATACTAATATATCTTTCTTTGAACATATATTAAAAGATCTTTATCGATTTCCTTCCAATTTTTAATTATTTTTTGACATTTTTAATATTATTTATAATTAAATAAATGTACAACTTGGTGGTTGGCCCTGACCCATTAAATTTATCGAATAAATTAGGAATATTTCGGCTTCGTTTATAAGATTGTAGAAACCAAGTACGTAGTCAAATAAACTAAATTAAAGCAGTTTACTTACTATATCTATGTACTACTTCCCCCTGAAACTTAATTTTTATATTATTGGAACGAATAAAAACAGGTCATTTAGGGTGTAGTGGACTTACTATTTGGTGAGATTTGACTTAAAATGACAAATCATGTGTTATTGAAACATAGATTTTAAAATATCTTTTAAATTCTAGTGTTATTGGATTAATGATTTTAAAATATAC
This sequence comes from Barbarea vulgaris, assembly GCA_963667165.1. NCBI lineage: Eukaryota > Viridiplantae > Streptophyta > Magnoliopsida > Brassicales > Brassicaceae > Barbarea > Barbarea vulgaris. The sequence goes on from OY763889.1 coordinate 18,035,855, forward strand.
AATCAAATTCACTGTTATTGAAAGCGTTATTAGGATTTGATTTAAAAGTTTCAGCTGAGATTTAAAGAAAATTCTGAGTTAAAAATACAAAGATTCAATTTCTATGGTTTTAGTTGAGAATTTAGTACCAAAATTCATAATTCACCAAAATTTAACCAAATTCTCTCAGAATTCATTAAAACGCAAATCTCCATAAATATTCAGTCCAATACACTCTCCTAATTTAAAAGATTTAAAATTAATTTTTTTTTTAAATTGTCGTAGTTAATTTTTTTTAACGGAATTAACTTTTCTATGATCGAAAATGTCGGCGTGAAACAAAACGTCATTTTGAAGGTTTAAATTGGAAAAAAATTTATACTTCCAAAATGAAAATGTAATGCTTTGAAAGTTTAAAATAGAAGTGTGTGTTACTTTAAAGAATTTTTACTAGATTTTCTCCATAATTATATGATATCTAAATTAAATTCATTACTCTCGTAATAAACATATTTATATCAATCTGTTTGCCAAAATATCCTAAATACATATAGGCTTGTTGGCATTACATTCTATTTGTTTGAGAGATGCTTTAACTCTCCGGCCGGCGCAAACTTGGTGACAAGAGAGTATATAACGGATCCAAGTTTGAAAGCGCAAATGGATTAACTTGGCTAAGACATGAGTAGTCAAAGTAGGAAACTAAACCAACTCAAGACAAGACTATGAACACTTCATCCGGTAGCTTTACCACGTTTAACCCCATTGTTTTCTTCTTAATTAGGACTATGTATTCACTTACATAGTCTTAATTCACTTACATAGTCTTAACCTTTTTCCATATTCATAACAAACACAACTCATTACTTTATACTTCAGACACCATCACTTTAGGGTCAACTCAATTCACAATATAACACATTACAATCATAGTAGTTTTAGGGCCAATCATTTATTCTATCACAAAATATACTTATATTTTAAAAGGATATTCTTATATTTTTTAATGTAGTTAAAATAAATGGGAATGTATTATCAATGCGGTCGTATTATAATAATGTGTTATTGGAATTGCGTATTTCATTTCTCCGTACTCCAAGCGCAATTATTGAATTAGACGAAAAAAGAAATGAAGAATAGAGAATATTTTTTTTTTGCGTTTAATCTTATGCCGACTTGTGTGTGATGGATCTGATCTGGATGATTGCCACGTGGTGGAATCTGAGAAAGAGTTATATTTTTGTCGCAAAGCGTTGGTTATGGTGAAAGAAGAAGAATCAAGAATCAGCAACTTGTGTGGAAGTGGGAACTGAAGGCATTATGACTTTTTTGAACGCCACTTGTCATCTGACTTGGCTTTCGTCTTCTTCCACTTTCACTTTAAAAAAAAACAAATATCTGGTAAAATACAAGAAACAATCACTTCCCAACTTTGAAATTTTGTGGACGACGAAACAAAATGTTATCAATACAATAATGTTACAAAAATTAAAAAATGGTGTAAATTAGGAGGCAGTTTATTATTATGTGGGTAACTAATTTACATTTTTTTTCTAAATTGGTTTAACTTTTTTTAGTTCGTAATATTATTTAATGTAGTGACTATGGAAATGTGCTAGTATTAGAATTGTTAATGATACAAAACCGTCTAATTTGAGTCACAAATCCAATAAAAGAAAAAGTAATTATGAAAAGATGATAAATTTACTTGTTTAACTTTCACTATCGTTAATAACAAATTAATTTAGTGGAACAAAACTCAATATGTGGGGTATTATTTTATTTTATATACAAAGTCAACAATTAATACAACGTACTCCATACGTATATGTATCATTAAACTTTACAAATATTTTATTTATTTCAACATTATACTATATTGCAAATTACTACAATTTATATATGTTTATGAGGGGTTAAGTTTCAAAATAAGTTAATTAGCTCAACTCAACTCAACATTTCATGAGTTAGATTTTTTAATAATTCAGTTCATCTCAACTCATTTATTATATAACTAATATAAATGTAAATTTATCAGCTTGAGCTCAAATCATTAAAACCGTGAGTTAAAAGCGTTTGCAAACTAATAATTATTATTATTAAAATATTAAAGATATACTTTAGTAGTTAAAGATGAAAAATAAAACTATAATTTGTTTAATGATTTTTTATAGAACGTTTAACAAACTGGCTAAGTTGAAAACAAAAGACAAAGAAAAAACTTGAAAAGATATTATGTTTGTGAATCACCGGAATATTCATTTTTTAAGTGCATTAAAGTCAAATAATTTATAGTCTAAAACAAAAGGTTATATCTTAAATTTTGTAGTATAAAAATATTATATCACTCATGAGTCATGAGTTAGGTAAGTTTTAAATATTCTATTTTTTTAAAAATATTAAATGAGACAAAACACATGTGTTTGGGTTGGTATATTTCAATATTTTCTGTTAAAATATTTGGATTTAATCTTAAAAAAAAAAAAAAAAATTGATTGTACGTATTTTTGACATATAAACATATTATTCAAACTCTAAGAAATGTCTTACCTAGTGAACTAACTCATGAATCATTATAGGTCGTTTATATAAAGAACCAACTTAACCAACCTCGATCACCTAATTCATATATTAAACTTAAACTAACCTAAATATAACACATGAAAAACTTGAACTTCCTTAAACAAAATCATGAGCCAGTGATCTATTTTGACACTCTTAATTGCAATGATTTAGAAAATAGAATATTGTATAAAAATTTGGAATTTTCTTTCTTTATAGCTTTCTCGAAACCATAGAGAAAAAAATTGTTTTAGTTCAACATGTGGGCTAGGAATTGGAAAACGGGTCCATATATCAGAAGGATTTTTGAGACCCATGCCTTAGCGACCTAATACTTAAATATAAGCGAAAAAGCCCATATCATCAAAAACCAAATTTTTGTGGAAACATGGCAATTAAATCGACCATATGGATAAGAGATTAACGACATAAATAAAATAAAACTATAAAATACCAACACATTTCTTTTTAAATCAGTGACATGAATATTATTTTCCTTTTCAACTAAAAAAGTATACTAAAATAATTGGTTAAACCAGTCTGAAGTATATAAATCTGGATTCATGTGATCTAACATTTTAGACCGACCAGTCAACCGAAGTATTTGAATGCAAGGAATAAAACAAAACCGAACATTATGTATAGATAATTTTAGCTTAAGGAAAATATCCAAAAGCCATGAAAAAGCTGGCCATTTAGCAAGTGTCGACGCCATCATGATCAGGTTTATTTGTATAAAAAAAATGGGCATTCAAACAAAACACACTTACCACATGAAATGTTTTAATTTAGATGGACAATTTATTCTCCAATTATTATTTGCTATCTAGTAACCTAACTATTTATTTTCAGATTTTGTTAAGTTCCAACAAAGTTGATCCTTCTTATACCCATCAATATGTGTAATATCCCGGCTTAGATCAGTATATAATATCGTCCGTGAAATTATTTATGTTTTGTTGCTAGATAGTCTATTTTTAATTATAATATATAAACTTGATTATGACCTAAGTAATACACAAGTTTTTACTTTGATTATTTTAAATCAAACAATATCAAAATTAAGATGGTATGCCTAATATTTCAAATATTATATTACAAGTATATTGTAGTTATTAATATGATTCTAGAAAATATCCGACCAATTAATAATTAGTTTGCATTTCCATATGAAATTTTTATCAACTACTCCTAAAAACAGTGTACACCTTCTAGTATTTCCTGATACAATCTTTTGGTTTTCCAAAACCCACTAAAATCACACTAGATATGTTTCTCTATCTAGTTTATCTCATATCATGCTTTTTTATCTGTTTTTTTTTGTTGGCAGCTAATAAGAAATTTTCTCAAATGACACCAAAACAAATTTTTGTTTCACAAATAGCACACATTTTTATTTAGAAAAAATAGCATTTTATGAAATTCACAATTTATTTTTTTAGTTTGTGTTAACTATATTAGAATTTAAGATATAGTTTTTAGGGGGTATGAAGTACGATTTAGAGGGCTTAGGGTTTAGGGTTTAGAAAATCTTAAACTCTAAATCCTAAACCTTAAAAATGTGAAGTTAGGATTATCCTATAATAAAAATGCTATTTGTGTCTTAAATGAAAATATGTGCTAAAATTGTCACAAAAATTTTATTTTGTGCTATTTAAGAGAATTATGTTTATTTTGTTTCTTCTAATTAAAATCTAATACAAATATGATAACAGTTTTTGCCTAAAAAGAAACCAAGTGGCTATGATCTAAATCTTTAGTTGGTCAGGTCGCTTTCTTTGTAAGTAAGCTTGTCTCCGTAACTCGGAACTGTCTTTGTCTAAGCACATACATGCTTTTATTTCTACACGTCAAATATCTTGATTCATGGTGGACTTCTGGAACCATTTTAATATTTTTCCAGATCATTCAATTTACAAAATAGTTTTTTGAAGTTTTAAATTCAAAGGTGGCTATTCAAAAAATTTCTATTGAATTCAAACATTTTAGAATATTTTTCATCGAAATAAAACAAACTTTATTTTTGGTTTGTAAAAATTTTATGTCATTAAATTCTGCATTTACTAGTATATTAGTATAATCAAAATATGTGACTCCGGTTTATTTATTTTGTTCGGTTGATTGCACTAGTTTTTAATATAGAACAAGTATTAATCACAAAAACAATGAAATATACCGCTAAAATAATTATTAATCACAAACAATGAAATTTTGCGATATCAAAAACAGTTTTACCAAACTATCTGTTAGTTTATTTTTTTTCATAATTATTATTTCATCGCCTAGCATTTCTATTCCCGCTTAAAAAAAAACTGTGTCGTCACAAATTGAATCAAATTCAGCTTCGTTTCAAAAATTTCCAGTTCAAATTTCTAAAACTGGAGGAAAGTGATGGAAATTAATAATGCAAAGTTAATTTTGAGTCCCAGTCACACGTGAATGAACTGAATGGTTTCAACGACGATGGCATCAAACGTAAATAAACATCAACCCTCTGAGCTATTTCACTTATAGTTAATAAAACGCACCGTTTCATTAATCAAAACAAAAAGGCATAATAATGATTAAATTAAATGTAAATGACCAAACGCCGTAATAATTTAACCGCACAGTAAAAAATGCTTTATAAAAACTCTTCTCGTTGGACTCTCTCACTTCTTCAAAAACTCTCAAGAAACTGAAGAGAAAACGTAAGAAACATTTTCCGGGGAAAAAAAAAAACAAAAACATGGACGAAGATGGTTTTTCACAATGTCCACAACACTTTTCGAAACGCGGTTTTATCAGCGGAGGTGGCGTTTGTCCATTTTGTCTTCACGAGCGACTCTCTTCCCTTTGTCCTGATTGTGCTCACGATCTCCCATGTTCGTGTAGCTCACGCGCCGCCGTATCTTTCTCTCCGTCGTCTTCTTCTTCGTCGTCTTCGTTCTCTATCTTCGCCGGAGATATCAGTTATAACTTCTCCGGTACTGGATCGGTAGGCCGAGTCGCGAGTTTGATTGAATGCGAACCGGCGTTTCGGAGATCGAAATCTATGGCTATTCCGATCAAACCGGATACGGTTATTGATTCCGGTTTGGGTTTGGAATCGGGTCGAGGTAGGAGTAAGAAAACGTTGTCGTTTTGGAGGATGTTTATGGGAAACAGAGGAGGAGATACGAAACCGGCGATTATGAGGAAGTCGAGATCCATGGCGGTCGCCGGAGAATCGAGATTTTCTCCGACTCCGGCGACGGGAAAAGGCAAAGGCTGGAGTTTTCCGAGTCCGATTAAGGTTTTCCGGCAATCGAGAGTATCGAAGATGATATTTCAACAACGGTCTCCATTGTATAGAGGTTGAGAATTTTCTGTTATAGTTTCTTTTGAGTTTATATTTTGTTAATTAATTGCTTAAGTTTTTTTTTTTTTGGGAAAATTATTATTAGTTTGATCATTTTCATGTTTGTTAAGCTAAACTCTTGTTGTATTAGAAAGGGGAAAAATATTAATTTCTTTAAATTCTTTTTATTTGTAAAATGGTTATGATTTGTTGTGTATAATTTGTATTATAGTTATGTGAACTGCAAAGTTTTATCAATTACATAACTTTGCAAATTATGGAATGATAATCTGTGTATAGTCATTTATTTGAAAACTTAATAAAAAAAGCTTGATTGATAATAGTCAAAACCAGTGTATCATTGTTTGTTTAGTTTTGACTTAAAAATTAAAAAGTGGGCAACTTTTCTAACTGCAAAAAGCTTGGAAATATTATAGTATTAACAGTATAAAATTATTTTCGGCGGATATTGTGCAGATATTCAGGAATCAGGAGCATGTTTGCTTATTATAGTGTTTTAAAAATAATTTAATTAAAATATTAGTTTTGGGGATTATGGAAATATAATGGGTGATTTGAGGGAGATTTTATGACAGATGAATGATGTATATTTTGGTAGCTGGCCAATTTTGGTTGTTAAAGATTGGGTTAAAAGGAGATTTTCATTTGAAGGAAAGAGTGATTTGGCCAGCTAAATTATCTAATCTATGATTGATTATACTATTAGTTAATGAAAGTAATCTACTGAACTGAAACCTTTGCGAAGTCTTCTGACTTTTCTTGTTTCAGACTCGTTCATTGTGAAAGATTTTTAAAAAATCATAATAATCGTTTTAAAAGACATGATTCTTTGTATTTTCAAGACAGAAAAATAAATCATACTTTAGATTTCTATACAAAATTGGCCCTCTTTTTTAACAATAAAAAAGAGAGTAAAATAATAATAATAATTTATCACTATAAATTTATTTTTCTTTAAGGTGACATGTCATCATTATTTCTATATGATAAAATGTAGTTAATAATAATATATTTTTATGAGGTGGTAATTACTTATATATATCTTCATAAAAATATATGTTATGTGCTGCTGTGCATGTATTAATTGCATGTACATCACAACGACGAGAGCTGCGTCGGTTCGCCAACCACCAATCAGATCGGTATTGGCCTATTCGCACATTTGCATAAAAAACAATCCTTTGTTTCTTTATTTATTTATTTTTAAAATTTTGAGAAAATGTTTCTTTATTTCTTGGCAACATAATTTTTTATCATTATTCTGCAATCACTATATATATATATATATTGAATTTAAGCATAACATATGTAACTCCAAATAGTCCCATCTTATATTACGTTCAAACCTATCATTAGTTATGAGAGCACATATTTGTGTTTTTGTCTATCTTATCCCCTTTTTATGTATTTCATGTAGTTTTTCCAAACCATCAATCATATAAAAACTGAAATGTCTTAAAGCAAAACTAATTTTAAATCAGAAAAAAAAAAACTTATTTTAAAATGACAAATCTAAAACCATTTTACGGTTTACAAACTCATAAAAAGTTTAACATGATTTATTAACTGAATTTAGTTCATATATTTGTAATTCTAACTAATAATTCGTACATTTTCCCTAAAAGTTTACTAGATAAATGATTTAACTTTATGTTTATACCCGCGTTTTTGTGCATGATAATTATAAACATACAGTACATTATCTCATCTTATTTACAATGAAAATTTTATATGAATGATCTTTGGACTATTGGTTGACAAAGTGTACAATGATATATTATAAATATTAACTGATTAATTAACCAAATGCGCCGATTTTAAATGTTAATAACTCAACTGATTAACTGAATCCGTCTATTGATTCGTTAGATTCGTTGAACATCATTACCTATTGGGCGGCAGTAGTCTCATACTAAAATATAACTTTTCCTTAATGAATCTACCCAGAGATTCTACATATCTTAATCTCAATAGTTTAAGTGGAAATGCAAGAGTGATGGATATATTTTAAAATTAATCCAGGGATTATTAATGAACATCATTGGAATTTATTGATATCGAATCTTATGTGAGCAGTATGAGAGATATTGGCTCACATGGAACATAAAATGACAGCTAAAAAAATAATAATCAAAAGAACATGTCACTAACAATTATTATCAAACTATTCATAACAAGCTGATATCAGTATACGAGAGCCAAAAAAAAAAAAAACATGTCTGTTTTACTGCTTATAGCCAAGTAAAAAAGTGATATGAGATTCAATCAAGTACTGGAAATATTATGTTGTGGGCTAAGAAGAAGGTTAAGAAAAAAAAGAAAAAAGTTAATTTACTGGATTTAGAACTCTGTAAAAGGCGAATGTAGTTAGACGAAGTGATCTCAATTAGAGGTTTTGATGATGGATTATATAGAAAAGAAGTGTTATGTCGCAGAACCACTTTTTTGCGTGAGGCATATATGCACATTAATGTTCATGCACACATTTTTTCATGCATGATTGCAAAATCTCTAAGTATTTTATGTGATCTAGGACTCTAGAAGAGCAATTGTAAATGTGCTTTTGGCGAATGCGACGTGACATGACTACATCAAAGCATGAGTTTAGCCCGCTTTTGCTCATGAGCCTCAAACAATAAGAAAACTATGGACTTATTAATTAATAAAATAGAGAAGAAAATGCTTGAGCTTTTGATCTTAAATACTCTCAAAAAGCATAATTGCCACTTTTTTGACAAAATATTTGGATAAAAAATAGTTGAATTTTTTTTTATAATATGGCTGATTCTAAGTATGGGCTTGACCTGTTTGTGCTTAGGGTCGGTTCTGTTTGTTTGGAGAGCATGCAGAAGCGTACTCTAAGGCAGACATGATTCTTGAACGTGCATTTGATGCTTGGACGGTTCCATGTTGTTCAAACTGTTCTTTGCTCGTCGGACACTTTAAGGAAGGTTTAGGACTACAGAATTCAATTAGCTTTTGTATTCTTTTATTTCATGTTCTCACTTTACATATAACTCTATGTTGATTAATACATTTTAACATTTGTAGAAAGAATATGTAGAGTTTCAATTCGATTCAAAACCAGTCTTTCAAGTTTGAAAAAAAACATGGAGCCTGCATTCACCTATGTTTTTGTTTCCCATGCTAATAAAGTGGCAAAAGTAATTGCTCAAATGTGTGACATCACTCGTCAATTTTATATAGCTTGAGATTGCATCTCATGGCTCCCATCTTTAATAAATTTGGATAGACCATAATGGTTTCATGTTATTTTCCCTTTCATTCCGACAGATAGAACTGATTGTTTGATTGTGTGTGCTTGTAAAAACTCTTACATTGAAGTTATTTAGCACCCAAAAAAAAAAAAAATTAGATATTTGGAAATGTTTAGTGAATCCTAGGCTGACACGTGCGACACCCCGGATGAGTTAGAAGTAGAGCAAAGGATCACGGAAATATATGCATTATCCAATTCCATATACATCGATTAAGAAATTATAATAAAGAATTTATTTAATTTTTCAAACTGTAAATACTAATAATTTAGGTACTGGTCCACTACAAGTCTACACCACAATAATTTATCGTTTCAAGAGATACAACTTACAATGTGTAACTACAAACAAATAATCTATTATATTCGAAATCTATTAAGTAGTAGACTCTAATTATTTCGAGCAAAAAGAATATGTTGGATTCGTGGTGATTGGGACAAACACATCATGGTTCAAGGGACCATATATTTTCCTAATCAATGAATTCATTATAAACAAAAACTAAGAATAGCAACAAAAGGAGACATTTTAAGAGTTTTATAAATTACGAAATATATAGAGAAACCGATTTCTTGAAAATCCAAAAACAAACTTTATTTCATATATTGTTAGACGATTTGTTTTTAACATTGAAAAACTAACATATTGATATTTTAAAAAATTTTAGTTTAGTGTTTTCTGGTAGTCTTCTTTACTATAAATTAAAACTCAATAATTGAGAAAATAAAATCTTAATGTTATGAAAACTTTGATATAAGAAAAGGGTGGGGAGGCAACACCATGTGCTAGAAGCCCTACAGAACAAGTGATCGCCCTCTTCTTCCTCTTTGGTCTTCACTTTATTAATATCAACTTTATCTTCTTTGTATTTTTCCTAAAGTTGAATCTAGATTATACTTTTATTAAATTTTCGATTGCTTTGCAGAAAATATTTTGTTACATTTTCTTGATCGTAACTCTGAGCCAAAAGTAATATCGGCCACCAAACGAAGTACTTTTTGTTACATCGACTTTTATTTCCTGAACTTTATTTGTTCATTGTTTGTCAATGAAAACGTATATAGTTGGATTTTTAAGAAAATTAATACAAAGAAAAAGCAATCAATAGACAAGGGTGATATATATAGTAGGGTGATAATCATCATGTGCTAGGCTTCTAATTTTTTTTTTTTTTTTTTTTTATAAAGGATATGCTTTGTTAGTTAGTTCATCATTTAGACGAAGCGTTTAGGTTAGGGTAGACGTTTTGGATCAAGTTGTGTGTTCGTCTATGGTTTATGGTTTTAGTATGTGTTAAGTGTACGTAGTGGTATTCAATATATCATGTTGGTATCGGACTGCGCACTTTACCCAAAATCCGATCCAAATCAAGAATCAATCAGCTTATAAAAGTAGTAAGGTTTGGCCTGCCAAAGTTGGTGTCAACCTAGAATGGCAAAAATAGAACTAATTAAGCAAAATCGAAGTCATGTTATGAAAGTTTGATCCAAAAAGAAAATCAAGATTCGAGAAGAAAAAAAAATCCTAACTTCCTCAGATCATTATAAATACAATGCTACGAGAATGCATCCAAATATTTCTCCCGAAGACACAAGAAAAAAAAAAACAAGACGCCAGTCTCTAAGGTTTTTTTTTTAGTTTTCATCTCTTTAACTAAATGATCATCTCGAAAGTCTAGTTAATTCTTTATGTAATATTTGATCTTAAGCTTCATTAATAACAAGAGTCTCCGATTTTCCACATTTTAGAAATCTCTTTGTTGCTACGAAATCCTTGTTCAACAAATCTGTACGATTTATTGTTTATCGACTGAAACTAAGATATTGAGTTGTGGACAAATATAAAAGGTCCAAATATCAGATAACATGGCCTTATTTTTCAGAGGTTTTAAGGGGGCAAAATAATTATAATTTTTTCATTGCATACCGATTGATTGCTGTTTTTCGTTTTATGATAGAAAAAAAAACTCATAAATTCCTGAACTAATGAAATCTGTATCAACGGAAAAACTGATTTAAATTTATCTCGAAAATGAATAATTATAAATCGTGTGTATTTTTTTTTTAAAAAAACCTCTTCTCTATTTTATACTATTTGATATCCAAAATTTAACATAAAACTTTATAAACTACTAAGATGTGTGCTTCTCATTGCAGTATGATATAAGAATAATTTGGAATTCAATCCTATTAAAAAGAAAAAGAAAAAAGTATGAAAATAAAGAAGAGAGGCGACAAAGTGTGGCACACGAATGGCCTTTCCTTTTCCTTATGAAGATTCTCGCTACTTCCGTTTCCTCCAAAAGAAACCCATCACGATAACTTTGTCATTTTCAGTTGTATATTATCATATACAGTACAAGTTATTAATAATACGAGTTAAAAATATGGAAAAATTACACATTAAAAAGGACATGGACTTGGCGACAAAAAAAAGAAAAGAAAAATAGGACATGGACTATAAGCAAAAGATAGACAAAGTGCGGACAAATATAGGCATTTGCAAAAGAGTTTATGGTACCCATCATAGCAATCGAAAATATAGAATCAAGATAAAGAACATGTAACAGTAATGCTAAGGTTAGTTGGACAAAGTGCGGACAAATGTAGTCGTCTTGTTGGTTTAGGGTAGTGATTGTTTCTCCTCAAGCGTGAATTTACAAATCATTTCTATTTGGACAGGGGCATCCACATGCGCTTCTCTGAACCCTAGGGGAATATGGGGCTCGGTTCGAAACCCCGTGGTTAAAAAATAAAAAAACAGTCCATCGGAGAGATAAAAACATGTAACCAACCAATTTATGGTGGTAGAGTTGAAAATTTCACTATATATTAGTTCAAGGGCCAAGGTTTATTAGTTCCTGATGTATTTTCCATTATCGGTGTCACTCTCTGAACATATTTTGGAGATTAATTTGGATTCGATCTGTTATCCTCGATTATAAAAAGAAAACATGTAACTTATAAACTACTGAGATATACTCAAAACAAAATTAGTTGAAATGATGAATAAAGCGCATATGAATATGTTTCTTATATGAAAATTTGCAAATGAATAACACTATATATTAGTATATAATAGGAAATTTTTTTTTTGGTAATCTGGATCAATCCAACTAATCCCACGATAAATGAATAAATGCGATAAATTAATAAAAATATCGTAAAATAGTTTGGTCTCAATGTTATTAATTTATAGAGGTTTTACTGTATATCGGAAATGTCTCCGCCGATACATTAGCCAAATCGATATCATTTCCTGATGCAAGCAGCTGTACCGTCTCCAACCAATTTGCATGGTTCAAACTTCAACACATTATTTTTGTGATTCTACTTTATCTATATATTATTCGAGAAAAAAAATTAACAAACAAACAAATAAATGAAATATCATAACAGAGTATTAATATTTTTCATAGAAAAAATAAGATATACATCTCATATATGGCCTAACCTGAAACCAAGAGAAAAAGAAAGATTATTGAAATAATCATGAGAGTCCAATCTTATAATTCAGTTTCATTTTTTTTTTTATCATTTTGTTTTATTTCGAAATAGGTTTTATAATTGTTTCTATGGATTAATATTATTATTATTATTATTATTATTAATTTTTTACGAAACCAATTTTATTTTGTTTGATTCTCCGGATAGGATATCATTTGGCACCATACAAAGAAGTAGCCATGCAGGTTCGGTTAACCGAAATCGAACCGATTTTTTTGGTTTTGGGTTATTTCAGTTAACTAACAATACCACTGAAACTAACCGAATGAATAATCGGTTCGGTTCGGTTCGGTTATCGGTTATTTTTGGTTTTGAATTTTAAAACCTAAAATAACCGAATATATATATATATTTCAAAATCCAATTTTTCGGTTAGTTTCATTTTTTGGTTATTTCGGTTCGGTTCGGTTTGGCTTTCGACTAAAAAACTGGTTTAAATTTGGTAAAATTGATCTAATTATGGTATAATTCGGTTTTCAAAAAAAAAAAAATTTGGTTAACTGAAAACCGAATCGAGCCGAACCAAAATTCTCGATCAACTGATTTTTTTAAAAAAGCTTCCAATCGGTTAAAAGCTAATAACTGAAACCGAACCAAACAACCAATATTTTGGTTCGGTTCGATTTGGAAACTTTGGTTCGGTTTAAAATCTCAGGGCTACAAAGAAGTATTAATCAGATAAGAAAGGAAAACCAAAGAGAAATATGGGCCACACACAAGTGGAGCAAAAATGAGAGAGCAAGTAATAATAAAGCATAAAAACTTTGAACAAGAAATAAACGAGTAAACTGATTCTGAATTGGGTGCAAATAACGGTACTAACCGAAGCACCAAACCTTTTTTTATCAATTCCTTTACAGTACCCAATTGGAGTTGGGCCATGTTTTCATATATATATATTCCTTGTATTCAATATTTAAATTTCATAAACCAACTGGGCCATTTGGGCCATTAGAAGACCTTTAAAACACTGAACTTAAAAATATAATACGGCCCAGCTCCACTACAGATTGGCCATGGCAGAACGACCAGGCTCAAAAGATGGATCAGCCATTGGAGAAAATTCGCCTATTCGGTACCAACTGAGCCTGACCAAGTTGAACTTCTGAGCTACAATATTATCTGTCTTTAGTGACAACTGACAACCCTTATAAACTGAAGCTCTTTTTAATTATCAGAGAAAAAAATGAAGCTTTTGAGCTAAAAAAAACTAACCTTAGCATTTATCAAAAGAGAAAACAACAAACCTTAGAATGTGAAGATTTTCACCAATTTATTTGTAAGCATGCGGTAATCATAAAGTTCACTAACATCGACTCTTAGCTCATTATGCAACGTAATCTCCTTCATAGTCAATCTCCACAAAGGAATCAAAACTTTAATTAACCGGTTTACAAATACCACCAATTGATAGAACACAACTTGTTTAATGGAATAGTAGACATAAGAGACTTAGACCATGCGTTTATGTCCGAGTTAACATGCGTGGCAACGATGGTTGGAGCTTTGGCAATCACGTGAATATCCGAGTTTCACAGTTTGGAATTCGAGTTACTTTTTGTTTGTTTTAGCCGTGTTTTCCCTGTTGTTTTTTTGTCCGCTTTTTTTTTTGTTTTTATTGTAATTGTAGCTTTTTGTTGTAGTTTTTCAATCTTTATGTCTTCTTTGTTTCCCATATCTGTAACTACTGTCACAAATTCAAAAATTAGTATACATATTTAACATGTTACCAAAAAAAAAAAAAAAGTTTAGATTAGAAAAAAAAAGGAAAAGAACATGAGTTTATTTTTTGTTGGCTTGGTGGGCTCATAGGATTTCGGGCTTTTACCGCTGATGGGCTTCTGAAAATGTTCTGCTAGAGTTTTGCTAGGAAATATGAGAGATCTAGTATGGCTCTTAAAGTCAAAATTCGTCTACATTCTTTAAATCTAGGGACCAAAAAAGAATATAAAACAGCTTAAAGTTCGAGAGTGTGTCACTCTTGAATATAAGTATCAACAAATGGACAAACATGCCTATAGAGAAATGAGAAGCGAATTTGGACTTCAATCTTGACATTTAGAAATTGGATTTTGAGAATTTGATTTTTGTATTAGTGGCATAACTTTGCTTCACTTCTTGTTGCTTCTCATTCAACACATGATCTAACGAGCTAGGGCCTTAATAACCTCATTTGGGCCGCACTGTAAACAAATAGATTAGATATTTTGTGTTTCATAAGATCAAATAAGCATCTCTTAGCTAATCAAAATGGCAGAGGAAGAAGATGTAACTTCCAGCTAAAAGTTATAGATTTTAAAGGTTTTATGTTTTTTTTTTAGTTTTCGTATTCTTGCACCTTCGATGTTTCAATTCCAATTTATTTATTCTTATTCTTATTCTTATTTAAAAGTGAATATTATTCTAAAAGAGATAAACAAGATGTTCCTTAAAAACGTGTTTCTATAAAAAAACTATGAATTGTATATATATTGGTGTTCCCTACCAGAGTATCTATTCTACCATCTACATTGTATATTCACATACACATTTTATCTATAAAGAGAATACAAATTATGAACAAATCTTATAAGATTTGTTTCACTATTCTTTTTTTTTTTTTTTTTTGCCACCATTTATTTTGATATTATTTGTCTCCACCATACATTTCTCTAAAGGGAAGTGTCAACGTACGAGGAGTGGGTACCTACCGCTAAAGCCTAAAGGTCACATGTAGAAATGGCCAATCTTTCTGATACAACCATCTGTGGATGCAATTTTGTCACGTGCGCTAATAATTTTCCAAAGATAAACTTAAATAAAATGATGTCAGAAAAATTTATTTTCCCGAAAAAAAATCCATTAAATCTATGAATAAGTGCACTGTAGTGTAGAGCCATTATCATAATAATGCCTTAGAATTGGTAGGGTATAAAGATTGTGTGGAAACAAATTAAACGAGCCTCTTGTCTTAACCACAATTGGGACCAACATTGCATCTTATAGGTTATGTGAATTGGTTGGTAGTTAGAATTCATATATTTGTTAATAATAAGATATAAATGATATATCGATCATCCATGTTGTCGGTTACTCGATCCTATTGGTTCAATGATTAAATTGAACCAATATCAATGATACGGTCCTAATTGAACCAAAATGAACTAAACTGAAATTTGTATTGGAATATCGAGTTGAAGAGAAAAATAATTAACTAATTATGTTTAATTATTTATCCCATACTCTATTCATTTGATAAACCGTGTCGACACATTCTACAGAAAATAAAAATAATTTTAGTTTATATATATGTTTTCTATTTGATAAATAATTAATTAAATGATTACGATATGAGAAATTCTCTCAAATAGCACCAAAACAAGTTTTTGTTCCACAAATAAAACACAATTTTATTTATGACAAAAATAGCATTTTATAAAGTTCATAATTTAATTTTTTTAGTTTGGGTTAAGTATATTAGAATTTAGGGTATAGTTTTAAGGGTAGGGGGTACAATTTAGAGTTTAGTGCTTAAGGTTTAGGGTTTTCTAAACCCTAAACCCTAAATCCTAAACTTAAAAAATGTGAGGTTAGGATTATTCTCTAATAAAAATGATATTTGTATCTTAAATGAAAATGTGCGCTAAAAATATCACAAAATTTTTATTTTGTGTTATTTTTGATAATTGCCCGAATGATTTTGATTTAAAGAGAAATAGTTTGGGTTGTGGGTAAATTAAGAAATTTGAAAAGTTACATTGATATGTAAACCGACAACTTTTATGAAACAAATAAAACTCCGATCTCGATCCATAATGTCACTCTTTGTGAAATAGAGATAATATATAACAAAATACATACATATTAAAAAATAATAATAAAGTACATATATATCAAAACAAATATAACGAATTAACACCTCTTTATTTCAAAATCGTTAGTATATTTATCTGAAACACGAATTTGATAAAAATAATGAATTATTACCTCTAATATATATGATTTTTAAAAAGAAAAACATATTTGGCCAAATGTAGAACACGCAATAAGATCTTGATTCTTGACTAATGAGGAAACCAGAAAATGGACAATCAATATAGGAAACAGATGTTATGGTACTTTTCTTTAAAAAAAAAAAAAAAAAAAAAATCTTAACAAAAAAAAAAAAAAGGTGTTATGGTAGTCACAAGTTTTTGTTTTGTTTTTTATTTATTTATCTTTATAGATAATCAATATAATTTTCAGTGTGCACCTTTCTGCATGTGATATCTATTCCCATATTAATTTTTGCATTTCTTTTATCAAAAGATATTATATTAAAATGCAAGGTAACATAACATAGTACACAAG
This sequence comes from Barbarea vulgaris, assembly GCA_963667165.1. Classification (NCBI taxonomy): domain Eukaryota; kingdom Viridiplantae; phylum Streptophyta; class Magnoliopsida; order Brassicales; family Brassicaceae; genus Barbarea; species Barbarea vulgaris. The sequence continues at coordinate 18,052,849 of OY763889.1, forward strand.
ATGAACTAGTTAAGAACTAGCCCACTAATAGTCAGTTGATGCTTCGGCCGCTTCAGTCTCTACGGCCATGGCTTTCATGATCACCAACAGAGTTGACCACAACTCTTGGATTTTCTTTTGAGTTGGTTTGACCGACTTATATCATGCAAGCAGAGATTACCCTGAACCTTTTAGGGTCTAAACCAAATTATATTTTTGAGAAATTTCCTCAAATAACATCAAATCAAGTTTTTGTTCTACATTTAACACATATTTTTTTGAGCAATTCTCAAAAATAGCACAAAATATAGTTTTTGTGACATATTTAGTATACATTCTCATTTAGGATATAAATAACATTTTTATTAAAGACTAATCCTAACCTCACATTTTTAGGGTTTAGGATTTAGGGCCCTAAATCCTAAGCCCTAAACCCTAAATCTTACCTTCTACCCCCTAAAAACTATACCCTAAATACTAATATAGTTAACCCAAACAAAAAAATTTAAATTATGAACTTTATAAAATGCTATTTTTGTCCTAAATAAAAATGTGTGCTGATTATGGAATAAAAACATCATTTGGTGCTATTTGAGGGAATTTTTTTATTTTTATTTAGGACAAAAATAACATTTTATAAAGTTCATAATTTAATTTTTTTCGTTTGGGTTAACTATATTAGAATTTAAGGTATAGTTTTTAGGGGATAATGATACGATTTAGAGTTTAGGGCTTATGGTTTAGGGTACTTTAAAAATATGAGGTTAGAATTATTCTCTAATAAAAATAATATTTGTGTTCTAAATAAAAATATGTGATAAATATGTCACAAAACTTTATTTTGTGTTATTTAAGAGAATTGCCCTTAATTTTATTTCTTTTTGTTTGTTAAAAAGCCAATTAAAAAAAAAACCAAAAAAAAAACAATAAGATTCTTCTTTTAGAATTTGTTTTTGTTAGATAGATCTATAATCAAATCTCTATTTTGCTGGAAAACATGAGATACTGAATCAAACTCCAGTACAAAGACCAAAGATATACAATTTTTTTTTTTTTTGTTAAAGAAAGATATACAATTAACCACTTATGAAAGACATATATTTTTAAAAGAACAAATTTTAGAGTTTTAATTATCTCTTTGTTTTTTTTCAGTGATCTAATGGGGTAAACTAAAACTCAACATTTTAGGCTGCTCTAGAAAATTCATACATATGTTAGTTTCATTATATGTAGTTCTATGTGTTTAGTTGATTGAAGCCTTTCTATCGGTAGGTTTTCAAAAGAGTTTTCATCATTAAAATAACAAAAAAACAATTAAAAAGAGGAAAACAAATGAGAATCATTGAAATGTTCTTAGTTGTCTCTAATATTTTTATGTATCAATTAACAAAAAAGAGAAAGATTAAAAAATAACCCCAACAATTATATATTAAAGATACTATTATAATTACTGATATATATACGGATGATTAGATGGCTGGTCAACTTCAAAGTTCAAACGAAATAAATTTTTTTTTTTTTTTGGAATCTATAAGAAGTGTGGAGTAGATAGAATTGCATCAAATAGTTTTCACAACGTGCTATAAATTATAACGGAAATCAAATAAATACAAAAGTAATGAAAACAAATGGACAGTGGGCCGCCGGAATTAGACCCTCAATAGACGACAACACATTCGTTCTCCGACGGACGCTGACACACTTAAAATCCCAATTTTTATTTTGAAAGAAATGAATATTGGCGAAAATATCATTGTTGAAAGAAATGATATCCACACAAACCGTTATTTCTAAAAATAGAGTTCTTTGGTTATTTTCTAATCAAATTAACAATATTTACTCTCTCCCTGTCTCAAAAAGAGTCATTTTAAGGTTTACACACAAATTAAGAAAATTATTTAAGTTTTTGTTTTAGCCTTTATTAATACAATATATAATTTTTTATTGATTAATACATTAAAATAATAGAAATAAAAGTTAAAACTTTACTAAACATCTACATTAAAAATGTAAAACGACATATATTAAAAAACAAAATTTAAGTTTGAAAATGACATTCTTTGAGAAACGGAAAAATAGTATATAAGTTTTGTTTTTATTTTTTTTAATTGTAGGCTTCAGTTTGATAAAAAAATTTTTTTATCTCGAGTGCTACATAACTATTTTAACATTTAATGAAAACAACTTCAAAATTTATGGTTTAATCATTAGATGCGATATTTTTTTTCAGATAATAAACTTTTTTTCTCCATCTGGACTTATAACATCAAATATATTCAAATTTAAAAACTTGGTTTCTAGTTTAAACTTAAAGTTATGATATTTTTGAATGGGAAAAGTGAAGCTGACGCATCTCCTAAACGCGTGGACCACCTATATCTTGCAGTCGCAGCATGAATATTGAACCCCTTGAGTTCTCTAATGGACTCAAAATTAACCTAAAACTCACTTTGAGATATACTATAAGCCTAGTTATACCACTCGTTTACATAAGATATAACCTGGTTATTAGCTTAACTATGTATGTAGTGGTAAATTGTGTTGCACCATCAATTATCAAAAAAAAAAAAAAAGTGTGCACCATCTTATTAATTTTACTTTTTAGAACTTCAAAATAGAACATATTTAGTTTATTTTATTTTTAAACTGAAGTACTTCAAAAAATTTACATTTCCTATAACACGATGTTGATAACTTGAGAATGAACCTTCAATTTATCCTCTAATCCTATCATGTTTAATTACGAAACAAAAATAAAGGTAGATCAATATAATCGAAAACAAGATATATAAACGTTTACGAGTTCATTCAATCCAGCTATAATCTCGAGAAACCTTTTGTTTGCTATTTATTAGTATATAGATTTTGGGAGAGAGTAGAACAATTATAGGAAGAAGATGACCTGAATGAACAAGCTATAACTAAAACGAAAACAAACTTGAAAACAACTTTTTTTTTTTCTAGTTTATTTATCCAGAAAAAAAAAAAAATCTTCTTCAATCATGTTTCTTTTTTATGAAACCTATACTTTCATTAAACAAAAACAAAGGAAAATAACATTCCAGAATACTAATAATCATCATAGTAGTGGAATCCGTCATAGAATTGGCTACACTAAAAACATAAACAATATATAAAGAGAAAACATAACCATTTTATCGTCAAAATTAAACACAATAAAACTCATTGGTCGAGCTATTGGTAATTTTTAGTATAACTCGAAAGTCCGAAGCTAAGACTTCAATCTTATATTAAGACTTAATTACAGAAAATGCAACCGTAAATAGTGAACCATCTGATAACTCGTCCAAAACTACAACATCCGTTTAATGAGCCATGTTTACTTAAGCTTCCGCAATATTCAAACTCTCTTCTTCACCGAAAAGTCTTTTATTTAAACATTTTGAATAAATAAATATTGTTGTATATATACAATATTACAATTCTTATTCTGGAGGCAACTATATATGTACTTGTAAATCCACTCATTTTGAACATAAATGGTATAAGTTAGAAAGTAAAGAAATGATTGGTTATTGTAAGTAACAGAGTGGTATTGCTGCCACGATCTATTCATATTCAGTTTTTTTTTATTTAAGATTTGATCCTCCCAAAAATCACATGTTTAAAATAAAACATTGTACAACAAAAGTTCTCCACTAATCATCCCCAAATTGTATTTGAGAAAGAAAAAAAAAAATTCGTGTTTGAGAAAAGTTGAAAAGGCGAAAAAGGTAGTATAATAATTTAATAAATTGTTCCTTTCACGTAGACATGTAAACTAGTGGTCGAGCTTACATGTACGTAGTATAAATTGTATTATGAGTGAGCTCAGGTATGTATGTATTTGTAGTTCTTTCTTCCAATAGATTTGTCATCATGACTTCTTAAATTTCTAGTCCAAAATTTATTAATATTAAAATCGTTAAAATATGATGAATTTTCTTGTATATATAGAGAAGCATGGTTAGTTCCCTATTAAACATCGTAAGTTCCATAATAAGAAATTTATATCTCTAAAGCGGTATATTCCCTATTAACTATAGTTAAGTTGTGTAAACAATATATATATTTGACATATTAGTGAAAAATCTTGCTACATGGTCTTTGACATATTAGTGACATATTAGGAATCAAATCTTGAAAAGAAAACAAAGAAGATCGTAAAGCAGAGAGGACAAAACAAGGCATAGTATTACACATGGTCCATGTGAATTGTTAAAATAAATTGATGAACTGTCCCACCTGCCGTCCAATATGATTAAACTAAATTAACGTATATTTATTTTAATTCAATTTAATATCATTATCATTCGTGATTATAATTTATGCATATCGACGTGTTTTTGTCTTTTTGGTTTGATGCTAAATGCTAATCAAAAAATTTCTCCCCCTCCCCCCCCCCCCCAAAGCATTGATTAACTCATAAAGTATTAAATTATGATTAAGTAGTAAAAGTTAGACAATCGATCCAGTGTTGTTTTGTTTATTATCCTCATTTATTATATAAAAATACTCACGAGGAAAATTTACTATTTAGATATCACCTGATTTTGATGTAACCTAAACTTTAAGATAAAAAATACGATTGACAGCTAATTAAAGATAAACGCTGACAAATAACGAATTAAAAAATAAGTGAATATGCTTTTGGCCTGACTAGTTGGATTCCTCCTTGTGCACTCAATCCCCATTTTAAGCTAGTACTCACTTTCAACATAATTAAATTTCAAACTTAAAACTTAAAATACAACTAATATAGTTCCTCATGTCTCACAAAGATTGATTTTCTAGAGTTTTTTTTTCTAAAAGATTGATTTTTGAAACTTTTAAATACATTTTTTTCATTTAATGTTAGTAAATTGTAAACTTCAAAAAATATTAATTGAGAATTTTTGAATTTCTATTGGTTTATAAATATGAGAAAATGGTTAATATATGTATATTTTTAAAAATATTTATTGTTTCTTAAACTGTATAAAATAATCAGAAAATCAATCTTTCTGATACAGAAGGAGTAGTTAACATATATTATTAAATTATGTAGCAAACTTTCAAGTCTATATGATCGGAAATTCGGAATATATAAGTATGTTCGTGTTTGTTTACGTGTCGATGTGACTCACGACCAGCGACCGCAACTCGAGACTGCGATTGTCTGTCGTTGAGTTGTTTATTTTGTTGTCGTTGAGTTTAATTATTTTATTTATCTTATTATATTATTTTTATTTATTTTATTATATTATATTTTATGTTATTTTAATTTTATTTATTTAAACCCACGACTATAATCTTGTTCGTTTTGATGTCACGTGACATACCGCTGCGACAAGTTGCATGAATTAAATTTAGATCGCTAGAATTTCCAAACGACTAAAAATTTGAGTCGTGGGTCACTGCGACATGTCGCAGGATCCCACGCCAAATAAACGAACAACAAAACTATCGATGATCGCGGTTACGGATCGTTGCGACATGTAAACGAACATGTCCTATGTGTCTTTATATTTTAAAAATCATTTAAATGAACTCTAATTATTATGTAAATTTATATATGAACATATGTTATTGTTAAGACTGACATTTTGCTATTTAAAAAAAAAATCTCAATCAACACACGACACGTGGATGCTTGTCAACAAAACCATGGCTTGTAAACCACAATTTTACCGGAGTGTCCACATTATATTTAAGGAATAATAAAGCTCGAACTGACGATTTTCACGACGTCAAGATGACACTCTATCGCAGAAGCAACATTTCCTAACACTTGGCCAGTATGAGAGACTTTGGAAGACATTTCAAGTGCCATATTGCTTTTCTCTTAGGGCTCTCTATTTGCAAGTATTTCGTCTCCATTTGGATTTTGGGAGTCCAGCTGGTGGATCTTTACTCCTCACAAAACATATATAGCTCCTCCATGAGAGATCAATTAAACATCATCAAACATTAATTGTCATCATATATGGAGACCGAACTACTCCTAGGTCATTCTAAATACTTTTGTTTCCGACATATGTGACATATTGTATAATATGAAAATTGTGATCCTACAAAGTGTTATTTTAATGATCTAATATCAGTGTTTTAAAGAAATATTACACGCTAATATGGCGGTGACTCTCGGCATGTTATCTTCTTTTTGATGAATGTTAAATTTATTGAATCATCAAAATATATACATAGGTAAGGACTACAAAATTAGAAACTAAATAAACTCTTGAGAGTTTACTTAGAAATGAAAAACTCAAATGGTAGATTCTATCTAGAATGTTTCATCGGGGTTTAGACGATTTAAACAGTTTTAGAATAAAACTATGTATATATATATATTAATAATTAATTAAATACAATATAACATAACAGAAATATCGTTGATGTTGGTTTTGTTGATTAACTTTGGGTTATGGGTTAGGACGTAGAAGTTAGGAGTAATGGGACCATGGTGTATTATTGTCATACATATATGCATGGAGGAAAAGATGCCAAATGATCTATGTTATTCACTCACCTAATCCTTGAATTATTGATCTGACTTTATAAATAACATTTTAATATTTTAAATAAAGCAATACAATATAACTTAGTTAGCATGTGTTAATCGTGAAATGTGAATGTACCAAAAATATTATAAAAGGGTTTCTTCTTTTCGTAAAGCATGTGCTATTAATAATAGCGTTAGAGTCAAATAAATTATTATTATTTTTTTTAATGTAAAATATTCGTCAACAAATTTATTAGTTAAGCAGACAAGAATCCTTTTTAAAGATTGAGATTCTCGCTTGCATTTCACCCTCCTGTAATTTTACATATTAAGACAAACACAAATTTTATTTTTATTAATTATTAATTAGCCACGGGCCACGTTATATAGATATGCAAATCTGCAAAATTAATTAAACTAGGACAGTAACAGTAGTAATTGATACTCCTGAATCCGGATAATGTGGAACTCGTAAATGACATGCAATATTTTTTCACAAAATATTGTTTATAAATTATACCTAAAAATATATTTTCAAGGTAATATTTTAAGTTTTTTTTTTTAATTACAGTCTATGATTCAATAAAAATTGTAATTATCCCTAATCTCAACTGAAAAATATGTAAAATAGAATATAATTTTAAACATCCAAACAAATTAATAAAAAAGTAACTGAAATGGGGTGAAAAGTGATTGTAAAGTGCTTTTCCACTGAGCTCACAGTTCACTCTCTTGTCGTTTTATAAAAAGAAAAAAAACAGTTAAAATCTCAGCCGATCAATTAAAGAGCGTGTGATATACGCGCGAACAAACGACCGTAAGATCTCAGTCACTCTGGTCCTTAGCCTTACCGCGTCGATCCAACAGTCGATGGGGTTAAATCGGGACGTGAGTTCATCGAACCTTCTCTTTCTCGCTGAGCTATCCACGTGTCCCAATCAAATCAAACCACGTCATACCCCCAATTCTGTAATTACATATTCACCCTCAAGATTAGTTACAGATATAAAACAATCACAGACGCACTCCAGTTTCTCCACTACGACGACTTCTTCTTCTTCACCTCTCCTCTCAAAACAAACATTTCTTTAACCGGTCACCGGTTTATGTAAATGAACGATTACCGGCTACAACCGAATATGAATCTCTGGACCACCGACGATAACGCCTCTATGATGGAAGCTTTCATGAGCTCCTCCGATACCTCAACCTTATGGCCACCGGCGACAACGACAACAACGGCTACGATGTCAGCTCCGGCGCCGGCGATGGAGATTCCGGTACCGGCGGGATTTAATCAGGAGACTCTTCAGCAGCGTCTACAAGCTTTGATTGAAGGAACACACGAAGGCTGGACCTATGCTATATTCTGGCAGCCGTCGTATGATTTCTCCGGCGCGTCTGTGCTCGGATGGGGAGACGGTTATTATAAAGGTGAAGAAGATAAGGCGAATCCGAGAAATAGATCGAGTTCGCCGCCGTTTTCGACTCCGGCGGATCAGGAGTACCGGAAAAAGGTGTTGCGTGAGCTTAATTCGTTGATCTCCGGTGGTGCTGCTCCGTCGGATGATGCCGTTGACGAGGAGGTTACGGATACGGAGTGGTTTTTCTTGGTTTCGATGACGCAGAGCTTTGCTTGCGGTTCTGGATTAGCGGGTAAGGCGTTTTCAACGGCTAACGCGGTTTGGGTTTCCGGGTCGGATCAGTTATCCGGGTCGGGTTGTGAGCGGGCGAAGCAAGGAGGAGTTTTTGGGATGCAGACTATTGCCTGTATTCCTTGTGCAAACGGAGTTGTGGAACTCGGGTCAACGGAGCAGATCCGACAGAGTTCGGATCTTATGAATAAAGTCCGAACACTTTTCAATTTCGACGGCGACGCTGGAGATTTATCGGGTCTTAATTGGAACCTTGACCCGGATCAAGGCGAAAACGACCCGTCTATGTGGATTAATGACCCGATTGCTAATGATCCGGGTAACGGAGCTCCAAGCTCTAGCTCTCAGCTTTTTTCAAAGTCAATTCCGTTCGAAAATGGTAGCTCAAGCACAATAACCGAAAACCCGAATCCGGATCCGACTCCAAGTCCGGTTCATTCTCAAACCCAGAATCCGAAATTCAATAACCAATTCTCCCGAGAACTTAATTTCTCGACGTCGAGTTCTACTTTGGTTAAACCAAGATCCGGCGAGATACTAAGCTTCGGTGAAGAAGGTAAACGGGGCTCCATAAACCCGGATCCGAGTTCTTATTCGGGTCAAACGCAATTCGAAAACAAGAGAAAGAAGTCTACAGGATTAAGCGAAGATAAACTCCTATCTTTCGGCGGCGGAGATAAAACCGTTGGAGGAGAATCAGATCACTCCGATCTAGAAGCTTCCGTCGTAAAAGAAGTACCGGAGAAACGTCCGAAGAAACGAGGAAGAAAACCGGCGAACGGTAGAGAAGAACCACTAAACCACGTCGAAGCAGAGAGACAAAGACGCGAGAAACTAAACCAAAGATTCTACGCGTTACGAGCGGTTGTACCAAACGTATCGAAAATGGATAAAGCTTCGTTGCTCGGAGACGCCATAGCTTACATCAACGAGCTCAAATCGAAGGTAACCAAAACGGAATCTGAGAAAATCCAAATCAAAAACCAGCTCGAGGAAGTTAAAATCGAGCTCGCCGGAAGAAAAGCAAGCGCAGGTGGAGATATATCGTCCTCTTCTACGATTACGGGGATTAAACCGGTTGGTATGGAGATCGAAGTGAAGATAATTGGTTGGGACGCGATGATAAGAGTGGAATCGAGCAAAAGGAATCATCCGGCGGCGAGATTGATGACGGCGTTGATGGATTTGGAGCTAGAGGTGAATCACGCGAGCATGTCGGTGGTTAACGATTTGATGATTCAGCAAGCGACGGTGAAGATGGGATTTAGGATTTACACGCAGGAACAGCTCCGGGCAAGTTTGATTTCAAAGATCGGTTAATAAATAATAACGGAATCGGTGTTTTACGTGTCGGTTTAGAAAATTATGGGGTCAAATCATAATTAAACCATTTTAGTGGGGTTCAGTAATTTTGTAGGTGTAGATTTTTTTTTTTTAAATGTAAGAAAGTCTAAAAATAGAGCGACAAGTTTATACTTCTTTTGCTCTATATCTCCGAATCTGTATCGTTATTATTGTATGTCTTCCAAGTTCCAATGTGTAACGTGTATATACGATATCAGTAATATATGTTAGTTTACTACAAATTGATATCTACATAATGATTGGAAACAAACAAAAAAATTGATATCTACACAAATTTTAGGTGGCAACAATAAAATTTTGATATCTACACAAATATTTTTAGGTGATGAAGATAAGTTGTATAAAATGGTGAAAGTAATGGGATATCGAAAATATTGTTACAATGGTCCACATTTTACATAAATATCAACCTACTTTTATAAAATGTGGTCGAAAATATTATAAATATCTTAAGTGTTTTCTTTTTCCTGTTTTCTTTTCTTTTGACAGATATCGTAAGTGTCCTATCAAACTGTGTTCTCTTCCAAGCACCAAAAGTAACTGTTATCTGATCTTCTTTTTTTTGCTATTTTTATTGGCTGGCATTGAGTCTGGCGTCGTCCGTACTCCTTCTAATTATCTTCCATTTTAATTTATGTTTTTGTCTAAATAAAAGTTCATAATCTGGTGATTGGCTGTTGATAAATTTGATGACTCTATGACAGTTTCTACACCAATCTATTCTGGTATTCATTATAATGATGGAGATTGTGATCATGATCACATGAACAGTGAATTTTAATCGGATTTTGATTCAGATTCATGCATCAATGGTGGAAAATTTGAAATAGAGAAAGATCAATCGTTATGTCTCTAAATTGGGAAGGGTTGTTTTGGTGGTTTATCCACCAGTGTCTTTCCATTGCCAACAATTTTCTATGAAATATTTAAATTGACATCGGTTTCGTGTTATAAACCCAGAAAACCCACATGGAATTATCTAAATAAATGGAAGATTTCGGTAGTGTCATCAACAAACACAAGAATATACATAGTTACAAAGGAAAAAAGTATGAAGTCGTACGTCATTATCTATTTATCAAAGACGCGAATACATACTAATTGGTGTCATTTCAACATTGCAAAACATGTAACAGATGCAATTGCATTTTCTTGTACGATTTGGAAAGAAAAAAAAATGCTAATCTGTCATACATATTGTATCAAAGTGAGACGAATAGAAAAATAAATAAATAACAACATACAATTTTTGTTACCGTATAATCTTGCATCAAAAAGAAGCAGCATTCAACTTTGTTTCTTCTAATATTTCTTCTTAAGTATATGATGCATATAATTGTTTATATAATAATTTGTATTTTGATGTTTGTATTTGACTTGGTAATCCTCATTATACTTTGGTATTTTATGTAATTTAGACGGAAAAAAAAATCTTAAGTGTCCTATTTTTTTATTTTTTTTTATTTTTTTGTCATTCAGATTATATTATTGATGAAAAATGAGCATGATACAAATCTCATTAAAACAAGCCAAACAAAATACAAATCTGGCAAAACAAACATCCTCTATAAACTAAGGCCCTAACGGATTATCTTAAGAGTTCTATATACATATTAGACATATGGAGTTCGACTCCACCTTCCTTCTTACAAGGATAAAAGGGAACAAAAAAGAAGATCTTGGATATCATCATCATGTAAATCTATATGAGATTTGTAAGTCCTCACTAAATTTAAACGGTTCTTAAAGTGTTATTAGTTTATAATCGCTACTCAATGTGTTATTTTGGTTTATAAATGGTTTTTAAAGTGTTATTGGTTCATAGATTTGTAAATCTATTTGAAATTTGTAAATCCTCGCTAATTTTAAAATCATACATATGAATTTTGAAATAAAATGGTTTACCCTATGAGTTAGAGTCTTTGTATTTTTCATTTCCAAGTTCGATAAAATCCACACAATGGATTTTGATCCAAAAGTAAATAACTAAATGAATAACATAGGAAACTAATATTTAAAAATCATTATACCAATAACACATTATTTAGATAAGAATTTTAAATTCAATGATCCAATAAGAAATGATTTGACATGGAAATCATGAACCAATAAACCCCCTTTAAGAACAGTTTATGCATTTATGAATTGTGATAATGTTTTAGTTTTGGTGATTTTCTTTTTGGGTTTTTCTTTTTTTTATGTTTTCCTCTTGGCTATAATCAATAAGACACAACAAACACAAAACCTTTGTATACTAACATGGATCTTCGAATACACAACAAGAAACAGCCAATCATTTCCAATATCTGCAAAAACAGAAATATTGAAAAGATTATAATCTTAAATCTGCTATCTCTGTGTATTCTCTTTGTCAATCACCTTGCAAGATCCTCTTAACAACCTGACTAACCCTCAAGTATCTGCAGGCTTTAGTCAAGTTTTCTTCTTTCTAGCTTCACCTTTCCAATCTCTTCGATGCCGCCTTATCTTCCGGATAAACGATTCGCAAGAACCATCTTGAGCCTTGTTTATAACCAAATGAGCTCTTCTAGCTTCTTTTTTCCAATCTCTATTGCAATAAACACGCCGCACAAAGTTCTCAACATAACCATTAGGTCCTCCATTAAACACTAGTTCTGCATCTTCTCCTTCTTCTTCTTCTTCTTCTTGACCCATGGTCTCAAATGAGACATTTTCATCGAAACCCGCTTCTTCCCTCATCCGCTTTCTCGCCCTATACCTACGTTGTCTTTCTCGATTCTTCATTCGACGGATCATGAGTTCATCTTTATCTATCAACCCTTCTTTCTCATCAACATCTTGCATCCAACCATTGCTCATCTCTCCTTCAATTCCCATTTACTCAAAACAACTGACAAAAACCGAAAATGATACCTATTAAGGAATCTTGAAGACATTAAGCTATAAAAGTTTACACATTTAAGTAAGAATCTAAACTCTATTAAACCCTAGAAGATTGATTTCAAAAGCTTAAGGCACAAACACACATAAAAATCTAAGCTTTTTACTAGAGGATGATCGAATTAGAGATTCGTCAATAGCAATCAAACTGAAATTTAGGGCTTTTCTTAATTTCAAATCAGAAACGCTTCCAAAGAATCAAACATTAGCAAATCGATACAATAGAACAAGAAAGATTGTATTTTTTTTTATTTTTTTTTTCTTTTCCAGTTGAGAAAACAGGGAAGTTCGATACTTAGGATTTTTGAAGCTAACAATTAATTCAAAGATTGGGATGTTAAAGAGACTTAAACCCATAAATACAAATATCAGGGATTGATCTAAAACGAGATAAATCCTGAAAAACAAAAACCAAAATCCATAAAAGGTCCATACCTTTCAAATGTTATGTGCTTCGGCGAATCAAAAAATTGAAACTTTCGATTCGGTTTCTCTGCTTTGTTCGACTGCTTCAACTCAAGCTTATATGAACGAGACATAGAGAGATTGGCCTGTCGAAATTTTGATGAAAAAGTGGTTGCTTTGTCTTTAAAAACAGTTGCTATAAGGATGATATCTCTAGAAGAAGTTATCAAATTGGGGTGGTGGCGCAGTTGGCTAGCGCGTAGGTCTCATAGCTAATGTTGAGTGATCCTGAGGTCGAGAGTTCGAGCCTCTCTCACCCCAATTCCTTTTTTTTTAATTTCTTTTAAAATAGTTCATAGCCGTGAAAGACTAAGTTTAGTTTTTAGTTGATTTAGGCTTGGTCTGTTTCTCTTTAAAGCTTCGATCTTTTGTTCTCTACATTTAGTAGCAACTCTATAGTGTGGTTTAGGGTTTAGTGAAAGTGAGTTTTGTCTTTTGTGAGATGGATAGGCCTTTGGTGGGGAAGAACATAAAGATGAGTCTTTTACACCCTAACCCAATTTCTCAAATAGTATCGTTCTTTCAAAGCCTCAGCATGGCCACTAGCCATTTATAACTTTGGCAAGAACGAGTTTAGAAGTATTGTTCAACAGCTTACCTCAGCTATAAACTCATTGTTGTTTTTGAGGGTGAGACACATCATTCCACATCAATGAAGAATACATAAAGGTTTGGTTAGGGCCGGTAATGTAAAAGGCAAGTATCATTTGGTCTTGTGGTTCAGTCTCATTGTATTTCTGTATCATTTGGTTCGTCTACTTGGTTTTTTTTTTGTTTTCCAGTGTTTGTTCTGTAGATTTTCGGTCTTTTCGTATTCTTGTTTTCTCCGTAACTTCTGTAAAATTTTCTACAATTGGTATGAATATTAATATTTTCAATAAAAAAAAAAATTGTAAAAGGCAAGTGGTTTTTGTTAAGGTTGAGAAGGTATAAATCATCTTCGTGGAATGAATTGAGCTGAAATGATTGTTGAGTGGACATTGAGAAATAGTTTATAAAATATATATGATATGATTTGGTGAAAGAGAGGAAAATGATAGGTCTTAAGACTATGGATAGTATAAGATTTGAATTGAGAGCGTGAGTACGTAGTAATTGCATCATAATTTTCTAAAGGGGGTTGATACGGTAATATCTATTTTTAAAAGCTCATTGTAAAAATTAATATGTATAGACTTTACTCAGTTATATTTACATATATAATGTTCGGTTTATATTCGGGTCATTTTCAGGAAAATTAACCATTTAATTCCTCACTTTTTTTCATTCACTTAGAAATATTTTATTCCAAAAAGTCAATCCAAACTTCTATAAACCAAAATACATCAAGAAATATAGAGTATCGAAACAGTTCCACACACAAATAAAAGCTATAATAGTGAATCAACCACAATAATAAATAAATAAAAGTCCAAATCTTTATTATGACCAAGTTTCAAAAACACTAGTCGACTACCCAACAAAACTTTGAAAAGAGATCATAACTTAAACATAACACAACCCAATAAAATGTGAAGGATAATAATCAAAGAGCGCCGGAACCAAGCTCAATGTTTCTCATCTACAATCACACATATGTTGATAAATTACTTCAACAACTTGTTGCAACTGTTCAGATGATCAATTGGTTCATCATCGTCTCTTTTGGGACATTGCTCAAAAGTTAAAACACATCTTGAAGATGGTCATAAACATAGTCCTTCAGCTAAGGTTAAAACAAGAAAATAAAATCTGCATTTATGGCCAGAATATTCAGAGCAGGATATACTTAAGAGTGATATAGACAAGTTCCGACTGAAAAAGTTAAGAATTAAGATCACACCGCTAAAAAAAAGTTAAAAAGAAAAAAATTGGGGCATAAAAACCGTCACAATTAAGCCGGAATAAACTCCACTAAAAAAAAAGAGATGGAATTATTGTATGAAAACTTATTCACTTGAAAAGAAAAGAAAAAACATCATAAGAGTTAAAACTTCTCTAGGATAATAGTAGTGAAGAAAACCATACAATAATAAGTTAAAAAAAAAATAGAAAAGGATTAACATATAGAAAAGTGATAATATAAATTTTTTTTTTATAAGAAATGAATAAATATATATATACTTTTATTTCTTTACTAGCACTATACTGTAATATATTTCCTTTTTCTCTTGAAAATATCTTTCATTCTAAGATATATAAAAATAGAATACATATTTTCTACTTCTAATGGAAATATAAGAGACAGTTTTAAAAGGAAAACATCCTTTATATTAAAATTGGATGCATCTTATCATTGAAATAAATCAAGAACTAAATTGGTAAAAAATCACGAACATAAAATAAATAAGGATGTTCATGATAGTACATATATATATACACATATGTGTATGTGCAAATTTTTTATTTATCTCGTGAAGTTTTCTAGCTTGATTATAGCGAAACTCTATTGCTCTTAAAAGATGAATCAACGACCACTAAATGATTATCTGAGAGTGAATAAGCCAGGAAAGAACAATAGAAATCGTCATTCCCACCAACTAAATGCTAACACTAATCTCGTACCTCAGCCGCCACAAACACAACCTCAAGTGCAAGTGTACATCACAAACAAGAACGACTTCAAAAGCCTTGTTCAGCAACTAACGAGTTATGAATCATGTGAGTGTTTACCACAAAACCTTCCAAAGTGTCATAAGACAATACCGGAATCGATAAACCCGGCGGGCGCATCGATTCCTCCTAGTCACATGACGGTTCAAGAGGATCCTGATGTCTCATTGTATATGAGTTATCTTCAAAGCTTACTCGAAGACTCATCAGAATCTAATGGAGACCAAGTCAAACAATCATTTGATACATACCATTCTCATGATATGCTCGTACAAGCTCATTCGCAATCCCAAGCTTCTAGACAATCAATGCCAAACTCTAATGGTTTTGAACCAATCTTCATGCCAACTAATTTTCCCTCTTACTGTTTCAATGGCTCGTCCCAATCAATAAGAGTTGAGTATTCTCAACCGCTGACTCCAAACTTCACATTTTCGTCTATGACTCAACCTGATGTTTTTTGTCCGGATTTAGACTGTGTTGGTCCCGAGATTTTCGATGTCCCATTTGAAATAGAATGATAATTTGTTTTTCAAGTGAAAATAAATATTTACATGATTTCAGATATCATAATAAATTAATTTAAAATTAATAATACTACAAAAACATTCCCACCATTACTTTATGAAATTTTTTAGATGTATTTCTTCTTTGTAACTCTTTTTCCTCTAAAAAGTATATATGCCCAAATCTCCTTATCTACCGGCATCGAAAACATGCTCAAAGATTTTCGCCATCGATAATAATACCCGAGAGAGAAGAAGAGATTAAAAAATTGCAGATTATTCGCTTGATATGGGTCAATCTGCAACTGGTAACATATTATTTAATTCATCCACATTTTTCAACAATTCCACCATTCTTCTGTTACCATTTAGTGCCACTATGTCCAAGTTGAAGATTGTTTGTATTTATATTATTGATCTAGGTTTCATCAAGTGCATGAAGGTGGTGAGTTTGGTTCCCATCTATTGTTAGTTCTTGTATTGTTTTTCTTTCATGGTCTTTCTAAATGGGTCAAGTTTTTTTTAGGCACCAATATAATCCGGACCGGGCCTTGGACCTATAGTAGTGAATCAACAACCAAAAAAGTTGATTAAAGAAGACAATAACACATATATCGGTATTTTTTATCATCAAAGTTTAAGAAACATGAGTAGGTATCTAACAAACCTCGAAAAAGAGATAATAACTAAATCCAATAGGATGTGAAAATAATAAACTAAACATCATCAGAATGTAGCTCAATGTGCCTCATCTACGATCACCTATGCGTTAAGAAATTGCTTCTGCACCTTGATGCGGCTGTTAAAAATAAAAATTGGTTCATCATCGTCTTTAAGATACATCATTCAAACATAGCTCGAAGATGGTCCTAGGCAGAGTTCCTTCAACATCGGTAGAATTAGGTCAAAACATGAAAATGAAATTTGTATTAATGTCCACAATATTCCAAAGCATTTAGGGAATATTTTTGAATGATATACAAGTGCATTAAAAAGCCAAGATCATACCAAGGCACGGGCCTAATATGTAACATCCTGTTGAACCTCAAAATACCGGTCTGGATTCCTTGGCAACAAAGTAACTTGGGGTTCAGAGACAAGAAGCTTCAGCTCAATCGATGACAAGAAGGATTAGGGTTTATGCCGATGTCGAATTGGGATTTAGGGTTTGTGATGATGGGATAGCTGCGCCTTGTTGAAAGGCTGCCTACGTACCCTCGAAAAGGGATCAAGCCATTCGTAGTTCATATTAAAGAAGAGCCGTTTAGGCGAATTAGGGTTTCAGAGTCTTCTTGATTGCTCTTGGAGAGCTCAATGTTCAGGATGTTCCCGATGATTCGAGATGATTCGAGATGATCTTTGGAGAGGAGCGTAGCTCCTTATTTATAGGGATTTGAGGAGGTTTAGGGCTTCTTTTTCCTTGTTGAATTAGAATTGCCTTTTCGTGGAAGGTTTCCTTTTCGAGTTCGATTTCCTTTTCTGAATAGATTTCCTTTTCCGAGCTGATTAAGTCGGTTAAATCTTCATGGGCCAATTCGATTGGGCTTTGAGAGAAGTCGGTCTTGATTTGGATCGGGTTATGGTAAGGGTGCTAAACCCGGTACCAACAGTAAGTCCCCCCCAGTTCGTTCAAATGAGAACTTGGTCGAGTTTGGCGAATTTAGAAGTAGATGACCTGATGTAAATCGAGAACGACTTGTATCCTTATGATGTGAGACTTGAACTTGACGAGGACGAGAACTTCGTCGTGGAAACTTGATGCGAAGATGAGCTCGACTTTTAGATAACCGATGCAAGGTGGAATTCGACTTTATAAAACCAATGCGAGGCGGAGCTCGACTTACTCTGCTGAGATATTCGATGTTGAAGAGATAGGCGCGATAAGCTTGTTTTGATGTCTTGCAAGTTAAGTAGTCTTGATGATCCTTTGAATTTCTTTTCTAATTGCGAGTGCACAGCTCGGCTTCTCGAAAACGAAAGTGAGGCTGGTTGATGTATTTGTTCTTATGGTTGCAAGTGTGCTCGGCTTAAAGAGTGACTCTTTTGCAAGCGTTTGAGCTCGGCTTATTGAATGACTTGTAATTGTGAGCGTTTGAGCTCGACTTTCTTGATGATGCGAGACTGAGCTCGGCTTCAAAGCTAACTGCGAGGATGAGGTCGGCTAAATAGTTGACTTGAGGCTGGACTCGGCTTAAAGTAATTGAGATCAGCTTATGATGTGAAACTAGGTCGGCTTATACTGCGAGTGACGGTGAAGTCAACTTGTTGAAAAGAATAGATCGTCATTTTAAATGGCTGATTTGAATAGAGACCGGCTAAGTACCGAAAGTAGCTATGTACGTTCCGGTCGGAGACCGATTTGTTAATGAATGTTGGAGCTCGACTTGTTGTAAGGAGAAAGATTCACGACAGGAGTAGATCGAATTAGTAATGGCTTCCTCGAGAAGTTGATGACGTCATCAGAGATCTTCCAGAATATTCTTGCAATATCTAATATTTTTCTTTCCGTTTATCGAGGAAAAGCAGAACGGCGCGTAGAGCGAAGCCGAAGAGTCGCGTAGGTCGGAAACCGAAGCGTCACATTTGCTTTATAAATACCGGGTCTTTGCCGCGGGTTCACCATTCTTCCTCCAGAACAAAAAGGTAGACTTCTTTTCTCTCTCATCTTGAGTTTTTACTTTTGCGTCTTTTATTCATTTTCCGGCAAGGTCCGCCGAGTATCGTGTTATATTTCAGCGTGATCTTCGATTTCAGCGAGTTTCTCAGTGATTAGAGGTCGACTTTGAGACTTTGTAAATGTCTTCGAAGAAAAACATTTCAATTCCCCACCTGCGAGACGAGAGTGATTCTGATCCAGATGATAACCAGCCTCTGATAAACCGGAGGCTTAAGCTCTGCAGCCGACTAGAGGAAGCTCAGTCTTCCCAGATCGAAAGTGAAAAGGACCCGGTTGTACCAATCGTCACTGTGGAAGATGACGAATGGTCTGAGGAGAATTCCCCCAATTATTCTGGTAGGCGGGCTGATAAAGCCGAGACTGTGGAAGAAGAAGAGGAAGATGAAGACGTCGAGGACGAAGATGATGAAACGGAAGAAGTGGATGATGACGAGCTCCAAATTCCAAGTTCAGTTAGGCGAGCAAAGGGTAGTAAACAAAGAGGAAGACGTCAAAGAGGACCTCGGAGGCCGAAGGCCAAAAGGGGCCCCGAATTCTTCACTTGTGGCAATCAAAGCGATATTTTGCCGAGTTGGAGTGACGCCAAGTCGATTCAGGTGATGAGGTCCTGGTGCCGTATCCCTGAAGAGGTCGAAATAATTATTCCGGAGCTTCACGAACGTCCTTGGAATTGTCCCCAAGGATATGTGTGCCTGTACGAGTCGTTCTTCCTCGAGGGATGTCTTTGGTTTCCGCTACCCGAGCTGTTGGTCGTCTATTGTCGAAAAAGAGGTATGGCTTTATCCCAATTAACTGCTAAATCGATCTGTCACTTAATCGGTCTGCTCGTTCTTGCGGCCGAGGCAAACGTCGGCATTAGTAGCCAGTTCTTGGAGGAAGTGTGTCAGGTTAAGCGGGTTAAAGCAGCACTCTTCTATGTCTCCATGAAGCCGAAATTCAATCTCATTACTCACGAAAGGGGTGATAATCTTAAAGGATGGCAGAGGCATTACTTCTTCGTGAAAATAGGCGACTTGACTTCCTCCCTTCCTGCTAATTTTTTCTACAGGAGATGGGTCGCCGGATATGGTAGTCTTCAGTTCGGCTTCATTGTTGTTGTGATATTTATATGTTTCTAACCGTGCTTCTTATGTGCAGCTATTCACGAGACATTTCGGGCTCAACCAAAAGATTTTGCCGAGAAGGTCGACGCAATTAAGAAGTTGGGTCTTCAGAAGTGGCCGGAGATTCATCAATCAAGGATCACATCTGCCCGAACAAAGCTTTTATCCGGTGTGTGATTGCCCTTCAAGTTTTTGATTTATTTTGCTAAGTATTTCTATCGGTCTGACCTCCATTTATTTTCCTTGCTCATAGGTAAGTGGAAATTGTCTCCGGATCGTGTTGATCCCATTACTGAAGAAGAAGAAGAGATTATGGCTCCGGTAAATTTGGATGATGGTCCGAGCTTTGCAGGCGAGCTCAAGAAGAAGAAAGCTTCAGCGACCAAGGATAAACAGGCCGCCCCTGTTTCAGCGATGGCTGCTGATAAGAAGGAGCAGGTTGCGTCGAAGGGCAAGAGTGCTGCCTCTTCGGTGGTGAAGTCGACCAGTAAAGACAAGGCTGGAGAAAAATCGGTGGAGATCGCTGCTAAACTGGCTAAGTCTTCTGCTTCCTCTGTTCCAGTTTCCGGTCTTGAAAAGACGAGCATAATCGACCTGATTCAAGACAAGGTGGATGGTCCACCGAACCCAAAGAAGAGACCGACCCCTGATGTTTCAAAGGGTGCTCCTCCGGCGAAGAAGGCCAAAAGCACAACTGTTTTTAGCGGTCTAGGCGAGATTCATTCGAGTCCTCGCGCTTGTGCCGACTTGTTCCGGTCTATGGGAGGATCTTCTCATCCCATGCCGCCTCCAGGGGAGATGGAGAACGAAGATCAGTATCGAGAATGGTGTCAGCTGATGGTGAAGGTATCGTCTTTGATATTCCATCTGTTTTTTTGTGTATCATTTCTCATTATGGCGTCTTGACTCAAAATATGTTGCCGTTTGTAGGCGGGCCGAGTAATGAACAACTTCTATGAGAAGTTAAACTTCAAGGCGACTCGAGCTGAGGAGGCACTCCGAGAGGCGTCGAAGATAGATAAGTCTCTTGCGAATGCTCAACTCGCGTACAACCAGGAGCGTGACAGAGTGAAGGAGCTGGAAGCCGAGCTGGAGCAAGTAAAGGTGGAGCGTAATGATTATATGATAAGGTGTGTCAAGGCCGAATCGGAGAATGAGCCGCTTAAGGTCGAGCTTGAGGCTCTTAAGAAGGAAAAGGCTGAAGCCGCAAGGAGAAACGAGGAAGAGTGTAAGCGACTTAGGGCATCTAGGGCGGCCTATGTTTCCAAGGAGCGTCGTATTAAGGACGAGATTACCAAGGGTTGTCAGAATATTTTTGACAAGGTGAAGACGTTTCTTGTCGACATGAAGAAGGCCGCTAATGTCACGTCTTTGTATAGGCAGGCCAAAGGTACTCGCGAGGCATTGGAAATGCTCAAGGAAGATGGCGAGGCAATTCCCGATGAGAAGATTGCCGAATTTGCTGAGTACGAGAAGCAGTACAAAGAGGAGGCCTTGCAAATGAGTATTATCGAGCTTCACGAAGAGGAGTTGGATGTGCAGAGGGTCATTGGCGGGTTGCCGCTGGCGGACCAGGCCGACGTGTTTCCTTATGGTTCAAACGACGGTCTAACTAATGATGAAGTTGCCTTAAGCATTCCTCCGCCGCAATTGCCTGAAGACTCCTCTGTTCAGAAGACGGCCTAATTATTGCGCTTTATCCTTTTGTGTTTTGTTGCTCTTGTTTTTTGTAGACCGGGTGTGGTCCGTATTCTAATATTTGTATTAACAATGCCCGGAGGGGTTTTTACTCGCACATTTTTTTGCCGAGTGTTTATGTCGATCTTATGTGTTGTTCCTTTTGGCGATTACGTTTAATATTGTCGGCGATCCTTATTTTAGATGTCTTGAATCGATTGTGTAAAATATATGCTTTAACGGTCGTCCTTGGAAACTTCGATGACTGTTGAGCCGAACTAGGCGGAAATGTCTTAAAGAGGTTGATGTTTAATACGGCATGTTGGAGTCGGACTAAGTTAGATAACTGTAGGAGTGAATTGACTTAGAGAGATTCGACTCGAAAAGGCGGGAATTTTGTAGTAGTGGATCGGCTTACTGTGCGAATCTAGGTCGGCTTATTTGGCGATCGTTGTCTTGATTTTGGTAAATCCGGTCCAGCGCAGAACGTCTTCTGCCTTACCCGGACTAGATTTACCTGGTGGCGAACTCGAAACTTGGCTGGTGGCAAGTTGGTCCGGCTTACTTCGTTCCAAGTGTTTTGGTAAGAAAGGTGCGGGACTGGCTCCGGCTTTAGGTTTTTTGGATGCAACTTTAGAAGAAGTCGACTTTCTTTCTAAGAGGTCGACTTATACTCTTACCTAGAAAATGTCCAAGTCAGGCCCTGATTTTGCAAGATGTGCTCGACTTATTTTGTCTCAGGCGACTTGGAGCGGTCAATGCGGGAACTGGGCCCGGCTTTTAGGTTACAGATGCGAGTTGCGACCTCGACTTATACTTCCCCCTTTTAGATGTCTAAAGTCTGGCCCCGATTGTGCGGTTGTCGACTTATTTGTCTCGGGCGACCTGATTATTTTTGGGACTGGGCCCGGCTTTGTCTGGATAATGTTCCGAGAGGATCGAATACCTGGCCAGGGCATCGAACATCGTAAACAACTATCGGTTTTAGGATATTTAGACTGATGTTTGTATGATGGAGATCGACTATTGAGTAAGTGAAACGAGATATGACTGTGATGAGAAATAGAGCGGCGTAGCTCGATCTTCTATGCGAAAAGGTAAATTCTATTTGGCCAGGGGGCGACGTAAGAATGCGAGATTGAGCTCGTCTTTGAGATATGACTGTGATGAGAAATAGAGAGACTTAGCTCGATCTTTTTGTGAAAAGATAAATTTTACTTTGCCAGGGTGTCGACGTAAGAATGCGAGACTGAGCTCGACTTTGAGTAATACGAGGCATGATGCTCAACTTTGAGATATATGAGGCACGATGCTCAGCTGACTTTGAGATATATGAGGCACGATGCTCAACTTAGATAAATGTGAATCTTAAGTAGTCGTGAAGAAAAGGTGAATAATGATTAGAAAAAACTTATCTTGGTGGAAGATGATGTAAACCGGAGGTGATGTCGTAGAGGCTTATCGTGATGAGTGATCAGAGATAATGTTGTTTAACGTTGAATCTCAGTTTTCTGCGTTTCTGCAGGTTCGAATGATTTTGGACCAACTTCCAAGTCGACTTTCATTCTGATTGATGATTAGTTGGTTTCTTTAGATTCCTTGCAGCCAAATCTTGTCAAAGACTCCTTTAGCATACCTCATTCTTTTTTTTTTTTTTTTTTTTTTTTTTTTTTGTTTAAGCTTGAGTGTCTTTTTCTTGCTTAGCTCGACATACTATCATCTTCTCGTAGCTCGAGCGTGTTTTTGTGTATCTCGGTTGATTGAAGAGTGTTCTTGTTGTTGTATCTTTCTTTCATTTTGTTTGGTAGATGTCTTCTACTAACTTGAACGTTTTTCTTCTTCTTTGGTCTGTTCTTTTTCCTAGCTGTGAGTGATGAAATCATTGACAAGAACCAGTATCTTCTTCTTTTAGCTCGGTAAACGAACATCTTCTCCTAGCTTGGTTAGTGAGCATGATGGTTATAGAGGCGATCAAAACATGGTAGGAGTGATGGTGTGCTCCGACAACAAAAACGACGGCCTGGATTTGGACGGCGGTGATGGCTTGAACTTTTTGATATTCACAAGTCCTCCTGTCGAGAATTATGAGTTGTGGGATCCGTCACGATGAATAGACGAGCTCGAATCTTGACTTTGTGTCATTGTGGCCGTGTTTGTGTAAGCTTCCAACTCGGAAAACAATCATTTTGGTAGTTGAAACAGAGGAGCTGAATGAAGGTGTAGATAAAGCTTGTTCTGGGCGGAGCCAGGCTGATTATCTCTTCGCCAACGTGATGGTGATGATGGCTTCTCATTCGTAACGTTTTGATGACGGTGATCCTCATCTTCTTAGTTTCTTCTTGTTTCTATTATTCTCAAAAGGTAAACTTCTTTGTAAAGTCTGCACAAGCTTTTGTGATTGTTTCAAGTGATTGAGGTTTTGAATGTAGTAAACTGATGTGAGCTTTGTTTTGCCTTCGTAAGTTGCTTCAAATCACGTTTGGGTGCGATCCCTGATATCACCAGCTGATCAGAGCTTCTTCTTTAACCTTTAGATTTTTCCTTGTTCTCACAAATTGATGAACGTGGCAGTGCTCTCTCTTTTTTTTTTTTTTTTTTTTTTTTTTTTTTTTTTTTTGCCGATGACGAAACTCTGTTATTTGTAAAATTGAGTTGAGAACTCTCTTGTGTTGGTGGAGCTAAAGCGTTGTTAATATGCAATCTTGGTCTTGGTAGAGCTTGTTCTTGACGAAGATATGCTCAATTGGCGAGTTAATGAAATTGTCGGTCTCGAACTTTGGTAAACGTTGGTCTGGTGCTGTGGTGTACGATTTGCTTAGCAGCAGATTCACAGATGCTGCGATACAGGTTGGATGATCTTGACGATGGAGACGAGGTCGGTCTCTGTAGAAAGATAACTCTTGGGGCTTTTCGTTGAGATGTTATGGGTCTCGTGGCTCCTTGTGGTTCATCGGGAAACTTGTTTAGAAGCTGGGTGATTAAATTGCGACGGATCTGCGTTTTAGGGTTTTTGACAGATTGTGTCGGTCTCACGAAAACGGCGATAACTCTCTTGTTACAGTTCTGATTGAAGCAAGGTCGGGTTCTTTGGAAATCCGAGTCTCTTGGCTTTCCACAGATAGGTTATAGGCCACCTGGATCGATGTACTCCGTCGGTAAAACCCCCCGCAAGTAGGCGGCGTGGATCTGCGTTTTTGATTTTTTGACAGATTGGGTCGGTCTCGGAAAAATGGCGATAACTCTCACGTTACAGATCCGATTGAGGCGAGGTCGGGTTCTCTGGAAAACTGACTCTCGGGACTTTCCATAGATAGGTTATGCGCCACCTGGGTCGTCGTACTCCGTCGGGAAATCGCTCCGAAAGTAGGAGGTCTGAATCTGTTGATCTCTATGACGAATTGAAGGTTGTGTTGTCATCATCGTCGAACTGTTGGGTTTCTTGCGTGAAAATCTCTTTAATCCCCACAGACGGCGCCAACTGTTGAACCTCAAAATACCGGTCTGGATTCCTTGGCAACAAAGTAACTTGGGGTTCAGAGACAAGAAGCTTCAGCTCAATCGATGACAAGAAGGATTAGGGTTTATGCCGATGTCGAATTGGAATTTAGGATTTGTGATGATGGGATAGCTGCGCCTTGTTGAAAGGCTGCCTACGTACCCTCGAAAAGGGATCAAGCCATTCGTAGTTCATATTAAAGAAGAGCCGTTTAGGCGAATTAGGGTTTCAGAGTCTTCTTGATTGCTCTTGGAGAGCTCAATGTTCAGGATGTTCCCGATGATTCGAGATGATTCGAGATGATCTTTGGAGAGGAGCGTAGCTCCTTATTTATAGGGATTTGAGGAGGTTTAGGGCTTCTTTTTCCTTGTTGAATTAGAATTGCCTTTTCGTGGAAGGTTTCCTTTTCGAGTTCGATTTCCTTTTCTGAATAGATTTCCTTTTCCGAGCTGATTAAGTCGGTTAAATCTTCATGGGCCAATTCGATTGGGCTTTGAGAGAAGTCGGTCTTGATTTGGATCGGGTTATGGTAAGGGTGCTAAACCCGGTACCAACACATCCTATTTTATGGAAATATAATGGTCCATGAAGAGAGTTTAAAATATTTGATTTGACTACATATGTCACCAAAATGCATTTATCTTTTCTGTCAACCATCCTGACAGAACTCCAGAGTTAAGCGATCTTTGGCTGGAGCTGGAATAGTATTAGGATGGGTGACTTATCGTGAAGTCATTTCCGGTATTGCGTGAGTGAGGCCAAAATACGGAAAAATATCATGTGGTGATTTATAAGGATATTAAACAAATCTTTTGAACCTTCCGAGATAACGCACCAACGGTCGGAATGTTACATGATATGAAGCTCATAAAGCTATTTCTTTAGGCATCACATTATATCTTCAAATTAAGGGCATCAAATATAAGAAAATGTGTATGGTGTAGTGGTTTAGTGAGTACCAAAATTCTAAGAAGTGGACCGCATACATGGTGTAGAAATTTTTAAATCTTTAACCAATAGACCAAGGGTGTTTCCACATCAGAATATCAACTAAAAAAAACCATTAAAGATAAAAATAACAAATGACAATCTCTGAAATTTTATTAATTTTCAAATATAAAATATTTTAACAATGTTTAATAGCCAATCAAATTGAATTAAAAAAAATTTGAATCCCAATTATATTATATTAAATAATTTTTTAATCATCATATTTCACCTATTTAAAAATACATCATCACATCATCTTTATTAATAAAAAAGCTAGATTGTTTTATGCATATGGTGTAATTCGATTTTTTAAAAAATGAATATAAATTGTTGAATCTATTATTTGTTGTCATATTTCCATCAAGGACATTCAGAAACAAAATAATCATTAATTCAAATAAAATAAGTTAAATTTTGCAATAAAAAAATATAATAATCCTGAAAAAAATATTACATAAAATAAAAGTATTTTAATTTTTAAACATAATGGTTATTATGAAGCTAATTTTTTATTTATTTAAACAAGGCCTCAAAATCAATCCAGCTCAAATGGTAGGTCGTTAAAATGATAGTATAAATACAAAAATCCTACGAAAATGTAAGGTGTTAGATGGAAACATATTCACTGTGTTAAAAACTGATATCATTCCAAAATTGATATTATATGCAAAAATTCCTTATTTAAACATAAGAGTCTGTGGTGTTAAACAATCTAAATTCTCTATGATACTCTTTTCCTATTTATTTACTTTTTATGAAAACTTTTTCACTTAAAAGAAAACATTATAATAAACTTCTCTAGGATAATAGTGAAGAAAACCATATAATAAGAAGAAAAAATAATTAGAAAAGGATGACATGCCTGTAGAAGAGTGATAAAAAAAAATTCTCTTTATAAGAAATGGAAAAATATACTTTTACTTCTTTATTAGCACTATACTGTAATATATTACCATTTTATGAAAAGTATGCTTCATTCCATTCCATAATATATAAAAATGGAAAAGAAGAAGATAAACATGTATAGTGACATGTAAAATACGTATTATCTACTTCTCATGGAAAAAATGAGAAACGTTTTAAATGGGAAAAATCCTTTATATCAAAATTGAAAGCATCTTATTATCGAAAGAAATCAAGAACTAGATTGGTAAATAACCTGAAATTATAAAAAATCAAGGCTGTACATGATTAAGAAATATTGTATATATATACATACACATGTGTGTGTGGTAAAATTCTTATGTATCTCGTGAAGCTTTCTAGCTTGATTTGTGAAACTCTATTGCTCTGAAAAGATGAATAATCATCGACCAGTAAATGTGTACTTGAGAGTGAAAAAGCCCAGCAAAAACACTAGAAAAAGTCAACCAAAACCAAAACCACAACCAAAACCAAAACCGCAAGTGCATGTGCAAGTGTATTTCACAAACGAGGACGACTTCAAAAGCCTTGTTCAGAAGCTAACGAGTTATGAATCATATAAGTTTTTACCTCAAAACCTTCCAGAGCATCAGGAGATGATACCGGAGCCGATTAACCGGGACTCAGTGACTCCTCCCAGTCCCATGGCGGTTCAAGATGATCCTGATGTCTTGTTGTATATGAATTATCTTCAAAGCTTACTTGAAGACTCATCAGAATCTAATGGAGATAACCATTCCCAGCAACCATATCATATGATTGCTCAAGCTCCTAACCAATCAAATGGAGACCATTTCCAGCAATCATTTGATGAGGGTCATTCTCATATGCTTCCTCAAGCTCACTTTCAACCTCAAGCTCCTAACCAATCTAATGGAGACCATTTTCAACAACCATCTAATGAGTATCATTCTCATATGCTTCCTCAAGCTCACTTTCAACCTCTAGCTCCTAACCAATCTAATGGAGACCATTTCCAACAACCATCTAATGAGTATCATTCTCATATGCTTCCTCAAGCTCATTTTCAACCTCAAGCTCCCAACCAATTAAATGGAGACCATTTCCAACAACCTTGTAATGAGTATCATTCTCATATTCTTCCTCAAGCTCATATACTTCCTCAAGCTCATATTCAGCCTCAAGCTCCCAACCAATCAAATGGAGACCATTTCCAACAACCTTGTAATGGATATCATTCTCATATGTTTCCTCAAGCTCATTTTCAACCTCAAGCTCATTTCCAACCTCGAGCTCCTATCCAATCAAATGGAGGCCATTTCCAACAACCATCTAATGAGTATCATTCTCATACGCTTCCTCAAGCTCATATTCAACCTCAAGCTCCTAACCAATCATATGGACACCATTTTCAACAACCATGTACTGAGTATCATTCTCATATGCTTCCTCAAGCTCATATGCTTCCTCAAGCTCATATGCTTCCTCAAGCTCCTAACCAATCAAATGGACACCATTTCCAACAACCTTTTCGTGAGTATCATTCTCATACGCTTCCTCAAACTCCTTTTCAACCTCAAGCTCCTAACCAATCAATGCCACAGTCCAATGGTGTTGAACCGGTCATCATGCCAACTTCTTTTCCCTCTTCCTGGTTTAATGGCTCTCTCCAACAAATGCAAGATCCTTACTCAATGCAATCAACAAGAGGTGATTATCCTCAACCACAGACTCCAAACTTCACATTTTCGTCTATGAATCAACCTGGAGTTCTTGGTCCAGATCTGGACTGTGGTGATACATCTCATTCTCATATGCTCGCACAAGCTCATTCGCAACCTCAAGCTCCTCAACAGTCAGTGCCTCACTCCAATGGTTTTGAACCAGTCATCATGCAACCTACTTTTCCCTCTCCCTGGTTCAATGGTTCGCTCCAACAAATGCAAGATGCTTACACACTGCAACCAACAAGAGTTGAGTATCCTCAACCACAGACTCCAAACTTGACATTTTCGTCTGTGACACAACCTGGAGTTCTTGGTCCGGATCTAGACTATGTTGGTCCCGAGATTTTCGATGTCCCATTTGAAATAGAATGATAATGCATTTTTCAATCGTGAAATAATTTTAAAATGTAATATTTTAATGATATTAAATATCATAAAAATCAGAATAATGTTTTAATTAATAATAATAATTATAAAATATTCCCAGCATAACTTTACGAAGTGTTTTTAATGTATTTTCTCCTTGTAACTCTTCTAATATTTTGTTTGTACCTCTACAAAATTATATATATATCAGTACTACTCGTATAACTGGTTTTAGTGGCACATTAATAGAACTAGAACGACTAATATAACTGGCAGTATGATAATGTTGGTTTCTTATTGGGTTTATTTGCTGGATGACTAAAATTACTTGAAGAAATTAGGAAAATAATTTTATTGGGTTTCTTATAGCATGTGTAGTGGTAGTCTCTTATTAAGTCTCTCACCCATAAAAAATTATAAAATAATCAAAAAATAAAAAAAGAGACTATGAGAGACTATGAGAACTTGTTGAGAGACCCATTTGACACATGTCTCCCACTGCAGATGCTCTTATAAGTAACTGACGTTTTTAGAGATTAAGAAATTTCAAAAATATCCTCAAACAAGTGGCTAGAAAATGTATAATGTAAGATTGTTATCTATGAAAAAACAATGCTATATAAAAAAAATAACTTGGCATTAAAAAAATTAACATGTTATGTGAAAACAAAATATGTAGTAGAAATGAAAAGCATGCTTGGTTTCAAAGAAATAGCAAGTTATCTTTTTCCCCAAATATCAAAATATCTTAAATTCGGTGAAATATTAATCATTTCTTCTCTTTAAAAAAAAAAATTCATGTTATTCCCTACATTACACTATTTTATTTTTAGATTGTTATTTTTATATGATGCATGATATGTTTAAATGGTTTGTGATATTTAAAATAAAAAAAACGACCACGAAAAAGGGTATTCTAAGGTTATTTGTTACAATTCCTCTTTTTTATTTATCTATTACACACGACTAAAAATAGTATTTGGTCACATTAATACAATTTAACTACGGTGGATATTATTCGAATTCGAAAAACAAAGATAATAAATCATTACTATGGATATTAATACATTTTAACTATGGTGAATATTATTCGAAGAAAATAAATCATTACGATGGATTTCAAGACATTACCTAGTTTTTCCTCTATCATGATGTTTTAGGACAAGATATTTTATAAGCAATGGATAGTGATGATGACGACATGAAGTTCTCAGTACTCTTTTGATACTACATATATTAAAATATATATTTGATGAAATTGAAGCACAACACCAACAATATTCTCATTGGCTTAAGATATATTGCATACAAAGTTAAAAACTAATGGGAGAAAATACCAAATTTGATAATTTTAATCTAAAAATCAGAAACAAGAGACTGAAGAAACAGAGAGAGGGTAAGAGAAGCTATTAGCATATTGAAAGGAGAGTGTCTGTCCAGGACTAAGAGGTTGACCATCGTTGACCAGACAATCGTCGTAGTTAAGTCGCCTGAAAACTCTAGGGTTAACCAGTCTTACAGAGCTGAACCAGCCACAACTAACGTGGATCTCTGCGATACTGCAACCTGAGTCACAAGCGTTGAAGATCTCAACTGTATATGCAGGAACTCCATTTGGAAGTGGAACTGTCGAGCCTTGGAAGAGAACAATATCTTCTTTTGAGCAATCTTGTCCAATCCTGTTGCTCCCATCGCCAATATCTGAAAAGAATGTCTCTGAAGATGAGTCTTTAAGGTTTGTAATACATAAAAATAGAGAATATGCAAGGAAATGTGATGAACAGTGTGTGAAAATGTGTCTTTAGGGTTCTTAAAACATAAAAAAACAGAGATTAGTGAAGCCAAACAGTGTGTTTGAATTACCTGAAGAGAGCAGAAGCTTTCTGGAAAAGGCGGTGCGATTTTCGTAATTGGATATAAAGCTTTCCGCGTTAAGAGTAACGCCTCTTCCATCATTGGAACCTACAAAGCCATTGGTCTTCACAGCTGCAACATCCATATATGGAATTGGTGTACAGAAAGAAGAAGAAGAAGAGATATGTTATAGATAAGAACTTACACAGAGCAAGAGACAGTAACAATCCAAGACCTATGAAGAAGAGCCAGTGTTGGAATTGGTAGATGTGTTGTTCCATTTTCTTGCAATAGCCAAAAGATGTGGAGGCTTCTTCTCTTAGATGTAAACGTTTTAATAGAGGCATGCATGGTGGAGACTGTTGACTGTTGAGAAGATAGTTAAGAAATGGAAGATTGTGATTGCATGCATGTCTGTTGGTTCCCTGAGGTATGGACCAATCCTTCTGTTTCATCTCAAAAAGCTTATCTACTCTACCTCGAGATTCAGACAAAACATAAAGGGATTACCAATTGTTTTGAAAAAAGGCTGACTTAAAGTAGTTGAGTCATTTATTAAACATAACCATAATAAAAACACCTATCAACAAATCAGAGTATCATAAGTCACTTCATCTGGAAAGCTTACAAAAAGTAGTGATTTATAACACTAATAAATAATAAGTCAACCATGTTTTCCAAAAATCTTTACTAGTAGACATATTGCAGTTATAGAGACAAAGTGGTCTTCTCTAAGTCTAGTCCAAAGATGAAGAGTGGACTGTAGAGCAAGAAAGGAGCTTGTTACAACAAGAAAAGGTTTAAAGTGATGTATAAGCTTTGGTTTAGATGATAAATGATTCTCTAGTGTACTCTTATAGTTTTGTTTGGCTTATCAGAAAAACTGTTTAACTCCTTTTCCCACAGTTATCAATACATTTTAAAGAACATAGAAAATTTCAAAGTAAGCAACAAGAAGATAGGGTCTCACTCATGTCTTTGACTTAGATGTTTGGAGAAGTTTCATGACAGTCAAGATTCCCCCCCCCCCCCCCCCAAGAGTTGGAATATGTTCTTCTCTCTTCCTATATGAAAACAATTACCACTTGTTTAGCAAGAAATATAGTTTTTGGAATACAAATGGATAGTGAAAACTACGGTTCCGTATACGAAAGGATGGTAGAAGTCAATCCTTTATGCTTCTAAGTCGCGCAATCCCATTCTTCCAAAATCTTGAAATCATATATTGTGGTGTATGTTTGTAACATTAGGCAACAGTCTTTAGAAGAGGAGACTATAAAATAAATCCCAAGCATCTTCCATTTTACAAGCCTTCAATGTTCAAGGATGGTAATGTGGAAGATGCATGGGATTTATTTTTCCGTTTCCGGCTTTCACAATCCGAGAAGACAGAGAGTTCCTGAGTTACAAAACACACAAAAAAAAAAGAAAAAGATAATATCATATACTAAAAGCCAAGAATCCATTTCACTGTTTAGAATATCACAAATGTTTTTCTCTAGCTTACCATCATCAAGTACTCTTCTAATCTTTACTCTCTTAAGAGTTGCAAAAATCCATTTATGAGATTATTATAAGTCACTTCGTTTAAAAAGCAAACCCTTTAGCTTTACCAAATGCAGTGACTTATAATACTCTCATAAAACAATCTTGTAAACATCTTCTTCCCCCAAGAAAACATCTTCACAGAGTAAAACACCATCATAATTCTCCATAAAAACCAAAAACTTATTGGAACAAAAACAAAATGTAAAGGCAAAAATGAGAAAAACAGTTTTGGGATTTACTTTAGACGATGAAGAAATCACTTCATCGTTGACGCAGACCGTAATCGCAATGGATCGATTCATGATTTAGCATCCAAATTTCTGTTTCTTGAGTAAAAACTCTGTAAACGGTGTACGGCGTACCCTAAAAGAGTTCGTTGAGTGGAGGAGTGATATATTATAGGGCTAGGAGGATTATTAGGTAACGAAACCGGTTAAGTGACGGTTTAAACTTGTCAACCTGGTTTAATAAAATAATCTGAAAGAACCAGTCTCAACTAATACTAAAGGGGTGTATTGGAGTTAATATTTAGAGATTTAATGAATTTTAAAATGATTTTGTGAATTAGAAATTTTGTTATTAAATTTTCGGAAGTGTTCCTAAAACTATGAGAATTTGATTTTTGTGTTTTTAACTAAGAAATTTCATCAAATCTTAGTTGAAAGTTGAAATTTTTAAATCAAATCCTAATTACGTTTTCAATAACACAGGATTTAATTGTATATTTTAAAATCATTAATCTAATAACACTACATTTTAAAATATTTTTTTAAATTTATGTTTCAATAACACATAATTTATTATTTTAATTCAAATATCTCCAAATACTCATTACAATACATCCATAAGACAGGTTGACGTTTTATTCATAATGGTCTAATGGATGTTTCAATTTCAATTAAACCCGACGGTTTTAAACACCCAACTTATTCATTCAATAAGTTGATTTATTTAAATCTTTATATTCATAATTTAAAACGAAATCGTTCATATGTATGCTTTTTAATAAAACAAAGCTACAATTACAAGCCCCATTAGATGAGAGCTCAAAATGGAACTGTAGCTCTGTTGCAGAGACAAGAACATTGAACAACAACAACTTCGTCTGATATTACAATTTAATTCAACGCATGTTCTCCCTCCTTCGGACATATCTAGTCCGGTCGTGGTACTTTGGTTTATCAGAGCTTCTCTGTGTCGTTAACTCCGTGATCTTTCTCTGTCTCTCTGGAGGTCGTTGTACTACTTCTCCATTCACAAACAGCTCAGCTACAATACATAGTTGAAGAGTTTCATTAAACAAGTTATAACCAAACTTAAAACCCTTCTTCATCTCTCTATCAACAACATATACTCAAACAGAGACACTTTATAAATTTAACCCTCATAGCTTCACCAACCTCACAAAAGTAGCACAAAACCAGATTTTGATGCTTAAATTGAGAGCAGAAACTGAATCCTAGTTCAAAGCTTATGTCTTTAATGGATTATTAGAACAGAACAGAGAACTACGAAAATCACTGAAACTAAACACAGCTTATGTGACTAACCTCCGTAATCTTTGTATTCTTGATCAACATAAGAGTCTGGTAGAACAAAAAGAACACCAGGAATTCCTGAAACACATAAACAAGAAACAAGAATCAAGAACCATACAATACCATTACATAGCTCAAAATCCAAAAATGGTGAACAATGAGTTGAGTTTCAAATACATTTTACCTTCAAGTTTATTTGATGTCTCTTCATCAATCTCACAACCAAATCCAAAATACCTTTCACACGATACATTATATATCTTCTTCTTAGCTTCTTCCTCACTAACATAAAACAAACAAACAAACAAACAACAAAAAAAAAGATTAATTTTTCAAAATTAACTAAAGCTTTAATCACAATTAACTAGTTTCTTCTTCTTCTTTCACCTTCCGAGAATTTTGGCTAGGGTTTGAACATAACAATCAATCATTTGCTGCTTCGTAGCGTTTTCACCTCCAGGTTTATCCATAACGATTAACCAATGCTCATAATCACATCCAGGAAACAACGGAGCCATCTCAGTCGGAGGTCGATCGCTGAAACTCGAACCGGATTTAAGCGGCGAGTACGATCCACCGGACCTGTCCATTCGTGTTCGAACCGTTGTGAGACGATTCAAGGAAGAGATAAATCCGACGGCATGAGAGATTGTTGGAGTGGATCGATGGGAGAGGAGGTAAGAAGGAGAAGGAGTGGTTGCTCCGGAGGTGGAGAAGAAGCGTTTGGTGACGCGTGAAGCGGTGGAACGAGCTAGGGTTTTCGCCATTAAAGGGTTCAGTGTGGTCTCAGAGTCTGAGAAATGATGAAGATTAGGGTTTAAGCGAAAAGTAAACCGTACGATTGAAAGAGATGGTTCTTTAATTAATGGGCTGAAGTTTTTTTGGTTCTTTAACTAATGGGCCAGGTTTTTTTGCGACATAAGTAAAAAAGTCCAATAGGTAAAGAGATGTGAAGATGGGAAAATGGGTAAAATCAATCCAAACTATTTTTAGAATGTTTCTTTCTTGGAAAAATAATTCTTACCTACACGAGTTATTGACCGCAGTATACCTACACATCCGAATTAATTTAATATTCACAAAACTATACGAATTATTGACTTTGCATAGTGACATACACGAACTATTATGTGACATGTGTGCAACATCACAACCATTACTTTTTGATTTTTTCCAGTGTAACGGATAATTTTCCGGTAACATTCCGATAACTGGCAAAATCTAACCCGGTTTGGTTAAATATCTATCATTGTTACTGTGAAAAATAATTTACACAATCAGAGATAATAATAAAAAATAAACCAAAAATGAAATCAAATACCGGTCAAAAGAGAAACCAATGCTGAAATCAAACATAAACATGTCCTAAAACTGAATGCAAATTGAAAACAAACATGAAACAACAGTTAAGCAAAACTGATCGTAAAATTTAACAAAAGTGAAGCAAAACTGGTACTAAAATGAAATAAATTTGACGTCAAACTGACAAGTTAAAATTAATATCAAGAAGATATTTAACCAAACCGGGTTAGATTTTGCCGGTCATCGGAATGTCACCGGAAAATTATCCGTTACACTGAAAAATTAAAAAGTAATGGTTGTGATGTTGCACACATGTCACATAATAGTTCGTGTATG
The DNA here is from genome assembly GCA_963667165.1 of Barbarea vulgaris. NCBI lineage: Eukaryota > Viridiplantae > Streptophyta > Magnoliopsida > Brassicales > Brassicaceae > Barbarea > Barbarea vulgaris. The sequence goes on from OY763889.1 coordinate 18,088,316, forward strand.
TCACTATGCAAAGTCAATAATTTGTGTAGTTTTGTGAACATTAAATTAATTCGGATGTGTAGGTATGCCGCGACCAATAGTTCGTGTAGGTAAGAATCATTTTTCCTTCTTTCTATCCAACTTATGGTACTATATATTTATCAACTTGAACTATCTAAAAATTTAAATTTTAAACTTGAATCATATAAAATTTTATCAATTTCAACATCTACCTAAACAGTGTTACTTAGCCATTTAACGGTGCTGAGTCAGATGATTCATGGCGTACACGTGATATCAAAACTTAGTAAACGATGTTGATTTAAGTTAAAAAAAAAAGAAAAAATATGAAAAGATGATGCATCCAAGGATCGAACTGGAGACCTTTTGCGTGTGGACAAAGAACCCAGATGCATTCACCATTTGATTTGATAGAGTAATCGAAGAATACAAAACCATCTTTTTAAATGATTTGGATATAGCAAATCGAAGGATCTCTATGTCGCTACCTCATCTTGAATTCAGTTGTAGGAGAGAACTCGCTTGGAAGAAGAGGATATATTAAATCTTTGTTCAATTGAACCAAAAAGTCAATGTGTCCTAGTTGTTTAAAGAGATGGATTCTAAATTCAATTGGCTTCGCCGGCGCAAGTTCGAATCTTATTTTTTGACAATTTGTTTTTAGTTTTATTAACTCAAAACGACTTCGTTTTACTATGTTTCGATGCCACAAATTATCTGACGCAGTACAGTTAAATAGCTAAGTAACACCATTTAGGTAGATGTTAAAATCGGTTAAAATTCATATGGTTTAGGATTAAAATTTAAAATTTTAGATGGTTTAGGTTGATAAATGCATGGTACCATAGGTTGAGGAGAAAAATACATTATTCAAATAGTTTGGATTGATTTTGGCCATTTTTCCGATGAAATGCAAAGCGCGCAGACACCGCCACCGTAAAAAAATAAAGGCTCTCCCATATGTAAAGCTAGATTAGGGGCCGCCCATCTAGTTTTTTAATTTTAAAATAAATTACATTTAAACAAAAACATTAAATTTAAAATTTGTTGATATATTTTAAAAAAATTTTAGAATAAAACAAAGAAAATATTTATTTATATAAGTTTATTTTTATATGTAAATAAATTAAATTAAATTTGTATAGTATTGTTTCATTATAAACATATTAAAAATCTATACCACATTCAGTACTTTTAGGTTTAATTTTATATCGGTTTTCAACCGAATATATTTTCTATACTCGCACTTTCGCTTGTCTAAGTCCTTCATCATTCATTGTCTCCGGGTATTTTCCGACAGCATCTTCTACCTTAACTCTTACGTCACCGGCGCTCGATTTTTTATTCATATCGTGGACTCTATTTTTGAATGTGTGGTTTTCGCGGTTTCCTTTTTTTTCCGCCTTTGAATTCCCATCCATCGTCATCTTCAATCTCCAGAAGAAACTCCACTGCCATCTTCCCTCTTTCGGATCCAAATTTGTGTATGAGAATTGGTTCCAATGGAAGCAACTCTGCCTCTTGTTTCGACTTTCCTTTGGGAGTGAACAAATCTAATTTTCTTCCATTGGAAGAGATCATTTACATATTCTTTTTTTTTTATGGAGAAAATATTGTCTTCAATTTTTCTGTCTATTAGAGGTGTTGTATTTATGATTTGTACCTGAGAATACTATATCGTTTCCAAACCAATTTATTATCTTGTGCCAAATACTTCTCACCAAAAATTTAATTTTATTATTTTCTATGAAATTTGTGATTATGTAATTGATTAAATTTCTAGCAGTTAAATCATTCTTATTATTTATGATGATAAACTTGTTACTAAAAAAAGTATGTGTTAGTGTGTCAATCTCTTTAAACATTTGATCCATGATATTATATAGATTTATATGTTAATTTGATCCATTAAATTTGATGGATTCATGGGTTAACCCAATATTTAACACTTTCCAATTAATATAATAACTTATGTTGAATAATAGTCAATAAATTTCTAGTTCAAATAATTAGAAGACTGTGGGAAAAATTATTGGAGCTTAAATGATATAAAAATCTAAAAATCTAAATTTTAAAAAGAAAGCTTAAATTTTATTGAAACAATGATTCAACATGTATAAGAAAAATAGAAAGTAAAAAATTATCTATTTTATTATTTATTTATTTTTCTTTTTTGTTGGGCTTCTTTTTTGATTAAGGAAAATAAAATTTACATGTGTCAAAATGTCATCGATTAAGTGGTACGTATCGTGATCTCGTTAATTATAATTTTGACATGTGTTGAGCTCTCGTGAGAGAAATCAAAGTTTATATAATAAGATATCAATATAAACATTGCAAAAAAAAAAAAAAAAAAAAAAAAACACTTTGCCCACGATGCAGTGTAGAAGAACGCTTATGCATTGGCAAATTAAAAGTATAATGAGATATAATTATTTTTTTAGGGCTCATGTTATCTTTTTCTGATAAAATTGATAACTCAAATAAAATCAAGAAAGCTGAAAGCAAGATGAAAATAACATCTCTACGCAAAGATGATGTTGTTGAAAATCTGGATATATATCTCTTGTTCTTTACAATATACATCGTCGACAATATATAGAGAACATCGTTACAGTTTCGAAATTGATATTCCTAAGATAGATGAGATTTGCTAAACAGATTAGAATGAATAATAAATATTCTTTCAGATGTGAGGCAAAAACTTGAGATTTCAACAAAAAATGTATATTATTTTATATCTTAAATGAGACATAAAATAAAAAATTTAAATTATGTATGCACCATCACTGCACCTTTTGTTTGATCAAACTCATTCATTTTAATGACGAAATGCGTCTTCCTTAAGAAAAACATCACTGCTAGGGTATTATATTATAAATTTAGGTTTTTCTTTTAAAAGAAGCTTTTTTTTTACCTTCAAATATATTTTAATGTAAATAACATGTTCATTTACTTTCTTACACTCACATTTTTAAACAAAAAAAGAATTCCAAGTTTTGTTAATACAATTTAAATCAACCTCTAATTTTTTTGCAGTAAAAAATCTCTGATTCAGAAAATAAGAAGAGTAAAATCCAAAAAAAAATACTAAAGTCTTTAAAACCATTTAGAGATAGACGAGTGTATACAAAGAAAAACACTACAACAGTTTAGTCAAAAACACTTGGACATATTGGTGAATTCTAGGACCAACAATTTAGGTGTAGTATCTCCTCCTTTGATCAATGAAACAACATAAACAAATAAAAAGTAAGTATATAGGTAAAGAGAAGAAATAGAAACACAAAAAAAAAAAAGACATACTCACTCACCTTAGGAAGTTGGGAGTATACCCAATTGAGCCCTCTAAACTCAAGTATTCCAAACATTTGAGTCTATGAATTATTTTTACCACCTCATTGTTGACTATCTTCACTTGACCAAGAGTGAGATGACTCATCTTTGTACAATTGTGTATAAAGGTCTCTAAAGTGGCATCTTTGATATTGTTAGTCTTATAATACTTCAAATCTGAGTAGGATAGATGCTTGAGTTTCTTTGAGTGCACAGAAACCAATACCAAGAGTTATCAATTGTGACACCTCCTTTACAGGTAGATTCTCCCCTAAAAAGAGAAAGGGAAAACCATGAGATCTGGTGTATTAAATAAAGTATTTGGTGCGATTTGAGCTTTAGTTAGATTTGAGATGATTTAGTTGAATTTTAGTGAATTATAAATTTTGTTATTAAATTCTCTGAAATATCACCTTTAACCATTAGAATTTTGATCTTTGTATATTTAACTAAAAAATCTCTTGGAATCTCACCTAAAATTTTCAAATCAAATTTGCTCATACATTTTAAAATTATTAATCCAATAACATTAAATTTTAAAAGATATTTTAAAATTCATGTTTCAATAATACATTTCAATTAAATCTCTCCAGATGCCCACTTCAACATATCCCCTTAAGCAAGATTGAAATATTTCTTTCTCAAAATATTTATATTATTCTAGAAAATTAATTAAAGGTACATTTAAACTCATACATCTAACTAGAGACGAACATGAGGCAGTTGCTCCTCTAAAGTTTTCAAAACTAGCATAATTTAAAAACTTAGTTTAATTTGTAGAAGTTTATAACAATGTATCAGGTAAATTTTATCTTTAAATCCGCTCATGCATATTACCTCGGGGGACCAAATATGAAATATACAAAATTGGTAGATAATGAAAATTTTGTAATTATGAAATCAAACGTGAATTATCTCAAATCATTAAAAAAAATTAATTAAATAAAAATAAATAAATCAACCAAAATGAAAATATTATTGTCGTGCACTGCACAGTGCACACCTAGAAACACCTTAAAATTATTGTTCATTCGGTAAGGTTCTTTATGTCAATCGAATCAATGTAGACTCTCATTAATGATCCTGTTCTTGAGTCAAATTGTTTGTCATCTAGTTTCTCCGTTTCTCAAAGATCCAGTTTTTGAATCAAACTAATCTTTTGTTATCTACTTTTCCGTTTTTCAAAGAGTATCATTCTAAGATTTAAAATTTGTGTTACAATACATGTCATTTTTTATTTCAATGTATGTTAAATAAAAGATTTTCCTTTTACCTCTGCTATTTTTAATATATCAACCAAAAAGTTTGTAATAGAAAATTGAATAGTTTTCTTAACTTGTATTGATATAATATCGAATAGAGATTTCTCGGTATAAACAGACCAAATGGTCTAAACCACAAAAATATGGATCAAATACAATTATGATGTTTCACATCATGAAGGTGGGACTGGGATGGATGGATAATAAAAAATGATACTCCCTCCATTTCAAATTAGTTGTCATTTAAGGTTGTTTCACACATATTAAGAAAACATTTAAATTATCTATTTTAACCCTAATTAATGTTTATTTGATTTTATTTAATTGGTCAAACATTAAAATAATAGAGATAAAATTAGTTTTTTTACCAAATATTTATATTGGAAAACGAATTTTAACTTCTAAAATGACAATTAATATGAAACGGAGGGAGTAATAATTATTTTAATTATTTTATGTATTGTAGAATGGATAAATTTCAAAGGAATAACACATTGGAAGAAGCTGAATGTTCAGCTCTTATATGAACTCTTTAAGTAACATAAGGACTAGTACACAAAAAGATTGAGTTTGAAGATGACAATTTCAACATCAATAAAAAAATAGACAATCAACGACTTTCAAACTAAAGCTATATGGAAAACTATGTTCCATAAAATCATATTTGTCTATAAGCCACATCAACAAAATATTTGCGCCAATCAATTAGCTATAGATCTACGTAGCATTAGAGAAGGCTTCCCTTTCACACCGTTGGCAAAAAGAACCATTGCCCCAGCTTGAATCTCGTTCAATCCATAACTTGTGCAATCCCATCTCCAACTGAGACCACTCAGACCGATCTCATCCACTTTAAGTTGTGTCCCAATTTTTTTACAACTATTGTAATACATGACCATTTTTTTTACAACTATTGTAGTACATGACTGAATAATTCTTAATAAAGTTTTTAAAAGAAAAAAAATAAAGAATATTGGTTTTTTTTTTAATTTGAGTATAATTAAAAACCTCAAATGACTCTTTAAAAAATGGAACAAATATTGATTTGTGTCATATATATCCGTTATCAAGTAGAATGGCTTGTTCTAGAGTAAGGTAATTAAACAGATTGATAAATTCAGCTAGTTTAGTTTCGGACATCAACAAAGATCTCAACCTTTATTTGATGTTTTAATTACACCAACTCAACGCCTTAATTACTTATTTAACTTTTAGAACAGCCTAAGAAATTAAAAATCCAAGGAAATAAGTAAACGTCCCAAAACTATACTCCGATTAGGAAATAAATACAAAGATTAGATGGTATCAGTAAGGACGATGATGATGCCCCGTCGGAGGATAAACCGATGGAGGCACGGAGGTAGCTCCGGGAGGATAAGCCGCCGGAGGAGGCATAGAGGTAACTCCGGGAGGGTAAGCCGCAGGAGGAGGCATAGAGGTAACTCCGGAAGGATTATTATTCCCGTAACCATGTCCCATGACTGGTGCCGGAGCATGCATAGGCTCGTGATGAGGTAAGTGCGGACCACGAGAAACATGGTAATGAGATTGCTTAGCCATAAGCTTGTCTTCGGCATGAGCCCCTTTAGCCATGTGCATATCCATGTTAGCCTCTGCTTCTTTGACCTTTCGCCGCTCGTGTGCTATCTCTTTCTCTTCTTTCGTCCGTGCCATGGCCTTCTCTGCCTATTATCATTGAAATATTAATATCAATCAAAACAATCCTTAGCTAACAATATTTTCTATAAAGTATTTATTAGTATATTTTGATTAGAACCTTCTCGTCGGCTTTTGCTCGACATATGGTAAGCTTCTCCTTGGCTGTACTAACCATATCTTTTAGCTTTTGTTTCGTCGATTGCATTTTTTCTTTATTTTTTTTTTGTTCTGTTTTTCGAATTACTAGTATTGACTGGTTCGTTGTCTGGTTTATATAAAAAGTATGAATGAATAGCTTCGTCGGTTCAAATTAATGCCACGTGTTATAATGTCGCCATGTGTCTTCGTTCAATTTCTAACATTCTAATTAGCTGCCACGTAGAGATGGTTAGCTGGCCGAATCTGAAATCATCCAAGCCTAAGCCGGAAAATAGTAGGCGTATTTGGCGGTTTTACTGGCCGGTTTAGCACGATTCATCACCTAGCTATTTATTGAATTTTTGTGTTCTAGGTTCGATTTTCCTTTAGTATGGAAGGTTGTTTTTAAATCGGAATTTTCAAATCGTGCATCTTTCGACCTTAATCTCCTCCAGTATATCAAAAAAAAAAAAAAAAAAACTATTTAATTGAATAAAGTAGGCTATAATTTATTGTCATTCATGAGTTTTAAGCATAGAGCCTGATCTAATATGTCAATTAGTTAAATATAAAAATAAAAATCTATGATTGTGTTTTTTTCTCTCTTTTATTATGAAATTTCTGTAAATTTTTTTTATAATGATGTAGTTTTCTTCAAAAGAAAATTAATCTTTTTAGAAAGAAGGTCAGTATGGAAATTCAAAGAACGAGAAATAAATAAAATAACAAAAGACGTAAAAGAGAGAAAAGAAAGAAAATCGTCTAATTCGGATGCATGTAAAGGCCAAAGTTTTGGTGAATCTATTATCGTAATAAGTTCTTTGCAATCTGTTTAAAACGTAACATCAAGAATGTGAATATTTTTCAAACATCTCATCCCTAAATAATTAAGTGAATTCTATTTCCGCGTGTAATGGTGATAAAGATCGGCATGAGCACTCTTAAAACTTATGTTCACGAGAATACCGTTTAAATTCACGATCCAACCATGACCACTATTCTTGTCCTTCATCTACCATGACCCATCAAACTGACACAAGTATAGCTGATTAATCTCCGGCTGGTGCATGGGTTCCTTGAAAAAGTTAGATGACTTCAGAACAAAAGAGTACTATGCTGAAAAAAAAGTTTCACACTTTAGGGGCGGTTCGTTTTTGCATCTGGATGCAACATCTGGATGCAGATGCAAGATGTTGTTCGTTTTGTTACTTTTAGTTTTGCATCCATATGCTGAAATGAGATGCACATCTCAAATATCTAGATATTTGAGATGATGAACAAATGAGCTTCCAGATGTTGCATCTGCATCTCAAAATCCAAAAGTCTAAAATGCCCTTGAATTCTAACAAAATCATTTTATTAAACAATATTTCATCATTCATACTAATAAAAACATGTATAAAAAGGACATGAATATAAAAACATGTCATGTTTAGTCATTTTTAATTAGTTGCATCTGGATGCTATTACAAACTCAAAAACGAACAAATTTGCATCCAGATGCAACATTTAGATGCAAAAACGAGATACATAAACGAACATCATTTGATGCAACATCCAGATATTGAATCCAGATGGTGGATGCAGATGCAAAAACGAACAGGACCTTAGTATAAATCTCTTAAGATGTTCACATACTCTTAACATAAGAACTCTATGATTTCTAACTCGTACAAGAGTAACACACTACTCTCTTAATTAAACTCGAAATAAGCTAACATTTTGCTTTTTCGACTCTGCAAAAACGGCAAACTTAAACTATAAACCTTGACTCCAATTTTATTATATTCAAGGATCAAGTTATTGTGACTTGATACAAAAGCCTCCAAATCTTCTGTAAATCTTCACTTTTCTACTTACTCAATCTTCTGCATATCAACTATCAAGTATCTTTCAGTTGTTAACTGATCCACATCAGCTTCTTTATACGGTTAAGTCCACGTCATCCTCTAGACTCGATATTCTCAAGGAAAAATATATGGCGCTGAAGAAATAGAAGACAATGGACTAAAGTGATAATTTGGCTTAATTATACAATTTTAAGGAATTTAATGATGAAATCTGGAGAAATAGAGCTGAATTTGGCTTTTTTTTTTAGTGGTTGAATTGACCGGTTGAGACTTCGATGACTATTTATAGTTTCTAAACCGGAAATAACAAAACCAAAAATCCCTTCCGGTTTATGCGAATGGTTGGTCTTTCGCTAAGTCACATAGAACACACTCTTATCTTCTTCAACCTTTCGACTCGTAAATCCCCGCGAAAATCAAAATCCCCCCCCCCCCCAAAACAAAGATGGCTCTGGTTTTGCCTTGTACATTTTATACTTCGTCTCAGCGAAAAATTTTTCCGATCAATCGCCGATTCCGTCTCGGAGCTACGACTTGTGAGTTCCGAATTCCAGTGGAAATCTCCAATCCATCAGATAGAGGATCGTTGGCTGTTCCTTCGCACAAGGTCACTGTTCACGATCGACAACGAGGAGTAGTTCACGAATTCGAAGTTCCAGAGGTCAGATTTTGCTGTTGTTGCTGTTTATGGATGATCACATCATTAGCATAAGATACGAGATTATGAGGAATGATTATAACTTTGAAATTAGAGAATGTTCATAGATTGGTTTAGTTAGATTGTGAACTGTATGCTTTAGATTTGCAATGTATGCTATGGAGTGTGGAGTTGAGATTCAAGTATTGTATGGCTATGGATTCAATCTTCATTGCTATGGATTTGGAGCTGTTTCTTCTAGCTAAACTAATATAGAGTCTACTTAGGTTTAGTTGCTCAAATGCGTTTGTGGAGGAAACTTAGAATGAGATCTTTCTGCATATGGATCTCTTGGTGTAGTTTTGTGTAACTATTCTTAGGTAGTGTGGTTGACATAATTCATATCTATGTGAATTGCAGGATCAGTACATATTGCATTCAGCTGAATCTCAGAACATTACTCTTCCCTTTGCTTGCAGGCATGGTACTGTTCTCTCTTGTCCTGTTTTCAGTTTTTGTTGCTAAGACCTTTGAAAGTGCGTTTATATGTTTTTCCTTGTCGTCTACATGTACCGAATATTTGAAATTTTAGAGGTGATGTAGATGATTATGATAGCTAAAGTAGAGTCTTAATGTTCCTGTGAGATTTACATGTTAAAACTTAACAAGTATGCTTTGGCTAAGCGTTCAACTTAGTAATGTGTCTCGTCTACAGTTAAGAGGTTTACAATCTTATGTTGGCAGGTTGTTGTACTAGTTGTGCCGTACGTGTAAAATCTGGAGAGCTGAGGCAGCCTCAAGCATTGGGAATATCAGCTGAACTTAAGTCTCAGGTAATAATCTCTTTACCTTGTGCTTTAGGAAGGTAGGATTGTGATGTGGCCAGAAACACAAGTATCCTGGAACTACAGAGACAATTTGTGATGATAATAGTCAGTGTTTGTGACAAACTAGGACCAACTCTTATTGGATCCATGAAAACAATGCGAAGCTTCAACCAATTAGTTAGTTGTAAGATTGCATTCTCCTAAGTGAATCTCATTGCTTGACATTATACAATGTCAAAGACTTCATCTTCTTAGAACTCAATTAAATTGAAGCATAGGTAATAGTTTTAAACCCTGTGGGTAGTAATAAGTGTGCTAATCTTTTACACAACATAGTGATTTTGATTTCGGTTTTATCTTGAATTCTAAGCTCTGTAGCTTATACATGCAGGGGTATGCACTTCTTTGTGTGGGTTTCCCTACATCTGACCTTGAAGTAGAAACACAAGACGAGGACGAGGTAACTTAATTATAAGATTTTACTCTTCTGAAAAAATCCACAACATTACTCGTATTCTCTCGTTTCATTATAGTTACACAGTTCTAAATCTTATCGAACACACAGGTCTACTGGCTACAATTCGGAAGATACTTCGCTCGTGGACCAATTGTAAGTTCTCAGAGCCCAAAAAAATAACCTTGGTCCCAATCATCTTATTATCAAGATTCTAAATCTTGATCGGCATTGGGATTTTAACCGTTTTATCGATGTTACATTGCAGGAAAGAGATGATTACGCCCTTGAACTCGCCATGGGAGACGAGTAGAAACAAGTAATAAAACTAATGCAAAGTGAAACGTTCTGTATTAGAAGTGTGACTAGTGAGTGTTACTTTCTTAAACCTGAATCTCGTGGTACATCCTCGTAAATCTCTTAGTGAAAATTCGATGATATTCCGATAAAAACTTCACAATAATTCAACATATCTTGAAAAAACTTATAAACCTTTCAACCATAAACTCCCAAATTCGAACATGGTTTTGTTTGCATATCATATAAACTTTAACCCTTGGTTTTAAGTAATGGTCAATAATTCAATTTTTGGATGTGGAACACATAATTACATATATATATTGTGGTCCTAGTGAGAGTGAAAGGTAATGCTTTTATGTCCGTAAGAGATGATGATATGAAGATGACAATGTGGGGCTATATATTATATGCTTTTGGTATATGATGCTTTGTTCCTTTGTTATCTAACCAAAAACTTTATTCTTATGTATTTAGAAGAAGGTCTAGAACCTTGCAAAAGAATATACCTCTTTGATATTTTTTTTCTTAGAATTGGTCTCTTATGATATAACGACACTAAACCGATTGAAAAAACATTCACCAACCCTTTCCGTAGTGATACGTTACTGTCTCAACTTCTGTCTGCAAAAACCCGAAAATTCTGGTCTGGTTTAGTTTGGCATTTGGTTAAAAGCTGTCAGATTTTCATTGGACTATTCGATGTTTGATGTACTTTCGAGTATGAATACATTTTTCAACTAAAGTAATTTGGGGTCCGATTTTTATCTTTTGTTTCTGATTGTTCTATGTATGTTTTAAAGTTTATATGTTTTACTATTGCGAATAAATGTGGCGAAATTTAGCGAACAAAACTATTTGCGGACTAAACCATTTAAATTTTAGGACATACAACAATCAGCCGTGAACTATGTTTATTTCTTTGTAAAATCAGTATATAGTTTATCTGCGGTGGAATGCAAACGATTTTATCTGCCATATTCGCCACATCCATTCGAAGCCATGTTTCTTTTTGTTTAAGCAAAACATAAACATTTTTTTTTTAACATAACATAGATACACACAAAAAAAAGAGGGCAATTCTCAAAAATAGCACAAAATGAAGTTTTTGTGACATTTTTAGCTCAAATTTTTATTTAAGACATAATTAGCATTTTTATTAAAGGGTAATCCTAACCTCATATTTTTAAGGTTTAGGATTTAGGGTTTAGGGTTTTCTAAGCCCTAAACCCTAAATTGTACCCCCTACCCCTAAAAACTATACCCTAAATTCTAATATAGTCAACCCAAACCAAAAAAATTAAATTATGAACTTCATAAAATGCTATTTTTGTACTAAATAAAAATGTGAGCTATTTTTGGAACAAAAACTTGTTTTGGTGCTATTTGAGGGAATTTCTCAAAAAAAAATCTCTGTGAAAAATATTAAATGGTATTTGTATAAGAACAAAATATATTTTCTAATTTTAAACAACATTTTGTAAAGAAATATTATTTTCATTGATTTTAAATTTAATTTTAAAACCGACGGTTTAGCTCAAATATCTAGAACAATTTCTGCTGAGTTTTTTTTGTTGCCAACCTCCAAATCAGGCAACGAATCCAGAAATCATATTATTTTAATTTAATATGAGGTTGGGGAAAATAATGTTTGATTAATTTAGTATTTTGTTTTAATATATTTTGTTGATGTAGGTTTTTACAACAAACAAAATTGTTTGAAGCATATATATATATATATATATATATATATTTTTTTTTTGATAAAAGGGTATATTTGCAATAAATGTAGGTTTGTGTTAAGTTGCTATAAATGTCGTTTTGGTATGGAGCAAAAGCTGGAAATGAAACGTTACAGTATTTGATATGGTCAGAGAGACTCATAGATTTTTAGGCTTTTAGCCATTAGTTTCTGGTAACTGATGTGACATTGATATAAAACGTGTATAGATATAGATTTGGCCTACCAAATTCTTGATCTTTTGTTTTCTTTTTTACCTTTATCTCTAAAAACACTTGTTAGAAGCAATTAATTACGTAGGTTGTGTTAAATTGCGTTTTGGTGTGACACAAAAAGCTGGAAATGAAACGTTACAGTATTTGAAATGGTCATTAGTGTTTTTTTAGGCTTTTAGCCATTAGTTTCTGGTATAACTGATGTGACACTGAACAGAAAATGTGAATATAGTTTTGGCATGCCGGAAATTCTTGAACTTTTTTTGCAGTAAACACCGTTTAAAAGCAATTATTTTTTTCGGTTACATACATCATTTGACTAGTCAAGAAGAGCATTAAATTCTAAAACAAACAAAAACAAATTCAAGAGATATATATCGTAAAGTCACGTGAATCTTATCCTCCTTCTTCTTCTTCTTCTTCAAAAAAAAAAATTGATATTGAAATCTCCAAACAAATGATTTTATATAAAATCTATCTTTAATGTTGCCGTGATCCAAATGAACGAATAGACTTTTGAAAGACACTTAAACCAACCAAAGATTAAGAAAAAAATAATCATAGGCACAAACCCGTGAAGTCCATCGTAATTATCCGAAGAAAAGGATTAACATGGAATTATTCAGACTTTAGTCATATCGAGAGACAAAGCTTTTTTCGTCTTTGTTTTATTTATCACTTATCCATCGTACTGTCTTTATTTTATTTTATTTTGTAACTAGTGACAAAAATGTTATTAGCACAAACTAATAGACTACATGTTTTGGTCCCATATATTATTGTATTATCTTTGGGTCACTTTTGAAGTCTACAATAATTGTAAATGAAATCTTTTGTGCTTAAATACGTTTAAGTAACTACATGTTTTGGTTCATATATATATATATATTTAACATAGCATTTAGCTTTATTTTATACGTTGATGCATAGTGTTTAATTAAAACAATTTATTTTCTTCAACCATAAAAGTTTAGCTTATATTTCTGAATGACTCTTACAAACCGGTGAACCAAATTTTTCTAAAGAAGAAGGAAACAAAAAAAACCAAACATAGAAACTTCAAGAGAGATAGCTCTATACAAACGGACAAAGACACCAAAGTCGACGAATTACATATTTAAATTACTTCGGAGAATATTTTCACAAACTCATAAACATATCACCACCAGATTCTTGATCGAGAGAGACAGAGAAAAAAAGATTCGATTCTTCCTCTATATTGCTTTCAACTCAAATTTTAACTGTTAAACTTCTGATCAGTCCCACTCGTTGAAGCCTACATGCAATATCAAAACCATATCAACCAAAATCAAAAACATTAGTAATATATATGAAGAAGCATTATTATTTAAAGAAAAAATAGAATCGATTTTTTTTTTTGTTTTTGGATAAAGAGAATTATACTAACCCCAACAGGTGTGGCAAAGCTACAAACAGCACATTTCACAGTTCTTGCTCCATATTGATACATTAGTAGCATCTTGCAGTTTCCACAATGTACATGTGCTACCTGATTCGCTGATTCAACATGCAAACACAAAAAAGTTGAATTAGACCCTCAAATTAAATTTTAAAAAATAAAACTTAAACTGGTCTCATTATTGATTCAAACTAGACCCACCAAACAAAAAAGAAGCTGAAATATAAAGTTTTTTTTTGTTTTTGAACAAAAACATATAATTAATTGAATTAAACACCAAATATAAAGATAAAAATTTGCATGTACGTATATAAAATGTAAACCTTCATGGGCGAGATTAACAGTGTGACAACATGAACAATGAACACTTGTAGCTCCCCGAAGATACATAAGAAGTGTATGGCATCCTCCACACACCAACTGGGCCATATCTGTTCCTGCATTGGCTTAATTATATACAAACAAAAAAATTCAAATTTCATTTTATCCAAAAAAAAACACATAGAATATATGTTTTGTGATTATTACCCGGTGGAGGAACGGCTGTGACAGCGTTACAAACGGCACAACAGACGGAGGTTGCTCCGGCAGGATACATCAGAAGGTTTCTGCAACCTGAACACACTATTTGGCTTTGCCCACTTGAACTACCTCCATAATTATCAAAAAAAAAAAAAAAAAGTTTAATCCATGAATAAACCAAATGGGTTGTGTAAAAACTTATCAAAAATCAATTTTTATTTCTTAATGATTATAGAAAACTTAAGCTTTTTAACAAACATTCTAAAACAAAAACAGAGGATTTTATGGATTAAGAAGTTTAGTGTTTTGAGAAAAGAAAATACCATTTCCCGGCGGAGGAGGAGCTATCGCCGGCGCCGGTGGTGACGGGTAAGGAGCAAGAGGAACCGGCATTATTTACAGAAAGAAGAATTATAGAAAAAAGAAAAAAAATGGATGAATCTCTAAGCTCTATAGCTCTCTATATATATAGATGTGTATATAATATAATAATATGGTTTCCCTCTTTTTTGATGTTTGTAACGGCTTAGAAGAAGAAGACACACCTCGTGTTCCTCACTTCTTCTTCTCCCATTTCTTCAATTTCATCATCTTCTAAACAAGCACACAGAAACAAAAAGCAAATAAATCTAAGAGTTTTTTCTTAAAAAGAAAAAATAATATTAATTATTTTTAAAAAAGAAACAAATACTTTATTTTGGAAAAATGATTGTAACGCTTAGTTCTTTTCATAAAAGAACAAAAATCAATGAACTTGAAACTTGAGAAACATGTGAAGACTACCTACTTTGGGGTCACACCATCAACATGAAGAAGAAGAAGCTCTTAGACTACTGCAAAATTGTGGAATCTCGTTTTGTATATTTTTGCAGTTACATAACGTTTGGGTGTGTGTATGTATTGGGAAGTTTGGAAAGAGGAATGTATATTGCCAAAACTTTGAAGATTGTATTATTATAATACGAGGAGTGGGGCAAACACACACCCTCTCTATCAACTTGACTTTATCAATAAAAAAAAATATAAAAAAAATTAAGAAAACAAAAATGGGAAAACACACACCCAAACGTTATGTAACTGCAAGCAAATATATATCAATGGAGATTCCACAATTTGTAAGTAGTCAGAGAGATTTTCATGTTGATGGTATGACCCCAAAGTAAGTAGTCTTCACATGTTTCTTAAGTTTCAAGTTCATTGGTTTTTGTTTCTTTATGAAAGAACTAAGCGATATCTTTATTTTTTTTTACAAAATATAAGTATTTGTTTTCCTTTCTAAAAAGAACTAATATTATTTTCATTCTTAAGAAAAAATTGTTAGATTTGTTTTTTTTTTTGTATCATTGTTGTTTCTTTGTAATTGTATAGATGATGAAAGTACAGAAATTGCAGAAGAAGAACTGAAAGAACACGAGTGTGTCTTCTTCTTCTTCTAAGACATTAGAAACATAAAAAAAAGAGAAACTATTATTATATTATATATACTACATCTATTATATAGAGAGCTGGAGAGAATAGAGATTCATCCTTTTTTTTGTTTACTGTTGATTGTGTAAATAATGCCGATTCTTCTTGCTCTTTACCCCTCACCTCCGGCGTCGGCGATGGCTTCTCCTCCGCCGGGAAATGGTATTTTCTTTTCTCAAAAAACTAAACTTCTTAATCCATAAAATCCTCTGTTTTTTTTTTGTTTTAGAATGTTTACTAAAAAGCTTAAGTTTTCTATAATCATAAGAAATAAAAATTGATTTTTGATAAGTTTTTACAAAACCCATTTGGTTTATTCATAGATTAACTTTTTTTATTTTTTAATAATTTCAAAGGTGGATCAAGTAGGCAAAGCCAAATAGTGTGTTCTCTTCTCAAGAACTAAATTTCTTAATCCATAAGTTTCCTCTGTTTTTTTTAGAATGTTTGATAAAACTTAAGTTTTCTATAATAATAAGAATTAAAGATTGATTCAAACTTTATAAAATAAAATGGATTTTTGATCAAAATCCATTTGCTTTATTCATGGATCAATTATTACAGAAATCCATTTGTTATATATAAGAAAAAATAAATATAAGTAATTTGGGTAAATAACGTAATTCTAGATAAAAATTAAAAAGTGATATTTCACCAAATTATTTTGGGAAATAACTATTTTTAAAAGAGTAAAAATGATCAAAATAACCTTGGTCTAGAATTATTTGGAACAAGTATTTAGTGCGGTACTTAGAATATTAGAGGGCTAAGGCAAAAAAAAAAAAATTGTTTTATATAATTTTGATAATAAAAAACATGTATAACTAAAATTTTACATATTATTTTATACTAAATTAGAGAAAATCAATACTATTTCACAATATATGAAAATAATTTCATACTATTTTCTTGAACTATATAGTTTAAGCTATTTTTATAATCTATTTTCTTAGTTAACATTACTTTAATATATAAAATACTAAAATTTTAAAATATTATAAATACTTAGTACTATTTTTAATACGTGAAATATAATTTTAAATTAAAATAGCATTAAATATATATTTACTAATATATTTTAAAAATTAAAAATTTAGGGCCTAAATTGCTTAAAATTTAGGGCAAATGCCTAATTTGTTACAGATGCCTGAGTATTCTTTGAAATCAGTTCGATACTTTGTAATGTTGATAACGATGGTGAAAGGTTAAAGCTGATTATGATCTTGGTGGTAGTGTTTATGACAGAGGTGGATCTGGTGCGAGACAGAAAGATTCATGTGGTTTTAAGAAATAGTGTTGAACATGTATAAATAACTCGTTAATATTATGAGGAGTATCATCTCATTTGTAAAAATAACAGTAATAAAAACATGTTTATAGAAGAAATAGCATGGTATTTGAAAATATGTATTGTGCTTTATAGAAAAGTAGTTTGTTAAAAGAAAAAATAGTCATCAACGTGGGGTTGGGCTAGTTGTTGAATATAAAAAAAAAACTGGAAACATAGGCACTTAGGAGAGCACAAGTTTGATTTTTGTTGGGACAGATAAATTATTAAAGATCGATCCTGGATCTAATAAATGTAGTATAGGTCTTGGCCTATACTAGATTATCAAACAATAAAAAGAAAAAATAGTCTAAATAACGAAAAAGTCATGAAATTTTGAAAAAGTAGAAAGAGATACTTACTTTGGATGGAGAATTTACCCTTCCTAAATCCGGTCTTCATCTTATTACTTCACTGATGTTCCGCACATCAATTCCATTCCTGATCCATCATAATCGAATTCTCATTTTTTCTTGCCGTTTTTTCTTTCACACTCACCAACTTTCCACCTCACCTCCGTCCTTTTTTTGTCGTTAAAATTCCGGAGATAATAGAGAAGATTGAATCTACAAAAAGTGATTCTGATACAATCCTGAAAAAAAACTTATAAGAAGAGAAAAAATGAGAAATTTGGTGGCTACGGTGCAAGGGAAAATGAAAAAAAAAACACATGAGAAATAAGAATGTAGAAAGAAAAATCTAGTATTTTAGCAAGGGATTCGGTATTTTAAAGACAAAACCTACCGGAGATAAACTTTTCGGAAAAGTGAAAAAAAGAAAGCACAATTATATTGGCAGAATGGTTACTTTGGATCACGTATCGTCAGAGATCAGGATCTGAGAGGAATTAGAGGAGAACATGGAAGCAAAGGCGATCTTCAAGGATAGAAGGAGATGGCGGCGCGTGAATCGCATGTAGACGGAAAAAAATTAGGAATTTTTGTTGGAGAGCTCCGCCCGCGATGTCGGAGTAAACAAGGAATATGATGGTGGTGGTGGTGATAAGAGATTAAAAATGTGCTTACAAGGTTAATGGTAAGGGAGCGAGAATGAAGAAGGAAAACACGATTATTTTGGTCATTATCCGAATGGAGACCGTTTCACATAGTGCAACGAAGTTTTAATAGTAGCAAAACACATATTACACGTGTTTGCATATATTACTATTAGAATCACACCACATTTTTCCGGCATTTGACCCACTTGTCACCACTCGGTTAATTTTCAAATTCTTTTGACCATACGTTATGTTATTTTGTTATAATTTTTTGAATCTATTAATTATTTAATATGTATATATCTATATCTATATCTATATGTATATATATATATAGATATATATATATAGATATATTACAAATATTAAACATAAAAATGATATACTATATTATCAGTTAATTGGTACTATGATAGGTTTATGATACATCATTTTTATACAAATAAAAAAATCTTAATACTATTATTATGGAAGTATATTAAAAAAACGTACAAGTATAAAATATTACAAAAAATATTATTGAAAATATAACTAAATCTTTGAATTTATTAAGGACAAAATGACATTTAAGTAAATTATTTAAATATTATTATTTATATAATATATTATTAGTAGAAATATAGTAGGTTTTTAAGATTTGATTGGTTCTCTCAAAACCACCCGCAAACGCTGAGTTTGTGGGCAATTATGGTTGTGATTGCTATCGTTTAACACCTATATATCTCCCAAATCGCTCGAAATCTCTAGAATTCAAAACTCTTTCAAGAAAGTGTTTGCAGTTGACTTAAAACAATTATTTGATTTTTTATAATAATATAAAATTTTACAGAAAAAATAAAACAAAATGTTATCCTCTCTTAACAAATATTATCACGGTAAATTCTTAAATACTATATATATATATACATTATTTAAACTTATATATATTTATAACTATAAAAATCTTTATGGTATATAAAAAATGCTCTAAATCTCTAAAATAAATATTTTTAATTTCTTATTATAGGGTTTATTATAAATTATATATTTTTAAAAATTTTATTATAATAATAAATTTTTGATTTTCTTCTAAAGTTTATATATTGTAAATATTTTTTTTAAGTTTTAGATTAAACTCCTATGGATGTCGTTATCAACCAGTCAGAAATTTCCCAGAAACTCACATGTTTACAACCGTTTGACCAATCATTTAAGTTGTTTAAAAACGCTTGAAACCGTAATCGTCCGCTTCCACAAACTTTCTCATCCGCATTTGCACCCTATGCGTTTCAACCTATCAAACCCTTTATTAAATATATAAAATCAAAATTATATAATTGATAGACAAAAAAATTAATAAAAATGTATTAATAATATTTTATGCTTTTAAATTTAGATTTTAAAATATACTTCCATTATATTAATATTAGGGTATGTTATTAAAGAGATCAGACTATACCCTGTTCCATTTTTTTCAAGTATGAAATAGTATGATAAGTTGAACAAAAACAATTTGGCATTAAACCAAATTACCATGGACCAGACTAGGCAGATAAATAAAGTAAAACTGGAAAACTGGAAATACAGGAGTATAGTTTCTCTCTCTCTTTTGTTTTTCCAAACATACAACTAATTGTCTGGCAGTACTGAATTCATCTATCACTATGATTTTTTTAAAAAAAATATTCATCTATAATTATTCAATAAGCTAATTCATAAAAGCAAATTTTATATGCATATATATATATATATATATATAAATGTAGCGGTAAAGGGTAACCAATAATTTTGATTTATAAAGTAATAATAATAATAATATGGTTGGATATCATATCAAGAACAACTCTAGTTTGCCATTATTTAATTATCTGATGGACCCAAGATTACTTATGTTTATGCTTCTTTTTCTTAAAAAAATCATTTCTGTTTTTTTTTTCTCTCTTTTTTTCTTTTATTATCTTGTGTTATGTCAATTACACTTCACATGTGACATGGTGAGTCACGATCTCCATCTAAAAATCTTCTTTTGTATTTTTATGGATTTGTATATAATATATTATAATTCAAAAATAATTGATATCTAATTAGTGACAATATTTATGTCAAATAGATATAAAATTTATTTAAATAAGGTGCAAAAGAAAATAGAATCTAAAGCAAAGTCCATCAGTTTGGTGATCAAGTTGATAGGTCAACTGATTCTACAACTTTATCTATATATGAATGCAACTATTTAAAATAAGAATTAACATAAAAAGAAAAAAAAACTGTTTAAAATAAGGAGAAAAGACCATCTCAATAACATATAATTGCAGCTGTTACAAACAATAGTGTTGAGGTATATATATCCTTTTATTTTTTCTTTTGACACGAACAAATTTTATACAAAAAAAAAAAAAAACAAAATCATTTTAATTTATTAATTATCTGTAGGGTGCCTTACGAAGAAAAAAAACAGGCATTTGTCATAGTTATTTATTAAGCAGATTTTGGGTTCCATTATTTGGTATATCAACAAAAAAATTATTTTTGTGTAATTTTTTAAGTTAAAATTACATTTAAGAATAGTGTTAGTTATTTCTAATATTTGAAAAAGTGTTTTAAATTTTAGTATTTTATCTGTATTAAAAATAGTGTTAGTTAAGAAAATAGATTACATAATAGTGTCTTTATAGATTAAGAAAATAATGTTAATTATCTCTAATCTAGTACAAAACAATATGTTAAATTTTAGTTATGATACATATTAATTTTATCAAAAACTGTAGAAAGTGATTTTATGTTTTTGTTGCCTTAAGTTTCTAAAACTTTAAGCACAACAACCTATTAGCCAATCAAAGGCATAGTGCATGCTGATAAAATAAAATAAAAAGAATCGAGTTATATATTGGGCCTTTTAGCACATTTGTCCCACGCACGAGATTGGTGAACAAGAGGAAACTTCACGAAAAGACTCACCAAGTGCTGCCGTTACTTCTTATTTCTGACGCAAAAAGCCGACCAATTCTCTGAACTTGAAACCATTTTATCAAATCCATTGAATCTGTCACAAATTAAGTGTGAGCATATAAATTCATAAAATCAACTAATTGTGCTTTATATTTTATATTTTATCTTAAAATCTCATTATCTCATAAAATTATTTTAAAATGGTATGTATTTTCCAACATCCCAAGCTATCTTGTTCCGCATCCATAACCCATTTCCATTTGGAAGTCACAATTTGTTTAAAGTATCTAGATTTTGTTTATAGAGAGTAGAAAATGTATGATTATTACATAGGAAAGTTGAAGTTTATCATAAAAAAGAACACATTATAAAAATGCCAATGGAGATTACAAACATGAAAATACTCTACAAGAGCACATTGATACATAGACAGTTAAATAGCATGGGGGCTTTGGCATGTCGTCTTGGTGTTAAAGTTTACGAGCTTCCAAACTCAAAATCAATTGATCAATGAATTGTTCATATCTCTTATATATTATTCATGGTACTTTTCTAATTTCCGATGTAGGATATCCTTCACACTCGGCCTCACACATTCTTTAAAGAAACTAAAGTATTCTCATCTAAAACTGTTGCATGATGATTGAACATAGCTGGAACGAGTGGACAAGCATGAGACACATCCGAGAAAATATGCTTAAACATATTTTAAAAGATAGATGGTCAAACATGAAAAAAATTTGATTGTCTGTAGATTGTGATAGAGGAACAACCAAAGGAATATGAAAAGGTACAATAATTTTGAGTAAAACGTTTTAATGATGTAGTTGTTATTTTGTTGATATGTAGAGACGAAATTCTGTCTTATGTTTCTTTCCATACATAAATACGATTAAGCGATAATATTTCATGTTACTTTAAAAGTATTATATAGTTCATAAATACCGAAATATATCAAATTTATTGAAATTACTTATCAAAATTTATCAAAAAAAACTGCAATTATGTGCTATAATTTTGATTTTGTTTTTCTTATTGTAGACCGAACCGAATTTAGGTGTTTCTTTCACGTCGAACCGATTCAAAGTTCTAATTCAGTTTAATTTTGTCCAAACTGAGCAGTCCAAAATTGTAAGTCAATTCCAGGTATTTAATTTTTGGAAATCAAAGTGATCTTAAGCCAAAATCCAGACTAATTTCCAAAAATTATAGAAATTTTGGTTTTCTTATTTAAGACGTCTAGGGATGGGAAAACGCATATATATATCGAGTAAAATAACGAACATTGCAAGTATTGTTACCACTTGAATATGATAGAATTTATTGTCGAAATAGTTCAAATCGTTTATCATGCATTGGCAATCAAAATTGGTGGTGGCTGCGGGGAAATGTATGAGGAAACATTAAACTAAAAAGAAGACAAATTTTTTGGATCCAACTTTAAAATCCAAAAGTTGGCCGGATAAAACCGTGGTTGATGCCTAAATATCCCTACATAAAAGACAATATATTGGAAAAAAGTAAACATTATAATAGTAAAAATGTACATGTCACAATTAGTTATTTGATATGATGATAGAAGAACAACTGAAAGTTAATTTTGTTAGATTTATATCAAGATGAATAGCAGCTTTTATATATTAAAAGAGGTTCTAACTTGTCAAACCCACAATTTATTTCAATATTTTTTTATTTAATTAATTTATCATTTTTATAAGAGATATTCTATTTGTCAAACAATAGTAATATCATTACTAACTTTTCTGTTAAGTTAGCCTTATTTCATATGTCAAATACTAACAACTACATCAATTTACATTTAAATAATTGAAATCGATAACACATTTTCCATGTATATAGTAATCAAATGAATAATTTGTTAATTTTCAAAAATCTAAAATTATGAAACTATAAAGATATATAATAAAACCAAAATTAACAATTTTGTTATCTTTAAACGGATTTATTTTAAATACATTAATCATAATGTATATATCATACTATGAATAAAGCTATAATAAAACTAAATAACATAAAATTCATGTGTGCATAATATATCTTTAACCTAATGATAACAAAGTAATGAATATCCAAACCACTTTTGTTGAATATATAGAGTTAATTAATACGTTAAAAGTTTCAATAGTTTATTGACATATAATTTTCACTACTTTAAAAAAAAAAATCCATGAGAATTTCTGATCTTTGGTCCGTAAATTTTTTTACTATCCGAAGTCCGCTTTTAGTCTATTCCGATTTAAAGAATACCTTCCCATCCTAAAAAAAATTGAACTCGAGACACAAAAGAACCAATCCCCTTATACTATCACTAGGCCACCCCCTTTGGTAACATGAAAAAAAGAGTTTGATGAATGTTATGAATATAAAAAGAATGAAACATACTATATCATTCAATACCAATATGAAACACTCTGATTCAAAAGTAGGCAGTATAGGTATGTGGATGTGACAAAATAGGACAAAAGGGTCCATTTTGTTAGGGAACAAGAGATTTGATGTCACAGTGGGAAATCCAAACATCTTGTCCAAAGAAATTGTAAAAGATATATCAACAGAAGATGCCATTTCCAGAAGCAAGCAAACACACATAAGAAGTTCTCTCAATCTCATTCCATCACCACCAAGCCAATACATGTATGTTTGTATCTATGTCATCTACATGTATTTATGTATGCATCGACATGTAAATATGTGTGTGGGATTTGGAGGAATGGGAAAAAAAAGAATAAAAGGACAAAGAATTGGGTCATGTTAGAACATTTTTGACATTGACGTCTCTAGAGACGCTTGGATAGCCATTAAAGTTCGGCTATGGAGTTGTCCACGTCTTACTTCAAACTGTGATGGCTCAGCTTAAGAAGATGCATGCAAAAACATCTTTTGTTTTCATTTGTCTTTTTTATATGAGACTTTAGTGTGGTAAATTCTATATATATAACACAAGCCATACATAATAATTACAAAAGAGAAGAAGCACACTCTTTGTTCACATATCAATAATGGTATATACCCTATAGCTCTATATCAAAAAGTCAAAAACACAAATCCTAAATTATCCAAAAGAACAACATCTACCACTGCGCATTCAAACATATAAATGAATAGCACCAAAATCTAAGAAAATTGAAAAGACTTATAGTTTATACGAGCCCATGCCATACCAAAACATCCATCTTCTGATACAGTAAAAGTTTCGACAATAATTTGAAGCCACAAATTAGGGTTTCTAGAATACTAGATGAGCATCAAAGGGACAAAACACGTAGATTAGGAAACCAAAGCACATCTAACTGAATGTTTAAAATCAAAACATTGCCGAAATTGTCGTATAAACTAATTCCTATTTTTTTTTTGTCCTCAAGAGATTCATTTATTCATAATCGAAGCAAAAAAACATTCAACACCAAACCAACGGATCAAAACAAACATTGCAAGCAATATACCGTGCCAATAAGTTCGTTTTGTAATAAGATATTGGAAACCTGAGGTTATGAAATTTCTTTGTAAAACAAAAAATACAATCAATTTTTTTAATTAGCTTAAAAATTGAAAAAAAAAAAACAAAAATCAAAACTGATAATAACTCATAACACATGTTTTAATGCAGTAAACATAATTTTATCATAAAATGTTAGAATTTCCCTCAAATAGCACCAAATGAAGTTTTTGTTCCATATTTAACACATATTTTTATTTTGGACAAAAATAGCTTCATAATTTAATTTTTTTTGTTTGGGTTAACTTATTAGAATTTATGGAATAGTTTTTAGGGGATATAGAATAAAATTTAGGGTTTAATGTTAAACTCTAAAATCTAAATCCTAAAAATATGAGGTTAAAAGATTTGTGTTTGTGTCATAAATAAAAAATGTGTGCTAAATATGTAAAAAAAAACAAGTTTTTGTGCTGTTTAAGAGAATTGTCCAATTTAAAATCATCAATATAATATGAATTAAATTATTTATATTTCTCTATTTTATATCATCGAATCCAAACCAAGATTTAATAGTTTATTTGTTTTAAATTTATACTAGAATCGGACCCGCACGTACGTGCGGAGTTATATTTGTGAGAAAAAAAAATATTTGATAATTTAAATTTAAGATATCATTTAGTTATAAATGTTATGATGTTACATGTATATTTCTTAAACTTATCAAAACATCTACATTTACATGTATTATAGTTTGATTAGAGGTGTTTAAATCGGATTTGGATTCGGTTTTAGTTTTGCATTATTTCACTATATAACTTAGATATATCAATTTTGGAACGAACAACTTTCTTGGTTAGAATATGTAAAAAATCTTCCGTCCCAAAACCGTTTTCTTTTAAAATAATTATCCGCTCGTCAATTTTAACAAAAAAAAAGTTTTCCGTTCGGCATGTTTGTTATAAAAAAATTGGATAGGATTTTTAAATAAGATACATGTATTTTTCGTTTGAATATTTTATTTTTATAAAATTAATGGAAATCATCCATAAAATATCCGTCTCGATATAGATTCTTACCCGTCTCATAGTTAACTCTTGCCAAAATTAGTGATAATTTAAGAATTGAATTTACCGACACAAATTTTTCAATCTTGTACCGTTATCCAAAATTTTTATCCCGTTTTTTTATCGAAAATCATTAAAGTAATGTTTTTGTTACCCAAATTATCCGTTCCCGTCTCATGCCCACTATTTTCATTTCCAATACCAAAAACAAATGGACCTTTTAAAAATTACTCTATGTTTTCAAAAGTTCTTTAAATATTTTCAAAAGTTACCCAAAATTCTTAAAATACTTAGACTCAATGTGGATTCTTACTCGTCTCATAGTCAACTCTTACCAAAATTGGTGATAATTTGAGAGTTGAATTTACCTACACAACATTTCTAATCCCGTACCGTTATCCAAAATTCTTATCCCATTTTTTTTTTAATCAAAAATCGTTCGAGTAATTTTTTTTGTTATCCAAATTATTTGTTCCCATCTCATACCCACTATTTTCAGTTCTAATACCAAAAACAAACTGATCTTTAAAAAATTGCTCGATGTTTTCAAAAATTCTTAAAATATTTTCAAAAGTTATCAAAAATTCCTAAAATACTTGTCTTGATGTGGATTCTTACCTTTATCATAGTCAACTCTTACCAAAATTAGTGATAATTTGAGAATTGAATTTACCTACACAAATTTTTCAATCCCATACCGTTCTCCAAATTTTTTATCCCGATTTTATCAAAAATCGTTCGAGTAATATTTTTTGTTATCCAAATTATATGTTCCCTTCTCATACCTACTATTTTAAGTTCCAATGCCAAAAATAGACTGACCTTTAAAAAATTACTCGATTTTTTTAAAAGTTCTTTAAATATTTTCAAAAGTTACCCAAAATTTCTAAAATATCCGTCTCGATGTGGATTCTTACCCGTCTCATAGTAAACTCTTACCAAAATTAGTGATAACTTGAGAATTAAATTTATCTACACAAATTTTCTGATCCCGTACCGTTATCCATAATTCTTATCCTGTTTTTATCAAAAATTGTTCGACTAATGGTTTTTGTTATTTAAATTATATGTTCCAATTTGTTGTCGTGATGCTTTGGTTAGGCCGACTTATAAGGCAAGTTCTAGCGCTCATACCCACTATTTTTAGTTTCAATACTAAAAATAGACTGACTTTTAAAATAGCAGATTGATTTCGTTGAATAACGATATTAGAGTAATTAAAATTTAATTATCGTTTTTGAAAGTCTATGTAGTTAGTAAAATGAATTACTTAAAAACTGGTATAATTTTAAAAAATAAATCACAAACATTCATGATTATTCGAATTTTGATTCATTTTGGTTCTATTTATAATATGTATTGAACTTCATCCAAAAAGATTTTACCGATGTGGAATGATCAAACTTTATCGATTATGTAATTTATGTTTGTTTTGAAAAATTCAAATCATCATGTTATGGAAATCTCGTAATTTTATATAATAAATCTTATATTTCTTTTAACTAAATAAATATTTCCATAATTTTTAGTAGAAAAATTCATAATTAAATCAATATACAATATTTCCATAATTACATATAGTACAAATCTTATATTTAAATCTTTTGATTCTATGATTATTAGTTTTGATAAGGAAATAAGTTCAGATTGATATGAAAATCAGATTTAAGTATTATAGACCCAGAAATTGGTTAATTTTTTTTAAAACTTTTTAATCCTTTTTAACCGATGTGAGACATTGAATGCACATTTTTTTCTAATCGCTTGATTAATATATCTCTGTTTTTAAAAATTTGATTCATAACATATGCAGAAAAAAATCTACATTTTTGTTAACTATATATATTATATGATTAGTTCAAAATAATTTGAATATAGATAAAAAAAAAGATGGTAGAAGAATCATAATTTTAAATCGTAACAAAATCTTCAAAATGAGATAAATTAAAATAAATAATATGGTATAATTAGATATCAAATCTTAGTTTTTCAATTTTGATTGGTTAAAACTTTTTTTAAAAATAATTAAAATTTCGTCCATAATTAATAAGAGAAAAATGAGTTTACGTTTTTCGAAACTAATAATTATTTTAAATATAATTTACGATTTTTAGTTTAATTCTATAATTATTTACAACTAAAAAGTTTATTTTAAATAATATTTTTTTTTATTAATGTACACATAAATCTTCTAATAAAAGATTTTGTTAGAGATTTTTTGATTATCTAAATCTTTTATTTGTTAATTAATATTTTAAAAATCTTAGTTTTTGGAAACTAATAATTATTTGAAATATAATTTACGTTTTTAGTTTAATTTTATAATTATTTACAACTAAAAAGTTTATTTTAAATAATATTTTTTTTATATTAATGTACACATAAATCTTCTAATAAAAGATTTTGTTAGAGATTTTTTGATTATCTAAATCTTTTATTTGTTAATTAATATTTTAAAAATCTTAGTTTTTGGAAACTAATAGTTATTTTAAATATAATTTACGTTTTTTAGTTTAATTCTATAATTATTTACAACTAAAAAGTTTATTTTAAACAATAATTTTTTTATATTAATGTGCACATAAATCTTCTAATAAATATTTTGTTAGAGATTTTTTGATTATCTAAATCTTTTATTTGTTAATTAATATTTAAAAAAAAATCTTTTAATTGTGTTTGGATACATGGATATAAGTTAAAGATACACAGACATTTTTGCCATTAATGAATAATTTTTTTTGTTCTTTATTCCAATGGCATTACATGTAATATTTTACAAAATAAAGGTTTATATCCAAATGTCCTTCCCTTTTAATAGTATAGATTTAACCAATAAATAGTGAATCTAATCCAAACAATAAACCGAATTTTCATACCCTAACAGAGGTTTATGTATATTAACAGGATCTGTAGTACACGTAACACGCTGTCGTATTATCTCGCATATTTGGGCCTAATAAAATCCCTCATAAAATGGGCTCAAAGCCCATAAATATATTCTCTGGCGCCGCCAGAAATGGAAGAAACAGAACAAAAAGTTTCTTCTCCCTGGCGTAACCTTTTCCCCTCTGCCGAAAACTCATCTTCTCCGCCGTGAAATTCACCAACCACCGATCAGTGAGTTTCTTCCTTTCTCTCCACCTCCATCATCAAATCTCAGTTCATCAATCAATATTGTTTCTTCTTCTAATAATTGATTCCATTTCTCTTCTGATCATTTCTCTTTTTAAATTGGTAAAACAAATTCAATTTCAATATTTTCTGTGTTTTTTTTCTTCTTCTTCTTCTCAGATTTTGGTTTATTCCGATGGGTTGTACTGTGAGAGAGAAGCATGTGAAACCGAACCGGAGGATCCGACCCGTCGCCGTGAGATCCGACCCGCCGTTAAGTTTGATCAACAGGATTGGTCTATCGCAAGCAATTGCTCAATCAAGTCTGAAGAACCTAGTGTGTCATCCATGTCTCACTGATTCAGCTTCTGCAAATTCAAACCCTAACGGAAGCAATCTCGAAGAGAACGTTTGGGGTTATTGCACAGAAGAACATTTGGAAGAGATATTGCTGAAACATTTGGATTTTTTATATAACCAAACGATTTCGAAGCTTGTTAAATTGGGTTATGAAGAAAGTGTTGCTTTGAGAGCTGTTTTGAGTAATGGTCATTGTTATGGTGAATCAGATGTTTTGACAAACATTTTGAATAATTCATTATCTTATTTGAGTAGTAGTATTGGTGGCGAGGAGGAGGGGGAGGAGGACGAGGACGAGGAGGAGGAGGACGAGGACGAGGAGGCGGAGGAGGAGGATCAGTCGGAGAATGGTTTTACGGATTTGAAAGATTTGGAAGAGTATTCATTAGCTGGTATGATTTACTTGTTGCAACAAGTTAAGCCTAATTTGAGTAAAGGTGATGCAATGTGGTGTTTGTTAATGAGTGAGCTACATGTTGGTAGGGCAAGTACTTTGGATATTCTGATTCCTGGAATTAGGAGTAGTTGTTGTAGTAAGGATGATAGTAATGTAGAAGATGTTGGTGGTGGTGGTGGTGGTAGTAGTAGTACAGTTGATATTGCTGGTTTTATGGCGCCAGCGTTGTGTCGATTCCATGGTGGGTGGGATTTTGGGAATGGGGGAGGACCTGAGTTTTCTGGTAACGGGTTTTCTATGAACGGTACTGAGTTGAAACTGCAGAGAGAGATTGTTTGTCCGAAAAGGTTTAATCTTTCGCCGTCGATGAAGTCTTTGTTGAAGCGGAATGTTGCTGCGTTTGCTGCTGGGTTTCGTGCTAGTATGAAGCAGAAGGAGATACAGTCTGAAACTAGTGGCGATAGCGTTTCTTGTAACGATCCTTCACGTGTGGAGACTCTTGAGAAGCCACGTGAGTCAGGGAGTGAAGTTGTAAATTTTAGTTCGGTGCTGGAGAAGTTTCGGGATCTGAACCTTGATGATGATCTGGAATCAATGGGTGAGGAGGATAAGGATGGTGTGATAGTCAATCTGCTTCATCAGGTTAAGGATCTCGAGAAGAAATTAAAGGAAAGGAAAGATTGGGCTCAGAAGAAGGCAATGCAAGCTGCCCAAAAAGTCAGTGAGGAATTGACCGAGCTTAAATCATTGAGTAGTGAAAGAGAAGGAATCCAACTGTTGAAAAAGGGGAAACAAGCTATTGAAGAATCAACCGTGAAAAAATTATCCGAAATAGAAAATGCTTTTAGAAAAGTTAGTGGTCAAAATGACAAGGCAAGTGCGATTGCAAGAGCGCTTGAAAATCAAAATGCAGAAATCCGAGCAGAGAGGGAAGGTTTCAAATTAAATGCATCAGAATCGAATAAAGCGTGCGCGGAAGCAGCAAAGAAGGAGAAAAGATGCTCGAAGAAGCTTGTGGCATGGGAGAAGCAGAGATCGAAGTTGCAGGATGAGATTACAGCAGAGAAAGAAAATATTAAGTCCCTTTATATGGCTTTAGCTCAGATCACACAGGATGAAAAGGAAACTGAGGTACGTTGTCGTTGGTTCATATATTATCTTCAGTTGTACCCTGAAAGATCTTACATCTTTTGACTCTAGAATTGTGGGAAGTACATTTACTTAGGGTATTTACACGTCTCATTTGAGGCGTGCATCTAGTTGCCAAGCTGTTCCTGTCTTAGATGTTAGTCCACTACTAGTGCCATACAACTTCAAAGATCATTTAAGAGGTATAGTATGCATCTGCCACATTTTTTGCTAGGTTATATGGAATCTGGATTTAAAATGAATACCATCTTGGAGAATCAGTTCTGAGTTCTAGAACTCAGCCAGTTGAATTTTTATACCTATTGATAAGTTTTCGTTACCTTTTTGCGTTTACATTATCTATGTTGCTGCACATTTGTGTTCAAAAACTCGCTTGGACTGTGGTGGATTATCTATGTTGCTGCACATTAATTATCTCAATGAAACATGAAAGGTTAGTCTGCCGAATTCTTTTTATATTTTGGTAATATGTACTTGGCAGGCGAAATGGAGGCAAGAGCAGATAGCAAAGGAGCAAGCTCTGGCTCAAATGGAGGAAGAACAACGCTCAAAAGAAGCAGCCGAGGCTCACAACAAAAGAAAGCTCGAGACTCTGCGGTTAAAAATCGAACTAGACTTCCAAAGACACAAAGACGATCACCAAAGACTGGAGCAAGAACTCTCTAGGCTCAAAGCATCATCAGATACTGACTCAAGCCACTTATCCAATAACGTTTGGAAACCCGAAAAATCTCAAGGAGAAAACATTGCTAAGCTGCTCGAAGAACTCGATAAGCTTGAAGGGTCTTACGAGAATGAAGCAAACTATGATCGAGAATGCATAATCTGTATGAAAGATGAAGTCTCTGTGGTGTTTCTTCCTTGTGCTCATCAAGTTGTGTGTGGTAGTTGCAGTGATAGCTTCTTCG
This sequence comes from Barbarea vulgaris, assembly GCA_963667165.1. Lineage (NCBI taxonomy): Eukaryota > Viridiplantae > Streptophyta > Magnoliopsida > Brassicales > Brassicaceae > Barbarea > Barbarea vulgaris. The sequence continues at coordinate 18,119,839 of OY763889.1, forward strand.
CGAGCAACAACACTGGTGGAAGTAAAGTCACTTGTCCTTGTTGCCGAGGTTTGGTTCAGCAGCGAATCCGTATCTTTGGAGCAACCTCTTGAAAATCGAAATAGCAAAGAGATCATCACAACTTCAGTTTTTTTTTACTTTGTAAGTAAAAAGTAATAATTGCTTAGGTTCTTCCTCAAAGCTTTTTATACTCGGGAATTTCTTTTTTTTTTTCTTCAAAAGATAGTGCACGATGTATAAAAACTTGTGATCGTGATCGAAACTTTTTTTTTGGAGCTAATCTTGTCTAAGGATAATTGTCTTCAATTTGATTTGGAGGAAACATGTCTAAAAATCATTTGGTTCGGTTTTTTGAAATTTATTTGGTTTTACGGGGTATAAATCTGAATAAAAATTTGAATCTGGTTCGGTTTGGTTATAAACTTATTAAGGTAGCCAAATTGATTAATTGATTAAAAAGATCTTCTCAAAATTTTGAGAATTTAGTTAGTTTGTTTTCTTTTGGGTATGGTTTAGGTAAATGGTTTGTTTGTGTAGAAAGAAAGAACCAAATTGGTATTTGGATAAAGCTATTTCAATATGGTTTTTACTACGGTCCGGTTAAACCGGATTGGACACTTGTTAACTTGAAAGCAAAAATATGACAACCACAAGTTCTTGAAAAACCACAATTATTAATACTTTGTCTAAGTTTACTTCTTGTGAGTTCTGTTTATGTGGCCATTATTTGCAAGAAGAACATGGCTTCTTGTGCCATCTCAAACACAATTCATACAGCAACCTTCAAGACTTCGAAGAGAATACGTCCGTACAACGGTCTCTTCGGTTGGAACTCCGGCAAGAAAACAGACAATCTCCGACCGCCGCCGCAGCAACCGGTCTACCACGACGACGTCCAAATTCCTTTCTCTCTTTCGTTAGTAAACAAAACCTTCCTCAAAGGTATATAAATTTAATGCCTTCTTCATTTCATTTGAAGTCCCTTTTTCGAGTTTTATCGCAAGCAAACAACTCATTTCTACTTATTTGTATATAAGTAGAACTTATAAAAATCTAATATTCTTAAAATTCTATAACATTTTTTTCTTTTATTAGGAAGAGAATTGAAATGTTGTTACAAGGCAAGTATTGATGGGTTTAGTGCAACAAAGTTCCACGAACGTTGTGATTTCAAAGGTCCATGTGTTATAATAGCTTACACCAAAGACAAGTCTTTCAAGTTTGGTGGATTTAGTCCAGAAGGTTATAGAAGTACCGATGATTATTACGATACATTTGATGCTTTTCTCTTCTATTGGCTCGAAGATTGCGATGAACCGATCGTCCTTTCTAAGGTTGGAGGAAGTGGAGCGGCTCTATTTGATTATGCACGCGGAGGACCTCAGTTTGGAGCTGACGGGCTTCTTATTGGACCACCTTTAGCTCCTGTGATGGGTGGATTTGCGGGTCCGGATACGAACTCGGGGATTGGTGATTTGAGGATGGCTAAATCAAGATTGGGTTTGTCATATGCTAAGAGGAAAGATGGTAAAGAATCTATCTTTGGAGATGAAAGCAAAGTTAGTCTTGATGATGTTTTGGTCTTTTGTAGCCCTTATATTGCTTCTTTGTATTAAAATTACAAAACCAATCTCAACTTTCAAAGAAAAGTATCCAATAATTCATTTTTATTTATGAAATTAGTAGATATACAACATTGGTTAATACATACTTTTGAGACCTAAAAAAGTCTTTGAAAAGTGTATTTATAACTACTAGTTGATAGTGAAGAGAATCTTGTAGTTTAAACTTTATAATATGCAACTATACTATATATCTATTATTATACACAAACAAATCTATGTATAATGTATTCAATAAATGGGTCTTGATCCACTTGGAGTGTTTGGTTTAGAGGTTAAGTCAAGTGAACCATAAAGTATTTCTTTATCCAAGAATGTGATAGTTCATGACTTCATTGTTCATATGAGATTCTGGATGATAGTCGAACATGAATGGATTCTCCATTTCCCAATCGAAATTCAAATCTGCAAAGAACTCTGGTGGATAGTCGAATTCGGGTAGGACAAATACCTGGAAACTTGAATCTTCTTCTGCTTGTGATTGTGAATTTCCCTGCAAGTAATGAAGTTTGAGACAAAGTAACATTGATAAATGAATGGGACTTTTTTTAGAGTTTGGATTTTGATTTGTTAAACCTTAAACGATGATTCAAGGATGTAATCAGGAGATGTCCAAAGTGTGTTACTTGCGTCACAGTAACTCATTTCTAGGTCACTTGCTTGACAAGAAATCTCAACATTGTTGCTCAATGGTTCATCTGAAACTTCTGGTAAGCTGGTTAAATGACTCTTAAGAGTAAGTTCAGTTCTCTTTACCACACGACAGAGCGCAAAGTCTCCCTATAGAGGAAGAATACCAAAAGAAAATGATCAATCGGTAACTAAGTAATCAAAGTTTTCTTTTCCATCTCTTTGGTTAGATTTATGATGTTGTTACCTTGAAATTTAGTGATCCTTGTGAAGTATCGTTGTCGCAAAGACGATACTCATGCATTACCCACTCGGTTCTTCCACCAAAAGGGGCTCGACCCAGATAAAAAACTAGGGGTTTTCGACACCCAATGATAGAAGAAGACGAGGAAGAGGAAGAGGAAGAAGAGTGACAAACGATTTTTCGATCTTTACCCGTGGCTTTCCAGTAACCAGATTTAGTTGCTCTGTTTATACGAGACCCGTTCTGGTATTTTCTATCGCGCTGACAGAAGAAAAACCATTCCATATCTCGATTCGGCAAGAAAGATTTCTCTGCAAGGAAGCAAAAGTTGTATAGATTGGAAAAGATCATATATTTTTAGTAAGGACTTTTCAAGTAAGAACATACCTGGTAGTTCCCAAGGATCAAACTTGTATAAATCCATTAATGGAATGATTTCGAGCTCAATCTCAAGCCCTTCGTTTCTTTTGTGGAGGTAATAACCCACAAGTTCTTCATCTGTTGGATGAAATCTGAAACCAGGTGGTAAAGATGATCCCACCATCTTCTATATTTACAATTTCTTCAAATGATTCTCTCAGTTTTATTATTGATAGAAAACCCTGAAAAACTTCAGAAGTATAAGCTCTTTGATTCACTCACTTTAATGCCAAAACAGAGTGAAACTTCAACAGGAGGAAACCCTATTTCTTGTTATTGTGTTTCGTAAACCTCAAGGAACAATTAAGAAAGAAAAAAACAGTGTTTATTATCAGAGACCTAGAAAAACAAGAAGACCAAAGTTATGGGTTTGCTTCAGAATTTAAAATTTTCTCTTTGGAAAAATTAAAGAAAAAGAATGAAAAATTGAAGTTGATGATGTTGAAACTTAGAGAAAGAGGGAAAAATGTAAGTTTGGACCGTTTGGTAGGGATTGTATATATATAGCAGATGGAAAAAAGGCTTAAAGGTTGAATTAAAGTATTAATACAAACTGAAATAAAATAGTGTTAAGATGATTAAAATAGTAATAAAATCTATTTTTACATTGGTTATGATAAAATAATACAGACCGAAAGTTTTGTAGATTACTTGTTTAAAACGTCCCACAAATTCCACAACAATGGCCCACCTGAACCAAAAAAGCTTCAGTTGTAGTTCACACTCAGGGACTTGCAAACTTACTGCCGTTTTTAATTTATACACATAGACATCGTGCCGTCTCTTCTGTTGTTTTATAGACACCTCGTAGTTTCTATGATCCATACAATATCTGGTTTAAGCTTCTTACTTCATATAGTTTTCTTGATGTCGATTAAAAACAACACCTGCCGTTTTTTTATATTTTCAAACTAATGATCAATTTTTGCTCAACTTTAAATAATTATTTCCGGCAAAATAAATATTTAATTATCATTGTTAATGAATTATCTAACTTTATATTTCATTTTTGCATGAACTACGTGTACTAACTAGAGGATTTGGCATTTTAAAGCTTGTGAAGTCTTGTCTATATTAACGTAAATAGTATTCATTCGGTAGATGTGTTTATTACTATTTGAGTGATATAAACACTTGAAACTGATTTTTTTTTTTAATTAAAAATTGTTTGAGAACTGAAAATGTGAACATGAGAACCGGGGTCAAGTAGCTTTACTATACCACCTCATTGTGAGTTGGAAAACATATTTATTAAATAACTTTTCATTAATTAAGCAAATTGTCTATGTCATCAAATAAATCTCAATTAGTAAAACCTTATAAATGTGTATTTATTATTTCTTATATCCGCTTTGTTCACCTTTTCGACATGACCAAACACTACTACTTTGCTTTATTGTTGATTTCACATTAAATTGTTCTTAGATGTAAAGTTGGTTTCTTCACCTAAAGGACATCTACAACGAAAAAATGATTAACTGAACCATCATTTATTTATTCAAGCGAATTATTTTGTTGAAAAATATTAGAGATGTTCATCGAACATGTCTTACCATTTCTCACTGTACTACTACTTTTTATTGTTCTTCCTGATCATTTTACTGTTGTATGTTACAAATCAGACGAGATACGTCGAGTAAATAATTACAAATCTTCCTTATCATCCAAATTTTTGCTGAACACTAATGATAAATTATTTTTAACGTTTTCAGTGTATTAAAATGATTGAATAAGCAAACATCTATGTATTCTTAAAAATGCTCAAGTCTCAAGAAGAGAAACATTTTGCTTTTATTGTATCGATTGATTGATATCTAAATCAAATGTTAATATATTTGAAAAAGGGTTATTGTTTCCGAAAGTTAGTTAGGGCTTAGGTGTGACAAAGCTAAGTTAATGGCTACTCTTTAGTTTAGGCTATTATTCTCATTATCCTTTTTCTAGTTGATATGCTTTTTGTTATTCAATTTTGATAGATTGTTATATTTATATCCTACTACCCTACCAATCTTAAACATATCAAAGAAGAGTGAAAATGGCCCCTTCAGAAGTATAACTCCGTAAGAAATTTGTTTATCATTTATTTTTCAAAATTATAATCAAAATTTCTGAAAGATTTCACAAATTTTAAAAGAAAACGTAGAAAATATTACTAATTCAATTGAATATTTGGAGAGATTTGAGTTAAATAGACAAATCATGCGTTGTTGAAACTTAAATTACAAAATATCTTTTAAAATCTTATTGGATTATTGATTTTAAAAAATACAATCAAATCCACTGTTATTGAAAACAGTACTAGGATTTGATTTAAAAGTTTTAGGTGAGATTTGAGGGGATTTCTTAGTTAAAAATAGAAAGACCAAAATCACCAAATTTTAGATGAGAGAATTTAATAACAAAATTTTAAATTCACCAAAATTTAACCAAATCATCTAAAAACTCATTAAAACTCAAATTATACCAAATACTTGATCCAATACATCCTCCAAAATGATTTTAAAAGCTAAAACTATAAATAAAATTTAAGAACTTTTCCTAAATAAAGCTTGTGTTATCTATCATTTTTCTTCAATTTTTTTGGGTATTTCTAAAATTAAAATTTGTTTGTATCTAAAGTTTATTGGCCCGGTCTAAAATAAAATTGGGTCTATCATAGCAACCCAATTAGCCCAAGCTCACAACAAGATCACCCAAAAAAAAAAAACACAGAAGAGAGCAATAAAAAAAAAAGAAAAAATAGAGACGAAAAAAAAGAAGAAGAGAAAAAAAAGGCGAAACCTCCATTAGAGAAACTACTCTGTAGAATCGCTGCAAAAAAAAAAAGAGAGGGAAAATCCAATAATGGCTGCTGCTACAGTTCTCAGCCGCTTATCATTGATACCAAATCTATCTTCAAAACCAAAATTGAAACCAAACAGAAGAACAACCTCAACGAGTGTTTCTGTTCGATCACAACAACAACAAGCTTCATTCTCTGACCCTTTTGTTCTTCAATTAGCTGAATCTCTCGAAGATTCTCTCTCAGCTTCAGCTTCTTCTTCTTCTTCCTCTGCTACTTTACCTCTCCAAAGAATCCGAGAATCTTCCGCTGAGACTCTTTTGTCAACACCATGGCCATCACGAAAAGACGAACCTTTCCGATTCACCGATACATCATTCATCCGATATTCCCAAATCGAACCCGTATCGACCCATCAACGAAATTCGGAAATTTTGGATAATCTGAGTGAAACCCAGTTCCCAAACGCCGTGATTATCGATGGGTTCGTGTCGAGTTTGACGATTGGTCCATCAGATTTACCAGATGGGGTTTACTTCGGAAGCTTCTCCGGTTTACCAGATGAGTTAACGAACCGGGTTTCTGAATTCGTTGGGAATTTCGATTCTGGTGATCTGTTTTGGTCGATTAATGGCATGGGAGCACCGGATTTGACTGTGGTTTATGTTCCTGAGGGATGTAAAGTTGAGAATCCGATCTATTTGAGGTACTTTTCTGGTGTAACCGGTGACCGGGAATCGAAACGGTTACCGGTATCGAATCCTAGGGTTTTTGTGTTAGTTGAGGAAGGAGGAGAGATTGGTATAGTTGAGGAGTTTGTTGGGAAAGATGAAGAAGGGTTTTATTGGACTAATCCGGTTTTGGAAGTTGTTGTTCTGAAGAATGCTAAAGTTAAGCATTCATATTTGCAGAAAGAATCAATGGCTTCTGCTCATATCAAGTGGACTTTTGTCCGACAGGTCCGTTTTTTTGTGCTTATTCTCTTCTTGTCAAGTAACTAACATTAGCTTAGTTTAGTTTTTGGTATTTAGTAGAGTTTCTGGATTGTTTAGGAGAATCAGTTGTTTAGTTCTTGTTGAGGTTGGTTTTGTTATTCTCTTGTGGCGGCTTAGATTAGTCTTGGAAGGTTTGGTGTCAATCGAGTACGAAGATTGAAATCTTATTGCTGAATGTTTCAGGAGAGTGTCTGTGTTTAGTATTGCTGCTACTGGAGCTGGAAAAGTTGTGATCTTTGTGATTGAATTGTTGAGGAGGATGAATAGTTTAGTTCTTGTTGAGGTTGGTTTTGTTATTCTCTTGTGGCTGCTTAGATTAGTGTTGGAAGGATTAGTGTCAATCGAGTACGAAGATTGAAATCTTATTGCTGAATGTTTCAGGAGAGTGTATTGGTTTAGTTTTGCTGCTACTGGAGTTGGAAAAGTTGTGATCTTTATGATTGAATTGTTGAGGAGGATGAATAATTTAGTTTCAGCCTCAAGCGAGTTTTGTTTTTGTTTTCTCCTCCTACTTGGTTTAAAGTTTATAGCTTAGTTAAAGTTTTAGGATGTTTTGGTATGGCTTGAGTACGAAAATCGGAATGTTTTATGCCAGAAATTGTTCAGGAGAGTGAATGGTTTATGTGATGATCTCTGTAGGAGGCAGAGAGTGAATATGAGCTTGTGGAAGTGAGTACTGGTGGGAGATTGGGGAGGCACAATCTTCATGTGCAGCAGCTTGGGCCTGATACGCTCACGGAGTTAACCACGTTTCATATGTGTGTCAACGAGCAGACTCTTGATCTCCATAGCAGAATTGTGTTAGACCATCCCCGAGGCACTTCGCAACAGCTCCACAAGTGTATTGTTGCGCATTCCTCTGGTCAAGCTGTTTTCGATGGCAATGTCCGAGTTAACAAGTAAGCTCATTCTCTCTGTGTCCTCAATCCCCAATCCGCTTTTCCGGTTTTTAGATTTTGTGGTTGTGAAATAGAGAAAGAAAGTTTGGTTCTGTTTAAAATTCTTTGTGATATATTGCAGATATGCTCAACAGACTAACGCGGGACAACTAACACGGAGCCTCCTTTTGAAACCCCGAGCCACCGTGAACATAAAACCGAATCTTCAGATCATTGCAGATGATGTCAAATGCTCGCATGGAGCTGCAATCAGCGATCTCGAAGAAGACCAGCTCTTCTATTTCCAAGCTCGTGGTATCGACTTGGAGACTGCAAGAAGAGCTCTCATATCGTCTTTTGGCTCGGAAGTGATCGAGAAGTTTCCAAATCGGGAAATCCGAGACCAAGCCAGGAATCTCGTCAGAGGCTTGCTCTGATCTCATATAAACCCCCCCGGGCGAAAGTTCTCAAACTGATCGCGTGGTATTCACGCGCCGCTATTGCGCTTGTGCATCCATTGTCATCAATATCTCTTTCAATGTAAGGCCTTTTAGTGGAGTTTGGCCCATTTAGTTCAAAGTTATGAGAAACAACAAACAGTTGGCTTCTATGTAAAACAAACAGCGTGCAGTGTTTTTAAAATTTGGAAAAACGTTTACTGTTGGCACCTCCATAATCTAAACGGCGTGATTGTTATCAATTCTGTAAAACTTGAAAAAACAGCAAAGATTCGACTTCTAAATGGGTAAAACGACACGGTGTTTATTTGAAATCTGATAAAAAAGCAGACACTTGATTTTATAATACCGCCTCTCGTTCCTCCATTTTTGGCCTCCATCAACGTCGGAGACTCTCACCGCCTTTTTTTTTTCTCTCCACCGTCGCCAGTGTAATAATCACTTCGATAGATTCCTCCATATACTCGCGCGCTTACAGGTAACTTCGAAAACAGAGCTCCTCACTCTCGAATTCTTCTCACTCTGTAAGCTTCGAGAAACCTGAATCTTAGTTACCCAAATCTAGGGTTTGTAACTTGTTCCATTCGCTCAATGATTAGGATGGTTTTATATGCTCTTATATTGTTGAAATAATTAGAGTTTTGATTGGTATGACAATGAATGAATTTGAAATTGATTAAGATATTGATTTTGATGTTAAAATTGGTGGTGTTGGTTTGTTATTACAATGCAGTGAGAATGGCGAGCAATGATTTAAAGACCTGGGTTTCAGATAAGCTTATGGTGCTACTTGGTTATTCTCAAGCAGCTGTTGTTAACTATCTCATTGCAATGGGTAAATTTGATGTTTTTGATTTTGGGTTATTGAGCTTATGAAGAACTTTTGCTTTACTGTTTTAAAAATTTACATAATGGGGTTGTTGTCTCTGGTGCAGCTAAAAAAGCAAAATCACCAACTGAACTTGTGGGAGAGTTGGTGGATTACGGGTTTTCTTCTTCTGGTGATACTCGTTCGTTTGCGGAAGATATTTTTGCCAGAGTTCCGCGTAAAAGTACTGGTGTGAATGTGAGTTTCTCAGTGAGACGCTTTTAATGTTATTGCTGTTGTGTTTTCTCTATTGGAACTAGATGCATTTTAGTTACTTTTTGTGGGAGAAGTATGTATGGATATGAGCGTATTTGTAGTTTTGGTTGGTTTTCTTAATTTATTTTGTTCCTCTATCAGCTCTACCAACAACGTGAAGCCGAGGCAGCAATGCTAGTGAGGAAGCAAAAAACATATGCTCTTTTAGATGCTGATGATGATGAAGACGAAGTTGTTGTGGAGAAAAAAGCTTCAGCTTCTGAATCTAGAAAGTCAGATAAGGGCAAGAAAAGGTTTAGAAAGAAAAGTGGACAGTCAGATGAAAGTGATGAAGAGGCATAGTTTCTTTTCCTTGTTTACAGATGATTCCAATCTCTTTTTTTCTTATAATTAGATATAGCCTGGTATCTCATCTGATAATATTGTTAACAATAATATAGGTGACTGTTAGAGAGGACAATAGAAACGTTAGAAGAAAGTTTTCTGACGACGAGGATGATGGTTCTGAGGTATATCTCGAGAAACTCCTAGGGTGTTTGATTTTACTATTTTCTGGGTCTCGGTCTTTTCTTGTGGAAATCAAGTAACTAGGAGATGTTCTATAGATATGTGTTTATAACACGAGTGATTTTATAATTTGCTTTGATCTTTTACACTTGGCACAGTCAGAAGAGGAAAGATTGCGTGACCAAAAGGAGAGAGAAGAGCTGGAGCAGCATTTAAGAGATCGTGATACTGCACGGACACGAAAGGTAAGCCTTAGTCTGATTCTTGGTATGTTTTTCCTGTTCTGTGCTCTGAATAGCTAGGTATGCCTCAATCTGATTCTTAGTATGTCTTGGGCTAAGTATGTTTGGTTATTATGTACAAGTTTTCTTAATGAATGAGTTTTGTCGTAATTTAACTGGCAAATCTAGCTTTGGTTGAGTAGGGAAAGTCAGTTAAGCAAAGACCTACACATTCATGTCATCCAATCGAATGAGAAGCATGTAGTTTGAGTATGCTAAGATAATTTCTCTAACCGAATGGGAAGCATGTAGTTAGCCTGGTTTACTTCGATATATTGTACATGTAAAAGTTAGTGACATATTCTTTTTGTTTGTTTAATGGTCAGCTAACAGAGCAAAAGTTGTCAAAGAAAGAGCAAGGTACAGTCTGTTATAATTCGTGCATGAACATATCATAACATTTATATGATACATTGCGATCTAGACTTTTGTCTTTTTTACCTAGTCTCATTTTGGACTTTTGTTTTATCACAAAACAGAAGAGGCTGTTCGAAGAGCAAATGCTTTGGAGAAGGATGATTTAAATTCCTTAAGGTAATGAACTTTTTTCTTCTTTTATGTAATTGTGAGTTTGCTTTTTGACAGAGAGAAAGTAATGAAGTATAATTGCCTAGCATCATTGACAAGAACAATAGTCAACATGTTCCTTTGTGTCGTGTGTTTAATCCCACTGTTGAAATACTATATGAAGTTGCAAACATGATGTATAATTACCAGTTCCTGACTCTGTCAATTGTCTCCTTATTAATTACTCTTGATGGTGTTCCGACTCGTAGAAGTGATCTCTGTGGAGGATTTTTTGTGCTGTCCATGTTATTGATCATCTTTTGTGGGGTCTGATGCAGGAAAGTCTCGAGACAAGAATATTTGAAGAAGAGGGAGCAGAAGAAACTGGATGAACTAAGGTATATAACACATGTTTTTGGTCTTTTCTTTTCTTATTATTCATCTCCTCTCTTTTATTGATTTCTACCGTTTTCTTCTTTTCTCCATAGGGATGAGATAGAAGATGAACAATATCTTTTTGGAGGTGAAAAGCTCACAGAAACAGAGCTTCGTGAGTTTAGGTAATTGTTGAATCTTTCTTGCGTCAAATGGTTGTTGCCATTGCCATTATCCATCTGATGCAATGTGCTTGTTTTGATGAGTAAATTTTTTTTCCGTTGTGAATTATTAAGAATTTTTTATTTTTTTGCAAGTCACATTTAAGAGGGTATGTTTAGTTATGGTTAATTGAGCTTGGGTTGATCTATTATCTTTGACAGATACAAGAAAGAGCTTTATGATCTCGTGAAGAAAAGAACACAAGATGAAGATGATGTAGAGGAGGTAATGTTTGCATCTTGCTGGACCCTTCTTCCTTTTGGTTCTTTAGAAATTTTATATATCTAACACATTTCCCTCATACTCCTACCTCTCCGAGTTCAGTATAGAATTCCAGATGCTTATGATCAAGACGGAGGTGTTGATCAGGAGAAGAGATTCGCTGTTGCTGTACAACGATACAAGTGAGTTGACAAAGAGCACTTTGCTAGTGATCCAATACATTCTAGTCTACTTGCAGTAGCAATATCTACCTTTCTTATTTTGCAAAATCCTTTTGGGTGTTCTAAATCATCTTATTTGTTTAGGGACATGGATTCAACAGAGAAAATGAATCCATTCGCAGAGCAAGAAGCTTGGGAGGACCATCAGATTGGTAATTTCTGTTCTAACTCCTTTTCCGCTGACCACTCTTGTTTTTACTGGCCACTGATTGATGTAACATTGTTTTCTCTTTGAATGATTTAATGACATTGTTATGCAGGAAAAGCAACATTAAAATTTGGCGCAAAGAATAAGCGAGCCTCAGACGATTATCAGTGAGATCTGTTTGCATATTTGTTCTTTTATTGTTATTCTACTGCTTTGGAATTTGTTTCTCTTGTTAGTTCTTAAACATGGATTAGGGCCATGATCTGGGGATTCTTAGTGTTTTTGGTTTTTTTTGCAGGTTTGTGTTTGAGGACCAAATAAGTTTCATAAAGGAATCTGTGATGGCTGGTGAAAATGTATTGCCTATGATATCTATTGAACCTGATGATACCTTCTGTCATATGCCGAGTTATAGCTGACTGCTTGTATTTTTTATGCAGTATGAAGATGTTATGGATGCTAAACAATCTCAAGATTTGGCAGAGAAAACAGCTTTAGAAGAACTTCAGGTGCTATGTTTTTTCTGATTTTTTTCCCATTTACTGTGTTTGATCAAACTCAACTACCAAATCTTTTTCTTAGGATGTATTTCGGAATAAGTTCAGATTGTATGTTTCTTCGAGTTTATATCCGTGGCAAAAACTAAAACTAATCCTGACATGTTCTTGCATCTGTTTGTTCATGAATCAGGAAGTCAGAAGAAGTCTGCCGATTTATGGGTATCGTGAGCAACTGCTTCAGGCTGTGGAAGAGCATCAGGTAATTCAAGTTTTCATGCCATTTTTAAAATGATCAGTAACAGACAAGAAGCTCACTTTACTAATCCTTACGAACAGTATTTTCTGATATAACATTTGAGTATGTGTAAGTGATACAAAAGCAACAGAGAAGGAAACACTTCTTAACAAAAGCATGCATCAAATTTCCGTGTCATGTACAAATGAGGATGTAGATTAAAGTGTTTGATTATGAAATTGTGCATTTTTTTTTTTTTGGGGGGTATGGTTTTTCACTGCTACATGTAATTAAAATTGTGCATAATTTCTTTTAACCTTTTTGAATTTATTAGGTTCTTGTCATTGTGGGAGACACTGGTTCAGGAAAGACTACACAAATACCACAATATCTCCATGAAGCTGGTTACACAAAGCGTGGAAAGGTACAACCTACTACTTGCCCCAGTTGCAGCGTATATTCTTTAACCGAGAGCTGTTAGCTTGTTGAGAACGAACTTAGCCGTTTTTTTATGTTCTTGTGAAGTTGTCCCTTTTTTTCTTCAAAAGCTAATTTATTAAAGTGTAGTTTTATCATAATGCTTTTTTATTATATTTCAGGTTGGTTGTACGCAGCCCCGAAGAGTTGCGGCTATGAGTGTTGCTGCCCGTGTGGCTCAAGAGATGGGTGTCAAACTCGGACATGAAGTATGTTGGCTACTTTTCGTCTTTTTTCTGCTGGTAGTTGGTTGTTACATACTGTCGGTTCACTCTCAGAATCTTAACTTTGGTTGGTGCCTGTCACAGGTTGGCTATTCCATTCGATTTGAGGATTGTACTTCAGACAAAACAGTTCTGAAGTATATGACTGATGGAATGCTTTTGCGTGAGCTGCTTGGTGAACCAGATCTGGCCAGCTATAGGTAATGAATATTCTTGCACATTTTTTATTGTTACTATTGGACAGCTAAACGTTTTTGCTTACTAGTTGCAAAACCTTTCAGTGTCGTTATTGTGGATGAGGCGCATGAAAGGACCTTGTCAACAGATATACTCTTTGGATTAGTTAAGGCAAGTGGATTTTCTTGTAAAATGTGTCTTCTTACTTGTGTAAACAGGATTAGATCCTTGGATAAGTTCTGATTGATTTCTTCTTTTATTTGACAGGATATAGCGCGGTTTCGGCCTGATTTGAAGTTGTTGATATCTAGTGCAACGATGGATGCAGAAAAGTTTTCTGATTACTTTGATACAGCCCCGATTTTTAGTTTCCCAGGAAGACGGTATCCAGTTGAAATTAACTATACAACTGCACCTGAAGCTGATTACATGGACGCAGCAATTGTTACTGTGCTTACGATCCATGTGAGGGAGCCACTTGGAGATATATTGGTTTTCTTTACTGGTCAAGAGGAAATTGAAACTGCAGAAGAGAGCTTGAAGCAAAGGATAAGAGGTTTGGGTACAAAGATCCGCGAATTAATTATATGCCCGATTTACGCAAATCTTCCAAGCGAACTCCAAGCAAAAATATTTGAGCCAACTCCAGAAGGGGCACGGAAAGTAGTCTTAGCTACTAATATTGCTGAAACATCATTGACCATCGATGGTATAAAGTATGTGGTTGATCCAGGCTTTAGCAAGATGAAATCATATAACCCGAGAACAGGGATGGAATCTTTGCTCATTACTCCTATCTCTAAGGCTTCTGCAACTCAACGAGCTGGTCGAGCTGGAAGAACAAGCGCAGGGAAATGTTATCGTCTGTACACAGCGTTTAATTACAACAACGACTTGGAGGAAAACACGGTTCCAGAAGTACAGAGGACAAACCTTGCCAGTGTGGTGCTTTCTTTGAAGAGTCTTGGAATTCATGATCTCATAAACTTCGATTTCATGGATCCTCCACCTGCTGAAGCACTTGTGAAGGCTTTAGAACTACTCTTTGCTCTGGGTGCTCTAAATAAGCTCGGTGAATTGACTAAAGCTGGTAGAAGGATGGCAGAGTTTCCTCTTGACCCAATGTTGTCGAAGATGATTGTTGTTTCTGACAAGTATAAGTGCTCGGATGAGATAATATCAATTGCGGCTATGTTGTCAGTCGGTGGCTCTATCTTCTACCGTCCTAAGGACAAACAGGTTCACGCCGACAATGCAAGAATGAATTTTCACACCGGGAATGTCGGTGACCATATCGCTTTGCTAAAGGTTTGAACCTTCTGTATTCCTCTCTTCTTATGTTCTCTCCACAAATTTATAAGGCTATCTCTGTATGTTTACCGTCTTGGTTGTTCTCTTAAAGGTTTACAGTTCATGGAAGGAAACAAACTACTCTACTCAGTGGTGCTATGAGAACTACATTCAGGTACCAAGTTGTCTCTTTTCGTCTATAGGATCAAATGTGGATCAAATTGACATTTGTTTTTGGGTGAAACATTCCTTCAGGTCCGGAGCATGAAAAGAGCCAGAGATATCCGTGATCAACTGGAGGGACTTCTCGAAAGAGTTGAAATAGAAAACAGCTCAAACCTGAATGAATTGGATTCAGTTAGGAAATCCATTGTAGCCGGTAAATTCCTTACTCTCCTCCTCGTTCTTTAAAATCCCTTACAATTATGCTTCTGCTAATGAACTTCCTACTTTTTACTCAGGCTTTTTCCCTCACACTGCTAAGCTGCAGAAGAATGGATCATATCGAACAGTGAAGCATCCCCAAACAGTGCACATACATCCCAATTCAGGCTTATCTCAGGTTCATTAATTCGCAGTTTACATAAACCCCATACATCTGACTATTGCTAGAATCTTAAAACTTAGAATATTGATGAATTCTTCTTCTCAATGCTCTTATTGTAGGTATTGCCGAGATGGGTTGTATATCATGAACTAGTGCTTACCTCCAAAGAATACATGCGACAGGTAATAAACATGTTTTCATCATGCAAAGTTTACATAATTGTATCTTTGTTTTTGTTTTACTTTGTTTCATTCATCGGTTTGCTTGCGTGTATGCTAAAACTCTCATAACCCGAAAAACGCAGGTAACAGAGTTGAAACCAGAGTGGTTGATTGAGTTAGCTCCTCACTACTACCAGCAAAAGGACGTTGAAGATGGTATGAACCTTTTTTTTTTTTTTTTTTCTCTACGGTTAATTTCACATTTTGTTATTATTGATTTGTGTTTTGTAAAATTGAATCTCTCTATCTCTAAAGACAAAATCCATCTTAAATATTTTTACAGCTGCATCAAAGAAAATGCCCAAAGGAGCTGGTAAAGCTGCAATATAAGAACTCAGATTGGATCAGCAAAGAATAGTGGAAACAGATGTTAGTGAGTATATATGACTTTAACAGATTGTTAGAAGAGCTCTCTTTGACACTGACTCATTTTTGTTCAACCTCTTTTAGTTTTTCTTGTAAAGAGAAACCAAAAAAGTAGCAAGAAAACTCTTATCTGGAAAATGTTTTTGATCGAAATCTTATCGAGTTTACTTGTGAAAAATGTGATAACAGAACACGAAAACCCGGTGTGTGTATCATACCATCCATTTGTTTTTGGTTCTTAGTCAAGTTGCAATTACAGCAGCAACAACCTTGTGTGTAGTAGTGCTAATGTTTGTTTCCACACTTTCCTTCAAAGATAACATGTTTCACGGCGGTTTCAAGTGGGTCTGCAGATAAAGGAAGCCGAAGATCTATCAGAGAACAGTAGTGCCACAGGATTATCAAAGTTTCCCTCGCGTCCAACTTGCTCAAAGATTGCATACTCACCACCAAAATTTCCTCCAGCAATGTGCCAATGTTTGCAATTAGATTCCCATAGAGATTAGGAGTTACAATGAGGTTGAATCGTTCTGGTTTCTCTACAAGTTGCGAACAACAGTTTTCAACAGAGATTCCATCGTAGGTGATGCTTGGATACATTTTGCAAATTTCTTGAAAGGATTCCAAGAAGAAAGCATCAGCTAGTTTCATGTCTTTACCCTTTTTGTGCACTGCTGTAACTTTATTCCTCTTGTTCAATTTAAAAGCATACTTTGCGATATGATCTGACCAAAACTTTGTCATTGTCACCTTAAAAGCTCTCAATGACACCGAGAACAACTTCGTATTCACGCCATGTATATTCACCATTAAGATTGAAGCAGTTGACAAGAGATGCAAAGAGCAAATTCTTATAGACAGCAAAAAAAACCCCAATTGGCTTTGAAACTCATCTTCTCCTCTTCCTTTGGATCATATATGATATATATATATATATATATATCCTCTTGTACAATTTGAATGAGCCCTATAGGGTTTAGGATTATGATACCAAAGAAAGATTCATGAGTTTCTACCACAAAGCCAATTGGTTAACAACACCTACAACTCATCCTCCTTATATACTAGACCAGATGATCCCTTATAAGTCTCCGATGTGGGATCAATTATGTTCCTGCCGACATTATCTTTTGTCATAATGTTTACGTATACCTCAAGTAAACTTGTTTGCTCTTTAACGTTTAGTAACCTTTTGGGCCGAAATAGGCCCATTTTAGTTTCTTTATTTACTCCAAAATACATATATTTATCAAACTTTTACCTAAAACGCCAATAAGTTCCACTATTGATACACTAAACCCATAACTTTGTTCCTCCTCCACTCCAAAACCAAAAGGACTAAAATTTTAAAAACCTTCTGAACCGCAGAGAAGGTTTGGGTCACACTTTTTACAACGACACCCATTAAGATGAGGCTTTCGTTTTCTGCCATACATCTAAAGATAGAACACAAACGTGAATAAAAGCAATTTAGTGCTCTCTTTACTTTTTTCCCACTTTCATTTCACAAAACTCACACCAAAAAAAAAAGAAAAAAACAAATTACACAGAAAAAAAAATATGGCTCTGAGAATGTGGGCTTCCTCTACAGCAAATGCTCTTAAGCTCTCTTCTTCTGCCTCCAAATCTCATCTATCTCCAGCTTTCTCCATCACCAGATGCTTCTCCTCAGGTAAAAACATACACAACTTATTTTCTTTTTTGCATTGGTCTTGTTTTAGGATTCTGTCTGAAACATCTTTACTGGATGTTTGGGTTTTAAAGTGTTGGAAGGACTTAAGTATGCAAACTCACATGAGTGGGTCAAACATGAAGGTTCAGTAGCTACCATTGGTATCACTGACCATGCCCAGGTAACAAAAACATAGCTTAGAACTTAGTTTAGATTGGATTTATTGTTAAGTGTCTGAAAGAGAGATGATGTGCAGGACCATTTAGGAGAAGTTGTGTTTGTTGAGTTGCCAGAAGAAAATAGTTCAGTGAGTAAAGAAAAAAGCTTTGGAGCTGTTGAGAGTGTTAAGGCCACAAGTGAGATTCTATCCCCAATCTCTGGTGAAGTCATTGAGGTTAACACAAAGCTCACCGAGTCACCTGGTTTGGTAAGTTTGTATACATTTTGAACAATACTTTTAGTGTGTTGTTGTGGCGCGGATCAAACTGATTTGTCGATTTTTTCGTTTGTGTAGATCAACTCAAGCCCTTATGAAGATGGTTGGATGATAAAGGTGAAACCAAGCAGCCCTGCAGAGCTAGAAGCATTGATGGGTCCAAAGGAATACACCAAGTTCTGTGAAGATGAAGATGCTGCTCACTAAAGTTTCTTTCGCCTTTTCATCTTTCCCGAATGTTCGAAAAAATGAAAGAGCACAACAATAGAACCCATGCTAAAGTTTCAATCTTTCACTTGTCATTGTTTCTTACCTCTCTCAGCTTGTATCTGTGTGATACTAATTTGTTTAAAGATCATCCAATGAGACAGACTCATCAAAGCTTATAACTTAGACAAACAAACAAACAAAAAAAGAGAAACTTCATTGATTTTCCATAATATTGTTAAGGAGAAACGTTAACATATCACAATGGTCTACTTTTTAGACCAAACCAAAGTCTTATAAATAAGAAACAAGACTTCAAGCTGTACAATTACACCTCTATCCACGACAAACACCGTTGGGGAGGTTCGGGGAAACAGCTACATCCGGGGAAGGTGAAGGTGAAGGTGAAGATGACTCGTCATACGAAATCGAAATCAGCTCAGCTCTGAGCTTTTCCGCATCTTCGGTGTTTCCTTTGACAGCTCCGTTAGTGCTATTGTTGTTGACAGGTTTCAAATCTGAGGAGGTTAGAAACTCCTCTTCCTCAGGTGAAGTGTAAGAAATGGCAATGAGAGCTTCACGGGCTTGTTCTTGAGAAGTCTTGTCACTAGGTTGTTCCATCAATACCTTAACGCTTCTGCATATTTTGGAACAAACCCATCTTACATTGTTCTTCTATATGAAAACACAGTTATATATAAAACACAAATTACACATTTCACAACACTTCAAAACCCTAAAACCAATCCAACCTAAAACCCTAATCCAAAACCAATCCAACCTAAAACCCTGATCCAAAACCAATCCAACTCTCACACAGACAAAACCAAATTTGCAACGAACCAATAAAAATGTTCCGACCAAACAACAACAAAAGACTGTCTTGACTAATTACATATCCATAGAAGCTTAAAACAGAACAGATACTTGAAAATGTTAAAACTTTATAAATCAATCCAATCCAAATTCTCAGACCAAACAACAACAACAAAAAAAAAAGTTAAATAACAGAACAGAACAGATACTAAAAAAAAGGTTAAAACTTTACAATTCATAAAGCATACAAAAACAAATCAATCACTAATCTGTAAACTATACAAACAAACCCAAAACCCTAAATTCTCAAATTATCCTCCAAAATGAAGTCAACGCAGTTTCTAATAATTATCATTTTTTCGTAATTTTTTTTTTGGTTCCTAGCGAGTTTATCGGGAATCAGGATCATCATAATAACATATAAAACCAAAACTAATAATCCAATTAAAATAACAAAATCCCAATCAAATCGCGATTCATTTTTTCATTTTTGTTCCCTCTCTTTATCTCCGACCAAAATTTCAACTTTTTAGACATTTCCCAGAAAATAAAAAACAAAAATATCCGATTCAATTACAGAAGTACGAAATTAAAATCTGAAAAAATTCAAAGGAAAAAGAAAAAAAAAAAGGACGGAGCAGCGAAGAAGAGAAACGTACCTCGTTGATTCTCGTACGATAATGGAAAACAAAAAGTTGGAGACAAAATTGGATAATTGGTTTGATTTTTATTTGCCATTTTTTTTTAATGTTTCAAACGTTTTTTATTGACCCGAAAAGATTATAATATTCTTTGCCAGCTAATTCACACGTCGACAATGATCTTCAATTAGCAAGTGGTTTCTTTTTTTATATTAATGACCAGTCCTCTATTTTCTTTGATCTTTCAGATTTGAGTACCCTTCTTTTCTTAATTGGCCCTTGGTTACTACCAATGTAAATCAGGCTATACTTTAGTCATATTGATATTGTTCTATTGTTTTTCTGCATGTTAAGGTGGTAACAAGAATATTAATTTAATTGTAATAGATTTGAAAATTTAATTTTCAGTTACAAGAATAGTAAATCTTAGATGTTAGATGTATTAAGGGAAAGAAGGTAAGACGTCCATTAAATGCATTTATGGATAATATAAAAATGAAGGATCAAATCAAAACATATATGTACCCATAATTTAATTTCAGAATTTTTTTCAAAAAAAGAAACTTCGTTTGTAATGTTTTGCACTTTGTGATATGGATCTTCTTGAGAAGCAACGAAGAAGATTTATTTTGGTGAACTAACCTTAATTTGTAAAAATATACTTGCTAAAAGCCTAAAATTATTGGAAACTTGTGAAATCCATATATCTAACCAAAAAAAAATTACCTGTTTCTGAAAACTTTTTCTATTAATATTTATTGCTCTTTTTTTTTTTTTTTAATTAATAGGTAATTCATGTAGAAGTTTACATTCTAAAATAAAATGTGGAAGTCTAAATGTATCATTTGTTAGCTGTCTACACGTAAATATAGATAAAATCATCAGTTTACAATGATTTCTTTTAAGTTAGATACAAGGGGGAACTTGAGAATTTGGGTCACACTGTTTTAAATTCCAACGAAACAGTATTCGTAAAATCACAAAACCCATTTCCAGGAAAACGACAGTTTTCCTAATTCTGTTCTGTGTGAGAATGTAGTGAAATGGATAATTGCAGACCATACAAAATTACAAATTAACATATTTTTCTCATGCCAAATTTTTTAAATTATATAAATTGACGAATGACTTACTAGAAGACTAATTTCATTATGTAGCTTAAACATATATACCTTTTTTTTTGAATAAAATTAATTACCAGTTGATATCTTTACAAACTGTAGTAAATTATTAAATAGCATTTTATACTACGATTATTTTATTTTTAAGTATTGCATGACTTGTGTTATTATTTATATATAATGCATCTTAATGAAACAAGAACACAAATATCATTTTTCTGTTTTTTTACAAATATCATCTTTATTTTTAAGTAACTGCATGTTTTTTTTTTTTTTTTTTTTTTTTTTTTTTTTTTTTTTTTTTTTTTTTATAACTGCATGTTTTTTGTTTGCAAAAATGACTACTGGCAAGAACGTACAAATGGTTTATCTAGCTAACGAGTGTGTTTTTCAAAACTAACATAGATCGATCTCGCATGTATTTTTAGCAAATGCAATATTATTTTATCCGATAGTATATTTCACATAATCACACTATTTTTTAAGCCAAAAGCAAAAAAAATCGTGAGTTAATACGGCTTTGCAACAAAAATTTTATATATATATTTTTGATACTTTTGGCTCTCCATATGTTATATGGCAAACTCTCCCATTTCTTATGGCAAACTCTCCCATTTCTTTTTGTCAAAAATAACATAAATACTAAAAAAAAGGTAAACGATACAGAAATTACATAATTGGAAGAACGTGCGCTTGTAAAATATTTTTTTGTTAATGAACGATATTGATCAGGCCAAACGTTTACAAAGTCATATCAAACACTGAAATTAAAAGAACAGAAAGTCCGGACACTAGTCATTATATAATTAGTCAATATTCTTACTAATCAATTACCAATAGTGTTAAGGATTTTCCATAGTATTTTACATTATCATAACACTTAAGAAAACTGAAGGGTTTTGCATATTTGTTGCGTGTATTCGTCGCAACTCTCACTGATGATCTAATAACTGATGGACTATTCGAGCTTGAGGAAGAAATGTAAGTTCATCACATACACGAAATGAATGATTTCATAACTCAAAACATATATAGATCGATTCTTATATCGACAAAAGTTCCTAGAAATCAAGTAGAGAATTAAATGATCTGCACAAAAAATCATAGCAAGGTACAACAGCTCTTGTTACGCCTTTGAATTTTTGCTTGCACTTTTTCTTTGTTTTGTACCAATATAAGGAATCAAGAAGATCAAGAGAGGATGGAGAATGAATATTTGTGAAGACCCGAAAATGGCCTCAACCCGTTTGAAGATAAAACACTCCATGAACGGTTCACGTGTTCGCTATTCCAATCTCTCGAACCTTCGTACATGGGCTGAGTCTCTTCAATTCTGATTATATTTTGGAGTTTTCTCACGAACACGTGTTCGCTATTCCAATCTCTATAACCATGTTTAAGGAAACATTTGATGATTTAGGAGAAATTCCAATGTCATTAATATATAACGTAATAAATAGATGTTTGAATCTAAGCAATCAAAAGCCACTAACGAGGTTTTGGTACACTTGCTCGTCGTATATATTATGTGCGTATGACACATAAATTAACTTAAAGTCACATCGACTACGATTTCTCATCGAACTAATTTAACACTTTCTTCTAGTGCTTTTTTTTTTTTTTTTTTTTTAAATGGTAAGATGATATACTTTTTCTTATAGTGTCCGAAATTGGAAACTTATAATTATAAATCCACCTATAGTTGATTACACAAGCCAATCAAAAACACAACATTGGGATCAAATCATGATGCTTGTCGTGGATATAGGATAAGATTCATTTTTTCTTTTGCGTTATATTTGCAAGTCGTATTACACATAACTTGGTGAGAGAGAAACAATCTAAAAAATGGTGAAATCCAAATCATTGACAAGCAAGTTCGAAATATGTTATATGTTATTCGTGAAACATGAGGTCAACAATATAAAAAAATTACGAAAGCATAATTTACTACAAGATAAATCGACAAATATTACTTCCTGATCTATTTTCTTGTATTGAAAATATATCAAAATTCTGAATTGAGTAGCACCTTGTTGTAAAAATGTGTTTTTTTTTTTTTTATTAAACAACCAGAAATTATTTATTGTTATTTATTCAAAAAGGTTTATTCTAAAACTTGAAGGACTAGGATCCAAGTTTTTCTATTGTGATTTCAGTTATGGTTTTTCCTGTGGATGTTTTAAATGACCATAAATACTTTGTTCTTTTATAGGTTCCGAAGATTAGCTTGAGTTTCTGTTTGGCCTCATAATTATATAAGAATGATTATATGATCATACATAAACATAAAAATGAATCGCAACTTGGAAAATGCTATAAGTTCAGTGCTTGATGAATCATGAAAATGATGTCTTCAATGTAATTCTTCTATCTTCTAAGCCAAATTATGCTAGTTAAGGGATGTATTCAATCAGGCATTTGGAGAGATTTGAATTAAATGGACAAATCATGTGTTATTGAAACTTGAATTTCAAAATATCTTATAAAATCCCGTGTTATTGGATTAATGATTTTAAAATATACAATCAAATCCACTGTTATTGAAAACAATACTAGGATTTTATTTAAAAGTTTCAGGTGAGATTTGAAGGGATTTATTACTTAAAAATACAAAGACCAAAATCTCATTGTTTTAGATGAGATTTCAGAGAATTTAATAACAAAATTCCAAATTCACCAAAATTTAACGGAATCATCTAAAAACTCATTAAAACTTAAATCACACCAAATATTTAATTCAATACACCCCTCTAAGTTTATTGTTTCTATATAAAAAAGCAATTTTAGATGCTTTTGAATATTTAATAAGAGATACGGAAAATTAAAGGATAATGCTAAAATGATACCTAATACAATCTTAGGAGTACCGACTTACAACACCCAAACAGAGGAAATAAATACAGTATATAACACGAAAAAGTGTTTTTGGCGCTGGCTAAAAGATCATGAGTTTAATAATCTCAGA
Source organism: Barbarea vulgaris (assembly GCA_963667165.1). Classification (NCBI taxonomy): domain Eukaryota; kingdom Viridiplantae; phylum Streptophyta; class Magnoliopsida; order Brassicales; family Brassicaceae; genus Barbarea; species Barbarea vulgaris. Next base: position 18,143,333 of record OY763889.1, read on the forward strand.
AATAAAGTTCTAAGTCTAGAATATGCAAAATATATTGATCATAACGATTCCAAAATATATCGATCATAAAGTTCTAAGCTCTGCCTCTGCTGGGTGGACATGTATTATTTCGTATAAAATGAAGGTAAGGTTCCAAGTTTCAAAATGATGGGAAATGGACTTGTTAACTCTGCTATGATCTTTCGTTAGATGTGACTATGGACAGAATGCTCTAATTCTAAGCTTCATGATTATAATATATATCTATATATATATATATATATATATTCATTTTTTTTTTGAAAAACTAATATATCTTGATTTTAATAATAATAATAAATTATACAGAAATTTTTAGATTTGATTGGTAGTTCCTATAATCATAAAGTATAAACAAAATATTACTTTAGATTTGATTTGATTGGTAGTTCCTACTATAATAAATTATATAGAAATAAGCCAATTACGTAATTAAATTTCCAGTCATATCATATAAGATTATATAGAATTGTGTTAGCACATTTTTTTGGTTGGTGGTTAATTTTATTGCAGGAAACATCCAAAAACACGAATATTTTTTTTTTTTGGTAGTTAATTTTATCATAAGAAATATAGATCACAATGTAACTCTAAAGTCTAAACACACAAAAACATCGAAAAACACGTTGTGTTTTAGAATTAGATCTTACTTAGCACTCAACTACAATAAAATAAATTATCGAACTGAACGATTTCTTTTAGTTGAATATACTTAATTAAATTTATATTTTATCCATTTCATTATATAAGTTTTAGTCCAAATATTTCCTGATTCGATGTTACCAGTAGTAACGGTATGCTTTCAAATCAAGACCTAAGTTTCTATTTGTCTTATCTTTAACTTGTCTTCATTAAAAAGTAATTAATATGTGAATGCTCGATTTTATGCAACGTGACACCATCTTTATAAGAACAACTAGATTGTATATCCCTAAGCGCGATTCATGATTCTGATTTTGAAAAGAAAGTATTTTTTTTTAACGTTTTTGATTGATTAAAAAATGTACAGTTCAATTTAAAATTAAAAAAGTGTTAAAAGATAATGTATTTTTGTTAAATTTTTTACTTATAATGAATTGATTAAAAGTTAAAACTATCATTTTTGTAATGGCTTTGTTTGTATTATTTTACATTTTTATGTCATTTCTATTACTTAATTTCTCTAATATTAATATAGAGATGAATAACATAAACAGTATTTTTTGCACACAAAAAATCATAAACAGGATTTATTTTTTATTTTTTTATTTTTTTTATAATGAATTTGAACAGTGAGTAAACGCACTTTCGCAAGATCAAACAAAAATAGGCAAGACTTTACAATAAGACGACATTGACAACAATGTTTAGGAAATGTCACTAAATCCTAATTTATTGAAAAGTTTGAAAAGAAATTAAAATAGTTTAAAAAAAATGCAATTTGCCTGTACTTAATAACCACCACATATACACAAGCCAAGTGGACAAGTAGGCTACTAACTCATGGCCGATCGATGAGTTGATACGAACTAAACAGAATTTGAACCAAAGTTTTAATTTTGACTCCAAACTGAATCTAAGTTTGTTTAGAATCTGACTGATACTGTTTTATTTTTTCAACCGAATGCAATGCAAATATGCTATATACTGAACGAGTCAAATTCTATTCTATGAAAGTTCATAACTTAAATTATCTGAGCTTTAAACAAAATTAAAGTTATAAGAACTTTAGAATATATGAAGTATATGAACTTAAGATTATATGATATCAAGATATAAAATAATAGTATAATTTAGAGGTGATTGCTATTTTGTTATACGTATTTAAAAAAAAAAAAAAAAAAAAAAAAAAAAAAAAAAAAAAAACTTGACAAAAAGGAACCAGTATTTTGTCAAAAAGGGAACAGAAGAGGGGAAACAGAAGGGAGCAAAAGATCAAATACTAGCACCATTGGATGGAAAAGAAAAAGAATAACCAAAAAAATATTAAATTTTTTGAACCAAAACCAAAGCATAAAAATTGAATGTTTCACTTACCACTTTTAAGTCTAGTAACTTACTACTTAATTAACCACTGGTTCATATTGCTACTCTTTTAACTGGTTACAAGTAAAATGGCCGGGTACATAAACCATACGATATGATAATTATAGGGTTCTAACTGAGTTCGACTAGACAAAAAGAAAAGAAAAAAAAAACAAAACAAAACAGAGTTTGATTAATCAAAACCAACTAATATCAGACTAAATTATGTTTATTTTGAAGAAATTTACTTCAGTATATTTGGTCTTGGATATATATTGAAAACCCAGTAACTCAACTGGAACAACAAAACATATCAACTTAATTTTTTTTTTTTTAAAATAAAAACACAGAAATATGGCAGTAATGCGATTCATAAAAGTTGTAATTTGGAAACGCAGCGGAAACGTCTGTTTTCGTTTTGAAAACGCAACAGAAGCTTACCTTTTTTATATTGGAAAAGTTAATAAATATATATATATATATATATATATATATATATAATATTTTCCTGAACTTAAAAGAAACCTAATTAATATGAAGAATATAAGATATCTCATGTTTTTTTCTCTAATAACTAAATATAACTTAAACTAATTTACATATTTGACTTTGATAGTAGTTAAACTACTTATTACTTAAGTCATAGAATTGGGTTCTTTAAAATATATTTTTAAATATAATTTTAAAAATAGATTTGATATTCGACTATATACTTTTAATTCGATATATACTTTTCTAATGTTTTACAGAAAAAAACTTTTCCACAAGTTTAGTTTCTATATACCCATTTTCTTTTTCATGCAACATATTGTGCAACTACAAAATATAAGTCTCGTGTCGCATATGTGTAAGTAGTTTCATTGAGTCATTCACAAATTAATTTCTTATATTATAAATTTAATTTCTGTTTTGAAGATAAAATTTTTATTTGAAAATCAGAAAATGATAGCTCTATTCATAGTCAAAGTACATTAAAATGAACTCATTTAACTTCCTGCAGGTCTAAACAAATTTAAGAATTTCAAGTTGTTGTCCACGTAAATATAATTTTAAACTTCTAGAGTCCACACATAATTGTTTAACAGTTGTAATCGTACAAAGCACTAATAAGTAGCAAATTGGTAGACGTGTGCAATTGGTGTGAGATTTTTTTTTTTTTTTTTTTTTTTTTTTTTTTTTTTTTTGATAAAAATGCAATTGGTTTGAGTTGCTTTGTAAATTTGTAGGAAAACTGGTGTTGACCGAACCAGATTTGGAACTGACTGAAAGTCTTAAACCACCGGTTTCTTGCTTGGTGAACCAATAAACCAATCATTTGAAAAGTAAAATGACCTTTCAGTGGTTAACCACTATGATGAATAGAGCCGTACGTGAAGAGTCATTTTAGAGATTAAAAGAAGCATAATCCACTTCCCAATGGTCATTAGAAAAGCATAATTGCGATAATACAGGCCATTGAATTATAATTTATAAAATTGTATACAGGCACAGCTCATCAATAGTTGTCGACCGGTACGAGACATGTCACTCTACATATATATGGATTGATAAAATAACACAAAAATATTATAAGTGGTGCAAAATTACCAAATTTTTGCGAGGCAAAAGTTTCATAAATTAAAGTTACTAGTATATAAAATAACCTACGGTTATAAAGATAATGGGTGCTACATATATAAGTTGAAAACTTATCTAATGATTAGTTATTAATTTTAATGTGAAAAAGTAAAACTAGTGGCGTAGACAAAAGAAACCAAGTGTACTAATTGAAAACAACGAGAACTCTCAATTAAAACAAAAAGTATGGAAGAATTAGGTCGTGATATGCTTTATATATTGATTATTTTCCAAAAGACTCGATAATGTATATGTAGTGATGAACAAATGTCTTAGTAAATAGTAAAACGTAATCATATCTATACAAAATAAACAATTATTCTTTTCCTTAACTATGATTGATGCATTTGAGTCATCTCTGCGCTCTAATGATTTGCTTATATATGAATTAGTGGATAATTAGTCATATATATATATATATCATACAATTAATATTGAACATTCCAGTATACATGAATGTATTAGTTAATATATTAACAAATAATGTTTAGATATTTTATCATGAAAAACTATTTTCTTATGATATGGCAACTTCCTCCTTACTATATCGATATTCCCTATATATAAACTAGGGCTCCGACTGATTTAATTAAAAAATAGAAAATTCAAATGATCATCAATTATATCATACTAATAGAATATTAAACTATGCTTTTTACTCATCGCATAAGTATCCGATAATGGGGGAAGTCGGCCAATTTATACCTCAAAATTTTTATTAAATCCAAATAATACCTAAATTACAGTGAAGGGTCAATTTATACACAAATTATAAAAATTAGACTAATTCATACAAATAGGGATGACTATACATTTGAATATGATGACGTGCTATCCAGGTCATAGTAAATAGATGACCTGTCATCCACGTCATAGTAAACAGATGACGTGTCGTCCACGTTATCCGGCACAATTTTTAAAAAAAAAATTAATTACAAAATCTTGAAATAAAAATTAGAGGTAAACATCATTTCCGTCTCATCTCATCTTATCTCGTCTTATCTCATAGTTAGTCTCGAATTCATATTTTAGATGTGAATGTATTTTCATATGGTAACTTTTAATTTCCGTTTGAAAACAGAAATTCCCGAAATCTTATTTCAAAAACATTTATACTAAATAATATATATATATATATATATATACCATAATAATATGGTCATATAGAATATTATATACAAAAATAATCTAAAATTTTCTAACTTTTTAAGATGTATTAATTTGTCATTAAGATATATAAAAAATTATAAAGTTAGAAAATTTATAAGGTTTTCTAAGCTTTCAATTTAAATAAGACAAAACTCGAATTTTAAATAAAATAAAATATAATAACAAATTAATACATATTAGAAAAATTAGAAAATTTTAGATTATTTTTTGTATGTAATATTATATATGATCATATTATTATGGTATGTATATATTATTTAGTATAAATTTTTCTAAAATAGGATTTCAGAAAAATCTGTTTTCAAACGGAAATTGAAAGTTTATGTCATATAAAAATACATTCATTTTTAAAATATGAATTTGAGACTGGTTATGATATAAGATAGGATAAGATGAGATGAGACGGAAATGATGTCTACCTCTAATTTTTATTTCAAGATTTTATAATTAATTAAAAAAAATTTGTAATTAATACCAAAAAAAATGTGCCGGATGACATGGACGACACGTCATCTATTTATTATGACGTTGATGACACGTCATCAGATTCAAATGTATAATTATTCCTATTTGTAAGAATTAGTCTAATTTTTATAATTTGTATATAAATTGATCAATCACTATAATTTAGGTATTATTTGAACTTAATAAAGATGTTAAAGTATAAATTAGCCGACTTCCCTCGGATAATGTGTTTTTTCTTGTGTGTCAATTATGCTATGGTTTCAGTGAGATACACAGTTTAGAATTTTGGGTTTGAAAAAATCTAATCCAACAATCTCATGTTAAAAGAAAGGCTTTAATAGCATGCCAAGTTTATAATTGTTCTATTTTTTTTTTTTTTAATTTGATGCGATTGAAGGTTTAAACTTTACAGTAAAAGAGGATAGAGTTACAGTACTTGATCAAACTAAGTCAACTAACTAGAAAAGGAGCAAATTATATATAAAAACAAAACCTTATAATTATGAATCATCTAGTCCTTAGTGTAACTGAAATCTTCCTAATCTATCTTAATCTTGCACCATCTAATATATTTCTAAACCAACTCAATCAATGCAAGTTCAAACAATCTCTCAAGCTGTTTTTATATTGTTCCCGAACCACGTCGTTTTGCCAAAAAGGTAGAGCAAAAATTAACGTCATTTGAATAAATTTTCCAAAAAAGAAAACTCCAAATTCTCTCATATGGTGTCGGAGTTCGATTATCTTTAGAAAACGTCACTAGTTCTTGTCTGTATGCAGTCTAATCTAGTCCAATTCTCGATTTTTAGTCCACAGTCCATTATATTGATAAGTGAAGCCAATGATGTAATATATCACACATGAACAGTATGAGTGGACCTGTGCCTTTGTGGTTGATGGAGCAAGTATCTAGTGGACGGGACTGTGATGTTTCTTTGGTTTTCTAGGTTTTCTATTGGCCCAAAATTCATTATTACTATTGTTATGCTTTCAAATAAAAATTTATGACATAACCTTCTTTATATATAAATGAGAACATAAATTGAGAACTTTTTTTTTTTTTTCATATATTGAGAACTTGACTCACTTGACTAATCTTCTCGACGGTATCCGATGGTCGATGGATACATTCTCATGCCGCTATAATTTCGCACTGATATAAAGTATCATTTTTTTTGTAATTTTTTAACTATTTTTATCTATGAACATCCACATTTTTTTTCATTTTAGTCTAGTTTGTTGTTTTCAGTTTGTATGTAACACGATAAGTTACTCTAGAAAGCTCCAAAGCTACTCGACTAGCTTTTTCATCTGCCAGTTATATTTCAAGATGTTATATATATATAACTGATTTTGAAAATGATTTTCGTACAAAAATATACATATAACACACGATGATATACATATACATATAACATATATATATATATATGTATATTTTTGTACGTGTATGAAAATCATTTTCAAAATCAGTTACCCAATATAGGAATCTATACATAAAACATGTTTAACTACAAAATATTGGTTGAAATGTTTGGAGAAAATGTGCATCGTGTGATGTATATGCAATCAAATAGAATATTACACTGTTCGAAATAATCAAAATGTTACAGATGTTGAATTTTTTTTATTAATCATCTTTATTCTTAAACTAAATTAATTGTACCATCGTCTAGGTAACTCAAAAAAGTTATATGGTTTAATCTGCTTTTGTGTGGTTTAATTTGAACACACTGGTAATGATAATTGAAGAAAGGAGAAAAAGAAAAGAAAAGAAATAGTGCAACATAATCTAATATATAAATTTAACTAGTTTATCACAAACAATCTAGCCGAACTTAGGCATAGAATGAAATCGAACGTGCAAATATTTTATAAAAAAGCATACGCGAGATGGAAAATTTTGAAATCTATCTAGGTATATATTATGAGCTATGTATATATGACTTGGACCAATGATATAAATTTGAAGTGGAGCTAAGCAATGGGCTAATTCAGGTTTTGGTCTCCTTCAAAGGCAAATAGTTGATAATGACCAAATTTTCACCATAATTTATCAACCTTTTATTTTGTTTCTTATAATCATGAAATGATTTTTCCAGATTAAATTTGGTATGGATGTTGATGTCTTAATAAAATAAAATAAAATAAACCAATAACATATACACATACAAGTGGAGTGGGATCCAACTCAATCGAGCTCCTGCGGAATTTTTATATATTATAGTATTAAGTTTTTTCAAAAAATCACATTTATTTAATTGATTTCGCTATTGTACAAATGGGGGGACATTCGTAAAGCCTGATAAGTGATTTGTTCTTGATTCTCTACTGTTTTATTTATTATATATTGTTAGCAAAAAGCAGACTTTAATGGATGTTATTTTATTTAAAAAGTTGATTTGGTTACGTAAGATAGAAATTTTGATAAGTAAGTGGGTGGACGTAATACGAGCAATTGCTTTTCAATTCGTATCCATGTCTTTACTACTGTTAATTAGTCATTTGGAAAGTGTATGAAATCTGAATTTTACTGTTAATTCATATATTTTTATACGTACATATATTTTTATACGTACATATATCATCGTTATAACGTTACCAATTTTTTTTTTTGTCAATCATGCTTTACAAATGTAAACTTTCTCAGTTTTGTTTTCCAAATTTACTTAGGTCCGTGTTGCAGCTGGTTGTGATACAACAATTCTATGAATAATATGATCCATCCAATACTACTTTTTTTTTTTTTTTTTTTTAATATTATATGGTGAAATGGGCATAAGTAACTTTACTTGGATTTTGTTTGTCTTCACAAATAGTGCTTATTTGATTTCACAATTGTAATGGAGAAGATGATTGCTTTTGAGAATTTCCTTTATTTTTTTTCCTATGATAGGTAAGATCAACTTTCATAGTAACATGACATTTCCATTTTCTTTTTTCTTTTTAAAGTTAAAAACTTATTTTTTTTTTAATCTAGAAACCAAAGGTCATAGTCTAACTCTTTCATGTCAAATTGTCAACCAAGAAAAATGTCACATATGAATTTTTGTAATATGTGTCTATGTGTCTGTGAGTTAACCAGGGCCTCCCCGTAAAGCCAAGGAAGGATAATTATGCTTTAAGCCATACTTTGAATGTCTAATCAAATTAGTTTAATGGCTTAATTTTATAATCAACGGTCGACCGTCGATAGTAGAATTTCCCCCCTATTTTTTTTTAATTTATTTATTTTTTCTTAAACAAAATTTCATATTAGCATTTTTCCCTCTTTCTTTTAACTCCAACATAAGATTTTTATAATCTGATTTTCGTTCTCATAATTATTTTTAATGCAACGGTTTTTAAATTTTACATTAAACATAACTGTTGACCAAAACTATAAGAGAAAACTCTAATTAAAAACTAGCTAAAAGTAAATCACTTATTTATGTGTGTAGTATATATTTTTCATTATAGATTTAGTTTTTTTTTTTTGGTTCCGATCTTTCATTTCTTAACATATATTGCAATAAAAATAGATATTAGATCAAGTAGAACTCAACGTAAGAAACATATATTAAATCAATAATCTTTGACCCAAAAAAATCAACAATACTGAAAATTTAGCAAAGGCCACATATCTATTGTTTTGCTTTAGATCTCAGAAATATATGTACCAGCCGTGGCGTTAATCATGCGCATTTTTGTCATAAAAATTAGATCAATTGCATTAAATACTACACCATATAACTTTAGTGTATATCATAAAAAAAAAAGAATAATTTCTATTAATTAGTTTTATTTTCATATCTTTTTTTAAAAAAAAATTATAACCGGGAGACCAAAACCCAACTAATCTCCCAGAAAGACAATACCGATAACTAGTCCTGTTCCGAGTTTTTTTAATGAAGTCTAAGAAATTGTCTCACTTTCCTCTGGCCAAACAATAGCAAACAATAACAATTTTCATATCTATTGTTCCAAAGTATATAGTAAGTAAATTAGTTTGCATAACATAAGGATATGACTCTAAAGATATAATATGCATCTTCATGTATATAAGTAATAAACAATATTAATCCTTACATTATGAACATCGAACCAAATTTAGAAATAATATAGTTAAAAATAATAATTATGTACTATAAATCTGAATAATCATCATAATCTTATTTCTTCTTCTAAAAAAATTAACATCCATATGTAAAACTTTTAATCTATGTTTCAAATGTCGGTCGACTAATCGGTTTGTCGGTCAATTAATCTTGTGCTAGTAATCGGTCGACTCTTATTTAAAAGCAAAAAATCATTTTATCAACGACATTTAGTTTAATTATTTTTTAGAATTGGTTAGGAACCCTATATATTATACATATATATATATATATATTATATTATATATACAATGCACTTTTACTTTGTATTATTTGCAAAAAATTTAAAAAATCTAACAAAAATTCAGTTTAAAAGAAAAATCTTGAATTCGTTATTTACTAGTCACTCATCTACTAATTACTTAATCCAAAAACCGGTTTATTTGTTGGTTTATCAACTAAACTGGTTACCACCGAATGGTCAATTATGTGGTTTGTTAATTGCGAGTCAGTATATCGATTAATTCCTGTCGGTTTGTTTAACTCATACAGTCATAATGATTTATATATATATATATTTTATTTTTATTTTTTTTGTGTCATGTACTTTAAAAAAAAAAAGTATGTGTGTATGTAGTAGCGATTTTAAGAACCAAGACACAGATAATTGAATAAATTAAATTTCTTGGTTGTAAAATTTACACGTATATATAGATGCATATGTACCATCTTGTTCAAGTCGATGTTTTTGTCAGTGTTCAATTCGATGTTAAATATAATGATTTTGATATTTCGTTCTTTTGGTCCACAAGAGGGAAAAATGGATAATTAAAGCTGGAAAACTGAAATTTGAGAAAACAAAAAGAGAAGTAAAGAAATTTCATAAAAGAAATAAAAATAGTAATGTCAATGTCATTGATTTAAAGTAACATTAACAAAACAAAGTTCACTGGAGACATGAATCAAACAAAGATAAAATATAGAAAACTGCAGGCATGCTTGTGTTTAATTAGGTTTATATAGACGAAATTCTTTGTCGGTAGAAACTAGAAACTCTACCTCTTGATCGCAAGAAACCACTGATCATATAGTATTAGGTATTTAAATTTTATATAAAGAAATCTTATGATTATATATAAATTGAAAACTATTTTTTATTACAAATTTATAACGATGTCACCAATTTTATCTATAAAAAAAAAAATTGTTTGTCAGTTTCCATATACTCAAAATTAATTTTTTTTTTTTTTTTTTTTGGTGTGGTTATCACCTTGAGAGTGAGCAATTAGCATTCTCATTAGTTATATGACTCATCTGAAAATTAAGAATAATTATAAGATCGCTTTCAAGGAAATGCTTAAGAAACATGGAAAAATAAACCATGAAATTAATGAATTTAAAGGCTAGAATGAAGCTAAAATATCTCTTTCACCTCCAGCAGAAAGAGGTCCGTTGGAGAGGATCAAACCTTTATTAATATGCCAAATAGATGAGCTTTGGAAAACCCCATACCCTATTTTAGGGTTGGGATAAAAAAAAAAAAATTTACATTATGATAAAACAGTATCTATAAGGGGTCAGTGTTAAGGGAGAACAATTGAAAGAAAAAATATTCAACAACTAAAAGCAAATTAAAACAGGGCAAAATGCTTGGATGGGAGGAGACATTTAAGCATGACGGTGAGCAAACCAGTTCTGTAAAATATCTTAAAATAAGATGAGTCCTAATAATATAGTGAATTTATCCAATTTTGAACAGTTTTGTTGATATGAGTTTTTTCACTGCCAATCGATTTTGAGCGAAAAAACTCATATCCTTTATATATTATTCATGATCTCTGTCCAACTTCCGATGTAGAACATTAGTCCTAATATATATGCTTAGCAAGTTAAAAAAATATATATGCTTAGCAAGTTAAAAGAAAAACAGAATGGTGAGAATTACCATAAATCCAATCGTTTTGTTTTTTTTTACAAACGTAATAAATGGTAGCTTAAAAGGCCTAGCTAGCGAATAAGAAAATGTAGAAGAAACATTTTTTGACAGAGCGGCTATGACATTCATAGTTACAATACAGATCACTCTAGAGTTAATCGGCGATTTAGTAAAATTCCACTAAGCTTATACCAAAATTTTCGTCGACCATGTTTATGATATTATTATTATATTAACAAAATTAAACCTAAAAACAACAAACATCTCGAAGGGGGCACACATAAATTTAGATAGGGTAACAAGTGACTTCAAAGTGCAAACCAAGTGGTAAAAAAGAGACTTCTAAAAATAAGTAGAACTGATCCCGGGATAACAGCCAGTATTTTCTTATAAATTTTTTAAAAAAATTTGTGCTTTTTGAATATATTTATTTTTCATCGTGCTTTTGAGTATTTTTATACCAAAAAAATAATTTAAAATAGATATTGGGCATGTGAGTGTCCCATGAAAAATCAGAACCGTTCAAATCATCCTCCAGACTTCTATTTATTCTCAACCTTCTCTTCTCTACAACATCATCCAAGCTTGAACTTGGTTTCTCTGCTTCTTCTTTCTTCGCCCTTTGTTATAATTCTCTCATATCACTTCCAGAGAGGAAAAAAAAAACCAAAACCAGAGATTGATTTCTCTATTGCTCTCTTCCTAAAACTACCATACATATAAATCCAATATCATCAAAAATGTCGTGCCTAGAGATTTATAACAAAGATGTAAGTAATTTCCCTTTAATTGGTTCTATTGCTTTGAAGTTTGATATTGTTGGGCCTTTTTGTGCTTTTAAAATCTTTGTCTATGTGATTAAGGTTCTTGATTCTTGAATTTCATATGTGACTAAAAAATAAAAATTTTCTATTCGTAACTAATTAATAGTGAAAAATTTAAAAGCTTTTGGTGGCTCAAGAAGAGCACGATCAAAAGCGCATGCTTAGAGTTAGTGCAATAGAAAGTCACGATCTTTATGTGAGAAATACATTTAGCTCAACATCTTTTCTTTTTCCTTCAAGAACTTTTTTTAATTAGACAAGCTTTTAATTAAGCTCTAGCTATAATATTGCCAATATTACAGCTAATCTTCTTTTCTAACACTTCTCTTATATATATGCATGTGTGTGTAACTATTTTTATTTATTTTGTACTGTAGTTTAACGTCGAGAATAAATCCAAATAATCTTGAAAGTTGTGTATACAAAACGAGAATACGTGGCAATGCAAAAAAAATATTAAATTCTAGAATAATCATATAAAAACCTGAGATTCAGAATCAATAATAAAACGGTCGTATTTTGTGGTTAAGTTCCGGAAAATACAAAAACTATCGAATTTATGAATCTTCTTAATATGAAGAGGACAAAAGGTGGTAAGATACTACTAGAGAATTGAAGCATACATAGGCATCTTTCTATTTATATATAAAGAAAATGATGCGTGTATAAAAATTAAATTAAAATTAAATGAAAATGCAGATGATGAAGAAGAAAGATGGAGAAGAAGAAACAAGAGATGGGACTGTGGATTTCTATGGTCGTCCCTCTATTCGTTCCAAGTCAGGCCAATGGGTTGCTGGCATCGTCATTCTCCGTATGTCTCTCTTCTCTAATCAAAATTCTATTTGTTTTAAGTATCAATATTTGATTTATATGTATCAAAACAAAACTAAATCGAATTTCAAATGAAAATGCTCGATCAACATCTTAAAAAATTATATAGAATATTTTGTTTTGGTTTTCTTTTTTTCTCTTTTCTTCACGTCCTTTTCTCAAATATACCTCATACAAAATCATGGTCCTCACATAGTATATTTATTAGTGTCCCTATAAATTATTTATCTTTTTTCTGGACTCTTGGCTCTTATTATTATCGCTTAATACATTGTTTTGTACACACGAACACATACATGCTTACATAGTTTCATATATATATATTTAATGATCGATTTCATATATATATTTAATGATCGATTTTGACATAAACAAAAAATGATATCGATATGATGTTTATCTAAAAGTGTGTTGATTGGTTGATATACATACTTATCTTTGAGGTAATAAGCTATCAGAAATTAAGAAACTGTCAATATACAGAACCAACAAAAATAATTAATATTAACTTCGAGATTTAACGTGAACGTGTCAAGACATATCCATGTGTTCGAACGTAGGCTGCATGTTGTGGTAAAAACCCTAACCACATGACAAATGCATTTATTTATTTATATTATATATATCTATGGTGAAACATAGCATGCTTCAAACGCATGCTAATATGATGCAATAGATCTGAATGATTGAGTTTGTCATTTTGGAATAACTAAATTGAAAAAAAAAACTTTAAGACTTGTAAGTGATTCTATATATGGAGATAGATATTTTGGTTTTTTAAAAGATATGTTACTAAAATTTAACCAAAAAAAGAAAGAAAGTTATTTTGAGAAAGACGACACTAATATATCATCAACATAAGTGCAAGGAAAGCATGTGTTAGTGGTATTACGTTGCCTTACACGTAATTACCCATTTCATCTTTCCATGACGTTGGCTTATGCCACGTGCACATTTTTATCCCTTTTTTTTTCTCTCCTAACATTTTCAAAATTTCTCCTATAAATTGTATTATATTAATAATTTATATGAAAGAAAAACTAAATTTTAAAAAATCTTTATAAAATACAATTTAGATTTTAGTGGGTTCTTTAATTTTTTTTTTGGTTTGATTAAGTTAGTAGAGTCCACGTAATAGTTATAATAAAAAATTATAAAAGATTATTTGGATTTCGCATGCGGAATCCAGTTTGCTAAAATTTAGTTATATGTATAATTTCATTTTCAAATAAATGTTAACTTCGTAAGAAGGTGGAGCAATTATAAAGTGATCATTAAATACAATCCAACCAAAGGAATGTTAACATCATATATTGACGAACACGGAACATACTTTCAATTATTGTCAATCATTTCATTCATTCATAAGTTTTTCGGTTTCTATCAAATCAAAAAAATAATTTGGTTAACTCGCTAAACCAGTTTCTAAATCTAATTTGTTAATTGAACCGGTTTAACAGTGAACCAAGGGTTGGCGACGCTAGCGTTCTTTGGAGTTGGAGTGAACTTGGTGCTGTTCCTAACGCGCGTTTTGCAGCAGAACAACGCAGACGCAGCGAACAACGTTAGCAAATGGACAGGAACTGTTTATATCTTCTCATTGGTCGGAGCGTTTCTAAGCGATTCTTACTGGGGTCGTTACAAGACTTGTGCTATCTTCCAAGTCATTTTTGTCATCGTAAGTAAAAGCAAGAATCAAAAACGTGATTCATATTTTTAAAGCTTGAAACGTTTTGAGCTGATTAGAACACTTTCTTGGATTGAAAACGCAGGGAATTTCATCGCTATCGCTATCATCGTATATGTTCTTGATCAGACCACGAGGTTGCGGGGATGAAGTCACGCCTTGTGGTTCGCATTCCATGATGGAGATCACAATGTTCTACTTTTCGATATACTTGATCGCATTGGGATATGGTGGTTACCAACCAAACATTGCAACGCTTGGAGCGGATCAATTCGATGAGCATCATTCTAAAGAAGGCTACTCAAAGATTGCGTTTTTCAGCTACTTCTACCTCGCTTTGAACCTCGGGTCGCTGTTTTCGAACACTATCTTGGGATATTTTGAGGATGAGGGACTATGGGCGCTCGGGTTTTGGGCGTCTACTGGCTCTGCTATCATTGCTTTGATTCTTTTCCTCGTTGGAACACCGAGATACCGATATTTCAAGCCCACGGGGAATCCTCTTTCGAGGTTTTGCCAAGTTTTGGTCGCTGCAACGAAGAAATCATCAGTGGAGGTGCCGTCAAAAGGAAGAGAGGAGATGTATGATGGAGACAGCGAAGGGAGAAATGGTTCAGGAAATACAGGGAGGAGGATAATGCATACCGAAGAATTCAAGTAAGCTGCGATACCGATATTTTCGCATATACTTTAGTGCCATGTAGTGTTCTAACATGTTTCTTTCGGAATTGTAGGTTCTTGGACAGAGCAGCATACATCACATCGAGAGATCTTGATGACAAGAAACAAGATGCAGTGAATCCATGGAGGCTCTGCCCGGTTACACAAGTCGAGGAAGTCAAGTGCATTCTTAGACTGATGCCAATTTGGCTCTGCACTATCATCTACTCGGTCGTCTTCACTCAAATGGCCTCTCTCTTTGTGGAGCAAGGCGCAGCGATGAAGACCACTGTCTCAAATTTCAAAATCCCACCTGCAAGTATGTCCAGCTTCGACATCCTCAGCGTCGCTTTGTTCATATTCCTATACCGCAGAGTTCTCGAGCCACTAGGCAACAGATTCAAGAAGAAGGACGGATCAAATGGAATCACCGAGCTTCACAGGATGGGAATCGGGCTTGTGATTGCTGTCTTAGCTATGATTGCAGCCGGGATTGTCGAATGCTATAGGCTTAAATACGCAGACAAGAGTTGCACTCACTGTGATGGCTCAAGCTCCTTAAGCATCTTCTGGCAGGTAATAAACACAAAACCTTAAAACCCCATTTCAATCCTAAAACCAATCACTTGCAGAGGAAATTCTGAGTCTTAATAAACGTCTTCTCTTTACAGGTTCCGCAATACTCCTTCATCGGGGCATCAGAAGTGTTCATGTATGTGGGTCAGCTCGAGTTCTTCAATGCACAAACACCAGACGGACTAAAGAGCTTCGGGAGCGCTCTATGTATGATGTCAATGTCGATGGGGAACTTCGTGAGTAGCTTGTTGGTGACAATGGTTGTGAAGATCTCATCAGAGGATCACATGCCTGGTTGGATTCCAAGGAACCTCAACAAAGGTCACTTAGACAGATTCTATTTCCTCCTGGCTGCATTGACAAGCATTGACCTAGTGGTATACATTGCATGTGCAAAGTGGTACAAATCTATTAAACTAGAAGGGATAGATGAGATGCAAGACATGAGTGATGATGATGATACCGAGAGTGACGAGGAACAAGCCAAGGATTCTAAAGTCTAACAAAATGTGTGTTTGGTTTTCAGTTTTTTTTTTTTCCGGTGATGTAACAACAAACTGATTGATAAATAAAAGACTAAATCGGAATTAGTCTTTTTCATCGAAAAGACTCTTTCATTAAACTCCTAAACCATAAATACTCGTAGGACTATCAAACATTTAAGGTTACTCAGCTAAAACCAGATATTAAACACTTAGGTACTCAACTAAAACCAGAAAAAAAAAAAAATCATCAATAACTTAAAATATATATATGGTTTGTGATATTTCACTGTGAGTGATTCAAAAAAATCAAAAAAATATGGATCAAAGCGTGTGTAAGAGAAAGAAACTGAATAAAGTCGAGATGTTGCAGCTCAAGAAGTAAAGACATCAATCAACCTATCTTTATCTTACGGACTTGTATGAGATGTGTTGATTCTTCACGCCAAATGGGTTGCGCGCCGCTTTGGACGAGAGTTACATGTTGTCCTTCCTTAAGCATATTCTCGTCCTGAGCGATATATAGCAGAGTAAATGTTAGCAAAACTGCTTCTGCGACTAGTGAAAATGTAAGGTTTGATGGAATGTACCTGTAAGAGTTTCAGAGACCGGGCATATGTATCTTCTGCGTCATCCGAGAACTCCATATATATAGGCATGACACCTTGATAAAGAGCCAGCCTTTGCATTATCCTTCTCCTAAAGGAACGAAACCACCATATTGATCAAAACACAATTTATCGATCAGAAGTTGCATACATTAGACATTTCTTGAATGTCAGAGAAACAAACACTTACTGGTTTGTGAAGGCGAAAATTGTTGATGACGGACGGTAATGGCTTAGAAGCACTGCCATAGATCCAGTTCTCGTGAATACAATTATCGGCGTGGTGAGTGTATTCGCCATTATGGAAGCATGAAAAGCAAACATTTGTCCCATGTGACCCTGTAGCAAGAATGTCGTTATTAACAATTCATATATGACTAACGTAACATATTCGATATTTCTGATATGAGAAATGTGTGAGAGTACCTTATACGCAGTGGTACGGGTTGCGGAGGTTCTGACAGGTAGACTTGCCTCGGTTCTCAACGCCACGGTATGCATTACGTTAACAGCTTTAAGCGGAAACCTGATATAAGAGAATTTTAAAAATTAAGAACATTTCAAGATCACATAACATGTAAGTTCTACTTACAGAAAAGAGGTAAGGAGTTTAATATTGAAATACGAACTTTCCGTGTGCGGTTTCACCAGAAAGCATGATTGCATCTGCACCTTCGCGTACTGCAATTGCAATGTCAGAGACTTCAGCTCTTGTAGGCGTTGGATGATTAATCATACTCTCTAACATGTTTGTGGCAACAATCACTGGTTTATGAATGCTCTTACACCTTCTGATTATCTCTTCCTAAAATTCAGACATAATCGCAAAAGCATTAATAATGCCAACAGAGTCTTAAGGAAATGTCTAAAGTCTTGGATTTTACCTGTAACAAGGGAACCTCTTCAATGGGAAGTTCAGCTCCAAGATCTCCACGAGCAACCATTGCCTAACGAAGCATCGATAATTTATATAAGCTAATGAAAAACTCAGGACTAAGCTTTAATATATTTAAATTCTGATCATATAAAAGACTTTAAAAAACCAACCCCATCACAAGCAGATATGATGGAAGGAAGATTCTTTATAGAGTCTGCGCTTTCGATTTTCACGATCACCGAAATATCCGCACCACAGGCTATCATAACAGTTCGATTAGTTTCACTGAAACTTCACCAATGCGATAATAGAAGGCTAAAGAAAAAGGAACAGACTTACATTTTAAATAATTCTTCAACTCATGGACAACTTTAGCATCCTTAACAAAGGAAACAGCATAGAAATCAACTTGGTTGTCCACTCCAAATTTAATATCTTCCCAATCTTTATCTGCAATCAGAGTTATAAAACCAGAGTGACGATAATCATTCAAAAAAACATCAAATTAGAAAAGCTCCTCGATGAAAACATTAGCTGATATCAACCTGTTATCGAAGGAAGAGTCGCGCTCTTTCCTCGAACATTCAAATGACGTCTAGACTGAAGTTCTCCACCATCAACAACAACACATTTCACCAAATCACTCGTCTTCGATTTAACAGCTAGCGACATCATCCCACCTAGCAATAAAAACACACACACACACACACAAGAAGCCATCCTCTTATTACAAATGAACCAAAAACAAAAAAACTCCAATAACCACCAAAAAAAAAAATTCATACCATCAACCAAAAGAATGTCTCCAACTTCAACATCGTTAACAAAATCGTCATAGTTCACACTAACTGTATCTTTAAACGAAACACCTCTCTTGATAGTAAAATTAAACTCTTGACCTTCTTCTAAGAAAATCGGCTGTGGTACATCTCCACTTCGAACCTCAGGACCCTTCATAAAAAAACATAAACAATACATAAGAAAACAAATACGATTTTTTTGCGCATCATCAACAAACAAAATGACAAATATATACCTTAGTATCAAGCATTATAGCAATGGCTTTGTCAACAAACATAGAATTATATTCTTTAACTAAATCAATAGTGATCTGATGAGAAGCATGATCTCCATGAGACATATTCAAACGAGCCACATTCATTCCTGCTTCAGCTAGTTTCCAAATCATTTCTCGTGAGCTTGAAGATGGTCCAATCGTACAAACTATCTTCGTCTTCCTCTTCAAATCATTACTTCTTCTTGATTCAGCCAATTTATATGAAGAATCCATCACTCCCTTATAATAATAATAATAATAATAATAATAATAATAGGAATCAAACTCAGAACGTGACAAACAAGAAATTAGAAGAAGGACAAAAAAAATGAAAAATCATTTACCAAATCGAAAGAGCCGTTCTCTGCATAAACCTTGGTTTTTTGGTTATTGTTCTCAGTGATCTTAATCGATCTGACGGAGATAGGAGGACATTGACGGAAGGAGATATTAGAGTTTCCTCCGGCGCCGATTAGTGATCGGCGGAGTGGTGATGGAAGAACTCCAATGTTATTGGAGGAGGAGAGAGTGCGATCTACAGTCATTCCGGTTGAGATTTGATGACCTATCGCCGCCATGTGAAGAGTTTTTACCTGAGGAACAGAGGAGATACAGAGGAAACAAAGAGAAAGAGAGAGTTGTGTGTTAACGTTTAGTGGCGATATTTATGAGAGGAGAGGAGAGGAGAGGCGGAGAAAGAGAGAGAAGAGAGAGGGTTTCGTCTTGTTTGTTAATATGGTAGAGGAGACAGTTACACTGAACCCTCTGACTCAGATGGAAAGTTAAAAAAATAATTTTTGATATTTTCTTCTCAACTGTTATATAATAATAATATAAAAGAAGATATGTATGTGATATTTGTATTACTATTGAGGGAGGTGAAAGACGTGGAGAAAGAAAGTGATTTTTGTATAATAATAATTTGTTATAATATGTGTTTAATATGAACACATGTAAAAGCTTTTAGAGGCTAGTGTCGTAGAGGAAGAAAAATGAGTTCAAATTATCACACTAATTTGCACATTACATGCACATCATTATATAGTGGGTGTAGGTCGGTTCGTTTGCCGACTTAAGATAAAAATATCTTATGGATAATTATATTTTATTCAACACTCCCCCTTAATTATCCATAATATTAGTAAATTACGTACTGTCTCGTTAAAAATATTTATCATGGAAAAACCCAATGGGATAAAAACCATGACAAGGAAAAGAGTACAATAACGTAATCTCCCCCTGGAAAAGATTGTTCTTCATAAATCTCTGAGGTGACGCATCCCGATGCCGTGAATATGTTTTCTGAATGTTGTAGTAGGAAGCGCCTTTGTAAAGAGATCTGCTGCGTTGTCGCTCGATCGAACGTATTGAATATTTACTTCTTGATTTTTCTCGAGTTCTTGAATGTAAGAGAAAAATCTCGGGGGAATATGTTTCGTTCTGTCGCTTTTGATGAAACCTTCTTTAATTTGAGCGACACATGCAGCATTATCTTCATAAATGGTTGTCGGCCCTTTATTTGTTGCTACTCCACTTGCTTCTTCTATGTGGTGGATCATAGATCTGAGCCAGACACATTCTCTACATGCTTCATGGAGGGCAATAGTTTCTGCATGGTTTGAAGAAGTAGCGACTAACGTCTGTTTCTGCGAACGCCATGAGATTGCAGTCCCACCAATTGTGAAAACATATCCGGTTTGGGATCGAGCCTTATGCGGATCTGACAAGTAACCTGCATCTGCAAAACCAACTAGACCAAACTCGGATTTTCTAGGATAAAATAATCCTAAGTCAATTGTTCCCTGAAGATAACGAAATATATGTTTTATTCCATTCCAATGTCTGCGCGTAGGAGATGAACTGTATCTTGCCTGTAAATTTGTAGCGAATGCTATATCTGGTCGAGTACAATTTGCTAGATACATAAGTCCACCAATAGCGCTCATATAAGGTACTTCAGGACCTAATACTTCCTCGTTAGCTTCACAAGGTCGAAATAGATCTTTATCAACATTAAGTGATCTATTGACCATTGGAGTACTCAAAGGAGTCGCTTTATCCATGTAAAAGCGTTTTAAGATCCTTTTTGTATAATTTGACTGATGTATGAAAATCCCATCTCGAAGATGCTCGATCTGGAGCCCAAGACAAAATTTGTCCGTCCAAGATCTTTCATTTCGAACTCTTCTTTCATATGAGTTCTTGCATCATCAATCTCCTTTTGAGTTCCAATTATGTTTAAGTCATCAACATATACAGCAATGATCACAAAATCTAAATGTGATTGTATCCATAACCGGAGAATATGTTTCTTCATAATCAATTCCCGGTCTCTGAGAAAAACCTTGGGCAACAAGTCGGGCTTTGTGTCTTGTTACCTCATTTTTCTCATTTCTTTTACGCACAAAAACCCATTTATGTCCAACGGGTTTCACATCTGCAGGTGTGATGACAACAGGTCCAAAAACATTTCTTTTATTGAGGGAGTTTAACTCAGTTTGCATGGCCATTTTCCACTTCTCCCAATCAGATCTTTTCTGGCATTCAGATATGGACCTAGGATCTGGATCATCAATTTCACAATCAATTTCTTTCGATACAGAGAATGAGAAAATTCCATCATCATCTTCTAATTCATTCCTAACCCACAATTTTCTATTGTGGGCATAGTTAATGGAAATTTCATGTTTTTCTGTATCATTTCCGTCTTCAGGACTTTTTTCTATATTTGGTTCTTCAGGAACCTTTTCATTTACTTCTCCCAATTTATTTTTCTTTCGGGAATTTTTATCTTTTGATCCCAACGGTCTCCCCCTTTTCAGTTGAACTTTAGGTTCATTTGCTATTTTTCCACCAGTTTGTTCTTCAGGAACATTAATTCTTGATGGAACGTTTGCAGCGGGTATATATGATTTTGTCACCCTTTTTGTATCAGTGAACGCATCTGGTAGCTGATTTGCCATATTCTGTAAATGTACAATTTTCTGAACTTCTAGTTCACGCTGTTTCGTAGGGGGGTCAAGGTACAACAAAGAAGGTGTGCACCATGTAAGATCTTTTGGAACTTCTTTAATTCCTCCCCCTAACGCTGGAAATTCATCTTCATTAAAATGGCAATCAGCAAAACGTGCCGTAAACATATCACCAGTTTGCGGTTCAAGATACCGAATGATACTTGGTGATGTATACCCAATATATATGCCCAATCTCCTTTGCGGCCCCATTTTCGTTCTTTGTGGTGGGGTTATAGGAACATAAACCGCACATCCAAAAACACGGAGATGGGATATATCTGGCTCCCGGCCAGATGTTAATTGTATTGGGGAGTATTTATGATATGCACTTGGTCGTATTTGAATTAGTGCAGCAGCATGCAATATTGCATGACCCCATACTGAAATTGGGAGGTTTGTTCTCATTATTAACGGCCTAGCAATAAGTTGTAGCCGTTTGATTAAAGACTCAGCCAAGCCATTCTGTGTATGAACATGCGGGACCGGATGTTCAACTTCAATTCTTAATGACATACAAAAGTCATTAAAGGCTTGTGAAGTGAATTCACCAGCGTTATCAAGTCTTACTTTCTTTATTGTGTAATCAGGGAATTGTGCTCTTAACCTGATTATCTGGGCAATGAATCTTGCGAATGCCGTATTTCGTGTCGTCAATAGACACACGTGTGACCATCTACTGGATGCATCAATTAATACCATAAAATATCGAAATGGCCCGCATTGTGGATGAATAGGTCCACATATATCACCATGAATTCTTTCTAAGAATTCTGGAGATTCATTCCCAATTTTAGCTGGTGATGGCCGAGTTATTAGTTTTCCTTGAGAACAAGCATTACATGAAAACTCTTTCGATTGAAAAATCTTCTGGTTTTTCAACGGATGGCCTTTTGAGTTTTCCACAATTTTTCGCATCATGACTGAACCAGGATGTCCAAGTCTTTCATGCCAAACTTTAAATGTATTAGGATATTCCATGGCATATGATGCTACCATGTGAATCTTTGTGTAATATAAGCCAGAGGATAACATTGGCAGCTCTTCCAATATATGTTTCCTTTCTTTTGTAATGCAAAGATATTCAATGCCATTTTTATTCATAGTTTCTATGTGATATCCATTTCTGCGTATATCTCTGAAACTTATCAAGTTTCTATGAGACTTAGGGGAATATAATGCATCATCTATATCAAATTTTGTTCCCTTTGACATTGAGAAACTTGCTCTTCCAGAGCCTATGATAATCTTTGCATTTCCAGAAATAGTGTTCACGCTTCCGGCGGAATCTTTTATTGTAAGGGAGGAGAAATACTTTTTATCCTTAAGTATTGTGTGCGTTGTAGCACTGTCTGCCAGACATATATCTCCATCCTCGTTCTCAAATTTTGACATTTCTGAATTTAAAAATATTCATAAAAAAATGCGTTAACATAACAAAACCAAAGATTTATATCACAATAAAAACTATTTAACACCAGAAAACATTACAAAACATAAACAAACATTAGGTTATTTTTGATTTTATTTTCTTCTACAAAACATAACTTAATTATACATCATGTCATAATCTCTTCTTCAGGAAGATCTTAGTCATTTTGTTTCTCGTTGATATCTTCAGGATCAACCATAAAATCTGCTACATCGAGATGCGTATCATTGATCATGCCATCGAATGAAGGCCCGGATTCGCCAAAGATGAAGTTGGTTTCACCTTATTTTTCTTTCGCCTTTTGAGATTTTTGATACAGATCGGCCAAATGTTTTGGCGTACGACAGGTACGCAACCAGTGTCCTTTCATGCCGCATCTGTAGCAAGCATCCTCATGATGCTTATTTATTACACGACCAACTTCGTTTCCTTTGAACCTTTTATTATTTCTCCCGGTGTTAGAATCATTAGGACGAAACTTTCTTACTTGTACGCGTCCACGTCCTCGTCCATATCCACCTCTTCCACGACCACGATCATTACCTCGACCGCGCCCACGTCCATAATTATTGTAATTGGATGACGCAACATTCGCTTCAGGGAATGAAGCTGATCCAGTAGGACGTGTTTGATGGTTTAACATCACAAGTTTATTATTTTGTTCCGCCACCAGTAGAACTTGCATTAGCTCTGAATACTTTTGGTATCCATTTGCTCGGTATTGTTGTTGCAGGATTACATTTCCAGGGTGAAATGTTTGGAGAGTTTTTTCAATCATATCATAATCACTTATCTTTTCTCCACATAGGATTATCCTGGAAGTGATTCCGAACAAAGCGGAATTATACTCACTGACACTTTTGTAATCCTGAAACCGGAGATTTAACCACTAATGTTTAGCTTTTGGTAAGATCACATATTTCTGGTGATCGAACCTATCCTTGAGTGATTGCCAAAGATCTTCAGGATCTTCTTTTGTCATATACTCATCTTTTAAACCATCATGGATATGGTGGAATAAAAATATCATGGCGTTAGCCTTCTTTTCCTCCGAAGTCGATTTCGACTTATCGATGGTATCAAGGAGCCCTCTTCCTTTTAAATGCATTTTTGCTGCAACTGTCTATCTCATATAATTGTTTCCAGATATATCAAGGGCAGCGATCTCGAGTTTTGCTAAATTTGACATGATAACTGTAACAGTAATATATAAATTTATTAATTCCATGAATATAATAAATAATTTAAATAATTAACAAAAACATAAATATAATCTTATACGCATATAATTAATTAAATTTTTATTAATATTTGATATTACATTTAAAATCCATAAATATGGATAAGACAAGCTATTACAAAGAAAAATATTGTGTAAAATAGTAAAGCGATAATTATGATAAATTCATCATGAGTAAATTCTCCGATGAAAAGACCATAAATAGAACCAAAAATTGTAAACAAACTTAAAATTAAAAGAAAGCGAAACATTTTTCAAAAATAAAAAAAAATCTTCTTCTTCTTCTTTTATTTCGGGGAGAGAGTTTGAAAATGAGAGCTAAAATTTTTGATGAATAAATGAGTGAAGATGAATGATTTTATAGATTGAAAATTACTGTTCACTAGCCGTTGGAATTTTTTTTTTTTTTTTTTTTTTAATTAAAAAAATTTCGACCGTTGGAGAAAATAAATTAAATCATAAAATCAATCTAAAAAAATTCGACCGTTTGAAATAAAAATTAATCATAAAATCAATTTGAAAAAATAATCAGTTATTAAAATCTAATCATTAATGTGAAAATAATAATCAATTGGTAAAATTATTTTTTTTCAGAAAATATTATATTTATCGGTGATCAACTATTTTTTATTTTTATTTTTATAATAACCATGATTTTAAAATATATTTGATAATTATATTTATAGAATCATTAAGAGCATTAAATCAATCGTGGTGATATAGTCATCCACGTTATGAAAAATAAAATAAATGATGGCGGCAGAGCCGTCCATAATTATGGTGCATAAAAGCATCCACAATAAATTTATACCGAGGCGAAAAACCGCCTACAGTAAAAATAAATAAAATAGTGGTGTTTTAAACATCCACTTTAAATATATGTCTTCTGGACATATAGTTCTACTGGAACTTTTTAAATGTCTTCTGGACATTTTTATTTTATATGGTTCTTCTAGAACCATTTAATATATATATGTCTTCAGGACATTTAAAAATGATCTAAGGAGACATAGTCATCCATACGATCAAGTAGGAGGTATAACCTTCCATTTCTTAAATATTATAAATAAATAAATTTAAAATGAATTTAAAACATAATTTTAAATATTACCTTGAGTATTTGTTCGGACAGAAATTCGCCTAGATATAGAGCTTATTCGTGCTGATAACGTGTTATATAATAATAATATAAAAGGAGAGATGTATGTGATATTTGTATTACTATTGAGGGAGGTGAAAGACGTGGAGAAAGAAAGTAATTTTTGTATAATAATAATTTGTTATAATATGTGTTTAATATGAACACATGTAAAAGCTTTTAGAGGCTAGTATCGTAGAGGAAGAAAAATGAGTTCAAATTATCACACTAATTTGCACATTACATGCACATCATTATATAGTGGGTGTAGGTCGGTTCGTTTGCCGACTTAAGATAAAAATATCTTATGGATAATTATATTTTATTCAACATCAACTACATTATTCGCATATACCAAAGTTGATTTCTTTTTTACCTGTCCCACATATTATAAGTTTTTTTTGTTTTTCTTAAGAAAAAAATCAAATGGAAATTATAATATAATGGAACTAGATAGATTCTGTTTACAAAAATTTATTTGCATAAATTTTAAAAATAATATAATATTTTGTTGTATTAGTGAAACTATATAATTTACATATAGATATTATAAAGTTAGCAATAATAATCGTAAAATTAAGTTTTGGATTTTATAAATACCTTGGCGCATAAGTGTTGTTTTTGTTGGATATGTTTTGGTGTCTTATTATTTATAAATTAATAATTGAAAGTTGAGTTTGAAAATTAAGAAAAGAAGTAAAAACTTAATTCGAGTGTTATGTTTGTAGACAAATTTATTTTATAATTTAGATTATTATATAATTTGATTAAAAGTTAATTGGTGTTATGAATATATGTTCATATTATTCAAAAGATCTATAACAATTTGATTTAGATGTCAATAATTAAAAATTCGATTTGAGATCTATGATGATCCGTTATAACCGTTTTATCTGTTATGACCTTTCCTGACCCATTGTACCTCTTGAGTAAGACTCTACTTCTTTACGTGTCCTACAAAAATAAATGAACCTCAATCAAATCTCTCTTCGAGTTCGGGTAGGAATCGATCGGATTCGGGTTTTTGGGTAGAAAAATTTTGATGTGTAAAAGGAAAAAAAAATACATACTTATCTCTTGTGAAACACACGAGCTCTTCAAATAACTGCAATCCAACTACATATTGGTATCATCTTTACAGTTTTCAACCCCATCTCTTTCTCATCTCCTCATGGCCTGCCCGACGTTTTTATACTCTATGCAGAAAAAAAAAACTTATGCCCTTTCTAATTTTATGAAAAATTACAAATAATTGTATTATAAATAAGATGATATTAAAACTTGATAAAACTCATTTTAGTTCCATAAAAAAAAATTTATCAAAAAAAAAAATGGTGTTTAGTTAACAAATTCAGTTTTGAAATATAGTGTTTTTTTTTTCTAAGCCAGAATTTTACTAACAAAAAAAATCATTAACAACACATTTTAATTAATGTTTTGTTAAGTTAAAACTAAGGGTTTTCTGCTAAAAAACCATCAATATTTTTAAAATTTGCATATCTGACACCCATTTCAAAACTGTGCAAGTCAATCTATTGACCTCAAAAGTCACCCGCTATATAGCCATTACGTGTATCGTCGACGTGGCACCGTTTGGCTCAGTTAAAAATTTGACGGAAACAACGAAACGACGTCGTTTTGTTGAAAAAAAAAAAAAACTACACCAGCAAAATAACATGATTTATTTTGTATTTTCATCAAAGCAACATGATTTTTTTTGTTACATCTATTTTTTAACAATCGCATACAAATCCAGATCATCATCATCATCATCATCCTCAATTTTTCAATCCAGCCAAATTGAAGAAAAGGAAGATTAATGAAGCATTAAACAACCCATTAAGAAAACCCAACATATCTAAACGCACAATCACATCAAATTGGAAAATTCAACCTCACATTATTAAACCCAGAAATCACAGCAAATCCGACATTTCAACCTCACTTTAAACCCAGATTTCAATCAAACTTAGAACAATAAATCACCACTAATCTAAGTAGAAACCCAGAACAATCGATTTCATGAAATCAACCGACGATTCACGGCCATAGCTTTCTCTCTGATCCAGTGGCATGTTCTTAAGCTTCCTTAGTTCCAGATTTCAAAATATCAATCAAAAGTAGAATAAATCCTAATCGTACGGTTGTCAATTTGTTCTTCTTCTCTAATTATACATTCACACGCGAAGCTAATGAGTACGTCCATTTTAAGTTAGATCTTCGATTCGGTCTCCATCTGTTTCAATTTAATTCTGGGTATTGATTCTTTTGAAAAATTATCTGAGAAAATGATGAAATTTGTTTCTTTGATCCATTGTTCTTCTTTCGGATCTGATTGCAGCTTTTAATCTTCAAGCTTAGCATTTAGATCTGCCATTAAATCACCTGATTTTGGGATTTGGATCTTAAACAACTGAAACATTCACTAAAATTGGATCTTTGCATAATTACTTAGTGATGAATGATGATGAAGAACCCTAATTTTAAGTTTTCCCCAAATCTATTTCTCCAATTCTAAACGTATTTAATAATAATTTGAAAATTGTGTTGTTTTCTCCGCTTAAAAACAACAACATTTGCAACCAAAACAACAAAAACAACATGTAGTTCGTGAGTCTCAAAACGACACCGTTTGTTGTTTCCGTCAAATTTTTAACTGAACCAAACGGTGCCACGTCGACGATACACGTGGTGGCTATATAGCGGGTGACTTTTGAGGTCGACAGATTGACTTGCACAGTTTTAAGGTGAGTGTCAGAATTGCAAATTTTTAAAAAGTTGATGGTTTTTTAGCAGAAAACCCTAAAACTAAACTAAAAGTAAAAAAAGCTCAACAATAATTGACTTTCTAAAAAGGGCCTATAAACCTTAAAATGTTTTGCCTTAAAAAGTTATTAAATTTATATACCCTTTAAGCCATTGTTTCACTTGATTGGGATGTGGTTCATGTGGATCAGGTTTGCATCTCCTTCTCCATCTCATGCCTCCTTAAATCCGTACTGCCATACACACGTTACATAGCACCACATCCCTTTCTGCTATGTTTCTTGCATCTCTATCGCTCTAACCTTGCAATATATATATATATACACGAGAGTTTAAATTTTATATAATAAGATTTTTAAATTTTTTTTTATAAATTGTTATTAGGTATCAATTATCACACACTAAATGTAATATTTTATATATTAGTATATTTTAATCACAATTTTTTTTCAATAATTTAAGTTTCAGTATTGTCTAAGAAACTAGAAATTTCATTATTTCTAACAGCGTTTTTTTTTTTTTTTTTTTTTTTTTTTGGGTAACTTTATAAAAGTTAATTTAATAGAGATTTAGGAAATAAAAATAATCATATAAAGATATGTCTTAGATTGCGATTGTGATTTAGGAAATAACAGTATCTTTAAAACCTAAATGGCGAATAAGGAGAAGCTTCCATGGGATTTGGTGGAAGAGATCCTCTCTCGTGTCCCTCCTACTTCTCTTGTCCGATTCAGAACCGTTTGCAAACCTCTCTTCGACAACAAGACAGTCATCAACAACCACAAGAAGACATTTCGGTTCGTTTTAACAACTAGATCCAAGGTTTATTCGGTAAGCATCAACCCCAAGATAGAGAGGTACATGAGTTAACCTTAGATGTTCCCGGTTTTAAATCCCATACACCTAAAACTTTGGTCGATTCCAATGGGTTCTTGCTATGTGGCATGGGTAAAGGAGCAGCCGTGGTTTGGAACCCTTGGTTAAGACTCATTAGATACATCGATCCCGAGATCAAGGTTAACCAACCTAGTTTGAGATTCGTTGGCATAGGTTATGACACTACAAGAAAAAGTCACTATTTCGACCAATTTTTCCGACCAACTATCAATGGTTAGAAATTTTCGACCAATTTCCGACCAAAATTAATTTGGTCGGAAAAACGGTCGGAAATTAGTCGGAATAATTCAACTAAAATTTTAGTCGGAAATTGGTAGGAAAATTGGTCGAAAAAATGGTCGGAACAATATAATCGGAAATTTTTCAAAACTATCATAATTGGTCGGAAATTTTTTTTTTCAAACTATCATTGACAAGTGACAATTTTTTTTTTTTTTTTATCGAAAAAAATAAAAATAAAATATATTTGGTTGGAAATTGGTCAGAAATATATTTGAATCGGTCGGAAATTTGTCGAAAATGTTGGTCGGAATTTGGTCGGAAAAATGATGGTCGGAAATTGGTCGGAAAATTCCGACCAATTTCCGACTGATTTTGATTCGCGACCAGCATATTCCGACCAATCTGTTTTGGTCGGAAATCAGTCAAAAATTCACTTTTCCGACCAATTTCCGATCGATACGGTGGTCGGAAATAAGATATTTTCTTGTAGTGCGATAATAATAATAATAATAATAATATGAGAGTTGATGAAATTGTTTACAAGGCCCTTATGGTTTATAAGAAGGACTCTGGCTCCACGAATGCATGGGTCATCCATGACTTTGCATCTGATGCGAGGAAAGACCAACCAAAATATATAATACTTAGTACTACTAGTCAGGGACTACGTACCTTTATGATAAACACAACAGAAGGTGTATCGTTGAATGGAAGTTTGTATTAGGTTGCTTATTGTAACGAGACTGATCAAGACTTGTTCTTACTTCAGTTCAATCTTTCAAGTGAAAAATGCTTTGCGTTTTGTGATCTACCATTTGGAAAGAACCATCAACTCGATGCTCTTGCCCTTAGGGTTTTTAAGGAAGATCGGTTTTCGTTGTTAAAGCAGTGTTATGTGACAAAGAAGATTAATATTTGGGTGACCAAGAACAAGATTGATCATTTTAATGGTGGAGATGTGAAATGGATGAATTTCATGCAAGTGTTAGTTCCTAATTTACCGAGTTTAATACCGGTTAAATCTTCTTATCAGCCAAGTTACTTCATCGACGATAAAAAGCTTGTTATATGTTCTTGTGATGAAACTGGTCGGGCTTGGATCTATGTTGTGGTGGGAAATAAGTTGATCAGTAAACTCCGATTGGAATCTGTGGTTGAACCTTGGCCTTTGCATTGTACCTATTTTCCCAGTTTGGTCCTTGTCCCTGGTGGTCAAAGAGAAGATAATGCACGTTTACCAATTTTGTTTTCTATCGTTTTGCCTTGTTGTTTGGTTTGTTTATTTATTCTTTTAGTTATTTTTTATTTTCTGTTAAAATTCTTGTTCCTAGATTGAATATGTTTAATGGACTCAGCTTCTAGTTGGGATCGTCGTAATCTAAGAGTTTAGTATATTAATTTCAATCTTGCTATGTAATTGTTGTGATAATTTAAACTCTTTTTTAGACAATAGTAAAAGTACAATTTAGACAAACAAAATCGAAAATATGTGCTTTAACATCTCAGCCATGACAGACAGAGTTTAACAGTTTATCTTCTTCCTCAAGCATTTCATTACCACAAAAGATTGGTAAAATAATCTGAGCAACTTCAGAAGCAGACTTATCTCCAGAGAGAAACACATTAGTTCTTCCATTAACAACAATCCAACTACATCCTGGTGTCTTCTTCACACCTTTTAACCCCATCTCTTTCCTCATCTCCTTCTCCATCTCATGCCTCCCTAAACCCGCATATACGTTGCATAGCGCTACGTGTCCCGGTGCATTAACCGGGTCCAGCTCTAGCAACTGCATTGCAGCTCGTTCGGCTATGCCTTTTGCATCTTGATCTCTCCAGTTGAGTCCGCATAGGCCTAGCAATGCACCGTAGACCGTATGGTCTGGAGTGAAAGGCAGAGTTGAGATGAATTCCTCTGCTTCTCTAAGTTTCCCGGCTCGGCCTAAAAGGTCTATTATCGAGATGTAGTGCTTGATTCCCGGTTGGATCGAATACGTTTCTTTCATTGCGTTGAATAGTTCTAAACCTTTGGTGATGAGTCCAGAGTGGCTACAAGCGGAGAGGACTGCGAGAAATGTTACAGAGTTTGGTTTCATCCCTGAATCAAGCATTTCTTTGAACAGTTTTAACGCTTTATCTGCTAAGCCGTGATGCGATAACCCCATGATAATGGAGTTCCATGAAACTGTATCTTTTTGGACCATCTTTGAGAATATCTCATTAGCATCATCTATGGCTCCGCACTTTGCGTACATAGAGACAAGAGAGTTTTGAAGGATGAGATCAGGATCATAGCAAGCCGTCATCTTTGCGATCACGCAGTGTAAATGCTTCCCTTGATCGAGATTCGAGGTGGCACCCGCAGAACTAAGAAGAACAGAGTAAGTCGAGTTCAACGGTTTCAGACCATGTCTCACCATATCTGACAATAGAGACGCAGCTTCTGCAAAAAGCTCGTTTTGGACAAGACCTGAGATCATAACCGTCCATGTAACCCCGTCTTTATCATGAAGTTTCTGAAACAGATCAAAGGCTCTCGATACATCTCCTGCATCTAGGTACCCATTGATCATCGATGTCCAAGATACTTTGTCATGTAAGTTCTCGACTTTCTCAAACAATGTTTGAGCTCGTTCCAAATCCCCGATTTTTAGATAGCCATTGATCAAAATGTTACAAGACTGCAAATCAAAGCTTTCATTGAGCAGAGACTGCGCTGAAGCAATCAAACCAGATGATGCATACATATGAACAAGACTTTTCGCCAACCTTCCATCATAATCCACACTTTCCCAACCCTTAGATATAACCTGTGCGTGCAATTGCTCGCCAAGACGGCGAAATCCAACACCAAGACCACCACAAGCATAAGCAAGAGAAATCAGAGTCTCACCATTCGGTGATATCGCATCAAGATCCTTCTTCATTTCAAGAAAAAGCACCAACGCTTCTCTATAAAACTCATTCCAAGCAAACCCACTAATCATAGCGGTCCAAGAAACAACATTTCTCTCCGGCATTTCACAGAACAATCTATAAGCTTCTTGAACATCTCCGTATCGGCAATAACCATATACCATACTCGTCCAAGTAACTACATTCTTCTCACTCATATTCTCAAACAAGACTTTCGCTTCCTCCATTCCATCAATCTCAATATACCCTTTAATCAAAGCGTTCCACGACACAATATCTCTACTAGGCATAGCATCAAACACCTGTTTCGCCTTCTCCATATCACCATTCCTAATCAAACCCGTAACCAACGTGTTCCAAGAAACCACATTTCTCTCAGGCATTTCATCGAACAACTCCACTGCATCTTCACTTCTTCCATCATCACAGAGCGCAGTAAGCATCACAGTCCACGAAACAACGTTCTTTGGCATTTCCCTAAACAACATCCAAGCTTCGTTCAATCTCCTACATTTGACATAACCCGTCAACATGGCATTGCAAGTGACGATATTTCTCTCCGGCATTACTTCAAACAAAACCCTTGCTTCATCCAAGTATCCACTTTTTGCGTATTTCGTAAGAAGCGAAGTCCAGTAAATGACGCGGCTAATATTTCCTCTCTGAGGAATTTTGTCGAGCAAGTGGCGTGCATGTACAAGACCTCCCTCAGATAAACGACGAAGAATAAGAGCTTCTTCATTAGAGAAACCTCGAAGACGGTTTCCGTAGTTCGATATCGCATTTCCAATGAATCGACGAGAAAAAATCGAAGAATTGAGTGATAATTTCGAGAGAAAGCTACAAACTTTATTAACACAGAGAGCTCGCATTCAAACAATTTTCACTTCTTCTGTTTCCACTTTTTAAAAAAGCTTTATAAACCTAATTTAAATAAAGATTTTTGTATTTTCCATTATCAAAAAAAAAAAAAAAAAAAATTTATAAACAAGAAAAATGAACATTTCCAAATAATAAATATGTTCTATACACCAAAACCAAACAAAACCACATCTTTGATCTTACAAAATCATATTCATTCATACATACACTTGAAACAAAAAGCCTAAACTTGTGAAAATCCAGTCATCAGTCTTCTGAAAAATCCAATAAGCTGAGTGATAGTTGTAAAAGGCTGTGAGACTTTGAGGTTTAAACCAAATGATGATGTGTGTGTTTTAAATGTAGCTGTAATAGTTGTCATTGCCATCTCCTATTCCAACGTAACAGAGAATGGCGACGAGGAAGACAACGTAGGAAGAGAGGTCCAAGGCTAATGCGCCCCAACCGATGAGTCCAGCATGTTTTAGAATCGAAGGTATTGCGACGCTTCCAACAGCTGATGCACCAGTCAAGAACTTGGCTGCATTGATCCAGCTGAATATACAAAAAAAAATATCTTCATGTAAAAATTACGCGAGTTTCAAATATGCCAAGCCGTGTTTACGATAAAAAGATGAATTTAACTTAAGATGATCAAAGTTGTGGGTTCATTTGGTTAAAACACACACATTAAATGTATAAACATAAAAGCATATACCGAAAAACATAACCGAAGACTACATATATAAACTCCGTACCTATTGTCTGATTCGTTGAATAGAGATGTACTGTCTGATCCAGCAAAGAAGAGCAAAGGCATTGGGAGGAGCACATACATTATAACTGCAAAGCAAGAAGTTAGATTTAGAGTAATCTCAAGCACCATTGATTGATATAAAAGAAATGAAATTTTCAGGTTCAATGACAACTTTTTACATAACCAAACATAGATTTAAAACAATCACAGCAGCTAATATCGAGTTACATCGAATATAAGATGCAATTTCAAGCTACGAAAGTTATAGTTCAACAACAAAGAGATATCTGAGGTCTCGAGTGAGACAACTCACCACTTAGCATTGGCCACCAATTATTAAACAAAGCACAAGCCTGGGACAAAATTATACAAAAAGAAAAGTTTTTAAGGATAAGTATGAATCTAAGAAACATAAGCAGACAGGATAATAAGACTTGTAAGAATTTATCTGAATACCAGAATCTGCAACACGATCCCTCCTGAAACTAGGATTGCTAAAAAAGCTATCTTCCCCATATCTAAACAAGTGCGCAAGTATCCAGGAATATCTGCCATTGATGAGTATCTTCTCTACAAGAAACCTGAATGCTAAGAGAAAAAATCAAAGGGCAAATTATCAAAGTTCTGAGTTTTCTAATGATAACAACATTAAGCTTTTTATCATACATAATAAAAAAAACCAATCTTCAATTAACACCTAACAGAAGAACACATCAAAAGAGCTTCAAGAAAGTATCAAAGATCTTCTCTTTATTTTTTCAGTGGTAAGAGATCAAAGCTTATCCGGAATCTGAATTTTTTTTTTTTTTTTTTTTTTTTAAAACAACTATCAAAATTCGATAACAGACCTCAATTCCAGTTTTGCATTCGTTAACTAACTGTAACCTTTTAAGAAAACCCAGAAAATTCAATTTCTATAATAGAATTACAAAAATTGCCAAGCTCAATTACTTCCACGAAATTTCTAAAATTGGGATATAACTGAATTCAACCGCAATCGCCAGAATCAATTTCAATCGGAGGACGATAATTATACTGACCTAGGTTAGATTTACGGAGGACGATCAAATCTTTTCACCAACTCGACTGTTGTTGATTCCCTTCAAATATAAAAAGTTTCAGACATTGATGGCTTAATTTTGTAAGAAAATATACAATTCTGTTTTTGTAATATCGGAACTTTTATCAGCTGTGGTCGAGATCATCGTAATTATGGTAAACCCTTTTAGTAATAACGGACACGTGTACACTGATTGTGAGGTGTCAAACGCATTGGTCCAGTAAAAAAAAAAAAAAACCAAAACCGAGACGGTTTTAAAGTATTTAGCTCGGTGCAGTCTGACCCAACAAAATTCGATAGATATTTCAAATTGGAAAATTTAAATGTAAAAAGAAAAATTAGGTTTATTTAAACTGGATTTTTGGTATACCATTTTTTTTGTTTTTGATATTATTACTTCCACATGACCACATTGATTTATTTAGAAGGGTGTATTGAATTAAATATTTGGTGTGATTTAAGTTTTAATGAGTTTTTAGATGATTTGGTTAAATTTTGGTGAATTTGGAATTTTGTTATTAAATTCTCTGAAATCTCACCTAAAACAATGGGATTTTGGTCTTTTTAAGTAAGAAATCCCCTCAAATCTCACCTGAAACTTTTAAATAAAATTCTAGTACTGTTTTCAATAACAGTGGATTTGATTGTATATTTTAAAATCATTAATCCAATAACACAAGATTTTATAAGATATTTTGAAATCCAAGTTTCAATAACACATGATTTGTCCATTTAACTCAAATCTCTCCAAATGCCCGATTGAATACACCCCCTTAGTAAATTTACAAACAACAACCGAATTAATTTTTATTTTTTTTCATATATGGAGTCTTTGAGAATTGAGACACCCATTCCATTCCACACAAAACTAATTTTTTATTGCCGACAACAAGAATTAAAATATTTTGTATTTTATTATTCAACAACACGTAGATGTGTTTGTGCTCCTATAAAAACTAAAAATGGCTTATCTCTTTGATGATATATTCCATCTTTCAAATTTAAAAATGCCAGCTGGCATTAATATTACAGCAATACTCCAAAACAAAAATAAAAATATAAAAATATCCAAAAAATTGCTCCGTCCTTCGATTTTTTCCTCACCTTCCTCTCGACGACGACAAAGAGGAATAATAAAGTTAAAACCATCATCGAGAGACCTTGCGCGAACATCGAAGAATCATCTCTGTAAGTTTTCTTCTTCTTCTTCTTCTTCTTCCTCTCATTCTCTTGCTTCGATCGCGTAATTTTGATTTAACCGATTCATTTCGTTCTCCCGATCTGAACTATTCATTCGTTGAATTTTACTTTACAGAAAAGTTTTCGTGAAATCAAATTTTCAGTGCAGCTTTATCTTAGATTACGAGTTTTCATCTGTGATTTGATCGTTTCTATGATCGATTAAGGAAGATTGATTTGTATATCTCTCATTTTCAGCTGTATGTGTTAGTTGATTCAAATTTCATTGAATTTGAAATTAATTAACATTCACTGAGATTTTAATGTCATTACGAACTCATTGAATTGAGTTTTTGATCTTTTTTTTTTTTGTTGGTGATTTTGGTTTTGGATTTTTAGGATAATTCTTGGGCTGATGAATTAAAAGGGAAAAGCTGAGTATAAACCATAGAGAAGGAGTTGAAGTTGTGAATAAAAAAAAGCAATGGCTTGTAAAAGTTGTTTGGAGTGTTTGCTGAAGTTTTTCAACTTTCTTCTGGCTGTTGTTGGACTTGGCATGGTTGGTTATGGTATCTACTTATTTGTTGAGTACAAGAGAGCTACCGATCATTCCGTTACACTCAGTTCGATAAATGGAGACCAAGGTTACGTTTCATTCGGGAGGCCTATGCTTATGGCTGTGTCACTGGCTTCAAATGCGTTTGACAATCTTCCCAAAGCTTGGTATGTAATGTCCCTACTGGTTATTGTGTTATCTTGGTTTGTTTCACTTCTTTCGATCTGACGATTTTTCTGGTTTTGTTTTATCATGTAAATGCAGGTTTATATACTTGTTCATTGGTATTGGTGTGGCTCTCTTTGTTATTTCATGTTGTGGCTGTGTTGGTACTTGTTCAGGGAGCGTCTGCTGCTTATCTTGTGTATCCTAATTGCTGAACTTGCTTTTCTCACCCGAGATTTCGTTTTGCATGAATACTTGTGAATCTAATATTTATTAGCTTCTTGCTTTACAGTTATATGCTCAGGTTATTGGTATCTTACTTTCCTATAGCAAACTAAAATTATTAACCTTCTATTTCCTTAATTGAGAATAGTACTCTCTGCTTCTGATCTTATTGATCTTGGTGGAGCTTGGATGTGCAGCATTTATCTTCTTTGACAACAGCTGGAGAGACGTGAGTTATCTTTTTTCGTGTGTATTTTCCTCGTGTGCTAAATATCTTATTGCCTTATAACTTGACTTGTTCTGAAGACAGGACTGTACGCGTGTTTAGCTAACCATTGTATATAATTGTTCTCTAGGAAATTCCCTCTGACAAGACTGGAAACTTCAATACAATATATAATTTCCTGAGAGAGAACTGGAAGATTGTAAGATGGGTAGCTCTAGGAGCTGTTGTTTTCGAGGTAAGAGCAAGCGAACTTTCAGAGCTTTTAACCATTTCTGCAAACTATCTTGAAAAGTTATTTATCCGTTCGGAAGTTCCTGTAGATTGTTTTATGGTCTTTACATTAAGATACTACTCAAAAGAACGTAGCAGAACATGGAAATAGAAACATGAAACCTATAAAAACTCTTAATGCTGTCTTGTTTACTCTCGCAGGCCCTGCTATTCTTGCTTGCCCTTATAGTTAGGGCAGCTAATTCACCACCAGAGTATGACAGTGATGATGAGTTTATTGCTCCAAGGCAACAAATCAGGCAGCCATTCATCAACCGTCAACCCGCCCCTGTCACGGGTGTCCCAGTTGCTCCTACTTTGGACCAACGCCCGAGCCGCAGTGACCCTTGGAGTGCACGTATGAGGGAAAAGGTAACAATGACTAAAACCTTTTTAAAAATGCGGAAATAAGAAGTAAAAAAAGCATTACACCGAGATTCACTGTTGTCTTTTTTTTCCTGAAACAGTATGGACTTGACACATCTGAGTTCACATACAATCCCTCAGAGTCACACCGCTTCCAGCAAATGCCAACGCAACCAAACGAAGAAAAGGGCCGATGCACCATCATGTGAGTCCATTTTCAAAGCCTTGAAAAAAGTTCAGCCAATTCTCTTTTCCTGTGTCTTTTATTTTTCTCAGCTGTGTAACAATCAAGAGTGTCAGTAAAATTTAGGGGGGGTTTTGTTTCTGGATTGATGTTGACTCTAGAGTATTGGAGAGATCTCTAATCAACCTAGTCACGGTCTCAAAATCAAAACTCAATTTGTTGTGTCTATGTAGTCTTTGTTAAGGATTTTACCATTATGAATATTCATCTTTGATTCCTGGTATGATTCAGTCCTATGTTTCTTATTTATATACAATTTCACTTTCTTCATGTCATATAAATTTTGAGACTTGAGTCGTTCCACGTTCGATCTTTCTCTTCTCCTACGTTATAAACCCCGTAGCCAATAATAAGGCAGATTAGATTGTATTTTTGAGACTGTAACATCTGATATGAACACAGAGGTTTGTTCTGCTCAGAGATCCTTACATTGCAGCTTTATCATGGTTACAAGTCTTCGGTTTCCCTCTCGGTTTTGCGTTTATTTTCTTGATCCTCTTTGATGAAACTGTGATTGGAACCTTTCAAATAGTTTATGTAGTATGTTATTATTGGTATAGTTATTTTTGTTTTATGGATATGAAACTTCACTTTTGTCACTCTGATGTTTGATTGTGTTGTGAATTCGTGAATAAAACGAAAGAGAATTAAAGACGAAAGTTGATTTGAAGCGAATATATTTTTGTCCAGGGTTCTTATTATTGATCTAATGAATAATGTTAAACCTTCGGCACGTGTCATTCTTTAGCTTATTCTAATAGGGTTCTTTAACAATACATATTTATTTTAAGTCACTTAAGAACAACAGATTGTGATGCATCAAGAGTCGTTAGGTTCATTGTATGGGTTCCAAGTAATCGATTCCATAAAACTCGTTCTAATCTGAACGGTAAAAGAGTTTACGACAAAGTTTGAGGTTTATAACTTGGAACTGGATAAATTTCAACTTTTATTAAGCGAGAAAACGGATTATAAAATTGTAGGCTGAACAGCTGAACTATGTTAAAATCTCATTACAATGAATACAAAGTGTGTCTGAAGTCATATTCTGGGCTTCAGCTTAAACCAACTACATGCTGTTTTTGTGCCGCTTTTGTGGTGCAAGAGACGAACAGCGTGTCGTTCTCTGAAATGATCACTACTATTGACGCCTCGACCAGGGAAAAAAAAGGTGCGTAGATTGTTGTTACAAGATTATGGTTCTTTACTTCGTTTCCAAAGTTTGGTTTTTTGTTAAATATTTATTTTCCAAAGTTGTTTAGTCAATAATTATGATGGAATTATATGAGAGTGGTTTTATGTGCAAGTCTTTTTTTTTTTTGTTATGATATTTTAGTTAAGAATATAGGATTTAAGATTTAGGATTACTGTTCATTTCATTATGACAATCATTCTAATTACAATGTATTTCATTTAAATTAATATTGACTACATAAAAATGAACTAGCCAATTTAAATATGGTTTTTCACTATATAACTTGTATCTAGTTGAACACCAACATTGAGCATTTTTCCATTAACCAATTCAACTAACATTTTGGAATCATTTTTCACTTTTCTATACCCACATTGACTCAATTCACCTCACCCATACATTATAGATAAAACTATGCGGGACAAAATTATTTTGTTGCTATACAAAGCTCACACAAATTAGAACACCTTTTTTGCCATTGGTTTAGGGTAAGAACGTTCTATTTTTATATAAAATGTTATATTTTCAGAGTACGATTTGATTCCTCTCAGTTGTATATAATGTCTTTTTCACATCATCTGGATCGACAAGATCCGATTTATATATGTTCTCTGTTTTACGGGATAACGCGATCTAGTAAAGTCGAACTCTGATGGGAATGTCGTAGAAGTGGACCATTAAAGATACTTATATTGCACATAACGTCTTTTAATTTGTTAAGCAATAAAGTTAATATATGTATATATAATTTCCAGCTATGTGCATTTGGCATCACATTAATTAAACTCACTATATTCTGATTAGATAATGATTAATACATTATATTACAATGTGAAAGTACGATGAAAAGTGAAAACTACATTTAATAATTTAAGATAATTTTTTGCATGAACAACCGGAAATTTGATCTCCACATGGAAAAATCTAGCTCTTGTAAAACTTTTATACTTATGTCCAAATTAATGTAATTTTTTTTTTGCTGCATGTTTCTATATTATACATATTTTTTGAATAATTGGTTACGACACTTGCTGACTTGCAACTAGTTAATTAGTGTTTCATTGAAATTGTTTTATCCAAAATGATCAAAGCCTAGTATTCACATTGTAACACATTTGAGAAAAATATTTATTATGTAAAAATAAAATTAGCTGCTTCAAATTTGGTTCTCCACCATCTAACTTGGCGTATCCAGTTGAGGACACTAAAATTTAACATCTTATTGAAGAATATATTATTCTGATATGTTTTTTTAATTAAGATTTGATATTTATTTTCTTAATTATGATTGATTATTACTTGATTGAGTTAACATTTATTTTGTCAAGTTATTTGAATTATTTCCTTTTCGAAGAAAGGAAATATTCTCTGCAGATTTTGTGCCTCTTCTGCAAGTACTCGTTACCCTATATATTTGTGGAGATCGTCCTTTGTGAAAGGACACGCTTTATCACTGTCAAAAACGTCAAAACAGAGAACAGAGCTTTTAAAAGAGTTAATTATCCAAGCGTTGTGTTGCTGTGAAGTTTGGGAGAGATCACCTTGAGAAGATATTGCTGGAGCTGTGTGAAGCACAGGGCAAAGACTTCGGCAAGAAGAAGACAGCCATGATTAAGGGGGAGTAAACTGAATTTACTTGTGTTATCCTTTAGTTCATGTGTTTAGATAGATATATTAGAATTTGTGTAGAAATTCTAAGTCTATCTTGTACTTCTTAAAGTGATCTAATAAACTTGTTTGCAGCCCGTGGACTAGTGGTTGGTTTGAAAGAGAACCAACCGATACCACGTTAAATCTCGTGTCGTCTCTTTGTTGCTTTATTGTTTGATTTATCGCTTCCGCACTTTATTTATCAATTATCTAGTCTCTAGGAAATTTCACTTGGTATCAGAGCAGGACACTAATTAAGTTTTTCTTTGTAAAACTCTTATAGTGAGATCTTGTTTTTCTTGAGACTGGATGGAGCCTCCACGAGAAGGAAGCTTTGTGACTCGTCCTCCTTTTCTGACCGGTTCAAACTATGGTTACTGGAAGATAAGAATGCAGCCTTTCATTGCGTCCATAGATGCTGAGGCATGGAACTCTGTTCTTACTGGATACACAGAACCAGTCATTCATGATGCTCATGGAAACGTGAGTTTGAAAGTAAGGACCCTTTGGACTCCCGAAGAGCTCAGGAAGGACACAAGCAATGCCAAGGCTCTCAACGCCATCTATAATGCTATCGATGTTGGCCAGTTCCGCATGATCTCGTCTTACAAAACAGCAAAAGAAGTGTGGGAGGCATTGGAGACCACCTATGAGGGCACATCTAAGGTTAAACAAACAAAACTGATTATGCTTAAATCTAGATTTGATAGTTTGTTGATGCAGCCTGACAGTTCTATTGCTGAGTTCTACAAAGAGTTGAGAGACATTGCTAACGAAGCAGATGCCCTTGGAAAAACGTATACGGAATTCGACATGGTCATGAAGGTTCTAACTTCTCTACCGGATAAGTATGCTCCAAAGAAGACTGCTATGATGGAGTCTAATGATGTGTCAAAGATGAAGCTGGAAGAGCTGATTGGTTCACTGCAGACGTATGAAATGGAGATGAAGATGCAAGACCAGAACCGAGGTCTAGCCGAAAGAGCAAGAAACCTTGCGTTTGTTACAACAGAAAACAGTAAATATGAGGATCAAGAGACGCTCACCAGGAAGATAGAAAAATATATGAAGCGGCTGGACATGTTAAAGCAAGATAAACAGTCTTCAAATTCCAGTAGCAGATTCAACAAAAAGGAGAATCATGGTAAAGATCAAAAAGGCGTAAAGTGTTTTGAATGTCAAGGGTATGGACATCTTAAAGCTGATTGTGCAAACCTGCAAAGACGGAAAGAAAGATCTTTCAAGACGACGCTGAGTGAGTCTGAAACAGAAAGTGATGAAGAGGATGTCTCTTGCCACAACATAATCTCCTTTGTTGCTGAAACTGAAATGTCTGTCAAAGATGACTCTGTTTTAACAGAGACCGACGAAACAGAGGTTGCAGAATCTGAGGAAGATGATGAAGACATGCCTACATATGAAGAGCTGCTGCAAAATTTTGTCACCACATGCAGTCAAAATGTTGTGTTGATCAAGGAGAAGAAAGAGCTCAACTTTCAGATTGAAGACTTGAAAATGCAACTCCAAAAGAAAGGCGATGAATTACTTGTAGTGCAACGTGATCTTGAAGAAACCAGAAAAGGAGTAAAGATGTTGAACACTGTAACTGCAAAGCTTGATCACATTTTAAATGTTGGAAGAGTGGGACATCAGCCCCAAGGTCTTGGCTACAAAGGTAATGAATCAACCTCTAAAACTGTTTTTGTTTCAGGTGGCAATATGGAAGATAATGTCAAGAGCATGCCAAAACAACCCCAACATAAGCAAGGTAACTATAAGCAATTTCGTCCAATTTGTCACCATTGTGGAAAGAGTGGCCACATACGCCCACGGTGTTATAGGTATCTTCGAACTTTATCTTTTAAACCTCAAAATTTCAGATTGATATGGGTAAGAAAAAGTGACTTATATGCTGATTATATACCTCTGAAATCATGATTTAAATCTCTGAGCATGGTATTTTATTTTTTGTTTAATTTTATTTTTTGATTTCATGTATTATATTGGTTAACCCCCGAGAAAGAGTATTTTGTTGGTGCAGGAAAAGTGATTCACAAAAAAAATCTGTTTGTCGTCTGTTGAAACAGAGCTACGAATAACAGAGAATGCCAGAGTTAGAAGAAAAAGTCATGAGCCTTACAAGGGAGTTATTTCTATCTTATTCTTATATTGTTTTCGACTAACAAAGTGTCATACATGGGGAGAAAACTAGAGGATCAACCACCAGCACTTTTGTGCCTCAAGTTTTGGTATGACTCTTAGTTAGTCAAAAAGGGAGAGATTGAAGAATATATTATTCTGATATGTTTTTTTAATTAAGATTTGATATTTATTTTCTTAATTATGATTGATTATTACTTGATTGAGTTAACATTTATTTTGTCAAGTTATTTGAATTATTTCCTTTTCGAAGAAAGGAAATATTCTCTGCAGATTTTGTGCCTCTTCTGCAAGTACTCGTTACCCTATATATTTGTGGAGATCGTCCTTTGTGAAAGGACACGCTTTATCACTGTCAAAAACGTCAAAACAGAGAACAGAGCTTTTAAAAGAGTTAATTATCCAAGCGTTGTGTTGCTGTGAAGTTTGGGAGAGATCACCTTGAGAAGATATTGCTGGAGCTGTGTGAAGCACAGGGCAAAGACTTCGGCAAGAAGAAGACAGCCATGATTAAGGGGGAGTAAACTGAATTTACTTGTGTTATCCTTTAGTTCATGTGTTTAGATAGATATATTAGAATTTGTGTAGAAATTCTAAGTCTATCTTGTACTTCTTAAAGTGATCTAATAAACTTGTTTGCAGCCCGTGGACTAGTGGTTGGTTTGAAAGAGAACCAACCGATACCACGTTAAATCTCGTGTCGTCTCTTTGTTGTTTTATTGTTTGATTTATCGCTTCCGCACTTTATTTATCAATTATCTAGTCTCTAGGAAATTTCATTACTAATAACGAACTCAACCAACTATTGAGATCACTTTCAAGTTTCTACAGCTTCGACTCTATATGTTTTGCATTGTTTGAACAAAAGATATATGTACAATTAATCCATCTTTCAAGTTTCTACAGCTTCGACTCTATATGTTTTGCATTGTTTGAACAAAAGATATATGTACAATTAATCCATCTATACACATTTAAACCACACTAGACTCATCATACTCGAACTATATAATGATGAATACATTATTTGGAAATCAAACTGTGAACACACATTTAATAATTTAAGATGATTTTTTTGGAAATTTGAACAGTAATTGTTGAGTGGAAATTTGATCCTTACCTGAGGAAAGCTAACTCTTGTACAACTTATATAATTAAGTCTAAAGTTCATTTCAGATTGATGTACGCACTTG
This sequence comes from Barbarea vulgaris, assembly GCA_963667165.1. Classification (NCBI taxonomy): domain Eukaryota; kingdom Viridiplantae; phylum Streptophyta; class Magnoliopsida; order Brassicales; family Brassicaceae; genus Barbarea; species Barbarea vulgaris. The sequence goes on from OY763889.1 coordinate 18,187,953, forward strand.
CCAACAAATATATATATATATCTATATGAATTTCCTAAGCTTTTGTTTTCACAGGTTGCAGACATCATAGCGTTAGAGATAGACACAATAGAATGAAACGATGAATTGAACTACAATGAAGATTCATTTTGGACTGAGGCAAGAGTGAAATGTGAATCTTGCAATAGGGTTTTACTCTTCGAGCTATGGTTTACAACATTGAATGAAGCTGATTATGGGAATTAGGGAGATATATTCTCCGTAAAATTTGGAAACCAACATAACTAAGAGGTAATGGATTAAAGTTGAAGGTGGAATTTTACGAATTTCATGGAAATTATCATCTCAGAGAGGTTGTATATGTTTTAAACATGCCATGCCCCAAATTTTTATAATTATAGCTTCTTGTGCTGATGTGGCAAATTACACATGTTCTCAACAAGTATTTTTTTTTCTAAAGAAAATACATGATGACATGGCAGCTTCAGAAAGAAGGTTAACTAGTTTATGTCAAGCTCCTTATATTAGAAATACCATGATATTACGGAGGATTGATCAATGGATAATATCTACAATATTAATCCTATACTGTAATTCTCACACATGGCGTGAGGCTTCTTGCATGCATGTGGAGAGGGTATCCCTTTTTGTGTGCCTCGTTGATGAAAAGATTTATGTAGCAGAAGGCTCCAAAGCTAAATCGATCGAGATATTCGACTTAAAATCCTAAACTTGGGATCATTTGCTTAATACTTTTGGGGATGTACATTTGGTTGGTCTATCTAGAAATGTATATATTGAAGAAAAGTTCCACCTAATGATTGGTAGTAAGTGTTTGGCTTACAATCCCAAGGAAGGTAGATGGGCTTTGGTCGAACAAGAATTGAGTAAGGGTTGGACTTAGTCTATCTAATGGCGTGGTGATAAGAGAATGTTTTACTATTATTATCTAGGAGTCTTCAAATAGTATGACAGTAAGGTGAGATTGTGGAAAATTATAAAGGGTTTGGAAGGTCTGCCTAAATTTGTCAAATTATGGTTGTTTAACTTGTGTGTATATAAGTTGGTGAATTATGGTGGAAATATGATGGTTTTGTGGGAGAAAATTGTGTCTTTTAAGTAATATAATAAGAATAAGAGGATTTTGTGTGCGGTGATTACTCTTATTGTTCAAGCGTAATTACCACACACAAAATCTTCTTGTTCTTATTTTATCCTTTGGACGACACATCCTTCTCTCACAAAACCGCAAAATTTCCACTATCATTCACCAACTTAACACAAGTTACACAACCATATATAACTATTGCCAAATTTAGGCAGTCCAACCAAACCCTCCATTTTTTTCCACAATCTAACCTTAACGTCATACCATTTGAAAACTCCTATATAATAACAGTACAAACCATTCTCTATCACCATGCAGTCAGATAGCCAATTCCAACCCCTACTCAATTTTTGTTCTACCAAGTCTCCATCTACCTTCATTTGGATCGTAAACCAAACCCTTATTTCCATCATCATGTGTAACTTTCCTTCAATATATGTGTTTCTAGATAGAATAACTAGTTGTACCTCCCCATAAGGATAAAAAAAATGATCCCAAATTTGGGTTTTTATGTTGAATACCTTGATCGAGTTCTCTTTGGAGCCTCATGCTACACATATTTTTTATCAACAAGGCAAGAAGAAGGGGCAACCCTCTCCACCTGCATGCTTGGAGCCTCAAGCGCTGTGTGAAACTTGCAATCTAGGAAAAATATTGTAGCTAGATATTCTCAGTGGACAAAGTAACATTCACCTCTGGCTGCAAGAAACTTCGGAAAAGTCTAGGACTGGTGGCTAGAGGAATAAAAGGGATAAGTGGATCCCATGAGTCAACGTTTTGTTAGCTACTGAATTTAGAACTATCAAAGACTCCAGTAATGGTGAAAGTACAAACGCCGTAAGGAAATAGTATATATGTCCTTCATGTCCTCATTCATGGAAATGAAGGAGTTCCCTACAGTGTTTTAAGATCCGCTCTCTTACTGTTGAATCAGTAATAAATTAACCATATTTAGTTAATGTAATTCTTACTTAATAGACTAAGTCGATCGAAACATTTGAGATACCCAGAACATAAGGTGTTTAACAACACAGTACGTCTCTGAACATCAAAAACAATATGTTACTTTTTTTAGATGACATTAATGTGTAGAGTTGTTCCCAAGTAGTATGATAATATTCTGAAATAAATTTTATTCATCAATAATCATTTTTATTGCCACCAAAATCTGGATCTTGACAGCCTCTTGTATTCAACCATCGACCTTATTCTACGTTCTTGCAATTAAGGCACTCCATCTCAATTTTTCATTAAAAGCTGAACCAATACAATCTAATGTAAACATTTCACTAAAAAATGGTTAGATGTTTAGTTTATGCTTTGAGAAAATCACTGTTATGAGATTCTTAACATCTAACAATCTTTTATTGCAATGTTTCTATAGATTGTACTGGTTCAGCTTTTAATACAAAAGAGATGGGGTCCCAAACTGTTGGAACATATATAGAACAAATTAAATGGTTGAATAGAAGAGCCGATTGATAAAGAACAAAGTCAAAACTTGTTTTGATTGATAAAGAAGGACAAGTTGATTTCGGGATATCCTCCAATAACTTAGCCAGAGGAGGCAATAGAAGTGGACAAAGAGTTGTGACTTTGATGGCTCACCAAGGAAGTTTCAAACAAGGTGAAACAACTTTAGCTGAAGAGGAATCATGAGCATATCTGTCAAAAACATGGCCGAATCACCTTAAGCCGCAAAGAATAAATCAGATCGATGAACGAAGAGCACTCAAAAGGCAACTCAAGCTAAAGAGGTATTTTTTTCCAAGTGAGAAGGATTTGCAGGTATGCTGTAGGACCTAGAAAGAAACTACAGAGGCAGGAGAAATCCTAGTTGGTTAAACGGAGAAGAAGTAGAGACCAAAGATAGCTGGAAAAAGGGTCTTCATTGGAGTTTACAAAGGTCTGGCCAACCTCAGAATGTAGGCGACCATATAGGAAAAGAGAAAATGGTGAAGAAATCAGGAACAGAGATGGAGGAATTCGCCGAAAAAACGAGAAGGTGTTACCGGAAAAGAGATTTGAAAACAAGTGAAGTCATATCCTCAATCTAATCTAACACCAATTTGTAGTAATCTTGAAAACCTTCGAGAACAAAATCAGTTTTGTTTATTGGGAGAATTAAATAACTACCCTATATTTATTAAGAATTTTGAAAACTATACCTAATTTTACATGTTTTTAAAAATACTCTTTTATAATTAAAAAAGACCAAATTACCATTTTTATTATTTATTTAACTACAAAACAAAATTAATTAATTTTAATTAATAAATAACATTATAATTTATTTTTAATAATATAAATAAAAACCATAACTAATTTAACTTTATTTTACAATTAATTATATCCTAATGAAAAATTAATATCTAATAAAGAAAAAAAATTCACAGTTGGATTTTAATTAATTGGGTTTTGTATGTATTTTTTCTCGTAGACTTATTGATTCTTGATAGACTTATATTATTTTATGTTGACTTATCAATAAAATTAATTTATTGAACTGTCGATTAATATTTTATTTCTGTCGACTCAATTTTTTCCATCAGCGACTTATTTTATACATGTTGACTTATATAATTGACTTATTTATACTGTTGACTTTTTTTTTCAACGATTTATATTTTTTTCGTAGACTTATTTGTTCTTGGTAGATTTATACCATTTTATGTAGACTTATTAATAAAGCTGGTTTATTGAACTTTTGACTTTTTTTTTTTGTTCAGTCAAGTTAATTATTTTTACCATCGACTTATTTTATAATAGTCGACTTATAATTTATTGGTTGATTTGTTTACATAGTCAACTTATTTAAACTGTTGACTTATTTTTTTGTTTATCGATTTATATTGTTTTCTCGTTGACTTATTTATTCTTGGTAGACTTATATTATTTTATGTTGACTTGTTAATAAAACTGATTTATTGGAATGTCGACTTATTTTTTTCTATATGTCGACTTAATTTTTTTCATCATCGACTTATTTTATACATGTTGACTTACATAGTTGACTTATTTATATTGATGACTTATTTTTTTATTTCGTGATTTATATTGTTTTTCGTAAACTTATTTATTCTTGGAAGACTTATATCTTTTTTATTGATTTATTAATAAAACTGATTTATTGAACTGTCGACTTTTTTTTTCGCGATCGATTTATTTTATAATAGTCGACTTATACTTGATTGGTTATTTTGTTTACATAGTCGACATATTTAAACTGTTGACTTATTGTTTTTGCACGTCAATTTATATTTTTTTATAGTTTATATTTAACTTAAAATTAACAAAATAATAATAATATTTTTAAAAATAATTTTATTTAAAATCTTAAATAAATTTAAAATTCATAATATCATTTTGATCATATAATTTAAAATTGTAATTAATTATAAAATTAACTATGTGAATAAGTAAAATAATATAGAATAAAATTGTGTATTATATATTTCAATTCATTAATTAAAAATATTTTAAAATTTAATTTCAGTTTATAATTTAATTATTGATGGATTTCTGTATAATTTATTTAAATTAACCAAATCTTAAAATATCTTATATTTCGGGATTTAGTTTCCAAATTTTGTTAGGATGTTAGGATCAAAAATATCCTAATCTAAATCTTCCTAAATCAAAAATATTATTCTCTAAATCTTCCTACATCAAATCATTTTTTATTTATGGTAACTAAACTAAATAAAATCTACAAAAAATATTTTTTTTTAACGTAAATATAGAAAATAATTTTAGAGATTTAAAAAAAAACTGCTTCTAAATCATTTAATAGATTGATTTGGTTGAAAAGATGAAACTGACCAGGAGATGGTGACGACGAACCTAGATTAAGTCGAAGAAAACTGTTTTTGATATTTTGATAGATTAATTTTTTTATCTATAGTTTATCAAAAAAAATTGAATCATTAAATTATAGTTACTAGTTATAATTATTATGTTTAATGTTTAAATAATTATTATCTAAAATCTTAACTAAATCTAAAAAATCTAAAATACTTTTATCATTATATAACTGAAATTTATATTGCTAATTAATTTTAAAAAATTCTGTAGACTAAATAAAAAAAATTATTCAAAAAATATCTAGACTAAATAAAAAAAATTATTTTACTAAATAATAATAACTATCTTAATTAAAAACAAAATTCTATTTATTATTGTACAGAATACCTATTTATTTTTGGTATTCTTAATTCATAATTAATTAAATATTAATTTAAAACAATATATATCATCTAAAATCTCAACAAAATCTTAAAATAAATTATTATATTGAAATTTGAATTCATTTTCAATTAGGTTTAAATTTTTTATTTATTATATTTAAATCAATGGAAAAAATTAATAATCAAAATATTTTATTTTTATTTTTAAATTTTAAGTTATAAAAAAGGACAAAAGTGCCATTTAAAAAAATATAAAAAGTATATTTCGAAACTTGTAAATTATAGTATAGTTTGCAAAAGTTTGACAAAAATTGGTGTATCATAGCAAATTATCCCTTATTTATTTTTGGATAAAAAAACTTGTAAATATTCAAGTAAAATATCTAATATAATGAAATAGAGGCAGTATTATTATTATAATGAATTTTTGGTGTTTCATACGGAGAAAAAACCACTATTAACCTGCAACCCGATGGACCGATTGAACCAGCCGGGTGACATGTCAAGAGAAATTTTCAAAATATTTTTAGTTTTGATTTTAAAACCCTTTTGATGCAAATACAATGTTTTATTTTGGGATTACAATAATATTTTTAAGTTTATTTTTATAACTTGTTCAATTCCTTTAAAGAACGTACAAACGTCTACCTCTCTTGTTTTTTTCGACTCAAGCACAACAAACTAATTATTTGTGTTCTATCTTTTTTATTTTTGTCTTATTTTATAATCGGTATGATTATTTCAAATTGTAAAATAATAAAATATTCTCTATATTTTTCGTAGATTTTGTCTTCTGATCAACATAATAAAATATAATATTTTAAATGCTTTTTGTATTATAATAATTCATTATAATATTTTTTATTTCTTAAAAAAATTATATTATATTAAAAATAATTTATCTTCATAATTTGATGTTTTATCAGTTTATGTTTATTGATATATTTTTGTACTATATTAGTATTATTTTTAATTTTATTTTTAATTTAAAATGTTTAAGCATTTTTGTTATTGTTGAATATTATACTTTCTTATATTATGAATATTTTTAATTTATATTATACATATATATTTATTAGTTTTTGACCCAGATCGGTTGATCCGGTACCCCGGTGATTCGGAAGATAGTCCGGTTTTATATTTGGATCGTGTATAAAAATATTGAAAGGAAGTGACTCACTTGGGTGGCGGAGAGAAGATTAGAGTGATGATTGGAGAGATTTTCATAAACTTCAATCAAATATGGAGACATATTGCCCTTCAGTATATGAGACATATTGCCCTTCAGTATATGAGACCACCAGATTGTAATCATCTTGAAAACCTATGAAAATGAAATCAATTTTATTTATTCCATGTAATGGCCCAAAAAAATAATTATATTTTTCATATAAATTGTTAAAATTAAATTAAATGAAATAGAAAAAACCCTTAAAATATCTAATAGATAGTATGGTACCTATGTTAAAAAAAAAAGATCGTATGGTACCTGTGGTTAATTTTTTGAATTGATGCTTCAGTTGCTTCATATATCCTCGACTAGGCTTGGCTTAGGTTAACACAAGATTATTCTAGATATCAGTCAATGTGGAGGCGCGTGAGATAAGAATTTTGATCGACTGATGATTGCTCTGAAAAGAGCCACTATAGATGAGTTAGGCATGCCATTTTTAGATTTTGAGATTGGAATGACCGTGGGTGGCGATATTGGCGGTGAAAAATGTTTGAGCATGACATGATGTCGCTAGAAAAAGAGAGAAGAAGAAAAGTAGTAGAATAATGGCTAGGGTGAGCGGCGATGAAAATAAACAAAGAGATTAGATTAGGTTATTGAGACTTTTATATATTGGGTTTTTTGAAAAAAGCCCTCTATTGATAATATTTTGCAAGTTTAGCCTCAACTTAATAAATATATATATATTGGTTGATCCGGTCAGCTCCAGGTAGGAACGTACCAAAGTGCTACAAAGTGGACTTCTCTCCGAAAGGATCACCATATTAGACTATGGGTTTCCAACTCAAACCAATTGACAATAAGTGAAGAGGCCCATGTTCATTATATATTATCTAAGATCCTTGTCTAGTTTCCGATTTGGGACATTATGTCCAATACGCCCCCTCGAGATTATGGTTCTTTTAGCCATAAATCTCGGTATTTTGGGCAAGGATTGGTGGACCAAGTTTTGGGTCAGACCAATTGTCGATCGGACTGGACAATGTGTGGATCGGGCTCTGATACCATATTAGACTATGAATTTCCAACTCAAAACCAATTGGCAATGAGTGGAGAGACCATGTCTTTTATATATTACCTAAGATCTTTGTCCAGTTTCTGATGTGGGAAATTATGTCCAATACACCATACTGCCTATCTCGAATTTGGAATGCTTTCTGACTAATGCCAGAAGTAGTGAGGTTGTTTCTAAGAAACCTCGAACCCCGAAAAAATATTTTAACACATTCCCAAATCTAGCCAACTGTTAGACTAGATCCTTGTTGGTTTATTAAAAATATAGATCAACATGTTTCAATAAACAACTGATCCGTCTAAATTTGTGTAATTTCTTTGCTGCATGATTTTATATTTAACTTTTTCGATTATTGCACAAAGTCAAACCTCTTATTAAAATTTCTGCTATGATTCACTTTATTCCTGAAAAGTATCATTTGTTAGCAAAGTCGTAAACCACCATTTTGTGTTAAAAATTTAAATTTCCTTCTATGATTATTGCACCATTTTGTGTGTTTCAAAGTCGTAAAGCACATCAGCAAACAAAAAGAAGAATTTGAAGTTGGTTGGATTATCCTCTCGTCTCTTGCATTAAACCCAATTCTGGAGTAACTGACCCATCTCGCACTACGTACAGATAACTTTGATAATCTAGAAATCCATAGAGAATGGATATTTGATTTGGTAATCTACATGTCATGTGAAATCCATAGGTATCTTGTTAAATGGATATTTGATTTGGATCGATAAAGTGACCATTGATAACTAAACTAGTAGCAGTGTTGTGTGTATGTATATATTGAAATGACACAATTGTTGACTTGAAAAAAATAGTTGATTAATGTTTCTTATGTTGTCAAATTTTAAATAAGAAAAGGGGTTGGAAGATTGGCTATGGTGCCGGAAACAGACCACCTAGAATATTTGCATCATTTCTAAGTTATGACATGTTGTGACCTTATCTCGATATAATCTATACCTCTTTTAACTTCAGATTTCTGATTATTTGTTATGTTAGTTGTTTCATTACATGTTATATTCTTTGAACAAACAAAATTTAATTTCTCCAAAACTCTTCAAAAAATTTAGAAAAAAAAACCAGAAAAATAAAAGAGAAACGGGACATCAGTTTTCCAAGGTGAAAAACACATCAATATAATTTCAGTCGTAAATTACCCATTTGTTTTATGAGATTTATCATCTGCCCACATCAATCACCAATAAATAAATAAACAAATGGGAGTCTTTTTTTTTTAGTCGATCAGAACCTGTCGAGATATCACAATAACATCACTCAATATTATTATCAATGATGAATTTGATCTCTCCGCTTCCTCTTTCTCTTTACTAGAAGAACATTTTCTTGTTTCCCATGGCTCTTTTGAATCACTCTTTAACTATTTGATTATTGCAAAATATATGGATGTCAGGCTATTTTGGGATACGATTTTCTCAAATTCTGGGAGTTGGATTTGGAAAAGGTTGCTTAAGCTAAGACCCTTAGCTAGGCCCTATCTTTTTCCGAGGTTGGATCAAGTTCAAATACATTTTTCTGGCATGATAATTGGACATCTCTAGGCCTTCTTATCGACTTGACGGGAGCTAATGGTCCAAGAGTTTCAGGAATTCCTCGACTGGCCCGTGTTTCTCAGGCTGTTGCTAATGGGAATTGGTCGTTACCATGTGGCAGACATTCTATAGCATCACTCTTGAGAGCCGCAGTTTTAGACCATCCAGTTCCTTCCTCGCAGTTCCAACCTGATCGGTTCTTATGGAGAAACACTCTCACTGGTTCTCTTAGAAATTTTTCTTCTTCTCTCACTTGGTCTTCACTACAGCCCTCTCTCCCAACTGTTGACTGGTTTTCTGCGGTTTGGTTCACCCAAAGTATACCAAAGCACTCATTTCTGTTCTGGGTAACAGCAAGGGATTGTCTTCCGACAAGAGATCGCCTTAGAAGATGGGGAATCCCGGTCCCTGCCGACTGTCTTCTCTGCGCCTCTGCTCCGGAATCCCGAGCACATTTGTTTTTTGAGTGCGTTTACTCAAGAGAACTATGGAATGCATTTGTCGCTCATCTTCCATTGACTCCTCCATCAACTTTTTCAACGCTACTGATCTGGGCTACCGCACCGTCTCATATAAGGAAGCTCTCCATCATCTGCAAAATTCTACTTCAAGCCATTGTCTATGAGATATGGAAAGAGAGAAACTCACGGCTGCACAACCAAACATCCACTCCAATAGAAGTATTAAAGCGACATATTCGACAGATTCTTCGCAACAAACTCTACTACTTGGACTCAAATCAAGCAATTGCTCCAACATCTCACTCAATCCAAGAAGAGTCTTTCTTATCTACATGGTTCAGATTTGTACAAACGTCAGATGCAATAGGCTGATAGCTCCTTTTATATTTTCATTTTTCCTTTCTGTTTCACTATCTTTTTATGTCCTCTGTTGTATTCTCAATTTGCATTTAGTTACTTAACTCAAAATGGTAGCGTGTAAAAGAAAAACAAGGAAAAAGATGAATAAAATTGGGTTTAGTTGAAAAAAAAAAAAAAATGGATGTGTCCACATAAAGTTGCTAAAACATCTAAACTCTAATCAAGAGTATTTTGGTTCTTCCTTATTTTGGTTGGTAGGAACTTTTGTACATATGCTTTGTCCTTTTGGCCGAAAATAGTAGCTTTATGTTTTTTTTTTTTTTTTTTTTTTTTTTTTGGCGTCAACTTCATGTTTTGTTTGACTCAATATTTTTTGTTGTTTTATCTAATCTTGATTGAGTGGGTAAAAGAAATGTAAACATGAAACCTAACTTGCCATGTAAGTTATTTGATAATGAAATAACCAGTCATTTTCTTCTACAAGAACTATTATTAGATCTCGATTTCCTGATGGATGAAGAGTTGCTTATTGAGCATTATGGAAGATTTGTACAGTTGAGAAATATTACAAAGATTATTACTCAAGGGCTGTGTTAAACACAATTTACAATTTAGATTAATGTTATTTACAATTTAAAAATGCTTTTCGGAATATGTAAGAAAGATTTTTAAAATGTTAGAAATAGTTTTGAATGTTTAGAAAAAGGTTCAAAGATTTCAGGAACAAATTTGATTTCATGTTTCTAAATCAATCTAACACAAGTTAAAATCCAAAATCTAGTGTAATTAGTATTTCTATTTTTTCTTTCAAAAAAGGTATTTTTAATGGATGTTTTAATAATTTTTAATGAAATTTAACGAAATTTTAAATATCTGAATATTTTGTCAACCAATATATTTATAAATTCAAATAACATAATGTTTTGCCAAAATATATATAAATAATATATATATATACTAGAAAAAGACTCGTATATATGCGGGTTCATATAAAATATTTTATAATCCGTAAAATAAAAACTAATAGCAAAAAATGGGTAAAAAAAATCATCTCTACCAAATATAAAATCAGATTGGTTTTCAATATTTGTTGTTCTTTGCCATATTTTGTCATACCTAACTACAAAAGAAGCTGCTTCAACATCACTTCTCTCAAGAAGATGGCTTTATCTTCTTACCTTTCTTCCAAATCTTGAATTTAATGACTCGATCTTTCTATATCCTGATAAAAGAGTGAACCCTTTACGTGAGGCAGGTTTAATAGGGTTCGTGTATTTTGTTAATAATAAAAGAATGAAGCTATCTACAAGTTTTACGGATTTCGTTGATATAATCTTGGATTTGCAAGGCAATTATCTTCTACACAAGTTTTATCTAAAGATGGTTGATCGTCATGATCCTGTTGATCCAGATAGTGTCATTCCTTGGATACATAAGGTTTTGGTACGTGGTATAATGGATCTTCATCTAGTTATGGATTTGAATGAGTTGACATCGTTTCCTAATAGGATCTTCTTGAGTGAGACATTGGTTAAGTTGCCTATTAGAGATGGACCAGCCATTGATGTGAAAGATGTTCATCTTCCAAAGCTTAAGACTCTTCATCTTGAGTCAGTCATGTTTGAAGAGGAGGATATTGGGTTAAGCAAGCTTCTTTCTGGTTGTCATGTGCTAGAGGAACTATTTTTGGATAATATATCCAAATAATATGTCTTTTGATACTCCAAATCTTGTCTACTTGGAGAATATGCTGAAGTCATAGCCGACAAGTATCCGAAAGTGAATTTTGATTCGCTAGTTGAAGCCAAAATCGATATTTGGATGACAGATGATCAGATAGAAGAGGTTAGATCTAGAGACAATGCTCAAGGTGATGAAGAAAACAATATGGTCGGCAATGCAACCGATTTTATAGTCGGAATTCGCAACGTTAAGGTCCTCTACTTATCTGCAGACACTCTCGAGGTTTGTATTCACATTCTCATCTTTCTTCTAGTCTTTTGTATAAGGATTTGAGTCAATGATTGCAAACTGATTGGTTTTGGTTTCAGATACTCACATATTGTTGCAAACCAATGCCGATATTCAACAACCTCACTCATTTAACTATCAAGAGTAACACAAAAGTTAAATGGGAATCATTACAAAAGCTGCTCAAGAATTCTCCAAATCTTGAAACTCTCGTCTTCCAAGTATGAAACAAACCATTCAAAGCATCATGTTACAAATAAACCCAAAAAGATTAACAGCTTAACGTCGAAACCTAATTTCCTCTTATGTTTCAGGGATTCCACAAAGCTACGGAAGAGAAGGACGTTGCTACTTGCCTATCATCAAGTCAGGTGAAAGTACTAAAGATATTCACTAATGAAGAAGAAATAGAGAAGCAAATAGAGAAGGTCAAGCACTTTTTGGAAACAATTCCACATCTTGAACAACTGGTTTTATACTATGATTCATCTTTTGAAGGAGATGTGAAAGTGTCATCGCAACTTCAAATGCTTACTAGGGTAACTTCATCAAAGTGCAATGTCCAACTTATCCCTATAGCTAGTAACCTGAGCGTAACATCTACTGTTCCCATTTCCAAATAAGGTCCTCTTTTCTAGGAGAACATTTATGGTTTCTGAATTTTTGGTTATATCAAAACCATTATACGGATATGTGTCTACAAGTTCTGTATAGTTGCTAAAAAATGTATACTCTAACCAAGACTATGAGGGGTTCTTCCTTTTTTTCGTTTAGCATAAAAGTTTTTAAAACGTGTTTGTATTCTTTGTCCAGTTTTGGCTAGCAATGTTAACTTTCGTCTTTTGTTTGTTTCAGCTTCTAGTTTTGTATTGTTGTGTTAACAGTTTCTAGTTAAATATATTAAATATCATGATTGTAATAATTTTTTAATATAATGAATTTTACCAAGAAAAACATAATTGCTAGAAAAAATTAATCAGATTTAATATTCTAGGTTTTTATGTCAAATACCCAAATTTGGCATCATTTTCTTAGATAGACCAACACATGTATTGAAGGAAACTTTCACCTGATAATTGGAAGTAAGGGTTTGGCTTACAATCCGAAGGAAGGTAGATAAGACTTGGTCGAACAAGAATTGAGTAAAGGTTGGAACTGTTTATCTGATTGCATGGTCATAGATAATGTTGTGTACTGTTACTATCTAGGAGTTTTCAAATAGTATGGTAATTAGGTGAGATTATGAAAAAATAAAGAAGGGCTTGGTAGGACTGCCTAGATTTATCAATAGTTACAGTTGTTTAATTTTTCTTAAGTTGGTGAATTATGGAGGAACCATGATGGTTTTGTGGGAGAAGGATGTGTCTTCGAAGGGATATAATAAGATCAGGGGATGTGGTGTGCGGTGATTGTGCTTAAAAGGCACCACAATGAAAGATTTTGGAGAAAGTCAAGTGGAGTGACGTCGTGCTTACAGAACCCAAGTCAATAATTTTTGAGAAAGCTCTTGCTGCTACCATTTGATGAATGACAAACTTGAATGTTGTTGATTGTGAGTGTTACACCATTCTGTTGGATAAATTTTTCTTGTGCTTTTTGGTGAATGCAATAGACATCAACTCAATTATAAACCTCTGACGGTTAGCACATTTTTTAATAAGAAAAATTAATCCAACCGGATGGTGTAAAACTCACAATCAACATAATTCAAGTTTTCCTCATTATGTCATTCATCAAAGAGTCGTAGCAAGAGCTTTCTCAAATATTATTGACCTAGGGACTGTAAGCACCACATCAAACCACTCTACTTTCCCCTCAAATCTCTTCAATGTTGTGTATTTCAAGCCTAATCACCGCACACCAAATCCTCTTGTTTTAGTTATATCCCTTGGAAGACATATTTTTCCCAAAAAATCACCATATTTCTACCATAGTTCACCAACTTAATACAAGTTAAACAACCATAACTATTGACAAACTTAGACAGTACTAGCAAACCCTTCATTATTTCCACAATCTCACCTTAACGTTATAACATTTGAATACTCCTAAATAATGAACAAAACATTCTCTATTACCAAACAATCAGATAATTCTACCACTTACTCAATTCTTGTTCGACCAAGTCCTATATCTACTCTCCTTTGGATCGTAAGCCAAACCCTTACTTCCAATAATCAGATAAAAAATTCTTTCAATACGTGTGTTTCTAGATAAATTAACCAATTTTACCTCCCCGTAAGGATGCAAATGATCCTAAATTTTGGTTTTTAAGTCGAATACCTCAACTAAAATATCTTTGCAGCCTCCTACTACGTAAATCTTTCCATCAACGAGGCAAGGAGAAGGGGAAACCCTCTCCACATGTGTGCTTGGAGCCTCATGCCACGTGTGAGATTTGCAGTTTAAAATCAATACTGTAGATATTCTCAATGCACAAAGTAACATTGTGCGCTGACCACCTCTAGCTGCGAGACACTTTGGAAAAGTCCTGGATTGGTGGCAAGGAGACTAAACGGAATAAATGGATCCCATGAGTCAACGTTTCGTCAGCTACTGAAATTAGAACTATCAAAGAATCCAACAGTGATGAAAGTATACTCATCTTAAAGATATAGTATACGTTCTTCAGGTCCTCGTTCAAAACATTCAAATAAACATATATTTGACCTATACACATGTACGATACCCAAAATATAAGGTGTTTAACAACACAGTATACGTCTCTGAGCATCCGAAACAATATTTTAAGTTTTTAAAATGACATTAAGGTGTAGAGTTGTTCCCAAGTCATTGGAATTTTTTTTTGAAATCAACTTTCCATTCATTAATGATCGAATCATCACCACCAAATTCTGGATTTGGACTTCCTCTTACATCCAGTCATCGACCTTAATCTGTGTTCCCCCAATTAAGGCACTCCATCTTATTTTTGCGTTAAAAGCTGAACCAATGCAATCTATGTAAATATTTCAATAAAAATGGTTAGATGTCACCGAATAAGAATCTCATAACAAGAAAAGGATTAAAAACACTAATTATATAAGATTTATGGAAATATGGATTCATTGGTGTGACATAGAACTATCTTTTTCTATAGCGTCACTATGAATCCGTAATTTCCTAAGTCTTGTATAATATGTAGTGTTTTGTATCCTTTTTGTGAAATATAGTATTTAGTTTATACTTTACATGCTTTGAATGTATTATAGTTATGAGATTCTTATGCGCTAGCAACTAACAATTTTTATTTAAATATTTATATAGTTTGTATTGATTCAGCCTTTAATACAAAAACCAAGATGGAATGCCTAAATTGTCGGAACATAGAACAAGGTCAATAGTTGAATGGACGAGGCATTCGAAATTGAGATTTTGGTGATGATAATTTGATTGATGAAGGACAAGTTGATTTAAGAATATATTCTCCAATAACTTGGCCAGAGGGGGAAAGCAATATTTTACCTCTTGGTCGGGGCAACCCCAAAAGTGTCACCGGAGAAAGTAAACTGGATCGCAGGAGGATTGTCAACAGAAGTGGAGGAAGAATTTTTACTTTGATGGCTCACAAAGGAAGATTCAAACAAGGTGAAAGTTAGAGTAACAACCGATGTCAATCTTGAATTGGAGGGAGCCAGTGGCCAGGATCTGAGAAGGAGGTGGGATATCTGGCGGATACGGAAGAACCATAGAGAATGGAAGTTCTTTCAATGGGAGATGAGTCACCAGCCAAAGATGAAAAGTCAAAAAGAGGACCAAATCGCCTTAAGCCACAAGGAATAAAGCAGATCGATGAACAAAGAGGGGGGGATCTTGGACATTATTAGAGTATTAATGAGGGTTTATTAATACTCTAATAGCTAGACATCATCACAAAAGATGTTCAAATGAAACTCGAGCTAAAAAGGTATTTACTCTAACTGAGGAGGATTTGCAGGTATGCTGCGGGACCTACAAAGAAACTACAGAGGCTGGTTGAACGGATAAGAAGCCGAGACAAACACATAGCTGGAAAAGGGGTCTTCAATGGACTGAAAAATGTAGGCGACCATATAGGAAAAAAAAAAGAGAAAACGGTGAAACCAAGAATATAGATCATGGAGGACTTCACCGGAAGAAAATAAGGTGTTATTTGGAAAAGAGATTTGAAAATAGGTAAAGTCATACCCCTTAATCTAATCTACAACCAATTTTTAATCATCTTGAAAAAAATTAGTTTTGTTTAATTTTCACTAATGGACACAAAATAAAGTATAACAATTTTTGTTTTGACCAATAGAGATTCCATTTGGACATGGTCGTTAATGGACATCGTCGCTAATGGGCATGGTCACTATTTGTCCACAATCAAAATGGTCAATATTGGATGAGTCCAAATGAGCGTGGACAACCAACTTTAAGTGGTCAGATATATTACTACATAAAAAATATTGAACGCGTTGAAAAAGATTAATTATACTATAAATTTTATTTCTTCTAATTTTCATATTCCAATTATGTTTATTAAATTATTATTTTATCAGCATATTGTTTTATAATTTCAAAATTTAATATAAATATATTGTATATTATCTAAACAAATAAATTAACTATTTAATATTATTTTAAAATATTTGAAAATATAACGCGTTGGAAATGATTAATTATTTTTTAACATATGTTTTTTTAAATCAAATAAATTATATTTAGTAATTTATTTATTTTATAAACATATTATTTTAAAATTTAGATTTTCAATATATATATTATGTTATCTAACCAAATAAATAGATTATATAAAATTATTTTAAAGCTTAATGCTTTGGAAATGCTCTATATGAGAACATATAGCAAGGAACATTAGTATAGCATTTAAAGCCTACAAAATACAAATGCTCTCCTTTATGTTTTATTAATTATTAATATAATAAGTTGATTGGCTAACAAAAAGTAATACCCTTCTAAAAGCTTTTCTAACCAAACCCTTAGTAATTGACGATATAGATATTGAAAGGAAGTGACTCACTTGGGTGGCTGAGAGGGTATTAGCTTCATGATTGGAGATTTTTTCATAAACTTCAATCAAATATGTAGACATATCATGCTCCTCAATATGTTCTACCACCGGTTTGTGATCTTCTTAAAAACCTTAGAGAATGAAATCAGTTTGATTAATTTCATGTGATGGTCACAAAAACTAATTATATATTTTTGTAGATAAACTTGTAAAAATCAAATAAGAAGTAGAAAAAAAAATCCCTAACATATCTAATCGATAGTATTGGTACCTTTGGTTAATGGTTTGAATCCATGCTTCAGACACTTTATATATCCTTGACTAGGCTTGGCATAAGGCAACGTAAAAGTATTCTAGATATCGGCCAATGTGGAGGCACGTGAAACAGAAAGTTGGATTGACTGAAAGATTACTCCGAAAAAAGCACTATAAATGAGTTAGTCATGTCATTTTCATAATTTGTATTTTAGATTTTGAGATCGTACACCATCAAGAATGATAGTGGGTGACGATGTTGTTGGTGAATAAATGTTTGAGTTTGACATGATTTGGCTAGAAAAAGAGAGAAAAAGAAGGATAAGAGGATAATAGTTAGGATGGGCGGCGATGAAATAAAAGAGACTAAACTAGTTGAGAGTCTTATATATTGAGGTTCCGCAAGAAAAAAAAAAAAAGCCCTATATTGATTTTATTTTACAAATTTACCCTCAACTTGTAAAAAAATATAGGTCAACCCGGTTTAATATGATATGGTTTAGAAATTATATTTTAATCCAACAAACTGTAAAATGTAGGATTTGAACTCTCTACCTAACTAACAAACAAGACATACTTAATAGTTTATGTTAGATGTTTAGTATCAAACCAAACAATGCTATTAACACTAGTTACTATAACCACTACACCCACCATCATTACCACTATCTTTAACTTTGTTAACCATATAAAATCACATAAAAATGAAGCCCTCGTGATACAGAGTCCAAATGTACTCTTAGAATTTAGAAATGCAATGGATGTGTCCATAAAACCTTTTTGAAGTTCCAGGTTCAAAAATTAACCATTTCTAAAATCGAATACAATTATTGGGAATTGTAACCTTATGAATTTAGATCTGGACTCGATTATTTTAAGGTTAATAACTCTAAAACTCCTGTAATTTAACTCTAGCATTGGAGAAGCATAACTTCATGGTGAAATCCTCCTTAATTTAAGTCTTGTTCGGGGTTCAGTCGCTGGTGACACATAATAGCGACACAAATAAAATCACAAAAAGCAAGTTGCTTGCCATCCAAATACGTGGAGAGTCTGTGACAGGTTTTATGTCGCTCAAAAAACCATCTGCTCCATGGATGTTCATGCTGTTTTATAACACAAAAATGCTTATGCATCACAATGAAGAGACTTCATTTTGTTTTTATTGTATTGGCTTTTTAACCATTGTGTTTAAAAATAATTAGTGGAATTCATCATTTATATAATTCCGACTGGAAAATATTTTGTCAAATTTTGAGGAAAAAAAAAAAATTCAACACATCATGAAAAATGATGTTTAGAATCCTGATGTAATTCTTTTCAACAAATTAAATATTAAAATTTTATATTATTGATAACTCTATACTAAAAAAAAAACCTAAAAAGAAGAAAAGATAGAACTCAGACAAGTACAAAGTTTGGTTGGTAAAGAGAAGTAAAATATTGGTTAGACTAGAAACTGTGAAGAAGTAGAACAAAAAAGAGGAACTTAAACCGATACTAAACCGAACATCAAAACCGATTAACAAAAAACCAAAAAGCATCAAAGGAAAATGCTACTAACGGAGCTATCATCATGGACTCGCCAAATGGTCTCACCCAGAAGATTAGCCACCGATAAAATCGTTAACTGCGGGAAGTAATTCTTCTCCGCTACCGGTAAAGTGTTCGTCACTATCACTTCTTGCAGCAAACCACTCGATAACCGCTCTATCGCAGGCGGACTGTGACATTGATTCATTCAAGAAAAGAGTCTCTCATCACATGTTTGATTGTTTCATATTGGTAAGAAGGGAAAAAAAGAATGGCGAAATAGAGGAAATGGGTCTACCTGAAAACAGCATGAGTGCAGCAAGCGTAAACCTCGCGTGCACCTTCCTCATGTAAAAGAGCTGCTCCTTTCACAATCGTTCCTGCAAATAAATAAATAAATTTGGTTCTTAGTAATGTTGTTTCGGTCAGCAAATCATGTAATCATCTATGTTTAGTGTTATCTCGATTATGGACTAAAGTTTTTTCGGCCTGCAAATGAGAATGGTTTTTTACGAGATTATTGTGAGAAAGAATAGAGTTTGGAAGTTATTGATGGTAACAAACATGTTCATAGAAAATCGAGTTTTGCGCGGTTTTAACTAACCAGCAGTATCAATCATGTCATCCACCATTACTGCAACTTTTCCTTTAACATCACCGATTAGGTTCATGACCTGTAAGGAAGAGTATTACTAACACATGTGAGCTTGCATAAGATGGCAAGAAGGATAAATTTTAAAATTTTACCTCAGCAACATTGTGGCCATGACGCCTTTTATCGACAATAGCAAGTGGCGCATCCGATAATTTCTTAGCAAAAGCACGTGCCCTAGCTACTCCACCAACATCAGGAGAAACCACTACCAAATCCTCTGAAGAAATTGACTTGCTAGCAAGATAATCAAGTATCACAGGCTGAAAATGTAATCACAGAAACCGTGTAAGATTTTAAACATTGCATCTCAAAAAAAAGATTAAAAAAAATTTGAGGTACCTGACAATAGACATGATCCACAGGTATGTCAAAATAACCCATAGACTGTCCTGAATGAAGATCACAAGCAAGAACACGATCCGCACCAGCCTCGGTTATAAGATTTGCAACCAATTTAGCCGCAATAGATTCACGCCCTTGTGTCTAAAAACCATCAATAAAACACATCAAATGAAACTGCTCAACATATACTGTATCAACAAATATAAAACATGATCAAACCAAACCTTTCTATCAGCTCTTGCGTAACCAAAATACGGAATCACAGCAGTAACTTTCTTAGCTGATGCTCTTCTACAAGCATCAACCATGATCAATAACTCCATAAGATTCTCATTAGTTGGAGTACAAGTAGGCTGCACTAAAAACACGTCGCAACCTCTAACACTCTCTTTAAGCTTAACATAAATCTCACCATCAGCAAATCTCTTTATACTAATCTTCCCAAGCTCCAATCCCATATACCAAGCAATTTCCTTCACACACACAAAAAATTCCCAACGATTTAGCAACTTCTTCCACTGTTAAAAAAGACGATTCATCGAGAAAAAACATACCTGAGAAAGAGCTGGATTTGCAGTACCAGAGAACAACTTGAGCTTTGTATTGGTTCTACTGACTGATTCTGATGATTTAAACAACTTTGGTATCGTCGTCTCATTCATAATTGGAATACGAGCATTCCCGTTTCCAAGATTCAGTGCTTTTGACAAATTACATTTCTACCAAAAACAAACAAAAATCGAAAGATTCATACAAGTTTGTCACATTTCATCAATATATGAATTAGATTCAACCAAAAACATTTTCGAATTTTTCAAATTTCAAATTAATATGCCTAACATTTACGTAATTATTCGAAAGTGCTTACAGCGGAACCGGAAACGGAGATTCGGGAGGGAGACTCAGAGGTTCTGAAGGAAATCGAGGAGCGGGAGAATAGAGATGAAGAAGATGAGGAAAGGTACGACGGAATCTTAACGGCGGGAGGAGAAGTCAGAGCTAACGACGCCATTTGTGAAAACTATACGTCGGTAACGCCGCCTGAGTACGTTAAGGGAATCTCCGAGCAACGGAGTCTTTTAGACTTCTCGCGCCGTAAAAGGATTACGAGAGAGAGAGAGAGATGTGAGCTGATTCGAATGGGAATTAGGGTTAGGGTTTGAGGATTTGAGTGAGAAACGAAGAAGAAGGTGATGGTGAATTTGTTCTTCTTCTCCGGTTAGTGTATGTGACTCGAGCGGTGCGGCGAAGGTCCGTCTTCTCTTTTTTTCTCGAAATTTGTGTAATTTTTAATTTGTTTTTGTTTTGAAAACAGAAATAAATAAATAAAATATAGGAAAGTGTGTGTAACGGTGTCGTTTTAGCTGATGGCTCACTGATCTCTGCGGGTGGCTTTCACAGCTTACGTGTCAGGTAGGGACTTAACTTCAAAAGAGAATTTATTTTTGATTTTTTTCCTTTCTGTAGTAGTGCCCAATTGAGTTTTTTTTTTTTTTAAGTTAATAATACAGTAGTCTAATGTACTAGATTCTCTTCTATTAATATATCAAATCATTTGGAATTTTTGTTTACAATTTTATTAACTTTCTTGTAAATAAATTACTACCACAAAACATTGACATCTTTATATCTACTAACAAATATTGTAAGAACTAATATGTTACTGAATTTAATGTAATCGAATAATACATATCTTTGATTGTTTGATCAAAAGATTTGGTTATATCTTAATCATTTGAAAAATTTGATAATTTGCTTTTTTACATCATTTGGATCCACAAGATTCAATTCGGAGCTTAATTTCTATGTCACGGGTAACACGATTTATTGGAGTCAAACTCCGTTAAAAAAATATCGATAAATTGTTAACTATTTAACTAAAAGTATTTTTCACTAATATTTTATTATTATTAATTTTTTGAAAACAAAGAGATGATTCTTTTATATATATATATAAAACCTACCAAGAAAATAAGACTAGGCAAGTTGTTATACGAATGTAAAAAAAAATATCTACACTCTTCTTATAGAGTTTCTTGTTCTTTACATGGTATAGATTTTCACTTTTAAACTTGACTGTGTTCAATGCAAATAGAACATATAGGTGAGTGTGTAGCCCAGGCTGCACCAGACTTTTCGACTTGTGAGAAGAGTCCAAACACAAATTCTAAAGAATCTAATACGTCTCTCATTCTTCATGCCACTTGTTTCTAAGAAATTTTCGTGCCTCTTTAGTATTTTCCAAAGCCATCATTATATACGACCGAAAAAATTCATTTAAAGAAAAGAAAAAAACAACTATCTTTTCAGCTAAAAGAGAGAAGAAAAAGGACCATTCGTTTTGGGTTCTTTCGGCTATACAAGTAGATTGGGTCACATCATTAATATTTGGCCATTGAAAACATTCAAAAGTGCACATTTTAAAAGAACAAGTCAAAAATTCAAAAGTGAAGATCTGATACTTCTCCTAATTGTATAGAAAACGTTACTACTTACAAAAGACTACTTCTAAAACACTACGCAACAATATAGAGATTGCTGAAAGGCTTGTTTTGACACATCAAAGAATGCCAAATGGAGAATATTTGCAGTCATAATAGTAAAATTTGACACGAGAAAGATGAGAATATATATTTATTAGAAAGACTCATGAAAAGTTTAACGATTTAGTCATTTACTTGCCATTTGCCTGAAATGTTCAAATGAGCTCAAGAGATTGATTTTCCTAATGAGGAAACCGAAGAAACTCGCAAAAAAAAAAACACTCCATTTGTTTCATAGAGTTCAATGTTACAATGTTTAGTTTTTTTTGTTTGTTTGTTAAAGTGATGTTAAGGGTTTTGCACAATAATATTCATTTTCCTTTCACCAAATGTAACATAACTTTATTTTAATTAAATATTAATTACTTTTATTCTCACTTTAACTAATAGAAATAAAATAGAAACGTCACACAATTTTTTTGCATAGCAAATACAAAAAAAGAAAAAAGAAATATGATTAAGTGAGTCTAGATTGCTTAAACTATTCAGAGTGAAGTGTTTTTGGAGAATAGTCTTCTGGAATTGTGTTGTCTTTACATTCTCGTTTACATACTTTTCATGAAAAGGGATTCTCACATAAAAAAAAAAAAAGACAAAAAGACAAAAAACAACAATTGATCACCTAAAAAATAGTTGTTATAGATTCTTTTCTTTTCTTTGGTAAAATTTGTCATAGATTCTTCTATTAATTTCAAAAGCCTTTTGATAAATCAGAAGACGAGAGAATCATCATGGGGTCCAAAATAATTTTTTTATTTTGCGGTGTATATCTTTTTGTTAAAAAAAGAAGAAGATATTTTCCGGTGTATATCATAGAATGATATTCGCAATGTGTCGACATTTAGGAAAAAAAAACACGACACATAGGGTAGACCAAAACGTTGAGTTGAAGGAAGAACATAAAACACAAGGAGTTGATAATGATAATGTATCAACTTGCATGCAAACCATTGTTGAGACTTGAGACATACGAATTTTGAATCGAACTCAGATGCACTATTTCTCATGAAATTACAAAGAAGAACTAAACTAGAAAGGGAAAACAAAACAAAAACAAAAAACACGAAAAGTTTTACAAATATTGGAGGTAATGACACTTCCCAAGAATTCACTATATTTTTTTTACAAAACTTACAAGATACACATGACATCATTCGATCTGACTAACCAAGCTCATAATCGATTACAATAAACAAAATATATATATATATATATATATATATATATTAATGTCTCTAATCAATGTAATCATTAACAACTTTTTATTTATAAAAAAAAATTCTAAGAGCATCCACAATGCATAAAATTTTGTGGGTGTTTTAACATAAATTTAATTAATTATAATATACTAATATTATATTATGGGTGTCTCTAAAACAATAACAAACTCAATAAAAGTATTTTCATGGAGACACTTTAGATATATGTTAAAAAATTATTTTGCAATATTAATATAATTTTTTAATTATATGTTAAGACACTTTCCACAGTATGAGATGGTCTAAAGGTCCTTTAGCAAATGCCTCCCAAGTGTGTTCATTGACCTATTAAGTCAAAGCCTCCACTACCACTAGTGTCTTCAGCACTTTAGCTCCTTCATTTCAAGTTTGAAAGTTTGAAACCCTTATCTAAACTATTACACTTTGGTTGATTCCACCCCTTAAAAATCATTTGAAAACAAGTTTAACAACAAGTTTAAGAGAAAGTATAATGAGGATTAGATTATGAATGCAACATTATTTGCATTGTGGAAGAATATGCAGAGAGAAGCCACTACAAGAAAACTGGCCGAAAACTGACGGCCAAATCCGTCGGAAATCCATCGGAATTGGCCAATTCTGACGGATTTCCGACGGATATGTCCGTCGGGCCTATCTCGTCGAAATTTGGAAATCCGTCGGAAAGCCGTCGCATGTTCCGACGGATTTCCGACGGAAAGGTGACGAAAATAATTCCGACGGCTTTCCGACGGAATTTGCCGTTAACGGCAAATTCGTCGGAAATCCGTCGGAATCATATAACCGACGGTTTTCCGATGGAATTCCGATGGACACGGAACCGACGGATTATCGACAGAATTCCGATGAATATAATTCCAACGGACTTCCGACGTATTTCCGACAGCTATAATTACGACGGGTTTTCGACGGATATAATTACGACGTAATTCCGACGGATATAATTACGACGGATTTCCGACGGAAACAATTCCGACGGATTTCCGACGGTTATTAATTTTGTAAATTAAAAATTTTAATGAATTTATATAATTAGAAAATATATTAAAATTTATTAAATAATTAAAAAAATATATATTGAAAATTAAAAATGAAATTTAAATTAATAATATCCAAAATAAAAAAAAATTAAGTTTTGTTGTTTTAAAAAAAAAAAAACATTAAAACGAAAAATTTAAAAAATCTACGGTTGCGGTGGCGGGGGTGGTGACGATGACGATGGCGTCTGCGTCATCCGAACAAAATACGCGGCCATCTGAGACGCGATCTGGGCTTGGACTTCTTCTTGCACCTTCGTTGCCATCCGCGTTTCCATCTCGCGGTTGTTTTCTTCCAATGTAAGAATCTTGGTGCGCATTTCGTCCATCTCCGAAGTCCTCTGTGCGAGTTCGGCCCGTAGATCTTCATCTACTGAATAGCGGGAAGAAGCCGAAGATCGGAACTCGTCGGGAAGACCGAAAACGCGACCTCTGCTCCGCGGAGTTGCCTGCGGAAAAAATTAAACGTTAAAATTTAAAAATAGAAATTAAAATTAGATAGTAAGTAAATATAAAAACAAAATATTACTTACCTGCAACACGAAGTTGTTGACGACCTCGACAGGAGCTTCAGTGCACGGAGGAGTTCCGTCAACCAACGGCTGAGATTGGAGATAGGCTTGCGTTTGCACCTCAACGGCCTCGCATATCTCCCGAGCCACCGGATCTTGTATTTCGTGCGTCTGTTTGTTGGTGTGGGCATCCTTGAGCAATTCGAGGGCGGTAGGCTCACGTCCGAGTTCATGACACTGAAAAATGATCAAGTAATAAATATTAAAAAATTATGAAAAACCTAAATCTAACCGATAACTTAAAACTTAAATTGCAAAAAACCTTAATATAACCGATAACTAAAAATTCTCATTACAAAAAACCTAAATCTAACCGATAACTTAAAATTCTCATATTAGGAAAAAAAAAAAAAAAACTAAATAATAAAACTTACCATTTGAAGCTTACGGGTTGCCTTGCTCACCGCTCCTAAGTTGTGCGTTGCTTTGCCCTTGCCACTGCGGTTCCTGTTCCGGTTAGTCGAGTGGATTGTTGAAGCCGCTTTGGTTGTGTCTCGGCTCCAATACTCACAAAATCCAGCCCACAACTCCGGATTCCCAAGGAACGGCTTCGGGACTTCATTGTTCAGCCACTTCTCCTTCCACTCGTGCATCTGCTTCGTGTAATGAGACCCCGCCTTAGCATCAAAGGCGGCTCTCACCGTACCCGTGTGCTGTGGGTCCCATGTAAACTCTTGCTGCAAAAAAAAATTGAAATAAAGTTTAATAAATTAATTAATATTAAAATTTAAAAAAAAAAGTAAGGTTTACCGCAAAATGTCGAAACCAAAGTTCTTTCTCTTCCAACGGCATCGACGAATATGTTGGATGTGGATGTCGTACCATCGAGTTCAGCATCCGGTTGATGGACTTGGGTATCCCGCTGCTTGTAAGATGAAACCTACAAAAAGAATTTCGAAGATATATAATATTAGAAAAATTTTAAAAACCAAAAAACATTAAAAGATTTAAAAAAAAATACTTACCACGTCCCTCCTCCGCGACATAGTGGATGAAGTAGCGTGCAATGGTCGCGGTTCGGTTGAGACACGAAGTCCTCGATGCTCATCTGTGTTGGAGCTGACTGGGTCGGAGCCGACTGCGTCTCCGGAACATGAGAATGGGAGAACGAACCCTGAGCCGAGTCTGATCGACGACGACCACCACCCCTAGTCCGCTGTCTCTGTCGGAGCCGCTGCTGAGAACCACCGCGGCTCGAACCCCCCTCATCGACACGCTCGTCGAGAAACTCACCGTAATCCCTAAAAAAATAAAAACAAATTAAGTAAGCAATAAAATCTAATAAAATTCATAAATCTAATACAAAATTAAAAAATAAATTATATAAATCTAAAAATCCTAAAAACTTAGAAAATCATTTAATTTAAAGCAAATTTTTCCAATTCAAATATATGTATAAATTTTTATATTATAAATTATAACAAATGTATAAATTAAAGATAATTAAATTATAAGAAATTAAATAAATATATACAAAATTCTATTATATATATATATAAAATTCTAAAAATCTTAAAAATAATAAAATTACAATTTCATATAATTATAAATCTATTTTTCATATATTTTAAATTTCCAAAAAATTTAAACAATTACATTAACAAAAATCTAACCTATAATTTTAATCTAACCATACAAAACCTAAATCTAACCATCCAAAACCTATATCTAACAATCATAAACCTAAATCTAACAATTTATTTCCAAAATCTCAATTCCAATTCCCTAAACTCAATTCCAAATCCTAAATTTATAAATCTATAAATCAAAATCAAAAGAGTAGGATTACATCTTACATGTTCTCTGGAGAAGCTGAGATGATGATGAAGATGTGAAGAAAATCGGAAGTTTTAGAGAATTTGAGAGATGTTGAGTTTTTTTTTTTGATAAAAATGGCGATGAACTCGCGGAGAAGACGAAGTTGTATATATAAAATAAATTCCGACGGATAATTCCGACGGATAATTCCGTCGGAATTCCGTCGGAATTTTATTAATAATAAATGACACCGAGACTCGAGATTCTTCTTATCTTAAATTTCGCGTATCCGTCGGAAATCCGTAGGAAATTTCCGACGGATTTCCGACGGACGCGCGAAATTTAATACACGCGGGAAGACGAAATATCTTGTTTCACGGTTTTATTTTAGCATTCCGTCGGAAATCCGTCGGAAATTTCCTACGGATTTCCGACGGATACGCGAAATTTAATACGAACCGTTTCCGAAATTTAATTCGCGGTTTTATTTTAGCAGTCCGTCGGAAATCCGTCGTAAATTACCGACGGATTTCCGACGGCATGCAAAACAAAACATGTCTGTCATTGGTCAGTCAACCTTAAACAAGGCCACGTGTTTCCCCAAATCCGTCGGAAATCTGTCGGTAATTTCCGACGGATTTCCGACGGTTTTGGGGTTTTCGAGTTTTATTCGATCCGTTCCTGGTGAGATATGTTTGTATGGTAATTCTTAGTGATTTTTATGAAAGAATACAAAATAATATCTTCCAGATTGTATGAAAACTTGAAAACTTACATTTCAAAGTTTCAAAACACAAACAAGTAGTTATCGTATATGAAACGTTATTAAACACTTTCGTCATTTGTATGACAAATCTTGTAAATATGATTTATAGGTAATATTTAAGTTCATTTTATAACTTGACTTATATAATAACGTTTTAAAACACATTTTTGGGTTTCTTGTGTGGAACGATTGAAATTTGGTCATGAAACCACAAATCCGTCGTTTTTCCGTCGGAAGTCCATCGGATAGGGTAACCGTCGGAAATTTCCGACGGATTGCCGACGGATTTGATAGATTTTTAAGGTTTGTGCTTATTGGGCTAGTTGATGGTTTTAAGGGTTTGTATTTGTGGTTTTAAGGGTTTTGTGATATTTTTATTCTTTTAAATTAATTAAATTAAATAATTCTTTTAAATTAATTAAATTAAATAATTTTTTAAAATTAATTTTAATAAATATAATATTGTTTTTTATTAATTTTAATTATCATCATCATCATCATCATCATCATCATCATCATCATCATCATCATCATCATCATCATCATCATCATCATCATCATCATCATCATCATCATCATCATCATCATCATCATCATCATCATCATCATCATCATCATCAACATCATCATCATCATCATCATCATCAACATCATCATCATCATCATCATCATCATCATCATCATCATCATCATCATCATCATCATCAACATCATCATCATCATCATCATCATCATCATCATCATCATCATCATCATCATCATCATCATTAATTTGTATAAATTCTGTTAACAAATTCTGTTAACCATGTTGGAAATGTTTGTCCGCTTCTTATTCCTTTAGCAACCTATAAAAATGATTCACACAAAATTAATTAATATAATTAAAATATAAGTTTTAAATATAACAAAGTAGTAAACTATTAACACACTTACGTAAATTTTCAACCAAGGCATAAAATCCTCCTCCTTAATCGCTTGAAGCTCTTCTTCTGACTTGTCTCGATAGAACGCGCGCATAGATGACATGTGAATGCTGTAAAATAACAAAAAATCATGATTAGTTAAATTTACATATCTAAGAAAAATTAAAATATATTTTTGTATTCACATAAGTAAAGTTTTTTACCTTTCATATTCCACAATATCTTCACAATTTGTTAGGATATATGTATGTAAGTGTGACAACTCCTGCTGCGATAATTTGCGTTTCTTTCCTTTACCACTAACTCGACCAACTTGGGAAAATAACTCGGGAATAACGACGGGGTAAATCGCTCTCTCATTACGATCATCGTGGCGACCAGGACGTCTACTCTTCGTACGAACTTCCGATGGGAAGTAATATTCAGCAAATTGTGACTCTGTACGACAATAGATCCCTCGACTTTGCTTAAATTTTTAACTTTTTTCTTCAGATGGAACATGTACCGTTCAAAAGGATACATCCAACGGTATTGAACAGGGCCTCCTAGTTCAGCTTCTCGTGGCAGGTGGATTGGAAGATGTTCCATCACATCAAAGAAAGACGGCGGAAATATCTTCTCCAGATCACAAAGGATCACCGGGATATTGGCCTTTAAATTGTCGATTCCCTCAACAGTCAATGTTCTTGTGCATAAATCTCGAAAGAAAGAACCAACTCCTGCAATTGCTTTGTGGACATCTCCTTCAAGAAGATATTCAAAAGCAAAAGGAAGAAGCCACTGCATCACAACATGACAATCATGACTCTTCATTCCAGTAAACTTTCCTTCTCTATAATCGATGCAGTTACGCAGATTTGATGCGTATCCATCTGTGAATTTGACATCCTCGCGAATCCAACCAAAAAATTCTTCTTTCTTAGCTGCATCCAACCTCCATGGAGGAAAAGGACATCTACCATCCTCTGAAACTTCCATGTTCTCACGACCACTGCAAATATCAGCCAAGTCCAATCTAGATTTCATATTGTCTTTCGTCTTCCCTTGGACGTTTAAGACAGTGTTCATGATGTTCTCAAAGAAGTTCTTCTCAACGTGCATCACATCTAAATTGTGCCGCAATAAATGGTCCTTTCAGTAAGGCAAATCCCAAAAAATACTCTTCTTGTGCCAGTTATGAACTTCGCCGGCACCGTAAACAGGTTCATGTCCATTACCCCCACAATAAGCAGTCATTCCAGCACCAAAATCTCTTAATTGCTCCAATATAGCACTTCCGTCAATTTCAGGAGGTGGAGCATCAAACACTTTCTTGTTTTTCGTAAACAATGTTCTAGACCGACGATACGGATGACGACTCGGTAGAAACCTTCGATGACAATCAAACCAACAACTCTTTCTTCCGTTCCTAAATTGGAATGCATCAGTCACGTCTTGGCAATACGGGCACGCTAATCTCCCATGAGTTGACCATCCAGATAACATACCATATGCTGGAAAATCGCTTATGGTCCACATAAGAACTGCCCGCATCATAAAATTCTGCTGACATGAAACATCGTACGCTTCGACACCATGCTCCCATAACATTTGTAACTCATATATCAATGGCTGGAGGAATATATCGAGTGACTTCTTCGGATGCTCTGGGCCGGGAACGAGAATAGAGAGAAACAAAAACTCTCTACGCATGCACAGTGATGGAGGTAAATTGTAAGGAGTTACAATTACGGGCCACAACGAATACTTCCTTCCATGCATCCCAAATGGGTTGAAACCATCCGTACATAACCCGAGGTAAACATTTCTTCTCTCATACGTAAAATCTGGATACAATGATTGAAAATGTTTCCACGCTTTTGCGTCTGATGGATGTGTAATATCACCGTCTTGGCGATGCTCTGCATGCCATCTCATTGGCTCTGCCGTGCGCTGAGATGAATATAACCTCTTCAACCTCTCTGTTATTGGTAAATACCACATACGCTTATACGGAATTGGAACTCTTCCACTACTTTCCTGATAACGCGGTTTACCACAAAATTGACAACTTTTGCGGTTTTCATTTTCTCTCCAATATAACATACAGTTGTCGATGCACACATCTATCACCTTACACGACAAACCAAGACCAGATACAAGTTTTTGTATCTCGTAGTATGATGCGGGTAAAAGATTATCTTCAGGCAACATATCTTTCGCCCAATCTGTTATTGCATCAACACACTCCTCCGCCAAATTGAAGTCCGTCTTAATCGTCATCAATCTACTTGCAGATGATAAAGGCGATTGACCTTCTTTACACCCTTTATATAGTGGTTGCTTTGCTGCGTCTAGCATATCAAAAAATCTTCGTGCTTCTAAATTAGGTTCAACACTCTCTTCACCCCCATAGTACTGCACATTCTCTCTAAACGCATCATTCACCATCTCAACTGTGCCTACACCTACATCTACTTCCGTTCTATCTCCTAAACTATCCGAGACAGTTGGTTCACTAGTACTACCATAATCGTAATTTCTTTCTCCATGTAGATACCAAATCTTATATCCAGGCGTAAATCCATTGCTATACAAGTGATGTCAAACCATATCTGCCCTAACATTACGAGAATTCTGGCAAATTGAACATGGACATATCAACTTACCTGATTTTTGCACACTCGGTTGATTTCCGGCCACTTGCATAAACTCTACTATGCCTCGTGCATAATCCTCGTTCAAGGTGTTCGACTCCGGATTCATCATTGGTTCGTCCATCCATGATCGAAAATATCTAGACATATTTTTCACTTTTTTTGTTATAGAAATCGTATATTAACAAGAAATGATAGAGAGAATGTAATGGAATTGGATTGTGGTGTAATGAGGTAGAGGGGGTGTGAAAACATATTTATAACCTCGTATCCGTCGGAAATCCGTCGGAATTCCGTCGGTTTATAACGGCTCTATTCAACGGCTATATAACGGTCATACATTCCGACGGATTTCCGACGGAATTATTTTTTCCGTCGGAAATACGTCGGAATTTAAACAGTACACTAACGGTCATAAAACGGCTATATTAACGTTAACATTTACTCGGAATGACGTCGGAAATCCGTCGAAAATGTCCGACGGCATTCCGACGGATTGTAATTATTAAATTCTCTCGGATTGTCGTCGGAACTCCGTCGGGAATTTCCGACGGATTTTATGGCCGTCGGAAATACCGTCGTATTTCGGCGTGTTTTTTTGTAGTGAGCATAGGTAAGAAGATAAGAACTCAAAGTGTAATATATAAGAACATCAGAAAACATAATCTATCGTCAAAACATAAAAACTTGAGCAACATGAGTTTCTTGATTAATACACAAACCAACTTGATCATTACTGAACAGGACTAATTATAAGCGCTTCTAACATCTACTCCCTCCGTTTGAAAATATAAGTCGTTTTGCCTTAAAGCACGTATATTAAGAAATTACTTTTTCTTTTAAAAAGTATTAATTAATATATAGAAAAAAACAATTCAACCAATTAAAAGAAAAACTGTAAATCATTATTGGTCATACAATATTCAATAAAGTAAAAAGGTACCTAGAAATATGAGAACGTCTTATATTTTGAAACAAAACGAAACTTCTAAAACGACTTATATTATGAAACGGAGGGAGTATAAGACTCGAATCAAACACAAACCAACTCGACTGAACTAAACTTCAGTCAAATGCAAGCTGACATGAAGGTGAACGCCTGAACAACAATGACAACTCCTTGAGCATCTCGAATTTCTCTTCGCGGTCAGTGGATTTAGAGGAGATAGTTACCTTCTTTAAACAGCTTCCACTTCTTAAGATGAATGCTGCTACTTCTTTCTCTTCTTCTGTTCCTTCATATTTTTCCCATTCGAGAGTTTCAAGGCTCGTTAACAGACATTCAGGAACTGCACTTGGTTCACTCCAGTTTGGGGCGGTTCATGAGATCGAAGGGGATGGTCCTGCAATAGAAATAAAGTATCATCATACTTTTGAGTTTTGATTGCACTGGTTAAATATACTGATCAAAGAAACTGAATAATTCAGGTTTATATCTGCAGACCTGAGTAAGTTTAAGAGTAAGTAATTTAGGGGAATCTCTGAGCACACACATTAGTAGATTCAGCCATTCTCACATGTGCATAGCCTTAAACGTACAAGACAGTAAAAGACACTACCAACAGGATATGCATTCTAAATAAGAGAAAACATAAGTAAGATCACAAGTTAGCAGAAGTAAAGAAACAACAAACTTGTAGTTTTAAAACATTCTACCATTTTGGATGGTAAACATAAACTGAGACGCTTGACTGAAGAGATAGAACACAAGAGCTGCTGAGTATGGGCATGAGCAATGGTAACATTTGCCTCCACAACCTTAGTCATACTATTCTCAATGTCACAAAACTCACTCCAATAATCATCAATGTCCAAGCACTCCAAAGAAGGAGCATCAATCACAAACCCCGAATCGGCATCCGTATTAGTCATTCTTAAACACTTTAGAGAAGACACTCTAACAGTGAAAATAGTCACATTGTCATCGAGGCATCGTTTCACAACCAAGTCTTCAAGAACAGGACAACTAGATAAAAGCATTTCGATAAACTCATCACCTGGATACTTCATGGACACAAGACTCAAATTCTTAAGGGACGGAAAAGACAAGGATGTCACGTCCGCAAGAATCGCGTTATTTAGCTTCAAAGTAACAAGCGTTTCACAGCACCTATACAAGCTCCTTGGAAGAACAACTCGAGGTTTGTTACTAGTAGATCTAGTAGTATCAATCTCAATGATCAGCTCGCGCAAACGACGACTTATCCACTGTTTTAATCCATACTCGAATGTCTCCAGCCCCACATGTTTCACCAAGTTTGAAATGCAAAGTATCTAGAACTGGTGCCTCGTGCAGAGCCAATGACCTGTCGACCAAGCGCGAAAATCTTCTATACTTTATATTTTTATCATCATACAAAAGTTTTGGCACAAACATCCAAAGCAGCTCCCACCGTTTCGACAAAACCATTGTCGCCACAACATCTTTTGCAGGTAGTGAAGACAATATTTTCAAGAGTAAAGCATCAGGCAACGGACTTAACCTATCCATATGAGCTATAACACTTTCAAATCCAAAGCTTTCTGTGGAAACCCTAAAAACCCAAAGCAGGAAAGCCTGAAAATAACGAAATATCAGCAAGGAGTGTAAAATTCACAGTGTGTGTTGTTCTGAAGAGGTAAACAAATAACCACAAGCAACGATACAAACCCTAGCGAGGTACAGAAACCACAAATCGAACGAGAAGCAAATGAAATCGCTGCTTCGAAATCAAACAAGTAAAGATGAATCAAATGAACAAAAAAAAAAAAAAAAAAAAAGAAGCAAATACCTGAAAACTCCCACCGGAATTTTTGATTCAACGGAGAAGAGGAACGTCTTCTTCGATACTGACACCAATTCGTCTTTTAAATCGGAACCCTAATTGATATTCATAGACAGAGATAGAGAGTAATAGTTAATGATGACTCTTCCCGCTTCTTTTATTTTACCCAAAACAGAATTGGTGAAAATTTGATTTGTTTTTTTTTTTTGCGGTGGTGAAAATTCGATTTTAACTCTCCCTAAGGATTTTAATTTCATTTTTTTCCAACCGTTAGTTCTATAACTTTATAACAATTTTTGATAAAATTATAAATATTATAACAAATTTTTCCAACCTGATATTCAGTCTTAAAATTATAACAATTTTTGGTAAAATTATAACAAATTGTTGTTTTATAGAAATGTAAAATGTTAATAGAGAGTTATCTTACTGTTATTTATTAACAATAACGATTTGTGTTTGTTAATGACATGATGCTGGCTTGAATAACAAGAAATGTTTGTTAATGAAATGTAAATTGTTGTTTGCAGTAGTCTCTTTAAGTTAACACAACCGTGAAAAGATAACTTAAAAAATATATATATATCTACCAACACTTTTTAACATTTCTTGGTGTATTCAAGAAGTTCCTTGGTGGATCGAGAAGTTCTCTAAACGTTTCCTTCAACATTTCTAAACTAAAATCATCTTGAGAAGGTCGAATTTTCAGACTGCTGAGAATGTTGTCGGTTCAGAGACAGACTTGGGAAACCACATTTACTCTGCTGGTCAGCGACATAGCTTCTTGACATCTAAGAAGGCTGTATGTATTCGACTGTGTTTCTCTCGAAACAACGAAGACAGTGCTCTGCTTGCTGAACTCAACTAGGATCACATAGATATTCAATTTTGTCTCACTGATGATCGCTTTTAAGTTCATGATATAAAAGGATATGGTGCACGACTTCGCGACGAATCTACTCGATGTGAGACTAAGCGATCTAGTAATCTAAATAGAAGCAGGAAGCGAATCAAGGTAACTAAAGCATTGGTCACCAACTGAGTTAGAGTAATCTCTTATTAGTTCTTTTTCAAGATTCAATGGAAAAAATTTTATATAATAATAATAATATCACAATAGATTGTTTCTGCAAGACAATGTGAAAGGACACCTCTAAAGAAGAAACTACTCACTTGCATATCAAAGACGATCCATCCAAACCTGTGTAGAGGTCTCGGCGACTTCATGCCACTTTGTTTCTAAGCATTAGCAAGCTTCATACCGCTTTAAGATTCCCTAAGCCATCATTACGAAACTGAAAATTCAATACGAAAAAGAGATACACTAACATTTGCTTCCTAGATGAAACTGAATGTATATAATGTACCCACCCATCTTTGGGATCACTACTTATTCAACTGGGCTCTGAAGATTGATTGTCCTATTTGAGGAAACCAAAGAAAAATCAGAGAACAGATAATTATAATCTCAATCACTAGCTAGAAAAGAGTAAACACAGACTGAAGAAAACCGAACATTGCAAATAAGAAACTGAGGTTAATATAATACCTCAGAGGATATGTAAGATTGTCGAAGAGCACGAAGCTGAGTGCTTTCCATGTTTTCAAGTAACTGTGTTACTGTGTTTAGATGAACACCACTATATAGAGAAACAAAACTTGACTTAGAAACACAACAGCTACAGACCGCAAAAATATCGGTGTTTATGCATATCAAAGACGATCCAAACCTGTGTAATCCGCTTTCTATATGAGCATCAAGAGATGAAATCACTTGAGGAAGCTGTGCCAATGCCTGCAAATTTTTAAAATACCTTAAGAAACAAGAAACAAGAAACAAGTCATTGTTGTTTAGGTTTAATACATTTCAACAAACATAACATATATACATACTTGTCCAGTTGCCTTAGTCATGGAAGCTTTTGCCAAAAGATTCTTTGAGAGTTTTGCTAATTGAGCCTGCAATATAACCAAAAGATTCAAAATTTGTTGATAAAACGGAGCTCAGTTAGTAAAATTTCTATCAACAAATTCGAATGATTCAAACCTAAATCGTTTTTCAATCGAATCGCACGATCTTCATCGGTGTTTCAAGAAGGTTGGTTACCTGAGAAGAAGACGATTGACGCATCAGATGGAGAAGATTAGCAGTTGAATTCACAGCTTGTGAGATCTGATCGGTGACTACTGCTTTCGCCGTTCGATCACCTCCGCCGATTCCTCTTGAATTTTCCGATGCCGTCGCCATTTCCAATTCCAAGACTCTGGTTTGGTTCACTTCTCTTTTTTGAACAAATTGAAAAATATAGGTCTTCTCTTGTAAATAAATAAAGAAATAAAATCTCTTCGTCCCTCCCCCTTTACTCTTGATTGATAACATATTATTCCCAATATTTGTTTTTTATCAATTGACACCCCATATCAAACCGGAATTGGATTGTGGTTCACAATTCAGAACTTGAAAACAAGAGCTGTTGCATTAATCTCAAAATAACTTTTATTTAGGTCCAAACAAATATTCTTTCTCTAGTTTGAATTCTAGTATGGAAGAATGATAATTTGAGTAGAGTACAGAACATTACAACAATCTTCAACATCTTCTATTTGTATAACCTAAAGTATCAAAAAAAAAAATTACAAAATTAGACCTCCAAAACTAGAATTTAATTCCAGAGTGTTGGATCCAATAAATATGATGACGTATAAGCCAAACCAATTCACATTCTTAGGCTCTATCCTACTGAGTAAGTTCCCCTAACGCAATACATCTTTCTATTTGGTATTGTCCTCTTGTGATCTTCAAATTGACATTCTCCTGAAATCTCAATATGTATCTTAATTTCATCTTTTTCTTCTTCTTCTTCTCCTCTTTCGTTGTTTTCGGTCTTAACTACTATAGAATGTCCAGTAGAATGTGACCTCCAATACCGCAAATTCGATGCTTTCATTCGTCTTTCATAGCTTTCGATTTCATCTGTCTGCTCTAAACTACCAATACTAGTAGTAGTAGGATGCTCCTCATGAACAATGATTGTCACCGTGTCACGAGACAAAGGCTCGTCATGGATTTCAGATCTAACCATATCGATTTCAGGAATGGCCGCGGTTTTTTCTACCGAGGTTTGGTCTACATCAAGCTCACGCCTACATACAGGACAAGTCTTGTGTGCTTCAAACCAAAGATCAATACAAATTGTGTGAAAGGAGTGGTTACAAGTAGAAATAAGCCTAATGGTATCATCATCCATAAAATCTGTTAAACAAATGGAACATTGATCCATCCCATAATCTTTCACCGAGTAAGGATACTCAGGGAAGGATTCAATGATCTTAGAGTCGAGACCGGTGTTTTCAGGTGGATTAGACGGTTGGATTAGGTTACTAGGTCGGTTTCGGTTCCGATGGTTGTTCCAAAGAGTCATGAGTTTCCTAAAACAGCAACCACAGTAGAAGAAGGAGAAGAAACCGGTGAAAATGATGAAGAGAAGACTACCGGTCAAAACTATTGTGACCGGAGAGGAAACGAGGCTGTGGACTGGTTTACCGGTCGTTGTTGTAGACATTTTAAGACCGTGTAGTGAAACGGTCGGGTGAGAAATAGTACGACTGGTTTCATAGGATGCTTGGGGAAGAAGAAAGGGTTTGTTGTGAGGTTACGTGTGGGGAAAGGTAATGTCATTGGGGAAGAGAGAAATGTGGAGAAAAGTAAGGTATGTGTCATAGCTTTAGAGATTTGAGCGAGTCTTTGGTGAGAAAAGCTAGGTAGGTGTTATTTACGGCCAATTATGTCTTCTTCTTTTTTTTTCAATTTACAATTGGAAATGATTCAAACAATTTTGATAAAAATAAGAACTATGATATTTGTTTTTTTTTTAAAAAAGGATTTTAAATATTAGTAAAGTGTTTTTTAAAAAATGATACACCATAAAAAAAAAGGTAATATTGTGTGTATTTTCATTGAATTGGAAATCTAATCGAAATCAAATCAGTTAGGACAAACTCATTATATTGAACTCAAATTCAAGTTACACGCATAAGACTCTTTGACAGAATACAAACCACTTGATACATAATTAGATAAACAAAGAATAACAGATAAAATGACGGTTTATACCATAAATAAAAACCGAAAACTTAATTAAAATTTTTTTAAAAAATATAGATTTGAAATCGATTTTACGTTTTTTAGCCGTTAAAGGCGAGCAAACCAAAACCAATAGCTTGTCATGTCTTGAAGACTCGAGTCTTGAGCGTTAAAACACTTTATATTATTTTAGTTTAATTATAAAACCTTAAAAAAATCTAATGGACAGGGAATGATATTTTGAAGATTTTGTCGTGACTAAAATTGTAAGAAAGTCATGTCCTAATTACATTAAACTTTATAGAATTACATAATCATTGAATTTTTGAATAACCTCTTTGATGATTTCAAAATACTTCCATGTACAATCATTGGCAAAAACAAAATGGAAAAGATACAAAAAAAGAAAGATGATATTTCAACGCTCTTAAAAGTCATACATAATCTACAACAACAACAAGGACAGAGATACAAGGATAACACAAATACAAACTCTACAAACTGTACCATCATCACCGGAGTTTTAAACCGGAAAACTAAAACCCAAACTTCATAAAAAAAGAAAATGAGAGATTGTAATTTTCATACCAGTTATCTAACCCCCATTCGTAGAAAAAAAGATAAAAAGGCGATAACTTTATTCAATATCGTCGATCCAATCACCGTATATTCGACTAATTTTCGCCGGTCCTTTCCATTTCTGATGAGTTCTGATCCCAGGCTTCTGTGTAACCGCACTAGACGCTCGTTGCAATGCGACTCCATTGTAGTATCCGACTTCTGCATGATGAGGAACTCCTGGAGATAGAAGTGTTGTTGTCTCTGAATGTCCTTTCGGGTTTGGTCCGGTTTGTTTTATCTCTGAATTGGGCGATACTCCGTCTTTGCCTTCTCCTTCTACGAGTCCTCCGCCAAATCTATGCAACTCTGCGTATCATAAAGACTCAAACTTTAAAGCTACACGACTTTGGAACTTTCAAGGTCATAAAGTTTAGCAATTTTAGGACTTTGTTTCCCATAAGAAATATTATCATAGATTCCACATAAAGTTTCCTTTTTTAGAAATGTAAGACGGATTAGCTATCAAAGTTCGGAGATTTCAAGCAACTTATTACTTAGCCCTGAGCCTAAAAACAAGTCCTCTGTTTCATTACTATACAAGAACCAATCAATACATCTCAAGCCGAATATGAACAAATAATGCTTTTCAATAGTCCTGCAGCGAGCTCAACTGAATACAAGTTACACACACACACACACACACAAATCAATCGTGTATGCTTCGTGTAGTATTCTATCCAGTCATTAGTCTCCTGTAAACCTTAAATTCCAGTCATGAAGCACCATTGATTTAAACTTCTACTACTCTTATCTTAACTAACAAAAAGCTAACCAACTAAATGGCAACCACAGACCAACAAAACACCAAAGAAAACAATGTCATAAGCTACTCTCTGGGGGCTTTAACCATATCTCTCAGCTTAGAACTTCAGCGTACAATAACACCTCTAATAACATTTTAACATAGCCCCATTCATCAAGCAACACTAATGAACTTAATCCAGCCCTTATGCACTAACTTAACCAAACCAAATCGAAGAAAAGCCGGAATCTTTACCTGCAGCTCCATGAGCAAAATGACACTTAGCACCAAACGGACAATACCCAGTAATCTCCCATTTATTGCAAATCCTTGTTTTCCAATTTGAAGGCTTCACAATTTGAATTCCACTTCCACTTCCACTACCACCACCACCACCACCACCAAGCACTACAACATTGCTACCACCACCACCAGAACCACCACCACCAGAACCACCACTACTAGAACCACCGCCATTTCCACCTCCACCGTAACCACCAGGTCCTAAACTAATCGCAACACTTTCTCTATTCCTCGAAGCCTCATCATGCAGAAACGTACAACTCTCTCCATAAGGACAACCTTCTTCAGTATAAAACTTCTTACAATGCCTTCCTTTAAAAGATCTCCCACTCTCAGCCGTCGATGAAACCAAAGACGGGATCTGAAACTCCTCTCGTGGCAACTCAGCCACAGCAACAGTAGGAGTTCCCATACCACCAGATCTCTCCTCCTCATGAGCCGCCACAATCTCCTGCCAATTCGGCGGCGGACGACGAAGCTCCTCCACAGTATGAGCGAAGTTACAATTCGTAACGTACGGACAAGTCCCAGCCCTGAATTTACAACAGAGCTTCGTCTTGAAGAACATTTTCCCGATTGCTTTGGTACGATTGCTCGCGGCGGAGGCGGAAGTAGTGGCGGCGGCGGATGAAGACGACGGAGAGCCTCGTGTTTTCTTGTTCGGCGGACCGTTATCGCCGGAGTTGTTATCGGAATTCATCGCCCAAGCACGATTGTAGTCATCTTCCGTCGCCCAAACGGCACTATCGCCGAGATTCGGAAACCAATTCTCCGGCGGAGGGTTGTTTGTTGGTATTACGTGAACTACATCTCCACCGGAATCTCGCCGATGATGATGACTCATCGTGTTGAAATCAAATAAGCTTTCACCTAACCCTAATTTTGATTTTTTTGTGAGCTTTCAGAAAAAAAATTCAAAAACTTTTATGAATTTGGAATACAAAAATCACGGAAAAGCTGAGAAATTTCGTGAATTCCAGAGATGGGTAATCTCGAAAACAATCAAATCCATCGATTAACGACAAATTTTGAGAAACCCAAGAAAAAGAAAAGTTTAAAATGAAAATGATAACTTTGAAAAATGAATATAAACAAACAACACAGGTGGTGAAGATGAAGAAGAAGAAGTAGTATAAAATTAGTACTAAGCCACTCAAT
The DNA here is from genome assembly GCA_963667165.1 of Barbarea vulgaris. NCBI lineage: Eukaryota > Viridiplantae > Streptophyta > Magnoliopsida > Brassicales > Brassicaceae > Barbarea > Barbarea vulgaris. Next base: position 18,228,745 of record OY763889.1, read on the forward strand.
AAATCGTCGTTGAGATTGAAAAGATCAGAAGAAGATATTTTGAAAAATCATGTTTCGGGAAAAAAAATCAAACAGGAAATAAGTGAGAAATAAAAAGGGAAATAAAAATACCAAACGTGTGGACATTGGATAAGATTTTTATTAGGACAATAATTTATTGAAAGATGAGCAGCACACTGTAGTAACTAAAATTAGTAATATCCGGTGAAAGTAAAATGAAAGAGACTGTAATAAAAGAAGATTAATGTAAAATTTTCTGTAAACTGTATTAAATGGATCACTCGGCATTCAATTTTCATATGAAATGAGTGTTGCTCATTCAATGAATATGGATGTGATTTATTTTATTTTTTTCCATTATACTCCCTCCGTTTTTTTGTTGTTGGAAATGCTGATTTTATTAACTTAAAAAACTTCATTACAAATGAGTTTATGATCCTCTTTTCAAAAAAGAAAACAAACATGTGAGATTACAAAATTAAAAAATAATTTTAGCTAAATAAAAAAATAAACGTAAAATATCGTGTAGAATCTCTTTGAGCATTTTTTATTGGATTTTAAAAATTATTATTTTAAACGTGGTTTCAGTCATGAGAAGCGTTATAACAATATTTGCATTTACTTTCGCTAAAATCGGATAGTGAGAACAATTAAACAAATCGTAATATTTTTCTTTAATAAAAAAAAAAACTCTCTCCAATTTTTTAAAATAGTTGAGCTACAAACATTAAGTTCCCGTATATATAAGTTGGAAAAAGTTACTTGAGTTATTTTGTAACTATAAAGTCATTATAAGTTGCAGTCCTCGTGCCTGGCTCTTGTAGCTTCGCTGGTCTGCGATGGCTCACTGTTGTGCAACGTGTGATGAGTTCGAAGCTCGAGCAAGGCACAACTAAAGAGAGAGGCATAATAAGGCAGTAGCAGTAGAAAGAGAGAAAGCATTGTGTGTGTTTCAATATTTGAGGTATTCTTAAATATCTTTTTTGTTCCAAAACTCCAAAAAATAATAAATCGGTTGGGAGCGTCGGGTGTATAGAATATAGTCTAAAAACATGTGCTTCGCATACTATAGATTTATCATTTAAAGGCCAAGAATATTAAACTTGCGGTTTTTTTTTTTATTAAAGAAAAATATTACGATTTTGTTTAAAGAGAAATTCCCTCAAATAGCACCAAAACAAGTTTTTGTTTCACAAATAGCTAACATTTTTATTTACTACAAAAATAGCATTTTATGAAGTTCATAATTTATTTTTTTGGGTTTAGGTTGACTATATTAGAATTTAGGGTATAGTTTTTAGGAGTAGGGGGTACAATTTAGAGTTTAGGGCTTAGGTTTAGGGTTTAGAAAACCCTAAACCCTAAATCCTAAACTTTAAAAATATGAGGCTTTTTAATAAAAATGCTAATTGTGTCTTAAATGAAAATATAAGCTAAAAATGTCACAAAAACTTCATTTTGTGCTATTTTTGAGAATTGCCCCTGTTTAATTGTTCTAGTGGTTCACCAACAATAAAATTATTGGAAGATTTGAACACTAGTTCCTCAATTTCTAGAGCTGACAATTCAACTAATACATGGTTTAAAACTTACAATACTTTTAGTAACTATCATATTAAAAAAAAATTATATAAAAAAATTTGTCTAAAAACCTGGTAACATCTACTAGAATCATTTTAACAGACAACCTAATTAATCAACCTATAACATTTTATATGTTTAGAATTTCACGAGAACATCTAATGTTCATTGGAATAAAATTGAATACAAAATTGGTTTTCCTAATTATATAAATGGGTAATTCTTAAAAATAACATAAAATATAGTTTTTGTGACATATTTAGCACACATTCTCATTTAGAACATAAATAACATTTTTATTAAATGATAATTCTAACTTCATATTTTTAATGTTTAGGATTAAGGGTTTAGGATTTTCTAAACCTTAAACCCTAAGCCATAAACCCTAAATCTTATCCCCTAACCTCTAAAAACTATATCTTAAATATTAATATAATCAATCCAAACAAAAAATATTAAATTATAAACTTTAGAGAAATTCCCTCAAATAGCACCAAATAATGTTTTTGTTCCATAATTAGCACACATTTTTATTTAGGACAAAAATAGCATTTTATAAAGTTTATAATTAAATATTTTTTGTTTGGGTTGATCATATTAGTATTTAGGGTATAGTTTTTAGGGGGTAGGGGTAAAATTTATGGTTTAGGGTTTAGGATTTAAGGTTTTCTAAACCCTAAACCCTAAATCCTAAACATTAAAAATATTATTTTTGTCTTAAATGGGAATGTGTGCTAAATATGTCACAAAAACTTTAATTTGTGCTATTTTTGAAAATTGCCCTAAACTTTATAAAATATTATTTTTGTCCTAAATAAAAATGTATACTAATTATGGAAAAAAATATTAGTTGGTGCTCTTTGAGAGAATTTCTCTAAATTAAAATTTAGTAGTTTATAAACGAATTTTTTAAATTAGAGTTATTAGTATTACCATCAAGTTAGAATATATGATTTCGATAAAATGCCATAAAGCATATATAAATTTTCAATTTAGCTTCTCAATCATACTTCACGAATAACGAGAAACATTGTGGCTAATTTAAAGCTATAATGACATATAGCAAATAATCTTTTTATTATAGATGATAAAAGAAAATTTTCCTTTCAAATAAAAAAGCTACAAGCGGAAAAAATGGCGTCCAGCTCTTATAGCTCGCCTGGTCAGCGAAGGCATGTTATAGTGCAACGCTTGACCGGTTCGAAGCTCAAGCTAGGCATCAAAGAGAAAGAGTAAGAGAGATGAGTTTGAATGATGAAGCAATGATCATGAAAGCTTCCATAAACATGTGAGATATTCTAAAATATCTTTTTTTTTTTTAATATTATATAAAGTTATAAACAAGAGAAATTTTTTATACGGATGATTTCACTTAGATTTTTATTAGCATAAATTTTCTTTTACGAGCCAACACAAGACTAACAAAGAGTTATTGTTCTTAGGTGTGCGACTGACAATATGTAAATAGATAATTACTTGTATTCCTTTAATCAACATGAAACAAATACAGATTTATTATACAATTATCTTAATACCGATTTATTCTGATCCACATCACTAGGTCCGACCGTGACATAAGCCATATAATTAATGGTTTAAGGCCTAACATATTTTTGGGTTATACTAATTTAGTCTATTTTTTTTTTCTTTTGGCTTCTACTACATAAATATGCGTCTTTATACTTCAAAAAAAAAGTCATTTATTTTGAGTTATTATGCAATAAATATCATATTTCTTTTAACAACAATTTTTTTGGACTATGTAAAACTGATCATTATTTACTAAATAGTATTTACTCTTACGTTTTGTTTAACTTGTGATTTAGACTTATATATTTTTTATCTATAATTATGGATCTTGATTTAATTGAAAACGTTGATATTATGTCGGGAAAAATAAATTTCGCTTAGGACCATCGATATCGTTAGACCGGCCATGGACATCATCACAATTTTCCACATCTAAAACTGTTAATTAATTTCTTTTAATATTTTGTAGTGTATTAGAGTATGTTAACATGTTTTACAATACAACAATGATAGACATGTTTAAAGTTGTTTCCTTGTAATATGATGGTAATTAACATAGTCTAAATTTGTATACTAATGGTTTTATAGTAATATTGTTATTGCTGATTTTATTAATATAATATAATTGTTGTGTTATATTTGGTGTTTAAATTTAGCAGTACGGAATATGGATGTATGAGTTATTAAGCGATAAAAGAAAATATGATTGTGACAATTGCAAATCATTAAGTAATTTCACATGTCTTTTTACTTTTCCAGGAACATAACAAAGTAACGAAACGTGTCAAACATTTCCTCTGTTTTTATTCATCCTCCAAGAAACTTTGAACTTGACCAAGATTAGTAATAATCACTCGTATTTATAAATCCTTTCTCTTCAATTCATCTGCCACATAACCAAAGTGAAGAACAAAAAATAATCTAAACCCCTCTCTCATATTTTATATATTTCTCCTTCCATCACAAAACTCATCGATATTACATTTACGTCCCAAGTGTAAAGTGTTGTTTAGTCATGTCCTCCAGATTGATTTACCGTAATCTTCGACCGGTGCTATCATCTTCGGTACAATCCTTCGGTTTAGGTACTGGACCGGGAATAAGGGGTTACGTCATCAACCACTTGCCCACTGTTCGGTTTTTGAGCTCCGACTCGTCATCTCCGGCGACTGAGAATAACCAGCCGAAAAATCCTGTCCGAACGGCCGACGGCAAAGTCATATCCACTTATTGGGGTATAGCTCCGGCTAAGATCACTAAACCGGATGGTTCAGCTTGGAAGTGGAATTGTTTTCAGCCATGGGATTCATACAAACCGGACGTGTCAATTGATGTAACCAAACATCACAAACCCTCCAATTTTACTGACAAATTTGCTTATTGGACCGTTCAAACTCTCAAAATACCGGTTCAACTGTTTTTCCAGGTAAACTAATCAGAAATTTAAATGAGAAATTCCCTCAAATAGCACAAAAACAAGTTTTTGTTCCACAAATAGCTCATATTTTTATTTAGTACAAAAATAGCATTTTATGAAGTTCATAATTTATTTATTTTTGTTTGGGTTGACTATATTAGAATTTAGGGTATAGTTTTTAGGGGGTAGGGGGTACAATTTAGGGTTTAGGGCTTAGGGTTTAGGGTTTTCTAAACCCTAAACCCTAAACCCTAAACCTTAAAAATATGAGGCCCTTTAATAAAAATGCTAATTGTGTCTTAAATGAAAATATGAGCTAAAAATGTCACAAAAACTTCATTTTGTGCTATTTTTGAGAATTGCCCTAATTTAAATTGTTCATCAATTCTCCGGGTTTTTTTATACATTTATTTCCAATATAGTCCAAACCCTATTTCGTAGGATAATGCAATCAATTGAAAATGTTCGAGAACAGCTTTGCTCGGCATTTTTAAAAATATTTAGTAAATTTATTTAATAAAAATTTGTAATATAGAAAACCTGATTTTTGATAAACCAAATTTTATGAATGTTGTCTTATAAAAATATTTTATTAATAAAAAATTGAAGATACAGAAAACCTGATTTTTGATAAACCGATTTTTATGGGTGTAATTTTTTTTTTTTTTAATGCTTCATCTTATTGGCTTTAAAGAAAGAAAAAAAACAGAAGAAAATTTGGCTTGTAAAAGACTTTTTATGATTTGAGTGATTTCAAGAAGATTGAGTCAATATCAGAAAAAAAAAACGAAGATTAAAGTATGTAGCTACAATTCAAAAGAAATATTCATTTTACCAATCAACATCTGAAACTAAACACGCCTACACGTTTAGCTGGTTTACTAGACAAGCGGCCGAATTCTAAACCTTTGACTTATACCATATTATTTGTTCCTATTTTTTTTTTTTTTCTAAATCCAATAATTAATTTTTTTTTTTTTTTTTTTTTTTTTTAATTAAAAATTTTGAGTATAGAGGAAGCATATGTGCCATGCAATGTTGCTAGAGACGGTGGCGGCGGTGCCGGGAATGGTCGGAGGGATGCTTTTGCACTTGAAATCTCTTCGGAGATTTGAACATAGTGGCGGATGGATCAAAGCTTTGCTTGAAGAGGCCGAGAACGAGCGTATGCATCTCATGACTTTCATCGAACTCTCACAACCCAAATGGTATGTATGCATGTACTCTCTTTTTTTTTTTTTTTTTTTTTTATAAAGGATATATATTAATATATGCATGTATCTTTCTAATTTCAAATTAACAAAGTAGGATTTCTTTCAATTTAAAATTTAATTTCGTAGCAAAGTTTACTTTTATTGTAAAAGTTAAGATTTAATCGGATTTCTATTTCTTTCAATTTACTCTATTAGATAAAATGACACTCAACAGAACGGCTCAATGAATTTTTGGGCTATCTGCAGATATTGAAACATGATATTTTAGACTGTGTGCAGGTATTAAAACTTAACATTTTAAGTCCTGTGTTTAAAGAAATTCTAAAATTTTGGACTCTCAAAATGTAAAGAAAAAATGTGGAAAATTAATAGGCCATGTGCTTTTTGCGCTTGTAGCATTTTCTCAAAACCGCCTTTGCACCCAATTATTGCTCTTTACATTTTGGTCAAATCAAGTTTGTGTTAGAGTTGTATTGATAATATCTAACTGGAAAATGTCTAACCATAATCTTTATAAAAAAAAAACACTTAATCAAAAAATGTCTAACAATAAAGTTTTCTAAATATTTTTAAATTTATTTATCATTTAAATCGTTTTTGAAGGTATGAACGGGCGATAGTGTTCACGGTCCAAGGCATATTCTTCAATGCATATTTCTTGTCTTATGTAATTTCTCCCAAACTTGCTCATCGCATTACTGGATATTTAGAAGAAGAAGCTGTGAATTCTTACACTGAATTTCTCAAAGACATCGATGCCGGAAAATTCGAAAACTCGCCGGCTCCAGCCATCGCTATTGATTACTGGCGGTTGCCTAAAGACGCAACGCTTAGGGACGTGGTTTTTGTTATCCGAGCTGACGAAGCTCACCACCGTGATATTAACCATTATGCTTCGGTAAGGAGTTATGATATTTTACATAATAATATTGGGGTGAGATTGTGAATTTCGTTAAAATATGGGGTTTAAATGTGTACAGGATATACAATTTCAAGGACACGAACTCAAGGAAGCTCCAGCTCCGATTGGATATCACTAAAGAAGTAAAGATCATATGACAAAGCTCTATATTACACTTGTCTCAGTTGTCTGAATATACTGTATGATGTGTATGTGTGTCTGTGTAATAATTTAATTAATTATTTTTATGTTTTCTGTTTAGTTAAAAAATTTTATCCTTTATTACTCGTCCAATATTGCTAGATTTGTTAATTTGAAATAAATACTTTTATATTTTTTTCAACAACATACAATATATTTTAGAATAGTACTCTAGTATTGTTTGTTTTATTTTAACAACAAAAACATATAATATATTTTTCCGATTATAACATTTTACAAATCACTGTATTTTCGTCTTTGTTTTGCCTTCATTACTGTATTTATCTTGGACGTGTAGATTTAGTTATTTCTAAATAAACTATCTTAATTCACAACACACATAACTGCATTTGTTTATTCATATTGTAGTGTAAACTATGTGTACAGTATATGAATAAGACAATATTTTTTTGACCAAAGAAAAAAGAAAAGAAAAAAAAAAAAGACTTGTATTTCAAAAGTTGTATTTACATGAATTTTCTTTCTATATATCCAAAGAAAATAAGTCCCAATTTGGGTCAACCGGGTAATTTTGACCCGATTCTGTGTCCGATTCCAGACCAAGCTCTATAAATTCGGTTTAAGCTGTCAAGACAACACTTCAAAACACCGGCGACTCAGTCTCCGACAAGAGGCAGCTTAGAACTAAGTCGCCCACGTCGCTACGAGACCCGCCATGAGACGAACACACGGAAGAAGCAGTGGAAGAAATCACAACCGCCGCTACATCCGCTGTGACGGTGAGATTATGAATCCAATCAACGATCATCCACAATCAGAGCTTCACCAAGAAGACACGACTACGACGGATCAATCGTCTCCAGCTTCTCCGTCTACTTCTCAGCCATTTCAAAACCTCGACCACCCTACAAAACCTCACCGGAATTCACGGAACCGGCGCGGCCGTGGATCAAATTCAAAACCGGAGGTGAATTTATCTGAACCTGTTGGTGTGGATTGTTTGGCTGATGAGTTGAGTAGCTTAAAGGTGAAGCAGAATTCGAATACAGAGGAGAAGGTTCATCTCAGTTCGAATTGTGATGAATTGGAGGAGAAGAAAGGTGAAAATGAAGAGATCGTTGGTGCTGATGTTAATGATGATGAGTGTGAGAAGAAAGAAGATATTTTGTTGATTATTCTGAATGATTTGCGAGCTAGCGTCAGTGAGCCGGAGCTAACAGAGGAGCAACTAAAGATGAATGATCAACTGCAGGAAGATGAGGTAAAACGACGAGCTATAAAGGTTTTGACTTTGTGATGTTTCAATAGCTCAAGGACGTTTATTGATAGAGTATTTCTACTTGGGATTGAATTAAGAGTTAGGAGTTTTGAATTAAGCTAAGCTTTGAAATGTTATTTCGAGTTAAAGTTGAGTTTTTTCCAATGCTGTTGGAAGATTCTTATCAAATTCTATTTTCATATAGACCTAGAAACCTCTGATGGGTTTTGTTTAATTTTCGATGTAATCTGATGACTTAGTTGTTTTAAAGATAGCAATTTGTTACTTTGTTCACATAGACTTACTTGTATTTTTTAAAAATTCTTGCAGCTTCTGGCATTGGGGTACATCTATGGAGGAAGCATGTTCATCCTAGACCGGCATAAGGAAATGCGATACTTTCAAGTCAGTAATAAGCTTTTGTATTTGCAGGTTTCATATTGATAGTATGAGATAACAAATGTTCTAATAGTCGAAGATTGTTATTGATTTTGGCAGGTTCATGTAAACGTTGAAGCTACTAGTGAATATACTGTCTCTGCAAAGCTTAACTTACAAGCTGATTCAACCAAGGAGTCAGAGGATTTCTTGTACTCTTTTAAGGCTCAGCACCTTCCGCCGATTGTGTTGACATGCCTACTACCTAATGGTTATCCGAGCCATTCACCGCCTTATTTCTTAGTTAGTGTTCAGTGGATGAACCCTGATAAGATTTCAAGTCTCTGCTCCATGCTTGACTCGATATGGAATGAACAGCCAGGGCAAGAAGTCTTGTACCAATGGATGGACTGGCTACAGAACTCGTCAATTTCTCATATTGGCTTTGATAATGAGATTGTTCTTGGTCCTTATGGTGTTACATGTACCAGAGATAAGCGTGCTGTATCTGGAAGTCATTCCCCGGATTCAGATATTCCTTATATTAAGAGTTATGACGATGAAAAACGTCATGATAGCTTCCTTCAGAGCTTGCATGAGTGCTGTATATGTTTCTCTGAATCTGCAGGTACTACTTGTTTTCCTTCATTGCTTCAGTACTATATAGGTTGGTTGAATTCAAGCTGTTTGACGCTTGTTAGCCGTATTTCTTTGCCCCCTCGACAGGTATCGACTTTGTTAAGTTACCATGTCAGCATTTCTTTTGTAGAAAATGTATGAAGACCTATACAGACATACATGTCACTGAAGGCACAGTTAACAAGCTTAAGTGTCCAGACTCGAAATGTGGAGAAATTGTTCCGCCAGGTATTTTAAAGAGATTGTTGGGCGATGAAGCATATGAACGTTGGGAAACACTTATGTTACAGAAAACACTGGAATCCATGACTGACGTCGCTTACTGTCCTAGATGCGAAACCCCGTGCATAGAAGACGAGGAGCAGCTTGCTTTATGCTTCAAATGCTATTTCAGTTTCTGTACACTATGCAAGGAAAAGAGACACGTGGGTGTGGCTTGTATGAGCCCAGAGCTTAGGCTTCAAATCTTGCAGGTATCATATAATTGTGCTTTTGATCAATCACTATTGACTGGACTCTTTCTTACATGAAAATGTGATCAGGAGCGTCAAGAATCTTCTTGTCTTGGAGAAAAACAAAGGCGAAAAGAAAAAGAAATGATCAATGAGATTATGAGTGTGAAGGTGATAATGAGAAGCGCTAAACAATGCCCGTCTTGCAAAATAGCCATCTCAAGAACCGGAGGTTGTAACAAAATGGTTTGCAATAACTGTGGCCAATACTTTTGTTACCGTTGCAACAAAGCTATCAGTGGTTATGAACATTTCAGGTTAGTGTTTTTTACACATATACAAAAATAGTTACATATGTATATATATATATATATATATATATATCTTGGAGCTAAATCAACCCTTGTTTCTTTTTTGGGGAAAAAGAGAGGGAACATGTGATCTGTTCCCACAAGACGCGATCGAAGAATGGAATGAAAGGATGAATGAGCGACAAGTCATTAGACAAATTCAAGCTCAAATGTATGCACAACGCGGTCAACTATGTCCTAATTGCCGTCAGTTCAATGCAAAGGTAAAAAAACTAATTCAGTTTCATCAAGCCAGTTGAAACAAAGTAAACTATGGGTTTTTTTTTTCCTTTAAGTTCATGAGATGATTCTTGAGTTGGTTGTTTGTGTAGATGGGAAACAACAATCACTTGTTTTGCTGGTCATGTCAAGCACATTTTTGTTATCTATGCAAGAAAGTGGTGAAGAAAGCTGCTCAGCATTATGGACCAAAGGGTTGTAAGCAGCACACAGAAGGGTAAAAAGAGCATGTTTGGAAAGATTAAACACACAGATTCTGTTTTCCTTCTTCAGAGATTGTCAATTGTTTTTTTAAGGTTGAAAGAAACATTGAGAGGTTTGATTCATTCTTCGACTTGGGTTTTGATGTTTATTATAGTCTGTCCTTGTTGTGTCTTCTCATTTCCTTACGGTCCAGTAAAAAAGTTGATGAGTTTGATTATATGTGTAAAAAAGTTTACATATGCGGTTTTATGTTGTGTCATTCGTGAGAGAGGAGAAGATGTTTTTGTCAACAGGTCTTGACGTGGATGTCTCTGTTTGAGACCAAAGCTGTTCACAGAATCTTCTAGAAAAGTAAAAGTAAAATCCTATTAGAAAAAGGAGATACGAAAACAGAATTCATCAATAATTAACCAAATCACTAAGTTGAAAGATTATTATATCTTATAAACGTTTTATTATGTTACTAGTTGGAGAACAAGTCTTGTCCAGTTAGGTTTGAAGATGAGACAGCCACATAGATTAATGAACTTTCAGAGCAGTGGCAGTTTTGAGGTTTAATTTTTTATTTAACTTTGACTCTATAAGCTTTCGTAAGTGATGATCTCAAAGACTCAAAAAAAAAAAAGGTAACAATAACATAAAAACAATACCAGAAAAAATAAATAAAAGTGAAAAATAAAAAACTTTCATTATCTAATTGTAGATAAATTACAATTAGTAACTACTTCATTAGTTACACTCTAAACAAGTCTATTCTAATGAAAAAAAAAAAAAAAAAACTCTTAAAATTTATTGTCATCATAAAGCTTTGAAGACTTGTTAATCCTCTAGCAGAAAAGAAGGAACTGGCACGTGTCTCGGTGATGGAGCTGCACCCATAGTAACCGAACCAACGAAAAATTCTTCTTCTTGACTCGGTTCTTCAATCGGCTTCTCAGTGATAACCGGATCCAGTTTAGATGGCGACTTCATGATAACAGACGGTTTATATGGCGATTTCACAGTGACAGACGGTTTAGATGTCAACTTTACAGTAACAGACGGTTTAGATGGCGACTTCACGATGACAAACGGTTTAGATGGCGACTTCACGATGACAGACGGTTTAAATGGCGACTTCACGGTAACTGACGGTTTTGAAGATTTTGAACGAAAAAGAGGAACCACCTTATGAACATATAAATCAGAGATGCTAGAGAAGTAGTCAAAACCAATTCCGTATTCTGTTTGAAACGGAACCGCGTAAACATCTCTGACCATGTAATGATGTGTTACCATAATCGACATCTTCAACGAGAGATTTTGATTTATCGACGACGATTTGAGAATTGTTGAGATTCTTCTTTGATGTGTGTTAAAGTGTTTAGAAGTGATTGTGAGAAAATAATGAGTGTTAAAAGGTTATTTATAGTGCTAGAGTGACACATACAAAAGGAAACTTACGTTGTGTTTTTCCTTTTTTCCATTTGTTTTTTATTCCTTTTCCTATTAAGCTTTCGACCAAAAAACAAAAAAAAACATAATCAGATATACATGAGTATTTTTTTTTTTTTTCCGATAAAATCACGAATGGTATCTTCTGTAAATTTGTTAAAATCATAATATGCAATAATTTATCTGACACTACTCATTGTAAATTTGTAATCATTCAAAATTTCAATTACTACATTTCACTTTGGGAAAACTAATAAAATAAGGTAACACTTTCTTCAATTCAATATTTTAATCTTCCAAAAAAAATTGATTATCGTGTCAGACGAATTCACCCAAAAAAACAGAAGCCAAACAACCAATAATAAAACGACACGTATACAATCATACACTTTTCAGAGACAAAAAAAACAAAAATGTCCATTTTCGTAATTTCGCAATAGTTCATCATGGGTCTCCCGTCGTCTCTCTTTCTCCTTCCTTCCTCCATCGATCAAACCTTTAACTCTCTCAGATTTCTCTTTCGTCTTCCTTCTCTGAGATTCCATCTCTATATATCTTCAATCAGACTTCGTTCTCTCACCGGAAAAAAAAAAAAAAAAAAACTCATATAAATCTCCTTTGGATTTTAACCAGTTGCTGAAACCCTAGGGTTCCTCAAAAATTTCCCAGTCCTGACTTAAAATGGATAACGACAGTGGAGGAGGATCTGTAAAATCGGAATCAATGGAGATTAAACCTTCTCCTCTACCTCAACCTGCAGCGATTCTAACTGCAAACGCGCCTCCTCCTTTCTTAAGCAAGACCTATGACATGGTTGATGATCCATCTACAGATTCGATTGTATCTTGGAGTGCTAATAACAATAGTTTCATCGTTTGGGATCCACCTGAGTTCGCGCGAAGTCTTCTTCCTAAAAACTTCAAACACAATAATTTCTCCAGCTTCGTTAGGCAGCTCAATACATATGTAATTCTCCCTTTCCCTTCATAAATTTTTCTTAATAATGGATTTATGGATTTTGTTTTATTGATGTTGTTAGTGTTACCATTGGCCTTGCTTAGGTTTCTGCAATTGGCTTATTGAACAAATGGTTTTAGCCAATAGAATGGATAATTTAGCTTTTTCTAAGTATACTTGATTCGTTGCTGTTTATTATTTGAAGAATGAGGATTGATATCTTTGTGATTTCTTAGTTTAGAACCTTGATGGTTTTGGAGTTTCAGTAGATGTATTGCATCTTATTGTGCATAAGCTTTACCAATAAGAGTTTCTTCTCAATAGCTTTTGTTGTTAGGGAGGATTAATTAATTAATGGTGTAGATGAGAGTATAGATTTTGTAAGGGCGTTGATGAAGCTTACACTAAATTAGGAGGGTTAAAGAAAAGCTGAATGAAGTCTCTTTTCTGGTTTTAGTGGTACTGATTGGATTATTGGAGATGTGAGATTGAGTCATATATGGTTTAATGTTTGTATGACTCCATGTTAATAATCAGGTTTAGTAATAGTGTAAGATAGTAATAAACCTTCCTGAATTTTCTCAGCAATTATAAAGGAGAAGAAAGAAGAAAAATGCAAAAGAGAGCAAGTCTGATTACCTGAATGAAAAAGGTTATTGACTCTCCGTTTTGCTATGTATCGTCTTTTTGTAAATGAGTCAAGGTTTAATAGAGACAGCACGTCTTTGAAAACCTAAAAAGGCAATGTGATCAGTAGTGTCTGGAGTAAGAACTAGTTCACAAGTAGGTATATGGATGTTCAGTGTTGCAACATCTGTGGTGTTATTATTGTGACTTTACATTCTGGCATGACATGTGTGGGAATCATAGATTTGCTCTGGTACAGTTGCATTTAGATAAAATAGTTATCTGCTCATATAGGCTGGATGGAGCTTGTACTGCCTATATAAGCAGATAACTATATAAGCTTGCTCCATATCAGGTTGTGGTGAATGTAGCTTATACTGCCTAATATTTTAGAGCAGGGATGCTAATAATGCTGCAAAATGGTGAATGCAATTAAATATAAGCTGGATTTTTCTGCAGAATGTTCTTATTTGTAGACCAATTTATCTTTGTTTTGAGCGTGCTGCACTCGTGGATATAATTATTCCTTAGTTACTGTCTTTGTAACACATGATGCATTACATGTTGGGCACTATTTCGAATTATCTTATTGCAAACTATATTAGCTTATTGCATCCCACATAAAGATTACACTGGATTATCTTAGAGACCCTGTACTCTCTTAGTTCCCTAGGATCCCTATTGGATATTTTTTTTCCTTTGGTTTGACTGGTAGGTAGGAGGATCCCATAGTATGTGTATTTAGCAATTTTTTCAAGCCTCATATGTTTGCGAGGTCAGATTGACTATGATCAGTCTGCTACGTTTACTTGACTTCTGAATGAAAACTTCTCTTGAAAATGTGATTATGTCTGTGTAAATCTGTGAGTAGCTGGCATTAAAATGATGCATTGAAGGTATTAGATTGACATTTCCTGTTAGTTTGTCCTATTAGAAGACTTCTTTTTCATATGTTTTGGTGGAATCCATGCTCATTCCATTTTTACGTGCCATTCTTGAAATAGGGTTTCCGAAAGGTTGACCCAGATAGATGGGAATTTGCGAACGAAGGTTTCTTAAGAGGTCAGAAGCACTTGCTAAAAACAATAACTAGGCGAAAACCTGCGCATGGACATGGACATGGACCTCAGCAATCTCAGCACTCGAATGGACAGAACTCATCTGTTAGTGCATGTGTTGAAGTTGGCAAGTTTGGTCTCGAAGAAGAAGTTGAGAGGCTTAAAAGAGATAAGAACGTCCTTATGCAAGAACTCGTCAGATTAAGACAGCAGCAACAATCCACTGATAACCAACTTCAAACGATGGTTCAGCGTCTCCAGGGCATGGAGAATCGGCAACAACAATTAATGTCGTTCCTTGCAAAGGCAGTTCAAAGCCCTCATTTTCTATCACAGTTCTTAAATCAGCAGAATCAGCAAAATGAGAATAGTAGGCGAATCAGTGATACCAGTAAGAAGCGGAGATTCAAGCGAGAAGGCATTGTCGGTAATAAGGATTCTGCTTCTCCTGATGGACAGATAGTGAAGTATCAACCTCCAATGCATGAGCAAGCAAAAGCAATGTTTAAACAGCTAATGAAGATGGAACCTTACAAAACCGGCGATGATGGTTTCCTTCTAGGTAATGGTACTTCTACTACAGAGGGAACCGAAATGGAGATTTCATCAAACCACACATCAGGTATAACTCTTCAGGAGATGCCAACAGCTTCTGAGATACTGTCATCATCATCACCAGTTGGAACAACTCCTGAAATGGTTTCCGCAACACCTGAAGTAGCAAGCGAGAACTGTATTTCGTCACCTGATGATCTAACTCTACCCGATTTCACTGATATGCTACCAGAAAATATCGCCGAGATGCCGCCAGAGAATTTCATGGAACCAAACATGGGAGAAGGGTCTAGTCCTTTCCTAGATCCAGATCTGTTGATCAATGATTCTTTGCCCTTTGACTTCGATGACATCCCGATGGATCCCGATTTGGACCCTGTTGATTATACTTCACTCTTTGAAGATCTCATGTCAAGCCCAATTCCAGATGATATGGATTTAACATCAGTGGATCTTAAAACCACGGACAATGAGACAGAGCAGAAACAAAATGGATGGGACCAAACTAAAAACATGAATAATCTGACTCAACAGATGGGTCTCCTCTCCCCTGAAACCATAGATGCCTCAAGGTAATTAAATTAACTTTATTTAGTAGTAATCAATTAGACAGACTCTAATTATTCAACTATATATCTTAATAATGTTTTTCTCATTCAGGCAAAATCCTTGATTTTGGGAGTTTTGAAAGTCCTTTGAGGTAACACAGTCCTGAGAGCAGCATATTCATATTTCATGAACTTACCATTTATTTCATTTTTCTTAAATCGAACTTTGTAAGAGAATCTATGTGCAAGTCTCAGTCTCTTGATGCATTTTTCACCTTTTTGTTTGAAGAAGAGCACAGTGTGAACTTATGAGGTCAACATAATATCCATATGTTTCATTTGTTCTCTTGTTGCCATTACTTTTTAAAAATTTTAATCCAAAACTGATATTGAATCGAAGCAAAATTTAAATTTTTAATCCAAAATTGTTGCCCTTGGATTACCACTATCTGTTCAACAGTGCCTATTTGGCAAATCCCACAAATCAGAGCCGACCAATCCGGTTTATCTCCAACTTTGGTCAATGGATATCTTCCAAGGTAACATTCAAGAACCGCAACTCCTAATGACCACACATCTCCTCCTGCAAACCCAACTTCTCGACCAAAACCCCAATTCTCTGGATCCACACGTTCAGGACTCATATACGCACGCACATGTCCCATTTTCATTTGAACCACAGTCTCCTCCGGCTATAATCCTACTTGCTCCAAAATCCGCAGTCTTCTCTTCTCCTTCCTCGTTAATAAGGAGATTTGAAGGTTTATGTCTCCGTGAACTATTCTCATTTCTTGCAGATAAAGTAACCCTTGGAGAATTTTAGATTACTTTTGTATATAATTTTTTATATGACCAATTTCCTATTATTATGATATATATATTATATATTGTTTAGCATTTTTTTTTTTTCAAATATGATTTTGAAAATTCTCGTTTCAAAACGAAAATCAAAAATTTGTATCATATAGGAATGCATTCCATCTACAACATGAATTCAAGACTTCGAATATGACATGACATGATAAGACGAGACGAGACGAAAATTATGTTCATCCCTAATTTTTACTACAAGATTCTGTAAAAACAAAAAAAAACAAAAACTGATAACTTCAAATAATAATCAAAACCCCATCAAAGATTTCGAACCGAACCACCACTGAATCGAACACCCTCTCAGTCTCATTTTATGTTGTTAATAGGCTAATTAAACAAACAAGTAATGATTTCTTCAATTGTATACAATTTATCAACACCATTAAAATAGCTACTATTATAAGCCAGTGACTTTAATAAACAAACAAACAAGCAAAAATCTTGTATTTGTATACATAAATCGAAACAATAGGGATCAATCATAGGCCATTTCTGAATGTTCATATTAGAATCTTTTCATCTTGGAAGCAGAACAATGCTTGATTTCGCCACAGCTTCACCTTCTTTCTTTAGAAAATTACCTAATCAGAATCCCATTTGATCATAAATATGAATTAGCAAAGCTTCTCAGTGATGATGAAACAAACAAAAAAAAACACAGCAACAAAACAAAAACCGCGGATTTTATCAAATGTTCTCATCATTTCGACTTTGCCTAATCTAGAGAATGACAAAATATATGAAAATTTAAATAGATGGGATGATCCAAAGTAGATTAAAAGGCTTTGACACTTCAAGATTGATGTAAACATTTACTGAATTGGTCGACATGAAAACAGCTTAGTGCCATACACGAAAACCGGATTAAAGAAGCAGAAGAAGAAGAAGAAGAAGAAACAAACCTCTTCTGGATATGAGATGAATTCGAGAACGAGGACCATCGAACATCCAACTATCTTCTTCCAAGGATTTAACCTCTTTATCAAGTTCACTCATCAAATCAGCTTTTAATACTGCACAATGATGACAAAGCCATAATATATTTATTTATTTGATCATCAAAGTTTTCATTTTTAATCTACTTAAAACTAATCATTTCTGTGTAAACTAATTAGCAAAACTAATCATCTAAATAAGTTACACTCGAATCATCATATCAAGGAACAACTAAAAATTGAAGATTTCTATATAACAATTGTCAAATTTTGCAACCTTAACAATTAAGATTTGACACCAAAATGTCTAATTTTTTTGCGAGAAATCGAAAAACCCTAACAATGGAGATGTGATGATACTCAAAATGTCTGATCACCGAGAAATTCGATTACTGAATCTAACTGATTAAACCCTAATTTAATCGAGGAATTGGAAACCCTAAGATGCGAAATCATGAAAACAAAGGGAAAGAGTATGTATGAACTGACCGCGCATGGCTTCGTCTTTTCGCTCTTGCATAGAGGGAATGTCCGGTGGAAAATGGAAATCGTCTAGACCAGCGGCGGCGCCGCTACTTCCACCACCTCCAGCTACGGCGGTCGTCGAAACCAAAGAATGAGCAGGAGATGCGCCGTTCATCACTGAGCGGGAAATCAAATCGAAATGTTCAGAGAAATTGTGATCACGATCCATTGGCGATGGTCTTAGAGCGATTTAAAAATAATAATAATAATAACAAAAAAATTGAACACTAACCATGTAAACCGAATTCTAACCAAGTTAAACCGACTTTTAACCAAGTTTATCAAAATTCGATCGAGGTTTACTAAATCTCATAAAAATATAACAAATTAATTTAATAAATTATTATTTTACGTTTTTTTGGTTACTTTCTCTGAACCTAACGGAAACGAACTACAATTTTGGTCAAACCAAACCATACCGAACCAACGACCGGAGACCGATGATGATACGAGCTCTGAATCAAAAACACCGAATTCAAATTTTTTTTTTAACGATTAACATTCACAGAAGCGAAGTAACTACAAGAAAGAAGAGTCAATATATATACATACAGACACAAGTATGGCTTTACACACTCAGGTTTCTATGTTGAAAAAACCGACTTCTCTTGAATGTGTTTTAAGGCCATCTCAAGCTGCAACTACTATGATAACAATGAGGAGAGCGATCCCAAATATCACCATTAGCAAGCACATCTACATAATACACCATACACACAAAAAAGTTAGTAACGAACATGAAAAAAGACTTAAGTGAAATGAATTAGCATAATTATTTATACCAGAGATGAGTTTGATCGTTGTGTCTTGGAAGCTTTTACAAGATGGGACTTTCCTTGAGCTGTTGCTGAATGCGCATTATCGACATGGCTACCGATATCATCTGCCAAGAAACATAAAAGAGGATTGAGAATTGGAAATCAAAAAGCTTTTCTTGTTCTTTACTGTTTTTTTTTTTTATTTGCTTGAGAGAGATTTACCGATTATGGCTCCTTGATCATGAACCAACACTGCAAGATCTTTGAAAATCTCGTTTACTTCACCGATTTGGTGCTGGATTTCTTGTATTCCCTGTTCTCGTTCTTCTATAACCGCTTCGTTGAAAGAAATTTCGTTGTCAAGCAACACAACTTCTTGTCTATAGATGAAGAAATAGAAAGGTCACAAGCGTGAACGCAGAAGTTGTTAACAGAAATAAGCGACGTTTAGCTTACTAACCTTCTAGATTCCATGAGGACAGTTTGCTCTTGGGATCTATCATAGCCAACAATGTCTACCTCACTGGTTTAGGATAACAGAAACATCAGTAATAACTAACTTCAAGCCGACTATACAAACACAACAGATTTGCTGCTCACCAACTAGAAGTTTTGATACTGAAATTGATGATACAAAGAACATAGTGACCGCTTCTTATGAAGCAGTTGTTTTCCATACCTTGAAGAAACGCTGCATTTTGGATCGAAAGGAGTGTAAGAAGTTTCCCTTTCAGCTGCAATATGCTGTGCCTTCTGATACAGTTTCAACACTGCTTCAAAATCCTTTGCAAGTTTAGCATCTGCTATCTTCTTACTTTGCTACAGCCAATTACCAATACACCAA
Source organism: Barbarea vulgaris (assembly GCA_963667165.1). Lineage (NCBI taxonomy): Eukaryota > Viridiplantae > Streptophyta > Magnoliopsida > Brassicales > Brassicaceae > Barbarea > Barbarea vulgaris. Next base: position 18,248,185 of record OY763889.1, read on the forward strand.
CACCAAGTGAATAAATGGATAAGTTTCATGTTCCATCTTCTAAGTCATTTCATCATCTTGAGAGAAAACACTTACAGACACATCTCTGCCATGATCGGTTTCACTAGCTTCCTTAAGTTTTGCTGAAGTGTCTTTTACCAATTGCCCAATATGTAATCTTGTCTTGTGCCTGAATAATGTAACAGAGAATTGAGCTAACATAAACTCCCAAGAAGAACACATACAAAGCAAAATCCCATTTTTACCTCAAAACCATTTTCATCAGCTTAAAAGGGGTCAAAAGAATAAATCTTTACACAAAAAAAGATATGCAAAAAACATTAGCTTTGCCTCAAACACACATAATCAAGATTAGTCTCTCTACATGTTGCACTAAAAACAAAAAGTCTGTACATTTATATGAGCAAGAAACTCAATATAGCAGATATAAAAGAAAAGGTAACATATGAGAAACTACAACATGAGATCAATTCAATGATTCCAAAGGAACGAGGACGGACTCACAGCTTATCTCGGAGCTCCGGCGTATCCTTAGGAGTACCGAGAGTATTAACAAGTCGTTGGAAAGTAGAAACCGCCGTGTTGATCTGAAAGATACCGGAAGCCACCGCCTGAGTTCCATCTTTCTTGCCGTTTATCAAATTCCTTTGAGATTGTTTCAATGGCTTTCCGGCTTCTAGATCCTGAAAGCTCATCTTTGATTTTTCTCAGGAAAGTTGAAATTTTAATCAAAATTGAAAGGTTGATTAAAACGATGGAAGGGAAATTAGCAATAACTGATCCAGAGAATCCTGATTACAGAGAGATTTCTGGGTTTATGTTTGAAGAAAAGCAAAACACACAAAATTCGAAATTGCTTCTAAGAGAGGATATAGATAATGATTTTTTTTTTTTAATTAATTATTTGAACAGTTAAAAGACACGTGGACGGGAGTTAAAAGAAGCAAGAACACGAGAATTGGTCTATGTGGGCCATTTACATATCCACATTCGTATTGGACTAGTTTGGGCCATATCCAAAAATTAATAATATTTATGTTTTCACCATTAGAAAAAACAGAAGTATTCCATTACGCGTGAATGCTTTTGTTAGAATTAGTGTTCTAATGCTTGAGGAAAATTGATTCCTGCCCTAAATCAATACGACAATTTTTTTCTTAAAAGTTACTAGACTAAAACCATTTGGTTGTCCACCGTGTGTTGGCTTGAATGTGTCATCCTAGAAGAGGTTTTAGAATTGTCAGTGAAGTAACAAAGAAGAATACGTTTGGCTTCCAAATGTTTCCATTTTTTTTTACATGTACAAATGTTTCCATGAAAAAAAAATAACAACAATTTCTTAAAATTTATTAATGAATTGCACTATATATTGAAATATTTAATTTAATATTTTTTCAACATAAAGTTTTAAATTTCATTGAAAGTAAGAAATATGGTTGGTGAAAAAAATTATATATTAAATAAGATTAGTTACGTTTAATTAGGCCCATTTATATATGCAACCAATTTAAGCCATATCTGGGCCCAAAATGGCCTCTTTAAACAAGTAAAAATAGACGGTGAAGATTGCATCACCGAGATTACCAGCAGAAAGATCAGTGACTGACGAAATGGCGATCATCTGATAAACGTAGCCGAGGAAGAAGAAGAAGAAGAAGAAGAAGAAGGTTCTAGAAGGAATATGATTCTCTGGGAGATAACTCTGGGAACAGCCTACTTCTTGGGCCTCAGACGCACTTATAGGCTCGCCTTGAAGATCCAGCGTAGGATCGTTAGTCCGAATCATCCCAAAATCCGAAATTTTCTTCATCGGTGAGAAATTTTTTTCCGAGATCGTTTCGATTCTGGTTGCTTCTAAAATTCGTGTTGTAGGAAACGAAATCTCAATTTGGGAAAAAAAATTTAGGATGAGAAAATTGCACACTATTTCGGTAGTTTAATTAAAATTGCTGATTCGGTTTTATGTTTTTGAATCGTTGGTTTAAACCGGTCAACGAGCCTTTGTGAATCATCGAATCAAGGGTTCCTCTATTGTTCGATTCTTGATCTTGTTTATGTTTGATCTTTAGCAAATTAAAACGTTTTTCGATATTGATTCGTAGGAGTATCAAAACTAGAATCAAGAAGGAAGCTTATGAGATTCTTAGTATCTGTGTTTTTGAATTCACCATTGTTTTCAAGAATGGCCTTTGAATCTATTACTAACAATATATATATATATATATATATATATATATATATATTTTTTCATGAAGAAGTTTATGAATATTCTTCGTTACGGTATCATATAGTCTAGTGATTCATGTTGCAATCTTAGTCTAATGTTTTGTGATCCTCGTTTCTGAGAGCTTAGCTTCATTTCTCTTTTCTGTATTCTCTTGTTTTGGTTCAGGAGGACTCGTAAAATCTTCGATATGGCGATTTCGGTTCACAAGAATATTCAGCATAGAGACATAGAAGTAGGTCGGAATCTCGGAAACTGGATTCTCCGTTGGCTTGATCGGATGAAACCAGCAGCTCAGATTCGTACTCGACAAGAACTACCACACAGCAGCGAAAACTCGAACATGGACAAGGCAAAAAGACTAGCGGAATTGTCCCGTTCTAAATCGAACTCGACGCAGACACCACAAAACCGCGAATCTGATAGGCACTTGTTCTCCTCATTGAAACACTTGCGGCACAAACCATTCCCTACTGTCTCTATGATGATCCAACCACCGAGACCCAATGGAACGATGACTCAGTACAGACATTACAGTGGCAGTGCAGCCGCTAGTTTGATTCAACCGAGCTTTGTTAGAGGCGGCGGTGTGATCAGGAATGATATTTTGCAGTGGATTACACAGAGATGATGACGATGAAGCAGCAAAAACCCAATCAAAGTTCCAATCTTTTTCTGACATATTTGAGCCTTTTTTTCCTTTACTTTTAATTTCAGAAATTGATGTGATTGTTGATAGATTCAGAAGCAAGTATCTAGAAAACATGGTTAATGTTTTTTTCTTTCTTTCTAACACTTCAATAAAGGTTTTACATACATTGAGACTACCATTAATAGTTTAATACATATGATTAATTAGTTGATTACTTACTAACTACTACAGTATACAACAATAGCATTACTAGCTAATAGCTATAAACATGTCTTTTCAAATTGAGTTATGTCATATATATTTTAAACATTTTCATTAATGTGATATCTTGACAATGATTACAAATATCAATTGTAATAAAGAACAAAATCAAATTTGAAATTGCTACAAGAAGTTGTAAACTTGTAATTTATGAGAAATAGAAAAACAATTTTCTTAAAAATCTAAAATGAACAAAAAGAACCACAGAATTTGAACTTGAGTAATTATTTTGAATAGAGCTACATAATTTCTGAAAACTAATCACAAAAATACTAAAAATAATTAAAGGGAAAACTTATGATGGGTGAAGAAAAATATCAACTCCATAAATCATCAAATGCAGCAGAGTTAATAGCTTTAGCAAACTCCTGAAAATTAATCCGGCCATCGCCGTCGCTATCAGCCTCCTTAATCATCCCCGTCAACTCCGCCACCGTCAAGGCGTGGCCAAGCTTAGCCATGGAATGAGCCAACTCCGCCGCAGTGATGAACCCGTTGCCGTCAGTGTCGAATATCCTAAACAGCCGGAGAAGCTGCTCCTCCGTGTAAGGAGTCCTAATCTTCGTAGACGAAAGAAGCTCCGGCGAGACTAAAGCCACGAACTCCGGGAACTCGACGAGTCCGTTGCTTTTAGAGTCTGCTTTGTTGATTAGGGTCTCGAATTGGTCTGGACACGGTTTAATCCCAAGTGCTCGGAGAAGTGATCCGAGCTCGAGCTGCGTTAAGCTTCCGTCTTTGTTACGATCAAATGACCGGAAAATCTCCCGGAGCTCATCGATTTGCTCCTCGTCTAGCTTCTTGGATACTTTGTGACTCATAATTACTTGCTTGATCTACACGTTTTCTTATGTTTAACTTCGAAAACACACAAAAAAAACCGGAAACTTCTTTGTGTTTTGTAGTAGATTTGAGTTATCAAAAGATCAAGAATGTGACAAAAATACATATCTGATTTTTGGAAATTAGATAAGATTCAACCCCAAAGGCAAGGGCTTGTTCTTTCGTTCCTCCATTTTTGGTGGATCTTCCTGTTTACTAGGGCTCCAACTTAAACTTGTTTTAAACCCAAAAAAAAAAAAAAAAAAAAAAAAAAAAAAAAAAAAAAAAACGTTAAACTTGTCTAATGGGTCTAATTTCACAGGAACATAATTTTTTTTGTTTTTAACTAATTTGCCCACATTGGACTCTCAGTATAAACTATAAAGCTAATATTTTCAGATCGTCTTGTAATTACACTGTCCGTTCCTAAAAACTTGATTTTCTAACTTTTTCTTTTTTGTTTCACAAAACTTGAATTTCTAGTTTTTTTCTCCACTTTTTTTATTAAAGAATTTTACATTTGAAAATAATTAAATTTACTAAATTACTATTGGTTCATAGTTATAATTGGAAGTTGTTTAGTACTGGGGAATAATATAGGTATAATTTAACATTTATTATTTCTTAATAAACGATGAAAACTCTAGAAAGTCATCTAATTAAAAACGCTTTAGAAACAAAGAGAGTCAAATTGTACTAGTAAACAAAAACGCTTTAAAAAAATCTCCCTAGTTAAAATTTAAAAGCTTTATGTATAATATTTTGTTCAACTTTTAATTTCTTAAAATTTTGAAGATCGATTAGATTACTATTTCATATCGTTTTATATAAACTGAGATTAATGAAATACATGTTCCAAAACAACCCATAAATGTCTAATACTTTGTTACATAACTTAATAAACAAGTTAAATACATTCATTATATTTTTAACAAAAAAAAAAAAAATCTTGAGGTGTTTTATGTTGTATTCCTATTCATTTTTTTAATTATGGAGCAATTATATCAAAGTATTAAAAATTTTATGTAAGTAAAATTTTATAAGTAAAGATGATAATAATAAAAAAAATTATCATCGTAATATTAACATATAATCTTGGATGGTTTATTTTTTCCAATTTTGTTAAAAATTTTATGTGAAAGTATGAACAATGTATAAGTCTTTTTACCAAGAAGACGTCAAAATATGAACTAGATTATAGCATGTATATATGAGGTAGTCTTGTTACTTCTCTGCACCTGAAAGTTTGTGACACTCCGACATCCTAAGACCCCAAGACTAAGACGACTTGAGCTTTGAAGTTCAAGTCGTCCAACTTCCAACATGGCTTTGAAGTTCGAAATCATAATTATCTTTATTTATTTTTTGGGCTAAGAAAGAAGATAGGAAGAGAAAGATTTTTAGACCAGAGATTGACATTCTACGGTACCAGCATAAGAACCATTAAAACCTGTCTTTTACATTTTTTGAAATGAAAGATGAAAAAAGGATACTCTCTGTCTCTCCGATCATAGCATAGTGTAGGACTAATAATGTTTTTTCTTATGCATTTATACACTCGGTTTGACTGGTTCAAACGTAATAGGTTCGGATGTAAGAGTTTGTTATTTTTGGCATTATAAAACGATTTACACAATTGATATACCAATTGGAAATATGTGTGGCATTTTAATTGGTGGGCATTAGTGCACAATGCTTTAACATAACAGTAGATACGGTAGAAATCATATTTTGTGGATATATATATATATATAGAGTCTTATGTATGGACTTTACCACTGTATTTATATTTCAACACAAATACGAGTTTGACAACTTTTTTTCTTCTACTATTTTTGATCAAAAACCGTAGACACTCTTTTTGTTTCCTTGAGAATTAATTTGAAGAGACATTAGAGAAGTTCTAAGTATATTAACCAAATATCCAAATATATATGGAGTATTATTAACAATATAGGACAAAGAATAAAAGACGATGAGAGAACCGTCACAATTAAAAAAGAAAAGAAATGTTAATGGTTCTTGTCAATATATGCATATAATATTTAAATCAACTCATTTTCGTTAATTATATTATCTTTATATAAGTGGAGTGATTAGTCTTTGAACAGATTTTGTAGGGCATTTATCAAAAAAACCTGTCTTTCCTCAAAGTCACTGGAAAGATTCATTTTGTCTCCCCTTTTCGTTTAAAATTTATTTTGTTAAAAGCATCGTTTACCGTAGAGACATTCGAGTTAACAATATGCATTTTCCACTTTGAAAATCCACATACTTTAATGGTTCCAAAGACGTAGTGTGAAAATAAATAAAAACAAATGATGATTTTGATATAAAAATTAAGACAACGACGAGAAATTAATCTACCGTTTTGATGATGCGTATTTGTTTAACATTTTTGCAAAAAGGTTTTATGCTAAAAGATCATCAAAAAAAAAATTTTACAAGATGAATTTTGACTCGAAAGTTGTACAAGTTAATCATAGTAATTCGAAAGTCATCCGCAAAATAGTTTTTGCCAATATCGTCGACGTGTTTCCATTTATTTATGTTACAAAACTAACATAAACTTCAAAATGATGTAGTTTGGGGACAATAAAAACATGTTTTTTTGTTACAACATTATAAATATTGTTCTTTCTTACTAAGCAAAACAACATGATTTCAAATTATCATTAATTATATTTAGAATTGAGAAAATTTGATTTGGGGAAATTAAAATCAGGGTTCATCTATCTATATTATCATCTTATATCAATGAGTAAATGTATATCAATTAGATTTACATTTACTCCCTGATATCTTAAGAGGCTTCTCTTTCTCTGAACCAGTACAGAATGACCAACCTCAATACGTGAGGTCTCACTTTGCCAGAGAAGAACCGACTACCAGCAGTTCTGGGTTCGTTCGTAGAAGCGAAAACCAATCAGTTTGGTCCAAAATTGGTAATTCTCATGCCAGTAATGATGAGTTTGAGCGGGCAGGTAGTTTAAGAGGCGCCTCTTTCTCTGAGCCGAACGACCAACCTCAATACATGAGGTCTCACTTTGCCAGAGAAGTCCATGGCATGGTAATGGCTGGCGCTACGGTTCTTCGTTTACTACTTCAATTGGGTCAGTTTCTCGTTATATCTGTGTTGCAGCAACAGATTCAAGATAAGAAAGAGAAAAATGGATTGAAAGCCTCCAAGACGATTTCTTGATATCTTATTCATCTTTGAAGTTAGGCTGACAAATACAGACTCTCAATCTCACGAGAGACAAAGGACTGGTTGGTTATATTTTTCGAAATTTTAATTTATCTTTTCTCTCAATACAAAAAAAAATAGTTTCGTTTACAATGAACGCAGCAATCGCGAAGTCACCAGCGAATCCGCCGGATGATACATGAAACAAACAATGCAGTTGAAGCAGAGCTCGAGTTAGCAAAAATTGGCTCGATCAGCAAAGTGAAGGGACCTTGGTCACTGGAGCAAGATGTGGCTAACTCGATCGAGCCAGTTTTCACATTGCCGATCGAACCAGTTTTCGCTAACTCGAGTTCTGCTTCAACTATAACGTTTGTTTCATATCATGGATGATCTTGCAAAAAAAAAAGGTTCATGGTTTTGTAGCAAAACACATTTTCAAAACCAAAGGTTTGATTTGTATATGTAATCAAAATTTGGAATAAAAATTTTATTTATATAATGAAACTTTTGTTTTTGGACATCTGTTTTTATCGTATAATTTTACATTTAAGTCGGTATATTAAACAATAGTGACCAGGGGCGGAGGCATATGCATTGGAGGGGGGTCAACTGATCCCAACAAAATTTAATTATCTTTTCTGTTTTTTAAGAAGTTGTAAGATTAACCCTATTAAAAATTTTACATTAACCCTTATAAATCTGACTTAAACTAATGTTTTATTTAAAATGAAGACTTAAAACCCATATTCTTTAGCTAAAAATATATTTAATCATTCTAAACTAAACCTAAATCCATAATATAATTATTCAAACTATGTAAACCTTTAAAAACTTGGGCTTATAATTATAAAATATTCACTTACGAAATATATTTTTAATTTTAGTGAAATATATTCACGGTTGTTAGTGAAATTGACTTTGCCTGTCACATTATGGGTTTGCTTTAGTATAGAAATGATCTAGAGTACGTTAGAACTTGGCATGGGACAATGTAACTGCCAATTATTTCCTAAGTTGTCTTCGATATAGTAAAAAAGTTTTATGCACATACAAAAATTTCATAATTGCATTTTTTTTTGTTTTAATCTACAAATGTCATTAAATTTTGGAAGAGAATCAATTCAATCTTCCACTATATTTGTACTTTTGGCACATTACTAATCTTTTTCATCATTTCTACTTTAATTTTAGTTAGATCTTAATTTTCGTAAGTGAGGAATAATGATTTTAGAATAAAATATTTTAACAACCAATAAAGTATATATGCATATGTTATTATACCAAAATCTTTTACTGGAACAGAAAATTAAGCTACAAAATCCTTATTTTAATTCTTATATACTAAAGCAGAAACAATAATAAAATTTGATAATGGATTTTTCTGAAAATGTTTAGAGATAGTAACTTTATTTCAATGTGCATAGTAGTTAGATACTTCCTAGTCCCTCCATTCCTTATTAATCATATTTCTATGATTTTCACACATTTTAATAAATATATTAAAGTTGATAATAAATATATCATTTTTGTGAGTAATAATTTTCTATAACTTTAAACCAATAATATTTATATATTTTCTTGAAGTTTACAATTCATCATCAATAGCTAATAAAAATATATTAAAAATAGAGAAATAACATCTTTTTATAATAAAAAATTCTTAGAAATGGGATCAGTTAAAAAATTCCTAAAAATTTTGGTCCATTTAGTGAAACTCTAGGTAATGTGATCTATTATATACTACGTTAGTTAACTGTATTATTTAATAGTATATTTTTAATTAAGAGTACGTAATCTTTTATTTTAAAATATTACCATATGGTTATTTGTTTTTAATATTATAGCTACAAAATTACTATATATCACTAATAAAATAAATATTGCAATATTCAAAACATCTTTAATTCATTGTTAATATGCAAAAGAAAAAAAAGATGTAATGGAAATAATTTTAAAATGTTAAAATAATTATGTTTTGAGCTTTAAATTATCAAATAAAAATATATATGAAAAATAAAACCTTTGTAGTATAAATTTGCAAATCAATATGCTAAAGTTGGGTAGATAATATTATTGGGGAGGGGGGAAATGATAGCGACAGCATTTTTTTTCTAGATAATAATTTATGCTTTTTGCGTAAGTTGTTCTTCTTTAAACGTTTTATCACGAGTCGTTTGTGTTAAAATATTCTGAGAAAAGATTTGATGTGAAACAAAAGTTAAGTTACTAAACAAGTATGCGGGAAAAAAGAGAGGTTTATGTATAATGATGTGGACAGATTAACCTAATCAAAGAGAAATGTTTGAAAAAGATATTCTCATTTACGTAAAATATTATTAAATGGATACCAAATTCAAAATGCACATATATAATTGTATGTTTTAGAATTAAAGAAAGTAATATTCCACCTGAAAAGAGCCACCATTCAATGGGAACAAAATCTTTTTGTTGAATGTACTATAAAGGTTGAAATTGAAGAACATTACTAGAATGTTTTTTTGTGAGGTATGATCACACCAAAGAATGAAATCTGTTTTTTTTATTTTATTTTGAATAAGACATTTCCTAATTAATAGTCATATTTAATTCCTTTATTCAAAGATTAAAAATATATATATATATATATATATATATATATATATATACTCTTTTCGTTCCTTTTTTATCTAATTTCTAGAAAGAAAAAACAAGTGTTCCAAAAATATATATTTTTAAGTTTTCTATAAATATTTTATTAGTTATTAAAATTTTAAATATTATGGATTTAGAAGCATACAAACTTTGTTAATCACAACAATGATGCATTTATAATAAAATTTTAGTATATTTTTTAATGTGTGAAAAGGATAAAATTTTATTTAATTAGGAACATAAAGAGTATTAACATAGATATTTCTTTTAGACACTTATAGTGGTTGAAGTTGTAGTTTTAGATTTGCTACTATAGATATAAGGTTGTAGATATCAGAGTTGTAACCTTAACTCAAATCCGAGAAAATTACATCTTGTAAATTTTATAAACTAAGGTTTTATGGGGAAAATAGAAAAAGTTGATGATAAAAAGGTGAATTTTAGTAAAACTCAGTAAAAGTCTTTAAAATATAATTGATTTTTAAATTCTTTTTTATTATTCAATCTAATCACAATTCATTACTGTTGAATTGGAATCATTTGAATTAAATTTGATTTGATATGAACAGTCGAGAGTTGGAACTCCCAAAAAATAAGCCATTTAGATCTAATTGTTATATACTTAGAGCATCTACATCCTTGAGAGATGGATGTGAATCTCTTAAAATTAATTTAATCTAATTTTTAATTTAATTTTGTTATTTAATTAAAGTATTATTGTTATAAAAAATCTGAACCAGTAAAAAAACAAAGCAGATGTACAAAAAGTAAATTTTAAGTCTCTCATACGTCTCTCATTTGAGATGCATCTACCCTCTTACATATTTTTTTAATTTTTTTTAATTAGAGTTTTTGGATGAAATACTCACGTTGAAGATGCTCTTATATGTTCAAATACTTGAAAGTATAAAAATCTGAGTGGTTCGTTGTAATAGTGGTACTTATATAAATATATCATCTAATTTTCATGTGAAAACTATTTGCTTTTATCACAATCCACCCAAATTTTTAATACGTATAAACGAGTATTGTGAATATAATAATCTACCTATGCTTAAATAGTTTAAGGATGGCTATTGAATTTGAAAACTATATTTGTCAAATTTGTGCGATTCCCTAGTTTCTTTATACTTTTGGTAACTACTACTACTACAAAAAAAAAAAACGAGTTTATGTAGTAAACGAGTTTATGTTGTAACTAAATTTAGTAACTACATAAATGTATGCTTTTGAAATGTGGAATCAATCAAACGAGTCTATGTGGTTTAAAATAATACATACTTAATAATAATAAACGAGTTTATGGACGCTTGAACTCACAATCTTTCCTAATAAGTCTTATGTTTTATGGAAAAAAACCTAAGAAAAACAGAGTATGAAACGATATCATCAACACCGTGAATTTTAACGGTTTGTTTTCGCTTATAGATTTTTAATCCAAATTTAATCGGTAAAAAGCAGATGAAGTATATGTAAAGTCCTAACATGTGTCTGAACTTATGTAAAATCATAATCGCGTCAATATATCTTGCCTGATGTAGTCTAAATTGTTGCACATAATAATTGTAGACTTTGATAGTCTTAATTGATGCATAGTATTAAAATAAATTAATCTTAATTTATGTATATTTTCTATTTTATTTAATTTTTAGAAAGTATACAGAAATATCTAGATTATATACATATACCCTCGGAGCATGTATGTTTTTTATTAGACCGTAGTTCTAATTGCCGTGAAGGTGTTTGCATTGACCATTCAATAGCCAAATCCGTACCTAACTACCTATATACATATACACTCGGAGCATTATGTAATATACTCTATATATTTTTTGTAAATAAAGTTTATTTTATTAGAATATGATGCTCCGCAATGGTTGCTGCAACCATTAATGTTTCGTAATTTTATAAGTGAGGGAGGTTCTGCCACATTTAATGTTGTAAGAGTTGGACATTCTATTTTTCTATTATCTCAACATAGACTAAAGATAAATAATTATTGCAGATATCATCTTTCAAATTATCAATGTTAATAATATATATTTCTTCCATTTCAATAAATTATCAATGTTAATAATATTGCAGTCCAGTTTTCTAATTTATCTTTACTTTAAAACTATTTTCTTTGAATTTAAATCATCTATCTATTAAATATGGACATGTATATATATATGTGTATTACAAATTTCTTAACCTCTGTGGAATGTGTCAAAAGACCAAAACCACACTCTTTGAGAAACATAGTACTATATATATAATTTGACATTATTTTAAATTTACTTTTTTGTGTGTTCAAGTATAAATTAATCCCGTTTATATAAAAAAATGAATTTCACTCAAAATTTCTTTATAAAATAAATATTAAACATGTTTTATATCCCTCTTTAGAGTTCATTTTAACCTGGTTCAAATAAAATAACAACAAACACGGTTCAATATTAAGTACACCGGGTTTTATTTTGTTTGGGAACCTTACGAGATATCAAGAATCTAATGCTAATACTAGTTTAATAATTTGTCATTAATGAAGAATGCTTGTGGTTATATAGTTGCAATTAATCACATTTTAATTACAAAAGCAAAAATCAAATACTACTACACCCCTTTGTGAAATTCAAGAAAATTAAGATCAAATGTCGTTTTCTTATGGAAATTTCTATCCCCTATGGAGGTATCTTGCCGATCTCAAGGCCTAAGTCATCAGCACTACTAACCATTATGTCAAGATGATTTAATATATGGTTTAACTTGAACACATCCCTTATTTTAATCTCTCGTAATTAATTTGCAGGTATCCTTCAAATCATTTGTCGGTAAGATTTTCGAATCAATCAAATTTCGAAGCATTCGAAGTTTGTTATTCAATGTACCCTTCTTTTTAATTCTAACTAATATATAGTGATGTGATTATCGGTTGTTTTCTTAATTTCTTAAAAGCAATATAACGAAATATATCTTTAACATATATATATATATATATATAACGAAATACAGTAGAACTTCTATAAATTAATACTCGATAAATTAATAACCTCTCTAAATTAATAAATTATTCCGGTCCCGAGTTGGGCCGGTGTAATAATTGACACATTTCGATAAGATAATAAGATAATAATTTTTTTGAAATCTCTATGTAAATATATTGTCCCATTAATAACATAAATTAATAATCATATAAATTTATTGTATATATATATATATAAGATATTTTGGTGAAATATAATTATAATGTTGTTTATTTATTCGTAAATTTGTAATTTTGTTAGAGTTTATATCTTTTTTAAAAAAAATTATCAAAATATATGATATTATCTTTTCAAATTACATCAAAAATTATTTTAAAAAATTATGTATGCAATGATTATTTCCTAATGTGTAAATGCATTCAAACACATCGAAGTATTGTCCTCATTTTTCTAATTTTTATATAACATTTTTTAAAATTTGAAAAAACTTTCTATAAATTAATAATTATTAATATATCGATAAATTAATAAACTTTATAAATTAATAAAATTCTCCGGTCCCAACAATATTAATTTATAGAGGTTTTACTTTTTTTTTTTTTTAAATGAGGCATTTGATTGGGTCTGGGCTGTCTTTTATCTTTTTTTTATTGTCCTTACGGAAAAAAAGCACAACACAATAGCTCGCGTTTAAATCCGACATTGTAAATTACTCTTTTATCCCAAACTTGATTGACTCATATTAGCTGTATTAGGAAGGTAATTATGTCTGATTGACACCACCAACAAAAAAAAACGGAAAGAAATTATATGTCTTTTCAATCATTCTTGTATGACATGCTATTAATTTCTTTCATTAACATGATTCTAATCTCTTCTAATTAATCTTTAATTTTTTTCGAATATAAACTTAACTTGAATGTAATTTGATTGTTTTGCATTTAGCCAAAGATGGTAAATCAAAAACATTTTTTTTCTTCTGTCATTTACAACTTAAACACTCTAGGTTTAAATATATGCTTGGGTCTCATCAAACAAACAAAGTTTACAATAAATAAATAGATGTTATCTGTATTATATATTAAATAATAGTTTTTACCTGTTAGTTTTTATAAATAAAATTTTGATAAACAATAATCATACACGATAATAAACGACCGAATTATTTCATATATAGATTGTCAAAGTTTATGGATTTCCATTCCAACTATATATCACTCGGTAATTAGTATATTATTGTTTATATAATACTATAGATCATTTCTTAGTTCATATATGAGGTTTTGGAATTGGTTAATTGTACGAGTAGTTCATATTAATTGTCATGATCATATACACAATCTTCCATTTATAAAATTCACTATATATATAGCAGTTGCATAAGTGAAGTCACAGTGTTTATGTTGGATTTGATTGTAACATCACTCGAACAAAACTGATTATTGAGAAAAAAAAATATGTAGTAAGGGTTTTTAATCATTAAGGTATAATTTACAAACGAAAGGAAAAAAACACATAGGGAGAAGAGAAAAGTGATAATCATGTGAAAGAGAGTCATACAAGCTAAAATAAGCAAACTTTGTTTTATTCCTCTCTTTTTTTTTTTTTTTCCTTTTTCTCACTCTCTCTTTTCATCTTTTTCTTTGTTCTTCCTTTTCTTTTGTGACTTAAACTTTTTCATATAATTTTTATGCTGCTTTTTGGAATGAATTTAGGGTTCATAAAAAGGAGAAATCAACCTTGGGTTTCAGTTAAAAGCAGAGGATGGAGAGCGTGTGGTATGTTAAAGATAAAACCATTCCAAAGTTTTTACCTTTCTATTCTTCTTCATGTAAGGAATATTTTAGTTAATTTATGTTTAGAAAAGATATTCCAAGGAAATTTTCACATGAAATTACTTTATACCGAAATAAACATTTTCCATTTTCTTAGAATTGCGTACGTCATCGTATACGAAAATTTATTTTCTTTTTCTTTTCCCCAAAATTATGCAACTCAAATTAATTAAGTTGTGACAATTTGAGAAATTTCATAGACTTTTAATTGTTGTCACTCAAAAAATTGATTAGAAACAAATTCAAAGAACCAAAAGTACTTAACCTCAATTTAATCATAATCAATCCATTAATTATCGGACCGATCGATATAAATACATGAAAATTCAATTTACTAGAATTTGTTGGTTTTAAGGGAAAAAGAGAGAAGTTAAAAGAGACAATAAAAGGTGGAATGTATATTAAGAAAAGAACAATAAAAATGTTTTAAATCACAAATAAAGGATTTTACTTTTCTCCTCCAAAGAAAACAAAAGAATGCAAAGAAAGAAGGAAAAAAGAAATCCTTATTTACCATTTACCAACTTTTGTTTTTTTTTCCTCTTTTTCTCTTTTTTTATTTTTTATTTTCTCTTTCTATTTTCTTTATCCCTTTGCTTTTCTTCTTCCTTTCTTAACCTAAGTTCCTCTAGCCCCCATGTCCACACAAAACACTCTCTCTCCTCTCTCTCACACACACTCAAGTGTCATTTTCTCACATATACTTCACACAAAAGAAACAACCATTCACTACATACTACCTTGTCATTGATTTTCTCTCTCTATATCTCAAAAAATCTTTGCAAAAAAAATGCTTAACCTCAAACAATAGAAAAAACATTCTCAACAAAACCCAGAAATCTCTTCCTCTAATCCTCAATACCCTTTTCTTTTTCCTCCCTACCCACAATTAAAAGAGATAGCTTTCTTTAATTATTCTTTGTCCTGATTCAAGAAAACAAGAACTAGCTAGGTTTCAAACCGACTGAAGAATCTCTTCAAGAAGAAGAAGAAGAGTAATTAATTAAAGCTCTCTTTCATGGAGCTGTTTCCTGCTCAGCCCGATTTATCCTTACAGATAAGTCCTCCGAACAGCAAACCATCATCGACATGGCAGAGAAGAAGAACAACAACAGATCAAGAAGGTCATGAGGAACTCGATTTAGGGTTTTGGAGAAGAGCTCTTGATTCAAGAACATCTTCTCTCGTCTCTAATTCCAACTCAAAAACAACCAATCATCCATTTGAAGACCTCTCGCTCTCTAACAACTCTCATCATCAACATCAACATCAACATCAACAACATCATCATCATCCACACCTTCTCCCTAATAATTGCAACGGCTCTAACATCTTGACCTCTTTCCAATTTCCTACACAACACAATCATCAACAACAACAACAACAACACTTACAAGGGTTTCTTGCTCATGACCTTAATACTCACTTAAGACCAATAAGAGGAATCCCTCTTTATCAAAACCCTCCTCCACATCATCATCATCATCAACACCGTCCGCCGCCGCCATGTTTCCCTTTCGATCCGTCGTCTCTAATTCCCTCTTCTTCGCCGGCTCTTACCGGAAACAACAACAACAGCTTTGGTACTAGTAGCGTTAGTAACTCCGGTTTGATTACAAACCCTAATTACCACAATCATCATCACCAGACTCTAAACAGAGCGAGATTCATGCCAAGATTCCCTCCTAAGCGAAGCATGAGAGCTCCTCGGATGCGATGGACCACTACTCTCCATGCCCGGTTCGTTCACGCCGTTGAATTACTCGGTGGCCATGAAAGTATATTCCTTTTTACCTTAAAGCTTATTATCTCTTTTTGCCATTTCTTAACTAATTACCCTATTTTTTTAAACGGTTATTTTGTTTTTGATTACTTGCTAATTAGGAGCAACACCAAAATCAGTTCTTGAGCTTATGGATGTTAAAGATCTCACCTTGGCTCATGTTAAGTCTCATTTACAGGTAAATTTATTAAAAGTATAGAAAATAATTTCTCTGATTGTTATATTCATTAATTAAGTTAGGAGGATAGATAATCAAACTATTATAAGTATATACTAATTAGTTAGTAGTAATAATCTTCTCGGGTATCGATGCATTTGACTCGGTGACTTCCTTAAATCAGAGTTCCACTCGAGTCAGAACAGATCGAATCTTGTTTTCTTCTGATCCTTCCTTTTTATTCTTGTCTTAATTAAATCCGATATTTTTTTCCCACCAATAATGCAGTCCTTGGATGAGTTAAGACAAAAGAAAAATATATATAGACAAATTCCATACATGTTAAAAAGTTAATTTTTATTTCTCAAAAATCTTTTTTTTTTGTTCTTCTGCTAGATCTGATGGTCCTTATAGATGATAGACAGTCTTCTTTTTGCAAGTTTAAAATTTTATTTTCGTCTTGGAAGAATAAACTTGTCCTGTTACAAGTAAACCAAAAATTACTCAATATTACTATTACTGACACACATAGAATAGAAAGTTAGAGAGAGAGAATGAGAAATTACCTAATTAATTGTGCTAGTTAAATAAAACCAAATAAAAATCTCCTAAAGAAAATCAAGAAAAACATTAGTACTGTTGGTTTCTTATCACCCATTTTTCTTGGGTTATACACCAAAATTTGGACTTTCTTCTACATAATCATATAGATGTATATTTTTTATAATTATAAGAATCAAGTGTAGTTGGGTTATCTATTTGTTTGTAATAGATATATATATATATATATATATATATATATATATATATATATATATATATATATTTGTATGCATGCTTAAGAGCATAAAATCTTAGGACAATCTAATTAGGGAATTTTCTAATTTAATGAATATTTCGCTTGTCAAAATTAGTTCTAATTATAATAAAAATATATATATAGAAAAATCAGAAAGGGATAGTACAAGAAACACCATCATTTCTCAATGATGAAATGGTTTTGGTCTTACACACAGTCACAGTGAGAGAGAGAGAGAGAGAGTTATTTAACTTAACCATGGTTCCACTTCTCCATATGTTTAATGTGCTAGGTTTTAACCATGGTTAGACACATAAATTCATGCATGGGTACATGAAAATCGCAAACTTCATTAATAATGTCAATTAATGCCTCTGTGTCCGAACAGTTCTATATTTTTTTCTCTGTTTTTTTATCTTCCAACGTGTCTGTACATATATATATATATATAGAATATAATTATGTGTATATATATAATATATATGTTTCTTATTGTTTGAAAATTTGTTGGTACTGTTCAACTGTGTCGGAAGACAACAGTACATTGGTCTCCTTTCTTTGGTATCTTCTTCCTTTGCCATATAATTCGATGCATGAATCTATATAAGGAGGTTCAGACAAAATATAATTTAGAGCATGATTTTTGACTTAATCGAAATTATAATATCGTACATGCGTTTTCTTTTTAATATTTTGACTTATCATTTTTTTTTTATATATAATATCAGATGTACAGAACAGTGAAGACAACCGACAAAGCAGCAGCTTCTTCAGGTTAGTGTTAGAGAAATAATTCAGATTCTATTATGGTGAAGTTATTGGATCTAGAGAATTTAATAATAAAAACGTGGTTATGATAGAAACCCTAATTTTTGTTTTTTTAAATGTGATTCAGGACAATCTGATGTCTATGAAAATGGATCTTCAGGAGATAATAACTCAGACGAATGGATGTT
The DNA here is from genome assembly GCA_963667165.1 of Barbarea vulgaris. Taxonomy (NCBI): domain Eukaryota; kingdom Viridiplantae; phylum Streptophyta; class Magnoliopsida; order Brassicales; family Brassicaceae; genus Barbarea; species Barbarea vulgaris. The sequence continues at coordinate 18,266,458 of OY763889.1, forward strand.
TGATATGAATCGAAAATCTAGAGATAGCGAGGAATTGACGAATCCTCTAGAGAAATCAAATGGTCTATGGACCAATTCTTCCGGGTACGTAGATGTTTTACTTTTATCTATATATATTCATTCATGCCTCTAGACGATATAGATGATTATTCCGTTGTTACTAAACATATAACTATATAATGTGGAATTTTGCTTAAGCATGTGCATAATTCTGTATTACTCTTTTACACACACGTTATAAGACTTGGAAAGAGGGCTCGTTGGAATAATATAGACATTCCCAAAAGCGGAGTTAGAATAATTTAGAATATATACTAAACACAACCCATATTGATGTATAAAGAAACATAGCTAAAGGTGTTGCTAAGAATTGGGTTAGGTTTATGTTTCTGCTTTGTATTTCTGTTTTGTCTCTTTCTCAGCCACAATTCCAATGGATCGGAGTTAAGACAAACACATGATGGGTTAATCATCATGTGTTGTTCTCTCTATCTCCTCCTCTTCATTTAATAAATGAAAGAGAGAATTATCGGCAAAAAGAAATTAGAAATAGATAAAGCCATCAAAATTATATACACGCTTACAAGAAAACATACACACAATATATATATATATATGTATATATATATATGTATATATATCGATTCTGCATGGGGCTTATATTTGATTTTAATCAACTTTCTTTCGTAACTGCTTAGCAAAATGATATTATATTATGAATATGGCCAATGGGTAGAAATAACTTAATCCCAAATCTGAATTTTAGAGTGATTCATTACCTGAAAATCATAGTCAAACATAAATTTGTATGCATACATAGATAATCTAGTGCATTTATTTTGCTAGACAATTAATAAGCACTAAGCGAAAAATAATCTTCAGATATGGCATTTTTAATTAGAATATGACATGCATATTTCTTCAAATTATTTCGAGAGAACGTATTAATTTAGGTAAATTAAAGTTCTTTTAGAATGGTTAACACATGAACAAATGGGCAAACACATGGCTTGGAGGAAAAGATTGATTTCTCAACTTTATACTAGAATAAAGCAAATAAATATATATATATATATATATATCATAGTATATATAACATAGCTCTATATTTTGCTTACGTTAAACAGACAGCCATGCCAGTCGACAGAGATAAAAACAACTTTGTTATTACCAAAAGAAAAACGCTTTGTTTTCTTTCGTCTTGAAATTTCTTATCTTCCTTTTCACTTTCTTCCTCTTTTTGTTTATTTCTTTGATTATTTTATTTCATTTATTCATTTCTTTAAAGTGAATATCATATATCTTTCTCTCATCTTTTGCAGAGAGGCACGTTTGCATGGGAAGCTAATCGATAATGTTGCAGAAATTATGCTACCTTCTGAGGTACGATACATCTCTTTCTGCAAATATAGCTATGTATACGCGAATAAATGTGTGCGTGCTTATATTATACTCTATATTATATATATATCATTTGTGCATTGTCGATTTCTTTTCATTGCTAAGTCACCCGAAAACCTCAAAAGAGGTGCCACAAAAAGGGCTTTCATTAAAGATTGCTTTAGGAATTTTCAAAAGCAGAGGGTATTTTCGTTATTTAGAGATTTACTAGGAAAAATAAAGAAAACTTAAAACCATTGACATTGACCATGATGAGTTTTTGTTTTGACACATTTGACACGCATATATTGTGACTTGTGAAAGCTTAAGCCTTGAGGTGCGGTTATCTAAGTTTGGCTTATAGGCAATATATGCTTCTATTGAACTATATATATATGTGTGAGTGAGTGTGTCAATGTCAAACATTAATTAGTTCTTAGGACAATAAATAGGGTAATCTTAGATCTTAGAACTAATGTTTTATTATGGATGATACAATAACCTTAAACCCTAGTTAAATATTGAAACACTTTCACTTAGTGTTGCATGAGTTTCTGCACTTTTTATTTTATTTATCGACGACTTAACAGAGATATAGATCCCGTTTGAAAAAAACAAACATTGGATGAATATTACTACAATGAAAGTAGATAAATATTCCGTCATAAGTATTATATTCAAAAAATGCAAACTATTTTTCTTTTCTTCTTTTGACATAAATGCAAACTATTTAAACAATAGAAAATTTAGCTTATTATGATTAATAGTTATTTTTTGGATTAAACAGAAGGAAATAGATGGAAAGTGCTCAAGTTATGAGAGAATATCATCAGAAGAGATGAGCTCATCAAGCATCTCGGGAACAAGCCCCTTCAAGCCTAACCTTGAGTTTACTTTGGGCCGATCTCACTAAATTTATTGTTGTAGCTAGCTAGTAATTAATTAGTATTAATTAACTTCTATTTTGGCTAATGACTAGTTTCGATATTCATATCAGTTGAATAAATTATTTATTTTAAGCTTAAATCTCAATGTCCTCTTAGAAGGTTGAACAACACTGTTCTTTTTTCCTTCTCTATTGAGAAAAGCTAGTGAAAGAATCAAGTCCTAGAGGCACAATAAATGTTATGTTTCTTTTGTTGAACTTTTATTTATATTTAATAATCCAATAATAAAGAGGTAGAAATATAAATAAAGTTTAATAGTAGAGGAAAAGGAAAGACATAAAAGAGAAAAAGCAGAAAAAAGGTAAAGAGAGAAAAAGTTTAAAAGAAAGACAAAAGAGGACATGAAGAAAGAAAGCAAGATAAATAATGGGTAAAGTTGTAAGAAGAATATCTATAAATTTTCTACGTACACTCAATAGATGTTAATTTTTTTTTGTTAAGAAAAAAGGATGTGATTTCTGGTTAATATATGATTAATGATTAGCTTTATGATTGCCCTTAAGATTTTAGAGTGGGTATAAAGCATATGAACTGTCTGTCACCATAAGCTTTCCGAAAAGATAATTAACTTATACAATAAAGCAAAGAATATCTATTTATTCTCGTAAAAAGAGAAAGAAAAAAATCGTGTTTGTTATTAGGTCCGAAATATTGATTTTGGGAATTGTTCGTGGAATAGTTATATTATATTATATATATATGACCATGTATCACTAAAGTTCATTGAATATATCATAGGGAAAAAGTAAAAGACATTAAAAAGAAGGGGAAAAAAAAAGAATAATTTTTTTTTATGTATAAGGTAGATTCCCACCAAAGAATATTTAGTTCATTGCTTTCACTTAGGTGTTTGATGTTTCCTTAGTCGTCAACACTCTATTTTCAGTATTTTGTCCTCCTCGAGCATCTATATAATTAGCATAACGATTGCTATCCATCCGACAGTCAAAAAATGACCAATATATATTTAAGCATATAGAGACACAATCATTTGCTAACTGGATTTGTGATGTAATTAAATTCCGATAGAATGACGTTTGTATTAAAAAAAAAAAAATCTATAACTAAAAGTTTACGATGTATAAATAGTAATTTGTAAATTGGATACAACATCATAACGATTAAAGAACATGACGTATATAGATTGTTTGAGTATTTTCTCTCTATAGAAAGTAATTTACTATGGAAAAAAGTGGTAATGGGGGTAATTAAGTGTGGATTTGAATCCCGATATATATGATGTTTAGAAGTTGTTTATTTACACTAAGAGATTATTCACCTAGTTTCGGATATCATGCATCAAAAGCGTGTGGTATAAAGGTTCTCTAATTGTCTATTTTCAGGAGCCAAATTAATGAGTAGATTTAGAAAATGATTAATTAGGCCTTTGTAACACGCCATCAAAATATATGCGTTATGATGTTGCTCATACTCATGTTTCCTTGGGAAGTACGATTGTTATGTTTAATCACCAGTTATGACCTTAACTTTTTATGTCGGGGTAAGGGAGTGAAATTAACTGCAAAATATGCTAGTGTAGCATGCTTATGAATATGTAAGTTCGATATGTTTGAAAATACAATTTCTTTGGGGGAATATATATGTTGCATTAAAAGCAATGTTTTGCGGAAAGTATTGCGGTAAAACTTGAAATTCTATTTTGAAATAAGAAGAACGTATTAGACTCCATTGGAATTTGTTGAAAAATGGCATTGGTGATTGCCAAAGAAAACCTTTATGTTTGGAAACAAGAGAAAAATAATGGATTTGGCTTGTTCGGCTAGCTATGAGAGATGCAAAAGGCAACTGTCTTGACCATTTGTAATCGTTCATTATCAATTAAACAAGCATTTTTCTCTCAATCATCCTGTTTTGACGATTGGCCTGGAAATTTTGAAAACAAAGAAGGGTATGTGAGTCGATAAATCGATTCTAATAGTTGGACATCAATGTCAATAACCTCATGCGTTAGTAAATATCATGATAAGAAATAAAAACTATATAAGAGGATAATACTAATAACAACAAGAAAAATTAGGTTATATGACCAAAAAGAAAAATTAGGTTTATACATTTTGTTTTGCATTTTTTTGGGGCCAAAACCCCTTTTCTTCGATTCTTGTTCTTCATTCTTCCGTAACTTCCAAAAGAAAAAAGAAAAAAAGAAAAAAGCACATTAGAAAGAGTATAAACTGTACTTTTTTAAAGAAGTAAAACTGTATTAATATTTTAGCAGTAAGAATGTCATTTGCACCAATGAGAAGCATACAATACATGCTTAACTAGAAAAAGTACCTTATGGCAGAAAAATATTTCTTTTATTAACCAAAAACGTAATGTGACTAGTGAAAAACTTCAGTTTTATAAGTATAAGACTGTTTTCTCTATCACTGGTCAATTATCAAAGAATTAATTATTCATAAACCAAATAATAGATTGAAAAACTTATCCAATTTCACAATTCCCGCAAATAGTTTGTTACCCTCGAATATAGAAACAAAATCAAAACATGTCGTGGAAATCCTCCAAATATCGAAATAAATAATTAACAACAAAACCATCCAAATTCTTGAAGAAAATCTAAAGTATGGTTGTCTTCATTGTATGGGTAGTCGCATTTGACAATTGAAACACGGCCTTGTGTCACTATCATGTCACGTGCAAAGCGAAACATCCCAAACATTATATTTTTATATTTATTTTTTGTTGTTGTAATTAATAAAATTAAAGTTTTGAAAGCACAACAGAATAAAAAAGGCATGCAAAAGGTAGTAATCATTCACCAATAATTGCAACATATACCCACCCACTCATCTAAACTATTAAATGTTATCACAGTAATATTTCGCAAACAAAATTATACTCACAAATAGGTTGAAAACAAAATTATACACATACCTAATAACTAATAAGTAGTTAATTTTGACCTAAGATTTCGCTAAATAATGTAATTGTCAACAGAAAGTTTTATTAGTTTTAAACACTTATATACAAGTTCAAATTTACTTTCTTTTTGTTAATGCTTAAATGCTACAAGTTCAAAGTTGTTGGTTCTGTGATAATGAATAATATTATGATAATACTATAATATACTCCATATATAATGACATAAAAAAAGGATGGCACAAGTTAGTAGATCCATGAGAATCATAAGGAGAATTATGGGAAAAAGAGAACAATTGGTCTTACACTCTCTTTCTTAGCTAAAAAGTCTTTCATCTGTCCTCCTTTCTTTTTTTTTTTTTTTTTTTTTTTTTTATCTGTCCTCCTTTCTCCTTGAGCTACCCCAAATTTATTGACTTTCTTCTTAAATTATTACACTATTACTAACAATATATATTTAAAATAAATGTTTTACAATATACTTACTATTTAGCTACTCAATGACTAGAATTTTACCTAAACCCGAAATCATCTACCTTTAAATCTTAAGGTAGAGATAACCACATTTAGGTAAAATGCAAGTACTTGTCACATGAGTAATTCATATTCATCCATTAAATAAAATCTTCTTATTCCATATATATAGTATAATATTTTAAATTAATTTTCAGCTGGCTTCTGTCACTCTCTCTACGTTTGAGGCAAAGACTGAAACACTGCTCTATATAATTTACTGTCGTACGAACAGAAGAGCACGAAGTCCACAGAATGTCAAAAGCATATATTATTAATCCATCATTACATTATCATTTCACTTTGGACTCTTCGTACACATTCTCTCATCCACGTGTCGTAATCTTAACGACTAGATTGTTGGGCCTCTGCTGCTCTGCCAGCCGTCAGATCTGATATTGCCAAATGTTGCAAAGATGTTAGACTGATCAACAAGAAAGTGACCAGTAAAGTTGACGCTCCTTGTTTTCACCTTCAAGAGAAATCTCTTTCTTCTTCCTTTTTTATTTTCCTTTTTTTTTTAAAAAAATATAGCCTGTAATTCTAAAATGTTCCAACCTTGTTTTTCTTTTACTTTTTGATGAAAAAAGTTTATTTAAAAATCCGAGCAATTTTAGAAATGTAGAATTTTCGTAAAACCATATGCTTTTAGTGGTTGGTGTGGCTAAAATAGTGATGTGTTTCTCTAGTTAATGCTTTGTCAACACATGTACAATGTTATAAGTATATAGTATATTATATGGTTGAAGAAGGTATTAATTATGAAATTAAATGTAAAAAAACAAACCTTTTAACCAAGTAATGTGAAACAAAAAAGTCGAAGAACAAAGGAAGAGACTACTATTTCATGAAGTTTGCAGTGTTTAATTGAGTAGCTCGAGGAGCTTTTGCATGGGGAGAAGCTGTGGTATGGGTCCCATCAACGTTAATTCAAACGTCAATGCGATAAAAGATTCATGAAAGTATATATGTGTAAATATATAAACAAGAATAATAATATAACTAATTCAACAATGTCAATCAATTTTCTAATGTTTGACATAGATGCATTATTGTTTAAATAATGTGATGATATTATTTAAAAAATTCAGAAGAATTTCTTCAACAAAAAAAACAAGAGAAAGAAAAAAAAAAGAAAGAAAAAAAGAATAATGCAGAAAGTGAAGAAGACATACAACAAAAAATTAATTATTCTCTTAGAGGACAACGGATAATAAGGCGAAATTCTCGCGGGAACCAACGCCTCCCTCTTTCTATCCCTTCCGTAATAAATAATCAGACAAAAGAGATACGTACAAACACAAATACTCTATTACCAAAAACAAAACAAAAATATTCATAAATTACATATACACATACATATACACATTCTCTTACTTATATATCTCTCGGATTTTCAACATCCAAAATAAATTCCCCCTGAAAAACTAGTCTATTGCATTTATTAACATCATTGTTTATTCAAAATTTGGTAACAATTTGATGACAAAAATATTATATTACTCCTATAGTTTCAAATTAGTTATTGTTTTACGAGTTAAATTTTATTTCAATTTAGTTGTCGTTTTAGGTTTTCAATGCAGATATTTGGTAGAATTTTCCAATTTTGTTTTTTTTTTAATTATTTTAATCAAAAAAATTAAATTAAATAAATATTATTTAAAGGTAAAAAAAAATCATTATTTTTTTTAGTCTACGTAAAACAATTTAAAACGACAACTAATATGAAACAGAATGGATATATATTTTTTGTCAAAAATATTATTATGTAATAGCATATTCCATTTAGACTCAAATTCTCATAACAAAAAGAAGGATGCTACAGATATATATCTATTATATAAAGACTCATTATGTCTTACAAGAGGTTGACACCTCAGCACCTCTTTTCATGACACATCATCTCACTTATTTATAATATTATAATTTATGTTTCACAAGTCATTAATACATCATTATTCTTCTCTATGATTCATCAATTCACTTATTTATTTATTTAAAAATTCTCTCCATGACACATTAGTTAATTAATTTATTTATTTAAATTTTTTAAAAATATAATTGGTTAAGTATCTCAAGAATTAAACATAAAAATAAAAAAAAATTTAAAAGATGACCATGTATTCAACCGTTTCAAGTTTATGTGCTTTATAATCATCGGCTTATATAAGCCTTTAGCTTCTTTATAAATTTCTAAATACTCTAATTTACCATCGGTTCTCATCAATTAATGATTTTGAAAAACTTTTAGCGATTGAATTGAAGTGAGAATGTGAGCAAATTATACAATAGAAACAGTCCAAAGTATTTAGTCTCACATGTATATTATCTTGGTTTACAACACATCTTCTTCGTCTTTTTTTTTTTACTTTAAGCTAATATTTGTTCATTCGTTCTTTCAAATTCAAGATTTTTATTCTATTTCACAAGAGATTCCATATTAAAAATCTAAAGAAATATATACTTACTTTTAAATTGCTTTCATTATAAAATCATTTTATTAGTTTATTTCGTCACAATTGTCTCTAAAAAATCCACCTATACGTTTTTCTTTTTGGGATAAAAACATGAGTCGTTTCGTTAAGACTAAACAATAACTACTACGTCACACTGGTTGATTTTAACTACCTTTGTAATTTGTATATTGATGTGTTAAGGTTCCTGTACATTATTGTTATTATAAGGCTAGAGCATGTAGCATATCTATAGTATGGACTCTTAAGATATACAATTTTTAAATTATAAGCAAGCTATGTGGTTTAAGGTCATTTGTTCCAATTATATATTTATCTGTTATGAATCATGATTGGTTTGATAAATGATAGGTGTTATAATTCCTAAATATATGCATATGGCGTTTGAATTGTTGGAGCGAGACTAGATGACAAGGAAAAGTAATTTTAATTCGTAATTTTATTTACGTAAAAATGGATGCCTTTGAAAGTAGTACACTTTGCTTATATTTAGCCTATTGGAGTTTATTTTGATTGAATGAGTTTTCAAACCATAATCGATTTATCATTTGTGAAAGGAAAAGAATATTAGACGACATAACACATCTCGGCTCATCGTCATAAAACTATCTCAGATTATAGAGAAGGCGTTTGGAAATAGGATTAATTCTTTTTATTGTCGAAACTTTTACAAATTTGAAAGACTTCTTCATCGACCACTTTTTGTAAATTTAAATTATTTGGTCATTCTTTAAAACGGCATATTAAAAATTAATTAAAAAGATATTTATTTTTGAATGTAAAAAAAAACTATAAAAACTTATAACCAAAATAATGTACATGTTATTTAAATTATGATATTAATTAAAATTTCAAAAATATATAATAAAACGTAAATCCGCGTGTCCACGCGGGTGATCACCTAATATTGATATAATATTCCATATGCTTGAGTTTTGACTTTGGAACTTACATCATACTATAATTTATCCCAAAAAAAAAAAAACTTCCATAATTTTAGCAAAGGGAAATAAAAGAAAATACTTAGCAAAAGAGTCAAATGGACCAGGGAAAAAAAAGGTGTTGGGAAAATGTCAGACGGTGGCGAAAGAAGTGACGTGTCAAGAGTAAGGAGGTGGGGCCCAAAGGAGGGAGGGAAATGGTCAAAAAAACGAATGACTGTCACGAGAGAGTATTAAGCTGTGACTTGTGGGGACCAATCAACGACAAAACTCCTTCCAATCGGTTTTGTAATCTTTCACAGTCCTGTCTCTCTATCACTTTCTCCCTTTTTTTCTTTTTTCTTTCCGTCTTTCACTTATACACTAATTCCTAAATTCATACATAAGAATTGTCAATCGTTGGAAAAAAACAAACGAATTGTCAATTCAACTAAATCATTTTTTGTTTTGTTTTTCGTATTCTCAGTTTGTTTTTTTTGAAGATATATATTTGATGAATGGTCTTTTAACAGACAAACATAAGAATACAATCTCATAGTTTACAAAGCCCATACTCAGACCTAAGCCCAAACCCATATCCAACTCAGGACCTAACGTGAAGCCGACAGGGTTGAAGTGTTAAACTGACCTATATCGTAACATATGGTAGATGAAAATGGCCATTTACATTTTGGCGAACTCAGCTCAAAGATACAGTCTCGTATATGCATTAAATGACATATACGTCTTTGAGACAGTTCCATTCATAACATTTTTCTGATACATTAAGCATGTATTTCCTATATTTAAATTTAAATATTGTAAATTGATGAAAGACCAAGTAACTAATCTTAAGTGACTTAAATGCAAATGGGTTTTCTCGTGTCAAAGAGATATGAGAGTTTAGGATTAGAAGAAGTAATATTTCTTTCTTTGAAAATATAGTAATTTACATATGTTTATTATATAGAAAAGAGAATACTACACCTATGAACATAAGTTCCTTAAACTAGCTAGATAGATACATATCTTGGTAATAATATCAAGACATTTTAAATATACTAATCTCATAATATTTTCTTGATTCCTAATACTCCCAAGCTCAAGGTAGTGATGAAGATAACGCGAAAAAACAACGGTTTGAGATTGAACCGTTAGATCAACATGCTTTAGGCCCTTCTTGGGATTTTACAATGAGTCGATGCCATTGAGGCTTTGAGGCTTCTACGCTGTGTCACAAAAAGGTGCTCTGTGACAAAACACATAAACATAATATCTTGTGATACCGAGGGATCTGCACACTCCCCCTTAATCTCCACTAAGTCACAACCACTAGAAAAGATCGAACCAATCAAACAGAGCCATAAACGATGTAGGGAAAAACTATCCACAAATGATACAACAAAGATGGTATACAAGCTTGGCCAAAAAAATAAGATGAAGAATAACGCTTCAAAAAGAAACTAATTCAAAACTTTATAGAACCAAGTGAATATTGAGAACCATGTCTTAGAAATAGAGAGTGTGACATTCTCATTCAAAGGATCTGGCTTATCCGCGACTTTTCCCATACATCATTAGAGAAAAGAAAACAACGTCACAAAGTCACGAGGAGTTGCGAAAACAACATTAAAAACTCACCACCAGTTGTGAAAACAACTTCACGTGACTCAACAAATTTTGGAAACCATAGAAAACAGAGACTCGTCGGTGCTCTTGAGAACGAATTGTAACACAAAGATTAAACGTTTTATCTTTTTATATTGCGAAAGCAAACAAAACTTCCAAAACGCATAGAAATTGGATAAAGACTCTGATACCATGTAGAAGAGATTGAGAGTTTAGGATTAGAAAAAGTAATATTTTCTGTCTTGGAAATATAGTAAGGGTTGTTACATTACATTACATATATGTTTATAAACTAAGGAGAATATGCTACATCTAATTAACTTAATTTCCTTAACTAGATAGATACATATCTTGGTAACAATATTAACACATATTGTTCGTATGTAAGAAAAAGGCACCCTATAAAAATCCAATCCTTTGGGCTTTGGAATTTGATTGCATGCGTTGATAAATTGTTCATATACGTTATCAACAAATGATCATTTTGGTCCGCTAAATTCTTCCAACTTAGCAGTTTTGGCTACTTCTTCTATATACAGTTGGGCCGGTGGCCCAGTGGTAGTGTACGTAGGGCTTCATTAATTAACCTGAAACAACAGCTTTAGAGAGTTCATATTAAATACAATTAAGATGTACTACAGTAGCAGCAACATAGACAAAGACAATGGTTTTATGGAAAACTGAATTCTGGTTAAGCAATGACCGATGGCGATGAATGAGTGAATAATGTTTAACCCCGCGTAGCTAATATGTTGAGCTATGGATTAGTTCAGTGGGACTCATAACGTCAAGTGAGAGAGCTTTAGAAACTGTAGTAGTAAACTAATCGTGTTTAGTGTTGCATTATGCATGAAACCATTAGTTGAAATTTGGAAGGTTTATCAATATTTTTTTTTAGTGAAAAGAAGTGTACCATATCGTGTTGAACCTTCTGTTACTATTCTTGTCATGTTTACACATAATTTACAAGTTAGAGAATGTAAAACTGTAAGCAAATGAGAGAGAGCAAGTTGTTGTCTTTGAATAAATACATACTTTGCTTAATTACGACAAACAATGAAACAAGTGTCTTACTCATCATGGAAACACACATAGAAAGCAAATATTATTGAAGGCAAAAGATTTGGTAATGCCCATACAAAGCTCCGGTTTATACTCTTTTTTTCTAGTGGAAAGGCTTAAAGGGTTTTATTAGCCATTGTAACACTTGCTGCAAGTTTCACAATATTCACTTATAGTTTATAGATTTGGCCAAATACAAACCCTAAACCCTTATTTATTGCATGGACCAATCTATACGACACATTTTGAGACTTTTAGAAAACATATAAATAATTACATGTCTACTAAAAGAAGTATCAAAATACATTTCCTAGAATACTACAAAAACATATCATAACAGATACCCATATATAGTTTACATAATATAATCTCTTATTCGTTTTGGCATCGTGTGAAAATGCATTAAAAGAAAAATGAAAATTTACTTTACACACTGGAACGGAGGAAGTAGAAATGCACGGAGGCATAGTTTATGTATAAATTGAACACATGGATTAACTTTATGCATGAAATGACGGACTTTCTTCGTTTGACCCACTACATAGAAATGTTAGTAATTTCGTGTAACAATCAATATTGATGGTATCTTCAAAGCTAAATTTGGAAAAGCCCATCAAAATGGAAGGCTTTTAAAGATCAAACCTCAATCAATGATGATATCTTTGAATCTAAAATATTGGAGAAGTCCATCAAAATTTATCCTGTTTACGGCTTTCGTGTTGTGCCTGGATCTTCCCCAAAGTCAGTTCCCAACAATGTAAGATGAGCTTACTACAAGTAGATAGGGTTTGTCCATAACGACGAGAGTTCATGTCTTTTCATATTTGCACTATGCAAGAACAGTGGAGAATGACATCTTCCAAATCCTCGGAAGCCTCTTCACATATGCAAGAGTTAGGCTCAAATTCCCCAATTGCACAAATCACACAATATAAACCATTAAACCAAAACCAGTCGGAAACATAATGTTCATTCGGATCAGGTTCAGATGCCCATTTCTTGTTGCTTCAAGTTAGTGGAAAGAGGCGTGGAACATCAAATAATTTATCAAGTGATTAGACCTCAAGAGTATCGAGATATATCTGCTGTCAACAAAGGCCAAGCTAACTTCACCAACACAAAGCTTCTCGTAGCCATCCCTAGTCCTGATTGGGCACTAGGACACAAATGGCCAAGCCTCAAAGGTACCCAACGTTGACCATTTCACCAACACAAGCTTCTCGTTGTCCTGACACAGTAGAATGTCAAAGCCTCAAAGGTGCCAAGCGTTGACCAATTTTCATAAATAGAATCTTTTCATCTACTATTAATTTGTTTCCCATTTAGTACAGCACCATGCCTTTTTTACTTTGTTTTTTACCATGTAATCTCAATCCCAACAAAAAATGAGAGACATAATACTAATAAGCTAGCAGAAGAATAAAGACTCAACGACCAAATTTTCGTCAAGATTCAACTGACTTCCACAACAAGTTTTGCAGCTAAAAAAAAGTTGACCCAGCAACGACATCATTTGTCTTAGTAAATCATATAATAAGATATAAGTACGATTTTTCCACGACAGATACGTCGACACATTAAAACTCTACCCCTTGACCCGACACAAACAACCACAAAAAAAAAGTCTAAAAATTAGAAAAAGAAAAGTTTTTATCATAAAAGTCAAAAGGAGAACCACAAAGGCGGGTAGAGAGAAAGCAGCTTCCTTTTGATATTCGTCATCATCATCATTACTTACACAACCCCTCCTCCTCCTCCTCCACCTTCTTCATAGTCTCTCATGCTTCCAGGAATCATCTCCTTCTTCAACTTTGGCTGAAGTCAAAACCAAAAAAACCCACTCGTTTTGTTCAGCATTTTGCTTATTTAATGTTTTAAAGTCAACTTATGATCTTCACGAAATCTCTACTAATAACTTGCCTGGTTTTGAAGAGTTGTTATGGTGGACCTAAGCAGATCATCTCCTACAATCACCCGCAGTTTCCTCACAAAATCCGTCCTCGTCATCTTTTTTGCCTGCACAACATATTTCTTATATATCAGCTCATGAAATTCTCAAAAACTATATTTTATATATATAGCAAACTCTCAGATCAGTTTCTAACCCTCAGTTGTTGGTAGTCAGCATTGATCAGCGACATGTCCTTCTCTGCAATCTTATGCGAGATTGCTGCAAACAATGTAGGAAAAGGCATCCATGGAGATTTGGGTCTTGTTGTGCTGGAACCGACACTGTTTGCGCTTCCTGAACCTCCTGCTCCCTGCTTTTTAAAACACACAATCCCAAGGCATTGTTCAGTCACCTTCCCTTTACGACCATACAAAGGAAAACTAAAAAAAACAAGACTCACGTTTGAGTCCAACTGTGGAGGAGGAAGATCCTTGGATCCTTCCAAAGTGACACCCGAGTTATCAAGCTTAGCAACCAGACTCCCTGCAGAAACCAGTGTATGTTATCGACTTCTAATACTGCACAAAACAAAATGTGATGGATCGAAATACCCATTAAGCCGTGAGTATCTCATCCGACCCCCGGATGACGAATCAGAGACGTGTCTCTTGAAACCCAAAATGTGTTATAACACCGGAGGTCGTTAGGATTATCACAACACATGAATCCTTTTTTTTTTTTTTCTAAAATTTATCAGTTGAGACCTGAGCTTCAGCCAGATCTCTATTAGCTGTCCCCCTTTCAATGCGTCATCAGTTGATTTGAATTTGGAGAAACAAAATTTATGTGAGAAATGCAAAATGAAACAAACTAATCACCTTCAGCATTGGGGGGAACAGACAGCTTGAACTTAACAACAAATTCCGGGAATATATGGGTGTTCATATTGATGTTCCACACAACGTAATTCTTCGGATTCTCAACATCATCAACCCCGTTGTCATATCCTTCTCCACCAGAAAAGAACTGCGCTTTGTCACCACGAAGAAGCTCCATATTCCCCATTATTACACGGCATAAAACCATGTAACGAACTCCGTTTTCGTCAATATCACAATATCTAGCACTGAAACAAGTTCAGGGTTTAGTACAATGAGGATCCTAAAATATATGAACAAAACCATCTAAAAGAAACAAGAATTAATATGAGACAGATACAGTGACAGAGCAAGTTAAAACCTGAAATAAGGACAGTCTGCAGCAGTTAAATGAATCCCAACACCATAGATAGACTTTCTAATGAAAGCTCCACCCACTCCAAGTCCCTGCTTCATCACTGCAGATAAAACTTCCCTCTTTGCAGGAAGCCATGCATACCTAACGTTTGGATCACCTCGATGTTTCTTAGTGATCTCAACTTGCTTCTGAAAAAGCGCTAGACGAGCTTCAGCAAACTCACTGGAAAAACGGCCCACATCCAGCACTGTTACATGCCCCAGAGCAGCTGTACCTAAAGCAAACATTTTCTTGACTGCATCTTTATCAAGTCGTTCGGCTCCAGCAGACTTGATACCAGAGACCATAGCATCTGTCTCATCCCATCTCGAAACAGCCGCTTCATGCTTGCGGCTACAGCTATTCTCTGCTGCCTCGTCATAGTGCCCATTTGAAGATCCCTGGACAGCTGGAACATCATCCATATTGTCACCAGACTCATCACTGCACTCTTCCAAATTCAACCTCGGTGATTCCCCACCATTAACGTCAATCTCAAGGCGCAGTTTGATATCATGTGGGGCACACTGTTTTGGATCTTCCACACAGTTACGATGGCAGCAATTGGTCCTTTCATCACTCTCGTAAATTTCAGGGAAAAAGCATTTGCCTCCAATATCAATCCACGCAAGCGGGGTTTTTGCCCCTGTCTCCAAGTCTAGTCTATGCATGTGCAAGAAATCCAAAATAAAACTGTGACCAGACCACTCAAACTCAATTGCAGCTCTTTTTTCATCCAGCTCATTTCGGATAGCACAGAGAACACGATCAGGCAAGTCGTTCCAGTCACCACTCTCATAGATCATAACACGCTTTGGGATTCCCGTTTTCTTGAAATAGGAGTAGTATCTGACAAGAGACTTCCCAGAGCGACTTTCATAAAAACCAAGCTTATTGTTTTCACCTTCCAATTTCCTTCGTTTGTCAGCAACTTGGCTCTGCACAGCATTCGGTGGGGGCACATGTTGTTGCAGCTTTGCACACGAAGCACCAGTAACATACGCAGCATAGCTTGCAGCGCGCTTCCTCTTCTTCCCGAATCCATCTTCACGTCTACTATCCAACACCTTGACGATCTTGGCTTCTTCCATTTCTATATATTAACAAAGCTAAACCTATAACCTTGAAAGAAAAAGTCAACTGTAAACCTCTAACTCCCTATCAGTCCTAAAGATAGTGTCTTGCCGACAGCATTAGCAAACACTGCACAAACGAAACGAAAACGCTTAAGATATCACAAGTTATAAACCACAATCACAAACCCAGTGAATCCTAAAAACACGAGCTTGAAACTCATAGATACATGGATTCATCTTCTTTGACATACAAAATACACACAATCAGAGAAGAAGTGTCACCAAAAAGGTCTTATTCGATTTTTTACAGCCGTCGACAAGCTAAAGTTCCTGCAAAATACAAAAACCAGCAAAAGATTTTTAGCTTTCAATAAACCTTAAAAAAGCTCCGGTGGCTTCACAAAAATCAATAAATCGAAACAAAGTCAACCGCAAATTCTTTTGATTTTGATTTTTCCTCGTTCATAAAATTAGAGACCAAAAAACGCAGATCGTAGCCAAAACTCATACGAACAATTCATAAATTCAACCAAAACAACTCAAAACATCTCAAAATCATACGAATCTAAGCCGATCTACAACCACCGACTTTAAAAAAAAAAAAAAAAAAAAAAAAAATCAAACACCAATACACAAAGAGAGAAGAGTTCGCATGCGATGAATTTCAAAAACAAAAATGAACCTGACGAACTTTTTTTTCAGATCGATCGCTGAGGCAACAAGGGTTCTCTCTGTAAAAGCTGACTAGAAATTTACGGAAGGGGGAAGAGAAGACGATAGAAGATAAGATATATGCTTATAGAGAAGAAAACCCTAAGCCGGCGATGACGAAGAAGAAACTGAAACGAAGAAGATGAGTCATTATATATAAGTGTATGTATGTATCTTCGGAGATATTGATGAAAAAAAAAAAAAAAAGCTAAGTCGGCGGTTTCTGAGTTTTCCTCTTCTCCTTACCAAAAATTTGCTTGGACGAAAAGCAAATCAGTTGGGTATGATAAAATGACAGGTCGTTCACTTAGTAAAAGTCAAAGTCGGGATTTGATTGGGTGGTGATATATTGAAGAGGCGGTCAATACACGGTGATTAGATATGGTCGAATAAAATAATTGAATAAAAAGGAAAAAAAAAAAACATTGGAATTGAATTATTTTAATGTAACGGAGGAGCCAAAATTATGTAATTATTGAAAATCAGAAAGTGTATTGACTGACCATGATTGAGATTGTGAAACGATGGGTTCTAAGGGGGATAGTAGAGTTTGGAGGAGATAACTATGGATATGAAAATAGTATTTTATTGCATAGAGATCTACATAGTACAATAGTACCTTATTCACTGGAGTATTTGATGATCTGGGAAATAGATTTTTTTTTTTGCTGTTTGGAAATATTTTTAAGTTTTGAATAGTAAATGTAGATGAATTTAAATATATTTCACAAATTAATAATCATTTTTAAAAATAGTGATAATAAGTTTCCCGCGCAAAATGTATTCGCGGCAAAAGTTATAAGTTTTTGAAATATAACGGTATTTTGAAAATAAAATGTAACGGTCATTAATATTTGCCGCATTATTTTTAAATGGAAGATAACTATGAAATAAAAAAATAGCATTCTGTTGCACTACATAATACTTTTATTCACTGTATTTTTTTTTTGATGATATGCAATATATATATTTAGCATTTGAGATATTTTAGAAGTTTTGAATAGTAAATATAGACGAATTTGAGTATATTTCACATACTTATCATAATTAATAATAATAACTATGAAATATTTTTGCAGAAAAAGTTATAAATTATTGGAATGTAACAGTTTTTTTAAAATAAAAATAATGGTTACTCATATTTTACCTTATTATTTTCATGTTTTTTAAATAAAATAATCAGAAACTGTATATTATATTCCAGTCAACCAAAATCAACTACTACTAAATAATTAATCAATAAAAAAATTTGGTTGGCTGCAATATAATATATGATTTTTTTTTCAAATAAAGTTAAAAATAATGAAGCAAAAAATGAATGACCGTTACGTTCTTTTTCAAAATACCGTTACATTACAATAATTTATAACTTTTGCCGCGAAAAATATTTTGCGAGCAAAATTTATTATTATTAATTATCGTAAGTGTGTGAATTATAACTTATAAAATAATATTTTTAATCATTTAGGCATGTCGAATAAAAGAGAAAAACCCATGGAAATTGACCAACCGTTGATTTACTTCCAAAAATATACACATTTTGTAAATTTTCAAACAAATAAATTTTAATTTATTCACAAGCAATATTGATTTGATGCACTTATCACTTTAGATTTAAGAAAAAAAATGTCATGTTATTTTACAGAAGGCACCTTAAAACTAAGTGAAATAGTTTGTATTCATTGTATCATTTGATGGTTTGGGAATTAGATTTTTAGCAGTTGAGATATTTTATAACTTTTGAATAGTAAATATAAAAGAATTTGAATAATATTTCACACACTTATTATAATATTAAAAAAAAATAATAATTTTACGCGTAAAATGTTTTCGCGGCAAAACTTATAGGTTATAGAAACGTAACGGGGTCTTGAACAAGAAGAACAAAATGTTAATAATAAATTTTATCTCGTTAACTATCATTCATATTTTACCGCATTATTTTGAAAATAGAATACCAAAAATGATATATTATATCACAATAAACCAAAAGCAAAATTATCGATTAATAATTTAGTAATATACATATGAACAATCTTTAAAAATTTAAAATAACGTGGCAAAATATAAATGATAAGTAACAAGATAAAATGTATCATTACGTTTTCTCTTTTTGTTCAAAATACTGTTACGTTCCATAACCTATATTTTTGCGACGAAAAAAATTTACGCCCGAAACTATTTGCTTTTCTTTTTAGTAATATAATAAGTGTGTGAAATATTATTGAGATGAAATTGATGAACTCTGGGGTCTTATTCAAATGTGATTTATGTAGAGTTTCAATGACTATAATAATTTGAGAATTTTATGGACTTTTAACATTTTCTAGAATCATGTGAATATTTTATCAAAGAGTTCTTCATACTTTTACAGATTTATTGATAGAGTTTTGTTAACTTTGTAATTATCATTAATACTTGTTTGATTTTTTAATATCATTTTACTTTTTTTTTTTTTTTTTTGTGAGAATGCTTTTTCTCGTTTACTCCATTTAGATATTTCGTGTTCTCCATAATAATAATCATTATTTTCTCACATTCTCTAATAGAATTAATAAGACGTTACCTTTGCAGATAATCATGAGCTGATATATATGTTACAACGTTTATACATATAAACAAACTCTCAAGAGTTTGCTTTTATCGAACGTTTATATAAACATCATGTTCTATTTTTCTTTTCTTTTGATTTATTTTTATTCAGTTTATACTTGTATGAGTGTAGCAATGGATTTCTAGACCAATGATCAACATACTAATTTTATTATTTTGGCCAAAATCAATGTGAGAGTGTATTTTGTAGTCATTCAAAAATTTTAGTCAACATGGTCATTCCTTGTTAACAAGAAAAAAAAAAACACTTTTTTAATTATAACAAAAAAGTATTTTGAGAATATGAGGATAACATCTAGTATTTTGATAGAGTCTTTTTATGAAAAAGAACTTTAAATTCAATCAATCAATAACACTAGATTTAATACAATTGTAAAGTCACTTAAACTCATTTTATTTGAATAACACATGATTTTGATTGAATTTTTAAAATCTTAATCCAATAACTCATGACATTAAATGATTGTAAACAAAATTTTAAAACTACCAAAACTAATAACACATGACTCTAATAGAGTTTTGAAAATTTAAGATTGAATAACAGTAAATTTTGTAAGATTTTTAAATCTTTAAAAGTCTTAGAACCAATAAACCCATTACATCTAGAGTGAGGCAAATTGAGATGGAGATTTGAATCTTCCTTGCAATATCTGGAACAAACATATTGGAGGAAATTATCGACGATGTGGTAGTAAATTATTAGTTACGGAGAGGAATACGATTATCACCTCGATCTTACATGTCACATAATATGTTTTATTTTATTTTGTTTAGACATAGTATTTTCAATAATTTCATGTACAAATAATGTCCAAATTTAGGCATCTCAAATAAATGGAAAAAAATCATGAAAATTGACCAACCATTGATTTACTTCCAAAAACATACACATTTTCTGGTATATTGAATGAGGGATTTGGATTGATTTGAATTAAAATGACAAATATGTTATTCAAACATAATTTTTTTAAATATAAAATAAAGTGAATAGTGATTTGAAAATAGATAATCAAATCCATTGTTATTGAAAACATCTTAAGTATTAGATTTGAAGTTGGCAGTGATCGCCGTCCAAGTCCAACTTCTCTTGCATGTTTATGGATATTTCATTCGTATGAAAAACCTCCTTCCCGCGCTTCTGTCTCTTGCGATGATGGTTGCCTTCAACGTGACTATTTATTCTCATGTGGGCACATTCTCTTAGTAACTGAAAGGTCTTAGGTTTGAGTTTGGGTTAAATCTATTTTCGCAGCTGAAATTTTGATATAACCATCATCATTTTTGAGACCTTGGGAAGACTTGCAAAATAAGTATGACTCTTCGTCAACAATAAACTTCAACTGGAGTATGATGACGACATGTTTGCCTACATAGTTAGACTATGCATGAAGTAGGACCACGATAGATGTCCTAAAAAAGAAAATGATTGTCAATAAAATAATTACAAAATAAATAAAGAAAAATACTTACTTGGATAGTCATTTCATTTCAAAGAGAATACATGTCCTTCTGCTCCTACCGGCTGTTATTCGACACCTTCCACATTATTCCCTAGATAAATCCAACATGGGATGTGATATCTTTGCTTTTTACTCAAACGTGGCTTGTGACTCTTACAACTAAAGACTCTCTTGTTTTCTTTCTCCCCCACTTACTCCATTACGTTTAATGTAGTCTAGCTTCTCAGAGATCCTAGATTCATGGCACAAATTATCTGATTCACCAACCTTCTCCACCCGTAAGCTTGGATCACAATATAAACAAAGCTTTTTTTGCGATGAATGTCATGAACTTTTCATCTTTATGTTTTATCAGCCGCAAAGAGGAGACGAGGTCAGTTGCCACGTAAATCGCAAAAAAAAATTAATTTGTTCACAAACGATATTAATTTGACGAACTTATCACTTTAGATTAAAGATAAAATGTCATGTTATCTTTAAGAAGTCACCTTAAACCAAGTGAACTTCATCTTTATCCATGATATATAATCTAATATTAATTTAAATATTTTGGTTCCATAACCTCATAAATCACATATTAGAATTTTTTTTTTTTTTTTTTTGTTAAAGCATATATTAGAAACTTTGTTCTAGCATATCATAACCTAAGATTATGTACACACTTTTTTTTTTTTAATTACATAGTATATCAATGAATAAAGTTTAAATTGTTTAGCGTATAGCATTTTAGCGGTTGAAGATGTTTAAAATGTATTTGCAAAACCTCAAAGTTGAGGTTTGCTGGTATTTCTCTCCAAAAGTAAAACTTCATATTTAACTTTTAGCAATGTGTATTTGTATTTTGCATTATAATCCTTACTATTAATTTTAATTATAACTGATTATAATCCTAATTTTTTTATAAATAATTATAAACACTAAAAATATATTACAAGCAATATAAACTAATAAGACATTATATAGTCATATAAAATCACATAAAATAATAATATAAGCACACAATCTAAATTGCCAATTACAAGTAAAATACCAAATTGTGTAAAAATTTCTTTGAATATTATGTAATAATTCATGTGAAATTTATATTTATAAAGATATAATTGAAAATATTTATAAGATACAGAATTTTAGGAACTAAAATGATACACAGAAAATTAGAAAGACTAATTTTTTTTATAAAAAAAAACATGAAACCTTAAATTTTGAGGTTTGAAGTTTTAAAATTTTTTTTGAAGAGAATTAAAATCTCAAAATGTTGCTTTTGAAGATGAATAGCCTTTTGTATTACATATAGGAAAATGTGAGAACTAATTCATGTGCTGGAGATGCTAAGAGTAGTATTAGTGGTGGTCTCTCAATGAGTTATTATCTCACGGATGGTATTTTTCCAAAATATGCCACATTTATCCAATCAATACGGTTTCATCAAGATCTTTAAGCGAAATTTTTTGCTCAGTGTCAAGAAACTATCCGAAAAGATGTTGAGTGTGTCTTTGGAGCCTTGCAAGCTCGATTTTCCATTATTAAAAATCCAGCTCTTTTTTTGGGATAAGAAGAAAATAGAAAAGAGAACGAGAGTATGTATAATCTTGCATAATATGATAATGAAAGACGAACGAGAAAATACATTCAGTATGATGTATCCCAATTCCAACAAGTAGAAGGAAATAGGAGTACACAAGAGAATATTATGTACTCTACATATATACCTACTAATTTGGGTAACATTCTCGGCAATCGACTTACCTTCGTGATACAAGTATACACGAATAACTATAGCTGGTTTGGTTGAGCATATATGGCAAAAGTTTGGTTCAACATCAAATGAAGGTTATAGTCAAGTTAGTTATATCTTTATCATGGTTTTATATGTTATCTATGTGTTATAGTATTTTAAGTTTATTTTTATGAGCTTATGCTATATAATTTTATGCTTGATTTTAAGAGAATACAAATTGTTTACTATGTTTAATGTATTGTATTATTATTATTTACGGTTTTATTATTGTTACTATTATATATGATATAAATAAATAAAACTAATTAATAAAATTGAATAAAATTAAAATGCGGTTTAAAATGTTTTAAAATTTATTAATTATAAATCTTACAATTTAAGATAAAATAAAAATATATATTGAAGTTAAATTATACTAAAAATATTAGATTATCATAAAAATAAATATTATATTCATGAAAGACTTAGTAAATAATTAAATATTATAAATAAGAAGATTTGGTTCTACCACTTGTCCATTCACATTTTAGACGTTTTGGAAAGTAATTCATATGATTATGTAAATATAAAAATAAAAACAAGAAAAATTTTCTACGTGAATTTTTTTTTTTTGTCATCAACTGAATAATTCATATAATTTGAATATCAAAATACGAGAGAAAACTCAAAGAAAAATCAATGAAAATAGATAGCCATCAAGAAAAAACTTGAAACATCAGACCACATTAGCTCCGACTTTCTTCCTCGATACGAGAGTGTAGCCAAGCCGGACCTCCAATGGATAAGTAAGATCTCAAACGATCATCTCGCGTCACATTCTTAGCAATATCGCGTGCCATCGAGTTAGCTTTAATGTGAGAAACCTGAAACCTGAGATTATGAAAACCTTTCATCAACCTACAAATGTTCACCGTCAAGGTATGAAGCCTAGGCCACTTTTCACCATTCAAAATGGCATCAACAACACGAGATGATTCAGACCATATCTCCACTTCCGGTACCCTCAAATCCACCAAACTTTGCATAGTCAATTCAAGAAGTCGGAAGTTAGCCTCTAACCCTAGTACGATGCAGTGAAAGCATCTCGAGCGTGATAAATTACATTGCCAGCAGAGTTTCTAACAATCCAAGCACCACCTATCATAGAAGAAGAATTAATCCAAGACGCAAACAAGTTACATTTCACCATACATTCCATCAGTTTGGTCCAACATCTGCTCAAATGATCAAAGGAGCTTGCTCTATTCTTACAGTCATTAGAAACCTTAGAGCATCTCCATAGACTCCCACTAAAATAATAATAAAACTTAGAAAAGGGTAGAAAGAGAAGGAGAGACTCATGGGAAGAGTCTCTCCTTCCCATGAGTCTCTCCTTCTCGAGCGTGATAAATTACATTGCCAGCAGAGTTTCTAACAATCCAAGCACCACCTATCATAGAAGAAGAATTAATCCAAGACGCAAACAAGTTACATTTCACCATACATTCCATCAGTTTGGTCCAACATCTGCTCAAATGATCAAAGGAGCTTGCTCTATTCTTACAGTCATTAGAAACCTTAGAGCATCTCCATAGACTCCCACTAAAATAATAATAAAACTTAGAAAAAAGTAGAAAGAGAAGGAGAGACTCATGGGAAGAGTCTCTCATTTGAGAAACTCATGAGAGATCCATTCCACACTTGGCATGATGTAATTGGTTTAGTTATTTTCTTTAACATTAATTTTAATTACATAATTAAATTCTACTAAAATTAGCAATATTAAATTGGAAAAAATATTCAAGGTATCTTACTAAGAGACTATGGATGAATGTGCTCTTATCCCTCAATCTATCGAACAAATTAACCAGCTTCTTTAAAAGCAAGATCTACGAACCTGTTGACATCCCCCTGAACGTTTTCAAACAAAAATTCATTCCTATTTTTCCAAATACCCCAAAGAAGCCAAGGTATTCCGCGTTGAATTTGAACAGGTATCGAAGAATTCTCCAACAACTCAAACAAATACTTCATATTCTCAGCTATAGAATCAGAAAAAACCCTGTTGCGGCAAAGGAGCATCCACCAATTCCCATACTTTCCTAGCAGGCGTACAAAGGAAGAGGACATGAGCTATAGATTCTACCTCACAAGAACAAATACGACACACCAGGTTCGGATGAAGACCATGGGATGCCAAACAACCCCCCACAGCCAACACGATTGACAGCACTCTCCATATAAACATTTGTATCTTAGGTTCTGTTTTGATATCCCAAATGAAGATTTGAACTCATTAACCGCTAAAAAAAGCAGCTTGCACTACTTCATGATCTTGTTTGTCTCGTAATATCACCCAATTCCCGCTCTTAACCGAGTAGTTTCCACTTGCAGATTGACCCCAACACCAACTATCTTGGAGAGATAAGTTCGGAGGGAACTCACAGATTTTAACGATATCATATTCATCTGTAAAAAAATAACTCATTAAGAGCATGATGATCCCAAGTCCCAATCACCCTGTGGAAAAATTAAACTCGAGACTTTAAGATTTAAATTCATTGATCTTTGTTTATTGTACGGTATCCTAGGAACTGTCCATCAACCACTTAGCAAGCCAAACAAAAGTAGAATCTCCAATAACCCTTTCTCTAGTAATTCTCTACGTGAAATTTAGTAATAGGAAGATATATGCTATTGTCCGCAACCAAAAATTTAAAGTCCACATCACAAATTTATCCTTTTTCTACTGGTTGTATTAGCATAGATGATGACACATTATACATTACAATATTTTTTTTCCACAAATTTGACAAAGACGAATCTATTAGTTGAATATTTATAACTTCAACTAAGTGCACAAACCAATAACAGTATCTAAAGACTCTCACACTCTCATTTTAGCAGCTGCCTCTTTGATCTGTTCAATAGTGAAAATGCCAAAGAAGTCGTCATCTTTAACGGCGCTAATCACAGCAAGTGCTAAATCATCGACGTTAACCGGTGGAGCGAAGAGGAGATCAGACGCAGGGAGAGACCTCAATGGTGTTATGAACTTCTCTGCAGCACCATAGATCTTGTCTAGTGGCTCCCCGACCAGATCAAGCGGGACCTCCATTCCGTTCACTTTTCGTTTCCCGTATATGAAACCAGGTCTTAACACAACTCCTTCAAGAACAACAACAACAACAACAAGATTATAGAAACACTTGGTAAGGTTAACATTAGAAAAGAAAACCAAATGTGAACCAAAATTTCAGTAAGCTATCTTTTACCGGAGGTGGGATATTTGGAAAGAAGTTCTGCCTCCGCGTTACGTTTTCCTGTGAAATATCCGCTGGAGAGAATAAATGGCGGAAGATTGTAATCGTGAACCGTGATCAAGACGAACTTAGGAACTCCTACACACGGATAAAAGATTCGAAATGAAAAACCACGGAAATGCGGGTAATAACTCGGGATTAAAGCTATAGAGATACTTAACCGAAATCCTTAGCAGCATTCACAGCGATAACATTAGCTTCACCGTTGATTCTTTTCATCTGTTCTTCATTTCCAAAACCACCAATAGTTGAAACTACGGAAGTAGCACCGAGAAGTACTTCATCCCAATTCAAATAGAAAACATCACCTACAAAATCCCAAAACACACACAAAAACATTAAGAACCACACTTGGATATGTTAATGTGAATCTACGATATAAGAAGAAACAGAAGTGATTACCAGTAACCCATGTAACCTGATCCAACCATGAATCTTGAAAGTTAGGACGACCCGACCTAAAGAATCAATCAAGGAGATTGGTTAATCGAGAAAAAGGCGAGATTGGTCAAGATTTCGATACGAAGCACTCTATTCATACTTGGTCTATAATACCTGCTCACACTTACAACCTCAATTCCATTGGAGATTGCTGCTTTACATATAGCTGAGCCAACGAAACCATTGCCTCCAAGAACTACAACCTAACTTAAGACAAAAATGCCTTAAAATTGAGACATAAAATCTCATAAACACAAGTAAAGCTCGCTCTTTTCCGTTTTCATACCCTTTCAGATTTAACATCCGCAACAACGTCAATTGGATCTAACCTCGAATCGCTGCTAAACCCAGCTTCAGCATAACTACACTTCACACAAGACTTGAACAATCTGTAAAACACAAACACATACACAAAAAGAAAAAAGAAGCCTCATTTAAACTTCTCATTTTCAACTAAGTTTAACCAATCAAGTTCTCATCTTTCGAGTTCAAAGATTCAGAGACTCCAATCTAGTTTTTCGTGAATTGATTCAAAAGATCTTAACTTTCAAACTCCCCAATGCAGAGATTATGATACGTTGTCTAAAAGAATCAATTATTTATATGAAATCCATGAAATTCTATGAAGAAACAGAGAGTGAGAGAAAGAGAATGACCGAGGAGATAAAGAGCGAGGACGAAATGAAGCGCCGGAGAAAACAGATTGGTGAGGTGAAATGGCTGAGAAACTAAGAAACGAAGTCATTTTTTTCTTATGATTTTCAGTAGTTCCGACAGATATACTTAGATTTGTGACAAATGACAAATGTCGGAGAGAAACTAGTGTCTTAAATTTGCCGGAGAAGACGGTAACGCGAGGAAAATGTGGTTGGCACCGAATCGGCGGAATTTGAAGCAAGAAAATACAGATCACTTTTTTTTCTTTTTCTTACAATGATTAATTTAAATGGTTTAAATCCAATATTTGAAACGACGCCGTTTTGATGATTTTTCGATTAGGCCCAAATCGGCCCGCTTATTAAAACGACGGCGTAGAGAGAATAAGTTTGATAAAAAGACTTCGAAGACTCTCGTGACTGAAGAAGACGAAGAAGAAGAACAAGGCAATCGAAGAAAGAGGTGATTTGTGAAAATGGTGAAATCGACAAGTAAGGATGCTCAGGATTTGTTTCGTTCTCTTCGTTCAGCTTATTCCGCTACTCCGACTAATCTGAAGGTCCGCCATTGTTGTTTTTCTCTTTACCTTCTCCTTCCTTGGTTTTGCTTTAGATCAATGGTTTGATTTTCGAATCCAGTTGAAAATTTGAATTTTCCTTTGGAATTTTTGATTGCAGATCATCGATTTGTATGTCGTGTTCGCTGTCTTCACTGCTCTGATTCAGGTATGTACTCTAATAATCTGTTTTTGAATTATGGCTACTCTAGATCTGCGATTATTCTCGAGTCGTATTTGTACGAAACTTTAGGTTTCTTATGGATCTGTTTGTATTCTTTCACGCGTTCATGGTTAATTAAAATTTGGTAGATTATGTCATCGATTTAGATCTAAGAATCTGCCCAGCGATCATATTAGCTTCAAATTGCAATGTAGTTTCATAGCCATTGATGTGCAAAATGGGTTTATTATGTTAATTGAATGAATTGGTAAGGATTTAAAAGACATTAGTTTTCACTCTAATCATTTGAGGAATACTTATTTCAGTAGTTGAATGAATATATTCATGGATTTAAGTAATTTGACTTCTCTGTTGCTCATGAGTTTCATTTCAGTGGAGTGGCTAAAAATACTAAGTACCTGGCAAAAACTGATTTTTTAATTTTGATTTTTTTTTTTTTCACTGAATAGGTGGCTTATATGGCTCTGGTTGGATCATTTCCGTTTAACTCATTCCTATCTGGAGTTCTCTCTTGTATCGGAACTGCGGTTCTTGCTGGTAAGTTTTAGCATGATTTACGATAGACAAAATACTTATACCTTGAGAGTGTATAGAACTAACGGTCTTCTTTCTTTTGTGTTTATAGTTTGCCTCCGGATTCAAGTGAACAAAGAAAACAAAGAATTCAAGGTACTGCTATGTTGTTTCAGGACGATTTTAGATGACTATTTTAGTTATTTTCTACAATCAAACCCATTGTTTTTTGTCATCACAATGGCAATGTTTTATCTCCCTCCTCTTTTCCCCCAATGTTTAGCTGATTAGTTTATATATACATCCACATTCAAACAATTCCATCTAAACCGTAGTGACACTCCACTTATTTTGGTAAGGTGTTCATGTTAGTGTAGTGCAAGACTATTGTAGATTTGTAGGTAACCTAGGAGGATTTGTATGGGAATGTGGCTATGTTTAATAGATACATCAGCAGCAGAGTTTAAGTCAGTTGTTAGCAATGAGATAAGATATTAAAAGGCAATTAGGCAGAAATTTATTTAGGTATTCTAGAATTTCCTCACGAATAATCCCTTGTTAGCTAGTACATTGATTCGATCAAAGAAATATACAAAGTTCTAACATGAAAAAAATAGATGTTGAAAATAACTTCTGAACATGTGAATCAATTTTTGTAGAAACTTATCATTGATCTCAGTTCATTAGTATTAAATTCCTGCCTATAATATCCTGAACAATCCACCTCTAACTTTGAAAACTTCAGGATTTGGCACCGGAGAGAGCTTTTGCTGATTTTATCCTCTGCAACTTGGTGCTCCACTTGGTGATCATCAACTTCCTCGGATAGGTTTCACTCTCCCTATTTACAGGTTGCTATCATGTTCTGAAGCTTTTAGGTGACACTTGGAATTAAAACTCTACTTTGAGATATATATTTTTGTTGTTATCAAAAGAATCAAAACTTTTATTAAGTCTCTCTCAATAACACAGCTTCATGGCAGTATTTGGGGACCCTTAAGGGTTCGATTCGGTTCGCTCGACCTATAATTCAAACCACTAAAATTTTGACACGTGTCAATAACCCCAATCCTCAAGTTGGTGGGTTAAGTTTTGTGCCGTTTATAGCACAACAAACTGACGACACTTTTCATAAGAGAAAAAGGGAATCTAATAATTGAATCTTATCTACTCGTTTGTAAACTGTAAACATCATATGATTCATGAGGTAATATGAAAATATGAAAAACTGTAAATTTAATTTTGGCCCACAATATCTTATTTTTGTTAACTATCCGAGTGTTACATCACTTTTAAATAATATCATTAGATGCACACACAAATATAACTTCTTTAAATAAACTTATTATTCTCCTTTGGTGACGCAACTTAGGGGTCCGAGTGTTACATCACTTTTAAATAATATCATTAGATGCACACACAAATATAACTTCTTTAAATAAACTTATTATATTCTCCTTTGGTGACGCAACTTAGGGGAAAAGGGATATATATACATATAAAGTTTTAATTTGGCCTCGACTTTTTACACAATCTATTAATTTAGAGAAACGTTACGTGATTTTTCGTTTTTGACGTCACATGATTCATATGTAGATATCATTATGTGTACACACAAACCATGACTTCTTCAAACCAACATAGAGACAAATACACAAGGTTTAAATATTGACTTGACCCACAAAATCCACATTTCATTAATTTTATAAGTATTAATACCTGATCTTATTTTCAAACACCAAAAAAGGCAAATAAAAATTACTAACGCAACTACTAATAGAGGGAAAAAAAAAATAGATAAACGAGATTTAAATTTGGTGAAAATCGAGAAAAATAAAATAAAAAACGTGAAGAAAAAGGGGGAAGGAGAGAGTGTTGGGATAAATAAAAAGTAGAGAGGAGCGAAGCAAATCTCCTTCACACACACATACATACATACACACACACGCTCAGCTTCTTCGTCCAATCACCAAACACGCTTTAATGACTCTCATGCCCCTCACATTTTCCTCCTCCGCCGCAACCGTTGCCGTTGCTTCTGCAACCGTAACCTCCTCCGCTAGGTTTCCGGTTAATCCACTCGCTTCTCCGAGTGTTGCCGGATTCTTATCCTTCAGATTCACCGCGAAGAAGCTACTGCCTCTTCGTTCTCGCGGCGGCGCCGTTAGTGTGAGAGCTATGTCTGAGCTTGTTCAGGATAAGGAATCTTCCGTCGCGGCGAGCATTGCTTTCAATGAAGAGAGTAGTAATACGACGTCTTCGCCGAGTGAGCTTAACCATTCCCGTACCTTCTTGGATGCGCGTAGTGAACAAGGTTAGTTACTTAGTCTTCTTTCTCAAGGAAATTTGAAATTTGAAATTGAATCCTTAGTTTCAGTTGTGGTAGCAATTCGGAAACGGAATTCAAAGTTATGGAGATTGTTCGATTCCTTGTGTTCGTAATCTTATCGCGAAATCGATAGTCTACTTTGTTTCTTGTTTGACTGGATAAGGTTTGATTGAATTGACTTCTTCCGTTTTGCTTTTGATCTTGCTCCGTTCTTGTTACAATGGATAAGAACGTCTTCGGAATCCTTACGTTTTGCTTTCTTTAATATGAATGCAATCAGATAATTTCGTTTCCAAGTTTCTTGATGTGTATCTTCACTTTGATTTCAACAAAGAGTTTCTTGATGTGTAACAGTTATGAGTCTATAGTGCAATTAGGAGTTAATAAGAATGCAATTAGGAATCTGTACTGCAATTAGGAGTTTTCTCCATGTGTATTAACTTTGTGTTTATCTGCATTTTCGATTTTCAGATCTTTTATCTGGTATCAAGAAGGAAGCTGCAGCTGGAAGGTTGCCTGCAAATGTTGCATCAGGAATGGAAGAATTATATTGGAACTACAAAAATGCAGTAAATGAATAAACGAATCCTTTTAATCACTAATTAGTTTGTACGATTTGGGTGCCTCTGCTTTGGCATTTAATTGGATTGAAGAACATCAGCCACTGGACACTTTTACATTTTCTTATTGATGTTTTTAGGTTTTAAGTAGCGGAGCTGCCGGGGCAGATGAAACTGTTATATCAAACATGTCTGTTGCTTTCGATCGTATGCTTCTGGGTGTTGAGGTTCTAGTTCTCTTCCCCTATATTAATCTCTTGGAATGATTTTTTCTACATGGTGAAATCATATGAATTCGCTGCCTGTGAAATTTTCAGGATCCTTATACTTTTAATCCATATCATAAAGCAGTCAGAGAACCATTTGACTACTACATGTTTGTCCATACATACATCCGTCCTCTAATTGATTTCAAGTAAGCTGGAATATGTACTCTTAGTTATCATCTGAACTGCAATTAGAAAGCAATATCACTTTTGAATTCGTTTGGTTGGTATCAATGCTTCTTCCAATTTTCTTCTTTCCAGCAAGTGTTCATTTACTAACAGCGGTAACTATATTATGCAGAAACTCTTACGTTGGAAACGCTTCTATTTTCTCTGAGCTGGAAGACAAGATTCGACAGGTTCTCTTCCCTCTTTCTTGAGCCCTATTTAACTGACTTGAACAGTTGAACTCCTTTTTCATTTAGGACTTTAACTCTTAACTGGTTAATTTCAGGGACACAATATCGTGTTGATATCAAACCATCAAAGTGAAGCTGATCCAGCAGTCATTTCCCTATTGCTTGAATCACAACCTTTCATAGGAGAGAACATTGTGAGCCTTCGAGCATTGTTCTCAGCTCTTCTATACACTAATTGTCTCTATACTTATCATTTTTGTTTTTGTTTTTGGCTGCAGAAATGTGTGGCTGGTGATCGAGTAATCACTGATCCTCTTTGTAAGCCGTTTAGTATGGGAAGGTATCACGAGCTTTCATTTGACAATGGTATGGTACCTGATGGGTTGAAGTGTAATCTAAGCAACCTTGTATGACTTCGGGGATTTCTCCTGCTTTCAGGAATCTCATATGTGTTTACTCGAAAAAGCACATGAATGATGATCCTGAGCTAGTTGACATGAAAAGAAAAGCAAACACAAGAAGCTTAAAGGAGATGGCTACAATGCTAAGGTTATTGGAACTGAATCTCAGATGAAGCTGAAAATTAAAGGAAAACTTTGATATTATTCTGCTAATGTTGCAAGAACCTCCTCACTGTAGGTCTGGGGGTCAACTTATATGGATTGCACCTAGCGGTGGAAGGGACCGTCCAAATCCTTCTACAGGGGAATGGTTTCCTGTAAGTTTATTTAATGGAATGTAGAGAATCTCATCTGTGTCTGTTAGATTTGCAAATGTACTGATGATCTAATAATGTTCAGGCACCCTTTGATTCTTCTTCGGTGGACAATATGAGAAGACTGGTTGAACATTCTGGTGCTCCGGGACATATATACCCAATGTCTTTGCTTTGCTATGACATCATGCCCCCTCCACCACAAGTATTGATAGCTCTCGTTCTCTTTATCTTCTCCGTTTTGGGCTTTCTCTGGTTTACTTTCCTCTCATCCTCACCTCATAGCGCATCTTTCCAGGTTGAGAAAGAAATAGGAGAGAAAAGATTAGTTGGGTTCCACGGTACCGGACTATCAATTGCTCCTGAAATCAGCTTCTCAGATGTCACAGCAGACTGCAACAACCCTAACGAGGTCTGTCTATTACTCAGCACACCAATATGTTATAGTTTCAAGATCGAGTAGTTCTCCAGGTCAATTTGTCTTCTGTGTATTGCAGGCGAAAGAAGCATATAGCCAAGCATTGTACAACTCGGTGAATGAGCAATACAAGATTCTAGACTCTGCGATTAAACACAGAAGAGGAGTAGAAGCATCAACTTCATCGGTCTCGTTGTCACAACCCTGGAATTAGTCTCTCATTTTAGGGTAACATTTTCAAAACCCATAAATCTTTCGTCTCAAAAGTTTGCTGCAACCATTGTTTTTTTTTTTTTAAATCTGCAGGATTTACACAAACACAATCAATGGGAAATATTCAAAAAATGGAGATATTAATCACACGTTGTCGTTAGGGAGTTATTTTTCGCTATTTTCAAAATGAAATCCAAAGCCTCTCCTTGAAAGAACAACAACCAAAAAGAACAGGTACGTTGGTTTCTAACGTAGGAACAAAAAAAAGTTGGTTTGTGTACATATGAACAGTAGTGAGAGAACACACTCTTGCTAGGCTCTTTTAGATCTCACATATGTTTTCAATTCATATGTAATATTCTTTTTTCTTTGGCTTCCTTGCTACTATATAGAGCCGAATTATAATTCACTATTACCTGTTTATGCATCTCTTCCTTCTTCTTTCTCCGTTTTCTCAAATTCATGCCTTTATGATTTTTACTAGAAATTTCTATTTTCTAAATAGCTTTCTGGGATTTGAATAGTAATCGGCCAACTGACAAATATGATTTCCGCAGTTTTTCTAAAATTAGTTAAACTATTTTGCGGAGTTGTGGTTTTTAGTGTGAAAAAACGAAATTTCTTATAAGATTTCTAATAAATTAAAGTTTAAGAAAAAGAAAACAAAAAATGATTCCAAATAAATATATACATGTGTGTGTTTTGCAATTAATTTAAAAATAATGTATAGTAGGTGAATTGATAGGAATCTTTACGAATTTGTTCATATTGTAAAATCAATTAAAACGGTTTTTGTAAAGTCTTTACGATATTTGGTCAAATATTTTCTATTCATAATATCACAATTTGTTGTGATATTAACTTTAAGACCGCGTAGAGAGAGTGTGGTGTACTATCTGTTACTTGGCAAGTTGACAGAGTAGAGTGTCTGGTCTCTTTGGATCTTAATAAGCTTCTGTCTCTGTGTATCACGTGTCTCTTC
Source organism: Barbarea vulgaris (assembly GCA_963667165.1). Taxonomy (NCBI): domain Eukaryota; kingdom Viridiplantae; phylum Streptophyta; class Magnoliopsida; order Brassicales; family Brassicaceae; genus Barbarea; species Barbarea vulgaris. The sequence continues at coordinate 18,300,525 of OY763889.1, forward strand.
TCTGTTTTCTTCTTCCACTATCCTCTCACTTTCTGATTTTCAGAAATAAACACTCAAGCCTAAAGTAGTGAGGTAATATATAAAAATATTATTTTATTTCTTCCCCATTAATTTATATTATCAGTCATATATCAATAGTGAATATTCAAATTTGGATTCTATTCCTTTCAGTAATTACGGATTATATTTGGAAACCGACAAACACCACTCACACTTTTATCTGTTTTAGTCAAACAATTAACACTTTCCTTAGTGTGTTAATTAGTGATGGCTTACAGCTTTTTCTCATCATTATAAATCATTCCCATTTTTATTTCAAGTTGATGTGATATAATACTACGCCTGTTTTTTTCGTACTATGAAAAATGGTATAAATGTTTTAGAATTAAAAGGAATCGTGTGATCAATGAATAATAACAACTATCAAATCTGTCTCCTCTTTTATTTTATTTTTCTGCTTATAGATGTCTAAGTCTATGATTTGTAATCGTACCTTATTCTTCTTCTTTTAAAAAAAAAACTCCAACGCGGATAATTCCTTATCGAATCGCAGATTTTTAACATGAGGACAACCGAAATCGTATTGGTGCTAATCTTATAATGTTTTCAGATTTTCTCAATCGATACTTTGAAACAAAATCATCTTTACCTTTTACACAGTTACCAATTGACCATTTTGATGGTAACTATAATTTTTTTTTTATACCGTTTCAACTAGTTTGACATGTATAATTAAACTTTTTGTTAAATGATTATATACCGTTTCGTTTCACTATTCTCCATTATTATCCTCCGGGGAAATAATTTTGAGATGGAAGTGAAAAGTTACTGTGGTTTTCACGTTTCACGGCTCGATATCTACAAATAGCTATCACGAGTACAATCACCTCTTTCGTGTCACGGTGTCAAGATTCAAGAAACAAAAGTTACTTCCTTTATAAACTTTCAATAAAATTGTGGTTTTTTTATTCTTGAAAAATGTCCAATTTCACTAGACGACAAAAGTAAGTACTGTTTCTTAGTTGGATAATTAATCTTGGTGAAATTTTTTGTGTTTTTTTTTTTTTTTTTTCCGTCTTTGTTATCTGCGTTTGAGATCTAAATTTGTTTGGAAAAACACTACTGTTATAACATTGAATTTAACTCTTATTACCATTAAACAAAACAAAAAAGAACATTGGATTTAACTTTAAGGTTTTTTAGTGTTATTTTACGTTTGCTATGTGTAATTTTAAATAGTTAATGTTGTCTTATCGTCACGTCTTTTGCGATAAACCATAATTACAAATGGCATGTAGAAATTTTGGGTACACGAGTCCCAGCGAAGGGCATGCACTTAATGTTCATATATTTAATTTTTTTTTTGTTCACTTTTATTAGTTTCTTGATTCAATGCGATTTTCATCGCACGTGGCTCTCGAATCGTTTCACATTCTCAGACATTGTTTATATTTTTATAGTCTTTTTTGTCAGTTTTAAATTTGGAAGTATTTATTTTCTCGTTTATCGACCAGTTTATTTAAGTATTTAGTCTGTTTTTTGTTTGTGTTATTCGCAGTTTTTTTTCTTGATAAAAACAAATGTATCGATGTTGGAATCCACGTTGTAACGAGATGAGTGACGTTTAAGCCTTCCCAGACAGACGATCTTATTATTCAATTGGATTCTTATAAAGAAACAGGTGACAGAATCTACTATACACACGAAAGACTCCATTAAAAAATTACATTAATATATCCTCTATTTAAATAGATTCTGACTAGACTTTTTGGGCTAAATGGTTTATCAGGTTATGCAGTTTCATATTGATATTCAGAAATATAATTTATGGGTTTTTTTTTTATTAAATTATTTATGATTCTGTTTCTTGTAATTAAATCAACCTCATCTTAATGAATACTTAGTTATATGAAAATGTCATTTTTCTCCATTGCTATTAACCAGAAGTTTAGTTTCTCCCTTGTACCAGTCAATTTAAAAAAAATAACTAAATACCCATTAATTTACGAAAAGGTTGAATAAATAAATAAAATTTAATAATCGAGTTACCGATATGAGTAAAGTTTTGCATAACCTAATGTTTTTTTGTTCCAAATAAATTAATGTCCTTTCGACACTAAAAGACAACTGATTCTGGCTAACTTTAATTATAAATAAAGTGTTACTAAGTTTTAGGGATAAATAGGTTAATTAGTACATTGAATATCGATTGCTTTGTGTATATTCGGTGGATTATAAACGTAAACAAAAGATGTGCAAAAGTTTAGGACTGTCACAATCTCGGCCACCGTTTTTGAAATTTTATAAACATAATTATGATATATGCTCTAATCAGCAAATAAAGCATGATTTGATTAAATGAATAGTACGGTAATTAAGTGACGATATTGTTTTCTTAGTCGTATTATTTTCCCACTTAATTTGCGTTGGATTCCTAATTGTGACTTCCACCCTTCTGGTATCTTTTGAACTGATGAACTTCTTAATAATTACCTATCATTATAGTTTTACCTTTGTGATTTATTGATATATTTTGCCATAATCTATTTGCCTTTAGTACCATTTCGTTATATATTTGTACTTACTTCAGGATATATATACTTTTACACCAATCTGATTTTTTTTTATCGATTACTTGAGATTTTTGTTATCTCCATAAATAATATTCACTCCATTCCTAATTGAAAGTATTTTTAATTTTTTTTTAAATCACATTTTTAGGTTTTATATGCATGATTTATTAGTTATTGATGATAAATTATAAATTTCAAAAAAATAGTTGAATTCTATTGGTTTAAAATTATAGAAAATTGTTGATCACAAAAAATGATGCATTATTATTATGTTTAAATATGTTTTTCTAATATGTGCGAAAATTTTAAAAATACAATCAATTAGAAATGGAGGGAGTAGTAAACACAAATGTTTACATATGAAAACCAAAATTTCCTCTTTGGAATATTATTGATAGGAGTATTATTTTTGTGATTTATTGAAATGTTTAGCCAAAATTGATCAACCTTAGGTAACCCTTTCGTGATATTTTTGCTAATTTTTAAACATGTTTTTAACAACACAACATAATTTTTTAAATTGATTACTGGGAAATGTTCTCTTTATCTTGACAAATACTACTAATTAACTAATACTAGAAAATACAAGTTGTTACATATAAAAATAAAAAGTTCTTCTTTCGAACATTGAGAATTGCAAGCAAGGAGTCAACCCTAATATTGTTGGTTGGAAACCGAATTTTTAAAGATTACAATTCATACATATCTGATGCAAAAGTTAGGTTATCGTCCACCTCCGAAACCATAATACGAACTCTATTTAATATGTCACAAAAAGTGAGCATTATAGATTATGTCTTATTAAGCATTTCCTCGTCCAAATTAAATTATACAATTCTAAATGAATTGCAAATATACTTTTTTCAATTTATATAATTTAAATCAACTATAATATCCTGAATCTGCAATATCCATCCTACACTTCTAGCATAATTCTCAATCCAAAAATCATCCACTCTAAATGTAAAATAATCACTCCGTTTCAAAATATAAGAAGTTTTAGAAGTTTTATTGTGTTCAAAATATAAGATGTTCTTGTATTTTTATGTATTTTTTTTACTTTATTGAATATTGTGTGACTAATAATAGATTGTTGTTTTTCTTTGTTGGTTGAATTGTTTTTATTTATATATTAAATAATACATTTTAAAAATAAAAATAATTTCTTAATATACGTGTTTTAAACCAAAACATCTTATATTATAAAAGTAAGGAAGAAATATGATTGTCCTAGTCTCGTCTTTCCAGATTATTAACCTAATGTTCAACATGATCCTTCAGTGCATTGGTCTCAAACCAGGCATATAGCAATTTCAAACGTATACATGGCAAAATAAGTTCCTAACAATCTAGAAATTTTTTTTTTTTTTTTTTTTTGGTTTTGTTTTTTACTTGTTACACTACTATACACCGGCCACACCAAATGTATAATTTTCTACTCTTCATTGTCATGCGTGTTTGCAACACCAAAACATGTTAAAAGTTAAATGAGCCGAAGACAAAAAAAAAAAAAAAGACAAGTAATTAAACATTTTGTACTTTAATATTGAATTCAGAGTGTAGCACGTGGCAGGACAGGAGTGGGAAAACAAGGAGAGGACCACAAAAGAGGAACAGATTTGTACAAAATCTAAAATAGTAAGCAAACTGATAAGCTGTGGTGGTGGGGACCCACCTACGTAACCGAGAGTCATACAGATCTCTTTGGGGCCAAAGTCAAACTACATCTCCACACTCCAATTGAAAACTTGTTTCGTCTTCACCACCTTGCTATCTCACGCGCCACAGCTCCGTTTTCCCACGCGCCTCCGTCGAGCAATCTGCGTTGGTTGGCGACATGTCGGGATTTTTATGTTTTCCTGAAAATATTTATTTTAATATAACAGCTTTTCCAAAATTTTGCTCTTATCACTTTGAATATATGTTTTACATATATCAGCTAGGTTGACCAAAAGAAAAAACCTATATTATCTTTTTTTTTTTGCCGACATCTATTTTAAACATATTTTTAACTACAAATTATAATTTTATCTAAATGCATTTGGTTCACACGTTTCTAATAAAATTCGATTTTATCTCATCAATATACAAAAGTATTTTAGTCGTAAGTTTTTTTTTTTTTTTTTTTTTTTTTGAAAATATTTTAGTCGTAAGTTGCAAATATAAACACCTTTTTATTAGTTTAAGAAAATATAGATATATTTAATGCGACTTTTCTTCATATATTCTTGTTTTTTTTTTTCTTCCTTTTCTCAGAGTGCTAGTTACCATGTGTGTGTCATCACAATTTTTTTATTACTCAAAACGTTCAATTCTAATGAGAAGTTCATAATGTATTTTTTACTGAAAGTTTGTTAGAAATAAAAATGGATGACGTTATGTGAATCCTGAAACTTCTCGTGATTTAAATTACTACTATTATTTCTTTTCTGTCTTTTTTTTTTCTTTAAATTTTTAAAACGAATAAAGGCATGAATAGAATTTAAAATTCAAAACAATAAAATAACAATGTCGGGAGTAGATGAGTGTTATAGAGCTGATCGACTTTTTGTTACTTTGCGCAAAAATTGTTTATTCTTTAAAGGTTGATTACCACCTGTAAATACAAAATTCGCTCGAGCGAAATGGTAAAACAGAAATCTACATAAATTTCCTTTTAAACGAAATATAAACAATTGAATTAATTTAAAACGTTCGTCAATAGAAGCTATTTAGTAGCATTTGTGGATTTCACCGAAGCATATATATGTATATATTATTTGTTAGGATGGATTTCTTTTGTTTAATACTTAAAATTATATTTTATGAACAGTACAAAAACGTATTTCAGTCGTAAGTTGCAAGGAAATATATAATATTTTAAACTTTGTAGTTTGAATGGATTTTTTTTTTTGTGGTTTTGATTTTACATTTATACGATTGATTGATTTATTTTTATACTATTATAATGAGAAAGACAAAAAACATGCAATAATTGCAAGTGTCTGGACGATAGGTGAACAATGAAAGGTCCCGTTACATGCTTCTCATCAAATAACATTAATAAGTGTGGGTCTATCGCTTATGTATTTATATCATCAAACTATAAAACACACAATAAATAACATTTTTTTAGTACTCCATCCGTTTCATATTAGTTATCGTTCTAACTTATTTTACATAGATTAAAAAAATAATTGATTTTTCTGTTTTACTTTTAATTAATTTATAGTATTTAATTTTATTTTATTGGTCAAAACATTAATATAATAAAGATAAATTTAGAATTTCTACCAAACATTTGCATTGAAAACATAAAATGATAACTAATTTAAAACAAAAATTAATTCTTAAAACGATAACTAATTTGAAATGGAGAGAGTAGTAGTCTATCAATTGATGATTTATATATCGCAAATAAATATATCTAACTCTACAGAAAATAGAGATAACTACAAAATTTATATGGAGTATTTAATTATGCATTTATATATAATTTTTTAAAAAATATTAGCTAGTTAAAGTAGCAACAGAGGGCCGTGTCTTCGTGGAAGATTTAGAAACATTCGCCTAAGGTTTTTTTGTTTTTTTACAAAATGTTTATGTGTGTATTTATGTAATTGTAGGACTCATTTTTAGTATAAAACATTATTTTTAATCCAATAGAACTATTATTTCTTAAAGTTAAAATCTAAATAAAACAAAGAATGAAATACTGAAATGATTATAAATATAACTATATTAACAATAGTATTCGACACTATAATAGTTTTTTTTTTGTAGATTTTGAATACTCTATATAATTTTTTTTAATTTCGCCTATGATCTTGGCAACTAGTAACACTAATAATTTCAACTTTAATTAAATGAACTAGAAAAATATTACGTATATGTCAAATCCTATGCCCAATATTATTATATCCTAGTCATACATCCCAAATTTTATGTTCTAAACTCTAAATCAAAAACTCACTAACTGATCGTAATATGTATCTTATTTGTAAATTCATCATCTTGTAAAACATTTATACCATTTCAATAAAATTATCTCGTACAAAAAAATAAGAATAAGAAGAAGAAGACATTATTATAATCTTTTTTTTTTATAACAAGTTTTGGGAATTCTTTTAACCCTACATATATTACCATTACTTTTTCGAGCATCGATACTACTTTCTCCGTATCAGAAATATTAATTTTCTGAGTTTTATTTTTGTATCAAAAATATTGATTTTCTGTAATAAATTTAATGCATTTATATTTTCAAAATCAATTAATTACTTTTTTAAAATATCAAATGTAGTTATAGTTATTAAAAAGGATAAATAGAGTAAAAAGTAACATGCGATTAATTTTTTATTGTTTTCTAAAAATATTAATTATTTTTCTAAATTTTGGTGAAATCTTCCAAAAATCAATGTTAATCTTTTCTGATAAAGAGGAAATATGTATCTGGAATTTTGGTTTTCATAGAAAATTATGTATAACTCTCGGTGAGGAAAAATTACCAAAAAAAAAAGTCCAACAACAAATTGCAAGAAGAAGAAATTAAAGAATGTTACTAAAAAAAAGATAACGCTTAAACAGTATTGGCTAAAGAAAAAAAAAGTGAAGGCAGAAGTCGAGAAAGCAATAATAAGTCCATTGCTATGTTTTTTTTTGCTCCAAAAAAATAGAAAAACACTTAAATATATACAATTAGCAAACAAACATAAAAGAAAAACAAAAAATAATACTAACATGGAGAAATTAATGAAGAGAAAAACAAATACTACTCCTAGTAAAATAAAATAAAAATTAAAAATTAAAATAGAAGAAACGAAGAAGAAACAGTAAGACAGAGCACTAACCAATTACCTAGGAAACGCACGTTCACTCTCACACGCTTTTACTCCCTCTCTCTCTCTCTCTCACACACACACACAAACTCTTCTCTCTTTCTTCTTCATCTTCTTCTTCTTCTTCCTCTGCTCTCTATCTCACATACTCAAAGCCTTCTTCTTCTTCTCTCACATAAATCTCTCTGTTTGTTCCCTTCTCTCTCTATCGGCGGACTGATGCACAAAGCTTCTTATTCTCCGCCGTAACTAAACAACAAATGGGGTGCATGTTCTCTCACCTCGCCGCCAAATTCGCTTTTTTCCCACCTTCTCCACCCACTTACCACCTCACAAAAACCCCCGACGGCAAACTCTCGGCCGTCTCCTCCGCTTCCACCTCCTCCTCCTCCTCCTCTACTTTCCCCGCCGCCGGAGACCCATCTCTCGACGTAAAAGTAGTGAAAACAAGAAGAGGCAACAAAGTAACAGCGTTTTACCTGAGAAACCCAAACGCAAGACTCACACTTCTCTATTCACATGGGAATGCCGCAGATTTGGGACAACTCTTCGATCTCTTTGTTCAACTCAAAGTCAATCTTAGAGTCAATCTCATGGGGTCTCTCTCTCTCTCTTTACATGTTCATTACTCTTCATACGTCGTCGTTTCTTGTTTAGTTTATTATCTTTTACTTCTAATGGATTCTTGAAAATGTTTTAATCTTTTAATTGTTTTTACAGTTTTATCAATAACTATAATTAAAACTAAGCATACTATTGTATGTCCTTTTTTTTTTTTTCTTAGATTTGTTATTTTTTTATCGGTTACAATTCTTTTTTTTAATTTATTTATTAAAGTTTCACATTTTTTCACTTCTTCAATATTTTTTTTTATGTCTTTATGTTTCTTGTGAAAGATCACGCTTTTGGGGAATGGGTTATTGTCTCGTTGCCCAAAAAGCTCTGATTTGGTTATATTTCCGACAAATTTTCTTTTTCCTTTTTTTTTTGGTGTAATTTTCACAGTTTTAATGTTTGGTTTTTTTTTTTTTTTTTTTTTTTTTAGTGTCGTTTTAATTTCCTTAATTTGACCTTTTTGTTTTACCTCAAAATTCAATTCAAAGTTTCTCACCTACCACCACCATCAATATTGGTATTTACTCTTTTTATAACCTTTCATTCAAATGCTGTACGAACATGGGTAGGTGATAATATAATGTGTAACTTTCATTGTAATAATCAATTTATAACGGTTCATTTCTAGTTTCAAACTTTCAATTGCTTCGAGTTTTGAGTTTTTTTTTTATTTTCTTAATTTTCAGGTATGATTATTCAGGCTACGGAGCTTCTACCGGTAAGGTGTGTGAATGCTTCCCCAATAATAGATTAAATCTCAATAACATAATTTTCATTGAAAATGTAACGTAGAAATCTTCCTAGGTTGTTGTAACGTTTTGTATCAATCTCATAGAACCTAGGAATGTTCTGTATTGACATATGGATTAATTGACTAGTCGATATATTGAGTTTTTTGGTTGATTAGATTGCGAATTTTCTCCGGTTTACATTTGACCAATTGTGGATTTGTGTGTTGCAGCCGAGTGAGTATGATACATATGCGGATATAGAGGCGGTTTACGAGTGTTTGCAGACTGATTATGGGGTAGGACAAGAAGATTTGATCTTGTATGGTCAGTCCGTTGGCAGTGGACCGACGCTGCACCTTGCCTCTAAGCTTCCCCGGCTTAGAGGTGTGGTTCTTCATAGCGGCATTCTCTCTGGTCTTCGTGTTCTATGTCATGTCAAGTTCAAGTTTTGTTGTGACATTTATTCGGTAAATACTCCATTCGCTCTCCGCTTTTTCGTTTTACCGATTTAAGAAGGGCTTTGAGTTCTCGGTTGAGGAAGTGTGAATGAACAAATCGTGCAATTCTAGTTAAATAAGGACATACTAGTTTCTTTTGAAACCGCGTATTACTTGTCGATAACGGGTATTTTACATGAACCACATTTCACATGTCCTGTAGATTGTTGAAAGTTTAGATAATTTATGAATGTGGCTAATTTGGAAGCTAACCGGTTTAGAAGTGGCTATGGCTAATTTAGAAGCTAACCGGTCTAGAAGTGGCTATAGCTATTGTGGAAGCTAAACCAGTTTAGAAATGGCTATGGCTAATTTGGAATCAAACCGGTTTAGAAGTGGCTATGACTAATGTGGAAGTTAACCAGTTTAGAAGTTGCTATGGCTAATTTGGAAGCTAACCGGTCTTGGGGTTCTAACACTATTTCTATTACTGATTCTTGTTGGTTTACTCGCAGAATATAAACAAGATCAAGAAGGTGAAATGCCCGGTTCTTGTCATACACGTAAGCAAACTCTTTCTCATGTCGATATCCTCGGTTTAAATCCGTAAAACTTGACTGATCTTACGATCTATCGTTACGCAGGGAACAGAGGATGATGTGGTGAATTGGTTACACGGAAACAGGCTTTGGAAAATGGCGAAAGAACCATACGAACCGCTCTGGATTAAAGGTGGTGGACATTGCAACCTTGAGATTTATCCGGACTACATTAGACATCTCTACCGGTTTATACAAGACATGGAGAATACAACCACTAAGTCACGTCTCAAGAAGATTTGGCAAGAGATTCGCAAACGAGATGAATCCAAAAGATGTTGTAGCTTCGGGTTGTGTAGACTGAAATGCCCTCGGTGTCCCAAACCTAGCTGCAGTTGCAGTTGCAGTTGCAGTTGCGGCGAGTGCGGTTGTTTCAAGTGTTCGTGTCCTTCGTTGAAGGGATGTTTCTTTTGCTGCAAGAAACCGAGCTGTGGTAGTAGTTGTTGCTGTCCCAAGTTAAACTGCAGAAGCTGCTTTGGGAAGCCAAAATGTCCGAAATTGTCTTGTTGGAAATGTCTGAAATGCCCCGAGTCGGATTGTTGTCGGAGTAGTTGTTGCTGTGCCGGTTGTTTTAGCTGGCTGTGTTGCTGCGGCGGAGGGAGGAGGAAAGAAGGGGAGAGGAGAGGAACTACTACGGTGGCGAAGAGTGAAGGGTAATATTGGTATTTTGATATTTTTGTATAGATTTTTGTTCAAAAGATTCGGTAAAAACATTAGGAGATTCATGGGAAGAGACTGAGATTTGAGGCGAAAAGTTCATTTTATCATTTCGAGAAATATATAAAAACAATCTAAAATGTGAATTTTGAACTAAATCGATTAATTGTTTTTATTCAATTTACTATTCGAAGTTAAAGTCGAATTTCGAATATTTCGCCACCCTCCTTAAGTCCCCTAACTGTGTAGAAAAATGTTTAATTAGCAATGGTGGATTATTATTAGAGAACTCACTACTTAGCTTGAAGCTTGAACTACTAAATTGGGCCTATTAGATGGGTCAGTATTCTAATATTGACCCAATACCAAATATCCTTGTAAACATTCTTCATGGCTCAGACATAAAAACATTTGAGATAGAAAAGATGTGGGCTTCAAGATTTCAAAGCCTCCAATTTTGTTCATAGTAAACGTTATAAATATTTTTTAATTATATCCCTGCTAAATTTTAAAATTATTGAGCTGATTTGGATCTCAAGTTCTCAACGCTCTTGACATTTTCCTTAGCCTTTTTGTTTCCTTCTAATTCTTCTTCTTATTCTTATTTTTTTTTTAATTATTATTTTTTTAATCCACTTGCTAAAATAAGATAAGTCAGATATGTGTTTATACATTATTAATTAGAACTAAAATCCAAACAAGCGGGGGCACAATCATTTATTTGTGTTGGCTTTCTGATTAAACCTGTCAGCACGCTTCACCATCTCTTCGATGGCTGTTTTTTTTTATTAGGGTTGTTGTGGAGAGGAGTTTCATTTTTTGGAGCTTCTTCGAGGCCTTAATAGCACAGTGAGAGGCTCGTGAAGACTGAAACCGTCTATTAAACAAACCAAATTTAAAATTCTATAAAAAAAAACTCAAAAATAATGACACGATTCACAATTAAATAAAAACATATATAGTATCATCCATTGTTTCACCATCGTCCGCAGATTCATTTTTCATGGTTCTTACGTTGAAATGAAATTTTGCTGTCGAAATCGGATTTGTTGTTTCTCGTTGGTTGTCCGTAAAAGTGTAAAACCTACTGAGCTTCCTTTATATACATGTACACGGTACACAGTTGTGGTTCATGAGATTAAGCTGTAACAAACATTATGTTGGTCCAACCATAATAAATTTACGGACTCGAGTCGAATGGTACTGAATTGGTCTGGTGGTGGCTGGTGGTAAAATTGTGAATTGGCCTACAAACATATGGTTTGGTTCACCAACCTTCTCCACCCCGAGCTCAAATCATAATAGAAACAAAGCTCTTTTGCACTGAATGTCCTCATTTTATGATTTATCAACTGTAGAGAAGAGATGAGGTTAGTGTCCACATAAGTTGCACATAATTATGTTCAATAAAAGTTCGTCAGATCAAACATACCATGATCCATCTGGTCGCGAACTAGTCCTCCTACATCAAACCACCAAGTACAACTACATAAGTTTTCTGTCGCATGTGTAATTATTTTTGAAGAATGCATCCAGCTAAACAACTGAACCAAAATTTAAAAAAAAAAATAATTTACACATCTAATAAGTCAACCTTCTTGTCCATTCAGATTTAGAATCATTTTAGTTCTTCTAATATTATGACACATTACCATTGGTCAAATTGTTTAACTGATGTGGAACCCACATTTTTTTGGTCGATTGGGTAATAAATTTTCGTTTTAAAAAATTCGATTCTCAACATTTGTAAAAAAAAATATCTACATTTTTATGAACTATTAATATTATATGATAACTCATAATAATTAGAAAATAAAATCAAACAAAAATGATAGAAAAATCCTAATTTTAAATATCTAGCATATCTTTTTTTTTGATAACCAGTAGATTTTAATCAATGTTCATACTAGTTTTTGAAGCTTATAAAAGAGTCGAGTATTTTTACCATGTAGAACATTACATTTATATTAACCAATCAAAATTTATATTTCATTAAAAAAATTCAAACCCTCGTATCTCAATTCAAGTAATGAATCTTTCAATTACTTAAAAGATGATAAATTGGTTAACAATATCGCACACTAATGAAAAGAACAAATCATATTTGTTGAACTAGTATTAAATGATTCATCAGCAATGATAATTAAATGGTCCACCAACTCGTGTATGAAAATACTTGGAATCTATGATACTCAACCGTAAGTACTCGTTAGAGTATTAAACAAATGGATTTTATAGATGTTTTGCTGGAATAACTCTTAGATCAAATTTATCGATTAGAAGGTATATAGAATAGTTATGTATAATATACAAGGAATACGCAAACGATTTTATTTTACAGGACATATTAGTGTGGTGTTTTTTTGATAAATGGTTAGATAACACATTAAATTTGTGGGTTGAACAAAAAATTTTTTTTTTTTTGTGTATGCCCACATTACGACGTATCTTCGTTAACGTGTATATCAGTGGTTGCTTTGTATGCTGAAATACCCTCAAACATATATGCAAAAGGTCGAAACCATATGGTTTGCATATCTCAATTTATTGTTTGGGTCATGCTGATAATTTTGCTTATCAACAATACTATGGTTTCATATCTAACATGAGATATTCGTGCATAGCATATTTGTTAAGCTCGAATTCTGATCTCCCAACCTAATCTCAAGGCTTACATAAATAATGTATAGATTAGATATCAGTGATTTGTCCATATATTTTTCTTTTTAGCAAAAAAACCACACAATTTAAAATGATATTCCCTCTATTTTTAATTGATTGTATTTCTAGAAATTTTTTTCTCCAGAATATTACATTTTTAAGTTTTTTATGCATGATTTATTAATTATTAATGATAAATTGTAAATTTCAAGAAAAATAATTAAATTATATTGGTTTAGAGATAGAAAATTGTTGATCATAAAAAATGATGCAGTATTAATCAATTTTTAATATGTTTTTTTAATATGTGTGAAAATCTTAGAAATACAAACAATTAGAAATAGAAGGAGTATTTTTTAGATTCATATATCTTAAATTGTACGCTGACTAAAGATGATGCAAACAATTATCTCAAGATTCAGCTACACATTATATTGAAATAGATACACAAATCATGTGAACTCCAAATATAATGCTTATTAGATATGTACATTCCGGCATGAATGAAACAATTATACAACGGAGGAACTAGTTAGAAGCTATCTCGAGGAAAGTTCATGCACGCGAATGGCACTTCAGTTTTTTTTTTTTTGGTTTAATTAAAAGTTAAATTTCAGGAACTTTTCAAAATGCATAGTTAAAGCTTAAAACCTTATCCATTCTATGTTTTGGACCACCTCTCATGCAAGTTTTGTTTAGTCTTGTTAACTTGTTTTACAAGTTATAGTAACTAAGCATAAAAACATACAAAACCAATAAATCTGTTTGTCTCTCTTATATAGATATATATATATATTTCTTTTGATGATAAATTTCCCTTATATTTTTAGTTATATAAAATGATAAATTCAACATGAAGTAACTAATGGTTTTGATACGCATATTATTCTTTTGACTCGTTAAACTTAAACGTTCTAGCTCGTTGAGAAATATACAAATCAACAGTTTATAATTTTCAAAAGAAGAACTATACAACTGTTTTGTAATTTCAAAGTCAAACCTAACATATGCCCTTTTCGAGAATGAGTCTGAATTATAAATTATAACCATTATACAGTATGACGCTCTTTCATAAATTGCTTCTTCCAAACCAAATACTTTTCATTTTTATGATTTTTTTTTTTGATAAAGAATTAAAAAAAAAAAAAATTCATGGCAACTTAATAAAAGTAGTTCAAAATTTAAACGAATAGATTGCCTACTGCATCAAGTAATAAATATTTTCAAGGTGTAAATAAAACGTAATGTAATTACGAATTCAAAATATATAATTCAAAACGTAAAAATAGGCTGACGTCAAAAAAAAAAAAAAAAAAAACGTAAAAATAGGCAACAAAATTATGTTTCAAAAAATTTTATTTTGATTTTGCCGGCACATGTTACAAACTTTTAGTGATACATTTTTTCCGTCAATTAATTGAAACAATGGCAAATATATAAGAGAGGATATCGCATAAACAAAAATAGGGGATCAAACTATTGAATACATCATACACTCGAAGGTTAAATAAATATTAGATTTAGGGGGTATTTGGATTAAATATTTTGAAAGATTTGGATAAATTTTAGTGAATTAGAAAATTTAATATGATTTGTTTTTAAAAATTTCTGAAATCTCATTTAAAATCATAAGATTTGTGTATTTGTATTTTTAATTAAAAAGTGTCCACTAAAACAGTTTCAAATCACAGTTTGTCAAAAAGAAAAAAAAAAACAGTTTCAGATCACTTAAATTCCACTATTTAAAATGTTCCCAATTACAATAAATTTGATTATACATTTTTTAATTACTAATCTAATAATACTTAGATTTAAGAAGACATTTTTTGAAATTCATGTTAGAATAACATTGAAAGTGTCACTCTAATACAACTCACTCCAAGTCTTTGATCAAATAATATACTACCCCTTTAGATCATTAAGTATAGGAGGGGGGAATATAAGATATTGGAATAATTGAAATTAAATGAGCAAAAAAGTAATAGTTTTTAAATATTTGAAAGTTTTACTAAATTTTATCCAAATGACAACATAAAAGCTGGTTTGGTTCTTCACATTTTAAAGTCAACTTTTATTAGATGTCCAGCAAATGAAATTGCTAGCAAAACCATCATGATTTTGAATTCTAAAATCAATTAATCGAATAACATTAGAACCTATAAAATATATAATTGAACAACACTAGATTTATATATAATATTAAATTCTTTCAGATTCATTAAAATTCCTACATTCTCTGAACCTAATGATTTCTTTTTTTTTTCTATAAAATCTAACCAAATCCAACCTAAACCGTACCAAGACAAACCGCATGAGTATCATACTTAAATTTCGTTAACCCAAATAATTCGATTTCGGATAAGACGGTCAAAGAGCAATACATCTTCTATATACTAGAACAGGGTAAGTAAATAAAAAGAGAGGGTAAAAACTTCTTTAAACATTAAAGAGAGAAATCAAACAAAAAACAAACAACCATAAATTCTTCAAAATCATATCTTTTCTTCTTGACTTATTCTTTCTTTTTTATCTGTAAAATCAAAAGCAACCCTTAATTAAATCATGCCCTGAAGAATAAGGACAAAGAAGATCCTATTAATGGCGATTCTGACTTATACGACGCCGTTTTCACTCTATCCGTCATCACTCGTCATCATCCTCTTCTTCTACTCCATAAATTTGCATTTATTTTAAATATCTTCACTGATTCTGATTTTGTCCAAAAAAGGTAAATGTTTATTTACGATTTAATTCCCAATATCTCCACAAAGAAAAAAATCAAAAAATGATTTTCTAATAATCTATGAGTTCCTCTTCTTAATCTGAGAAGCTCTTTTCACTCAGTGCCGTTTTTTTTTTTTTTTTTTTGTCTCCGTCTCATTTCTGAAGATACCGGCGACGGAAAAATATTAACTAAACGATGTTCGGAGGATCTTCTACAAGACCTCCTAGAATCAGCCACGTATCCACTTCCGGTAGCGATTTCGGAAGCAGCACCGATTTCACAAGTTACATCGTCACCGTTCCTCAGACTCCGGACAACAATCCGGAGCCAGTTCCAGCGCCGATTCCAAAGGTTCTTCGAGATATTGATTCCGGTTCATCTAACAAAGACGACGATGAATCAGATGATGAAACCGATCTGAGAATTAGTGAAGAACACGATACCTTGCTCTACAAGACATCTCTTCCTTTAACTCGTATCGTCAAAATCTCTCCGATCATCATCGCTCTTTATCGGTAATTTATCGCTCTCCATAAAAAATCTCTGTCGTGTCTGTTACAAACACTTGACGTCACATAAAACATGATCTTTTAAGGATGTTTTTTTTTTTTTTTTTTTTTTTTTTGAGATTTTCAGACATTAATTTTTTTATTTTTTTTTTTATTACAGGATTTTAGTAGTTGTTCGTGTAATATCTCTTAGTCTGTTTCTCTTCTGGAGAGTAAGAAACCCAAACCAAAAAGCAATCTGGTTATGGTTCCTCTCTGTAATCTGCGAAATCTGGTTTGCTTTCTCTTGGCTACTCGACCAAATCCCTAAACTGTTCCCTGTTAATCACGCAACCGATATCGAAGCCTTAAAGGCGAAATTCGAATCACCAAACCCTAATAACCCAACCGGGAAATCAGATCTTCCGGGGATTGATGTGTTTGTTTCAACGGCTGATGCAGAGAAAGAGCCTCCATTAGTCACAGCCAACACTATTCTTTCGATTTTATCTGTCGATTATCCTCTTGAGAAGCTCTCTTGTTATATCTCAGATGATGGTGGATCACTTCTTACGTTTGAAGCAATGGCTGAAGCAGCTAGCTTTGCGAAAATATGGGTTCCGTTTTGTAGGAAGCATAAGATCGAGCCGAGGAATCCGGAGAGTTACTTTGGTTTGAAGAGGGATCCTTATAAGGATAAGGTGAGACATGATTTTGTTAGGGAGCGACGGTACGTGAAACGAGGTTATGAAGAGTTTAAGGTTCGGGTTAACGCGCTATCTCATTCGATAAGACGGAGATCGGATGCGTTTAATAGCAAAGAAGAGATCAAAGCTTTAGAGAAATGGAAGAATTGGAAGGTGAAAGTTGAAGAGGACCAAGTTAAGGAACCAAGACCTCCTTTAGTAGCTCCTAGAGCTACTTGGATGAGTGATGGAACTCACTGGCCTGGTACTTGGGCTGTCCCTTGTCCGCACCATTCTAGAGGTGACCACGCTAGTATCATACAGGTAACGTAAACTCGAATTTTGTTAAACTAACCCAAAATTAATGTTATTGATTTTTGAAAAATACACCTTTTTAAAAAGCTAATATTTTCTCAACTAATATAGTATATTATCCTTATTAATAATTCATAAATATATAGTAAATGTCGAATTTTGTTAAACTAACCCAAAATGTGATTGATCTCCAATTGGTTTGATATAGCATTTTGTGTTTGAGTAAGTGAGAATGTTGGTTTTTGTTTGCAGGTGTTGCTTGATCCTCCTGGAGATGAAATGGTTAAAGGATCATGTGGTAACGAGAGCGCGCTGGATTTTGAAGAAGTAGACATGCGTTTACCTATGCTTGTTTACGTGAGCCGCGAGAAACGGCCTGGTTATGACCATAACAAGAAGGCAGGAGCTATGAACGCCTTGGTCCGAGCCTCGGCTATAATGTCTAATGGACCGTTCATCTTGAACTTGGACTGTGACCACTATGTCTACAACTCTAGAGCCTTTAGAGATGGGATCTGTTTCATGTTGGATAGTGATGGAGACCGCGTTTGTTATGTTCAGTTTCCGCAGAGGTTTGAAGGCATCGATAAGTCTGATCGGTATGCTAATAAAAATACTGTTTTCTTCGATGTAAATCTGCGGGCTCTCGATGGGATCCAAGGTCCAATGTATGTCGGGACAGGATGTCTCTTCCGTCGAACCGCGCTTTACGGTTTCGACCCGCCTGATCATTTTTTGGTAGAGGAAGAGCCATCTGGTTGCTGCGACTGCTGTTTCCCGCGGATCAAGAATCGCAGGCCTGCAACCGTAGCTTCTGAGCCAGAGTACTACATTGATGTGGAGGACGAAGATCGGGTTGATAACAGTTTGATTCAAAAGCAATTCGGTAGCTCAAGTATGCTAGTGGATTCGGTACAGGTCGCGGAGTTCCAAGGAAGGCCGCTAACTACAGCTCACTCGAGCAGACGCGGACGCCCTCCAGGCTCGTTAACCGAAAGCCGCGACCCGCTTGATTATACGACAGTTAGCGAGGCGGTTAATGTGATCTCTTGCTGGTATGAAGATAAAACAGAATGGGGAATCAACGTTGGATGGATCTATGGATCGGTAACCGAAGATGTAGTGACCGGTTTCCGAATGCACGAGAAAGGATGGAGATCATTCTACTGCGTAACAGAGCCAGACGCATTCCGTGGAACCGCGCCTATAAACCTAACTGACAGGCTCCACCAAGTTCTCCGATGGGCCACAGGATCAGTTGAGATCTTCTTCTCCCGAAACAATGCCATTTTGGCCGGTCCAAAACTCAAACTCCTCCAAAGAATCTCTTACCTCAACGTTGGAATCTACCCATTCACAAGCATTTTCATCTTAACCTACTGCTTCCTCCCACCATTATCACTTTTCTCCGGCCACTTCGTAGTTCAAACCCTCACCGGATCATTCCTACTATACCTTTTGGTAATCACTTTGTCTCTCTGTGGACTAGCTATTCTAGAAGTCAAATGGTCAGGAATCACTTTAGAAGAATGGTGGAGAAACGAACAGTTCTGGTTAATCGGTGGCACGAGCGCACATATAGTCGCTGTGCTTCAAGGTATACTCAAAGTCATAGCTGGAATAGAAATCTCATTCACATTGACTTCAAAATCTTCAACAGGAGATGACGAAGACGACGATTTCGCCGATCTTTATCTTTTCAAATGGACTGCTTTGATGATTCCTCCGTTAACGATCATAATCTTGAACATTGTGGCGATTCTTTTCGCGGTTTGTAGGACTGTGTTCAGTGAGAATCCTCAATGGAGCAATCTTCTTGGTGGGACATTCTTTGCTGGTTGGGTTTTGCTTCATATGTATCCGTTTGCGAAAGGTTTGATGGGAAGAAGAGGAAGAACTCCAACAATTGTTTATGTTTGGTCTGGACTTATTGCTATTTGCTTCTCTCTTCTTTACATTACCATTAAGAATTCGCAGATTGATGGAGGATCGTTTGTGTTGACTTAGAAAGTCATATATCTTTTTGTATACTTTAAACATTTTTTTTGTTTTTAATAACTTTTTCGGGTTAATCAAGTTTTTTTTTTTTAATTCATTCTAAAGGTTTTTGGTTTACAAAAGGATTACACTTAAATCTTGATGCAAAAAAAATTTGGAAAGACCTTTTGAAGAAACTCGTAGTTCTGTTTAGCTAAATTTTCTTTGCCTCACCAAACTCAAACTGAACCTTCAAAACGAGGACGATGGCTAGTTGCAGAAGCCAAAACTTTATATGTTGAAGCAAGAAACCTGAATCCTACACGCAGAGAGCTCAGTATTTTGGCTCTATTATATATAAAAAAAATTACACTATTTATTCAACGGCCAAGATTTTTTTGGTGAGGATGAAGATTATTATTAGGAGTATGATTTTTCCAATTTTAATTTATCCTTATAAGTTGTGTGACCTACACCATATCACATATCTCTCTCTGTCCAATAAGCAAATACAATACAAAGGATCATGAATCGAGGAGAAAACTCAGATTCCATCTCGATTGATCTCGTTCTTGAGATACTCTCGAGACTGCCTGCAAAGTCAATCATGAGGTTTCGTTTCGTGTCAAAGCTATGGGGATCCATGCTTAGCCGTCCATCTTTCACCGAGTTGTTCTTGACTAAGTCCTCGAGTCGTCCACGTCTCTTATTTGCTGTCCAAGGATCCGGTGAGTGGAGCTTTTTCTCGTCGCCTCAGCCTCATAATCCATATGGGAAGTCATCTCTTGTAGTAGCAGCCGATTTTCATATGAAGTTCCGCGCAGAAGTGCATCGAGACATTTGTCGCTATGCCTCTGGTTTGATCTATTTCCCTGATATGTTGCTCTCAAAAGAGGATGATTTTGAGGATAAGGCTACAATGCCTGTGATATGTAATCCTATCACGGGACAATATGCGATCTTACCTAAACTACGAAGGTACAAAATGTTGTATAGCTATTTAGGGTTTGATCCGATTGACAACCAATTCAAGGTACTGTTCATGGCTTATCCATATTGTAATGATGGTCATAGAATTTTGACATTAAGAACTGGAAAATGAGGTGGAGGAAGATTAAATGTCCCTTAACCCATGAGCCATTATGTGATGGGAATGGGATATGCATCAGTGGGGTTTTGTATTACTTAGCTTGGAAAACTGGTGAAGAGTCTTGTAAGATAGTTTGCTTTGATGTTAGGTCTGAGAAATTCAAGTTTATAGACACAAAGTTCATTAGGCCAGATACTACATTGGTAAACTATAAGGGTAAATTAGGTGGTATTAAATTTGCGGATGGTGCTGGTGACATTGAGTTGCGTATGTGGGTTCTAGAGGATGTTGAGAAACAAGAATGGGTGAAATATGTCTACCATTTGCCAGAGAATGAAGTCTTTAACGCAGAAGTTATTTCTGTTGCTGGAGTGACTGCAAGAGGTGAAATTGTTTTGTCGATGAAGTATACATGTAAACCGTTTTATGTATTCTACTTCAATCCCGAAAGAAACACTCTCCAAAGTGTTGAAATCCAAGGTTTTGAGAATGAGAGTGAAGTTTTCGCTTTTGTAGACCATGTAGAGGATCTTAGTGTTAACCTTGCAGAGCAACTCATGTCAGGCCAAGTAAACCAAGGCCTAAATATCATTAGGAAAACACCAAAACCACAACAATGGGGTCATCATACATCTCGTGGCCTCCGCAACTCTGCTCCATTTGTGAAGAAGAAGCGGCAGACAAGCCTCCTGCAGGACAAGTAGGAATTATTAGCTAACCTAGAGTCAGCATTGGCGTTGATTTGTTGTTGGTTAATCTAATGTTGGCCAAATTTATGTACAAGAGTCTAGCTATTTTGGCTATGAGTGTGTCTTTGTCATTTACCTGTTTCTTGTGATCTCTATCACTTTGTTGGCTTAGCTATTTTGTTCTTTCTGGTTATCATCATCATGTCCTAATTGTGTTACTTGGGAGTTGGGAACAAACTAATGTTTTATCGAAATTAAGATTTTATTCAAGTCAGCTATGGCTGAACTATTTGGCCTTGTGAGTATGACATTCTCATTTACAGGTTTCGTGTGAGCTGTCAAAAACATGTTTCAAGTGATATTTAATTTGTAGATGACATTTGTTATAATTTTAAACCTGTGAAAAATTGGATTATCCAAAATGCTGATGTGTTTAAGAATTTCATAGGAAAAATAATAATAATGCCATGCTGTTTAATTACATACTAAAAGAGAGTGGTTTAGGTGCTAAGCGTAGGCAGAAATCATTGAATTTTTTCGGGATCTGATGTCAATAATTTGATAGATTAAGATTTTGCAACTGTCTATCATTCCTGATAAAGGAGCACATAATCTAGTCTGAGAATCTCTCTGTGTATTTTTGGTTGGTATTATCCGTTAAGATTGTAGTTTTTGTTTATGTTTGATTGCGATAGAGAGGAGAGGCTATGTTAGAGAGTTATCCTAAGAAATCATTAGTGATTGTAAAGTTTTCAGAGTTAGTTTTTTTCTTTCTGTTCAAGGTATAAGCATTAGAGATTAGTCTTGGACCATTTTGTGAGTAATGTCAATCTATTTATGTAAACCTTTATCTGTTGTACTTTTTTTTTTCGTTCTCGTAGCCAATCTATTGAGCATCCTCCAAGAATGTGTAGATGATGTGGATAACCACATGATGATAATAGACCAAAAACTTGAAAATATAATTTGAAATCACACAATCTGTTGGACTAAAACGTGAATTCTATAGGTAGAGAGCTCTCTATTTTTTTTTTTTTGGTTCCATTACATATATAGTTAAAAACAGGACTATTTATCAACGGCCAAGATCTTTTAGTTGAGGGTAAATTTGTGAGGTGGAGATGAAGATTTAGATTAGGACTTAGTATGATTTTTTTTGTTTTTTTTGTTTAACCTTAGACGGCTAGATCTAAACCTAAATCATAATTTGTTCATATATTAGAGTGTGATAAGAAAACAAACAATACAACAATGATGAATTTAGGAGAAAACTCAGATTCCATCCCAACTGATCTCATTTACGAGATACTCTCGAGATTGCCAATAAAGTCAATCGGAAGGTTTCGTTGTGTGTCGGACCTATGGAGATCCATGCTTAGCTGTCCAGATTTCACCAAAAGTTTCTTGACAATGTCCTCGGCTCGTCCACGTATCTTATTTGCTGTGGAACGAAACGGTGCGTGGAGCTTCTACTCGTCGCCTCAGCCTCAAAATACTCATGAGAAGTCGGCTCTTGTAGTAGCCACCGATTTTCATATGAAGTTCTCTGAAAACATGTGGCCAGAATTTCGTGGATTTACATCTGGTTTGATATATTTCTCTAGTGAGACGGTCAAAAAGGATTTCGGGCGTGTGATATGTAACCCTATCACAGGACAGTATGCCATGTTACCTGAGCTGAAAAGGTGCAGCGACAAAGAGTATATATTTTTAGGGTTTGATCCGATTGACAAGCATTACAAGGTATTGCTCATGTGCACTCTTCCTTGTAATGTAACAGTTCATCATATTCTGACATTAGGAACTAAAAAAGTGTGGTGGAGGATGATCCAATGTCCTTTAAGCCATACGCCTTTGTGTGAAGGGATATGCATCAATGGGGTTTTGTATTACTTAGCTATTGGTGGACGGTCTTATGTGATAGTTTGCTTTGATGTTAGGTCTGAGAAATTTAAGTTTATTGACATAGACATCTTTTGTAATCCATATGCTACTAAATTGGTAAACTATAAGGGTAAATTAGGTGGGATTTATTTGAAGGTTGATGATGATAATGTCGTCACTAAGTTGCGTATGTGGGTTTTAAAGGATGTGAAGATACATGAGTTGTTGAAATATGTCTACACTTTGCCGAAAAATGAAGCCCTTCGTTGGTGCAAATTTCATGTTGCTGGAGTGACTGCTAGAGGTGAAATTGTTTTCTTGGAGTACATGTTATATAACCCGTTTTATGTTGTCTACTTCAATCCTGAAAGCGAAATTCTCCAACGTGTTGAAATCCATGGTAACCATGCTATTCGGGAGAGTCGGAATATGGTTTATGCCTATGTAGACTATGTAGAGGATCTTAAGTTTAATATTATGGAGACAACATATGCTGCAACATCTATAAGCCCACTAGAACAGAATCATATGCGTAAACTCACGAGCACTAACAAATTTGATGCTCTGTGTCTTTTAGATGATGATGAATTCACAGGTGAAGACACCTGATTGCTGCCCAAGTCAAGCTAAAAGCTCTCTATTTGAGTCAAGTTGTATTCTCTCTGTAATCATATTTATATTGAGTTATCAAACAAGTTGTTATGAAATTTAAGTTTTTATTCAAGTTCAGTGCCATGGCTGAAGTTGTCTTAATAATATTTATAACATATATATATATATATATAATCTAGCTATTTTGCCTGTGAGTATGACACTTCTCATTTACAGGTTTCGTTATTTTTTTTTTTTTGAAAAAAAAAAAAAAAAAATACATGTTACTTGAAAGCAAACTAATGATTTTTTATCCATTTTCATAAATATCCCTTTTCAGTAATGTAGGTGTTTAAATTTCTTCGACTTTGCTTTTACGAAATTACAAGAGAAAAAAAAAAAAAAAAAAAAAAACTCATAAGGAAAGATTGGTTCAATCTGGCAAAATATCTTTCATGTGAGATATTACTAAATGATACAGTGAGGAACATATGGGCTCCAATTCATACATTTGTTCGGCGTATTTTGGCCCCATTACATATAAAAAAAAAGAGACTATTAATCAACGGCCACGATTTTTTTGGTGATGAAGAATTAAGTTAGGAATATGATTTTTCCTTGTAAACCCTAAACCTTATAAGTTATAAATGAGTGTGTTTTCGTATCTGTATTGTATTCATATATCTCTCTCTCCGTCCAATAAGCAAAAACATTAAAACGATGATGAATAGAGGAGAAAACTCAGATTCCATCCCTAATGATCTCATTCTTGAGATACTCTCGAGATTGCCTGCAAAATCAGCCGAGAGGTTTCGCTGCGTGTCGAAGCTATGGGGATCCATGCTTAGCCGTCCATATTTCACCAATTTGTTCTTGACCAGGTCCTCGGCTCGTCCACGTCTCTTATTTGTAGTCGAAAAAGGCGGCGAGTGTCTTTTCTTCTCAACGCCTCAGCCTCAGAATCCATATGGTAAGTCCTCTCTTGTAGTAGCAGCCGATTTTCATATGAAGTTCAGTGCAGAAGTGTATCATCAAGGCATTTATACCTCTGGTTTGATATTTTTCCCTGAAATGTGGCTCTCAAAAGACTATGAGGATAGAGTGAGTGTGATATGTAATCCTATCACCGGACAGTATGCGATCTTACCTGAACTGAAAAGGTACATAAAGTGGCATAGCTTTTTCGGGTTTGATCCTATTGACAACCAATTCAAGGTATTGTTCATGGCTTCTCATCCATGGTCTCCTGATAATCATAGAATTTTGACATTAGGAGCTGGAAAAATGAGGTGGAGGGAGATCGAATTTCCCGCCTTGAGCCATTATCGTTCTAGTGAAGGGATATGCATCAATGGGGTTTTGTATTACTTGGCTAAAAAAAATGATTATGATTATGATGATGATGATGATGATGATGATGGGATAGTTTGCTTTGATGTTAGGTCTGAGAAATTCAAGTTGGTAGACTCCCCTTCAGAATATACTAAATTGATAAACTATAAGGGCAAATTAGGTGCGATCAGTTTGAACTGTACTTATGATAGTGGAATACTGATACATGAGTTGTGTATGTGCGTTCTAGAGGATGTCGAAAAACAAGAATGGTCGAAATATGTCTATACGTTGCCTGAGATTGAAGTCAATATTGGTTTCTACAGTTTAGGCGACTTTTTTGGGGTGACTGCTACAGGTGAAATTGTTTTGTCCAAGAGGAATACATGTAAACCGTTTAATGTTTTCTACTTTAATCCCGAAAGGAACACTCTCTTAAGTGTTGAAATCCAAGCGCTTGAGAATTCTCGTAAAGTTTATGCCTTTGTAGATTATGTAGAGGATCTTAATGTTAACGATGCAAAGCAACTTAAGTCAAGCCGAGTAGAACAAGGCCTGAATATCATTAGGACAAGCCCAGAACCACCACAACCACCCTCCTGACTTCAGCAACTCTGGCTCCATCGGTTTAATTTGTTGTTGCACGATCTTGGAAGTCAACCAAATTCGTGTATAAGAGTCTAGCTATTTTTAAGGTTATGAGTGTGACTTCTCATTTTCTTCTTTCTGGTTATCATGTTTTGTCCTACATTCCGTCTTCTTTCGTAATGTTACGGTTTAAAAGTTCTTTTAGGACCTCTATAGTATTCTTGTTTGCTTTGACTTTGTTTTTATGAAAATAATACCAGAAGGAAAAAAAAAAAAATCTTGTAAGGAAAAATTGGTTCTAGCTGGCAAAGTTGTGTATTGGTTTCATGTGAATTTTTGTAGGTAACATTTGCTAATTTTTCTTTACGTGTGGAAAATTGAATTATAAAAAAATGCTGGTGTGTTTTAGATTTTCACAGAAAATAACGAGAAAGTATACGGCCTAGGGAACTGTCTATCATGTTTTTTGGGATCTTCAGAGTTCAGTCAATCTCTATTTCTATTGGTTTTCTTTAATAATCTGTCGATTTTTAAGAAGAAGAAAGGCCTTTGGAACAGTCTATTAAGCCAGATGAAGGAGCGCGCGCACACACACAAATTACAAACAAGCAAGGAGTTGTTTCTTAACAAGAGATATTTGTAGGTTTACTTTGTTTAAAACACATCAAAATTCATACTTAATCATTATTCTCTACTATGAAATAAGTAAGAGACACACTTCTTTCTTTCTTTCTTTCTCTCTGCATGTATTTTATTTAATTTGTACTATATGAAATACTATTAAGAGACATTTCATCCCTGGATTGCTATGACAATTTCAGGAAACTGGAAAATCCATTGCCTAATCTCTAGACAAAATGATTATCACAGTTTCGGTATTTATTTACCGATCTTTAGTCGGCAAATTTTGCTTTGCAACCATTTGAATAGGAGTTGCCCTATTGGTATAGGTCAGGGATTGATTTCTTTCAAGTGCCGAACTCTTTATTTATTACCACTTAGCCACCGGAGCATTCACATGGCCTCTCTGGGTCCCGAAATTAGTCGGATCTCATGTCCCGTTGATCCGAGAATCAGTTTGAGAGTAAAAACGTCCCTACGACCTGATTCGGAGTTCATGGTGTCCGTTGAAGCGGATCACCCGAGTTATCAAAAAAAAAAAAAAAAAAAATTTGCTTTGCAATATTGATAATACTACAACCAATGATGGAAAGAACACACCTCGTTCCTCTAGCTAGAAGAAAGAGAAAAGGTTTCGGCAAACTTCTTTCTCTTTGGTTCACATATATGTATAACCATTGATCTCTTTTATGCTCTGATTTGCTCTTGTTAGGCTTCTTTATATTTTTTTGTCTTAAGAAGCTTCCGTAATCAAAACGTTCCATTGGTAATATAATTCACATTTTATCAAAAAAAAAAAGAACAAACCTTTGCTCGCGCTTCCAAACAAGCCAATAATCTAATCAATGGGAGTAATAAGAGGACCGGCACTATACAGATCCCTACTGGTTACATCTATGGTTTGGTCATTGACGCACTTATCGCTAAGTTTGAATTCAACAGAGCAAAACTCAAACTGTCCGTCTCCATTGCAAGCATCACAATCGCGAGAGAAGCGCAAGCTCATAGCACGTTCGCTGCCTTTCTGGATGTTCCATTGACAAAAGTAGTTTGGTCATTGTATCGTTTGCCGCACTCATCATTCATGTTAGTCCATAGACCATAGCTCTCATACTTATTTCGTCTTATTATGATCTGTTGAAACAATCGGTGTAACAAACATACAAGAATAAGAATCTTGACCGATATAGTAAGGATTTGAGACGAACTCTACATGCTATTGCTCACACTAGTCACTTGAACAACAACAAAGAAAGAATTATGCTAAAAAAAAACTCAAATCTTTGATGCAAAAAGAATTGGAAATTTTGCTTCTTTTGGCTATATCTAAACCTTTTAGAAGAAACTCATAGCTCTGTTAAGTTGCACTTTCTCCTATGTACCTTTATAAGAAAGAAAAAAGATTAACTCACAAAACAAAATTTGAAAAGCTGAGGAAAAGGAAACAGAACCAATTTTAAGTTGGAATCCTTTAAAACAAGGACGATAGCTAATTGCAGAAGCCAAATCTGTATGTTGACTCAAGAGGAGAAGAAGAAGAAGAAACTCTTCAAATGTCGAAGATGTCTTTAACAATTTGAAATCTCACAATTAGTTGGACGAAACCTGAATCCTATGGAGAGCTCTCCATTTTGGTTCCATTATATATATATATATATATATATATATATATATATTTATTTATCAACGGCCAAGATTTGTTTGGTGAGGGTGAATTTCTGAGGCGGTGATGAAGATTAAAATTAGGAGTATAATTGTTCCCTTAAAAAATAATAATAATAATGCCGAAACCCTAAACCTAAACAAATTTATAATAGAGTGCGATTTGTATTTGTTTTCATATGATCTCTTTCAGTCATAAAAGCAAATATTGTATGATGATGAAGGGAGGAGAAAACTTAGATTCCATCCCTACAGATCTTATTTTCGAGATATTCTCAAGACTGCCAACAAAGTCAATCGGAAGGTTTCGATGCGTGTCGAAACTATTGGAGTCCATGCTTAGCTATCCAGATTTCACCGAGTTGTTCCTGACCAGGTCCTCGGCTCATCCACGTCTCTTATTTGCAGTCGAAGGAGAGGGTGTGTTGAGTTTTTACTCAACGCCTCAGCTTCAGAATCCATATGAGAAGCCGTCTCTTGTAGTAGCCGCCAATGTCCATATGAAGTTTTCTAAATACATGTGGCCAGACTTTCGTGGCTTTACCTCTGGTTTGATCAGTTTCTCTAGTAAGTGGATCTCCAGGGCCGACAAGGATCTCGGGCGTGTGCTGTGTAACCCTATAACGGGACAATATGCAATCTTACATGAGCTCAAAAGGTACTGTAAAGTAGCAGAGTATATCTTTTTAGGGTTTGATCCGATTGACCAACAGTTCAAGGTATTGTGCATGGAATGTAGAGGTAATAACCATATTTTGACATTAGGATTTGGGAAAATGAGGTGGAGGAAGATCAAATGTACGTTAAACCATGAGCCATTGTGTGAAGGGATATGCATCAATGGGGTTTTGTATTACTTGGCTAGAAATATAATTGGTGCACGGTCTAATGTGATAGTTTGCTTTGATGTTAGGTCTGAGAAATTCAAGTTTGTTGAGTCAGAATGCGTAGGCTTTTTCAAGCAATTGATCAACTATAAGGGAAAATTATGTGGGATTGAATTTATGTATGTTTATGTTTATGTTGATGTTGATGCTGATGGTGATATTGATGTTGGTGCTGATGATGTCACTAAGTTGTGTATGTGGGTTCTAAAGGATGTGGAAAAACAAGAATGGTTGAAATTGTTGGAATTATAATAATACCTTGAGGGGCATTATTAAAATGTATGAGTGAATATAAATGGGGTGGGTAAATATGGCTGCTATGGTTTTATTTTAAGGCATAGAGCTAGACACTTGGTGGAAAAATGAGACCATCTAAGATAATGCCTATGGATTAATTTTATGGAAAAATTAATCACCACCTTCCCCTTTTATTTGTGGTGATCGGAGGATGAGAGGTGTGGGAAGAAAAAATCTGAATTGCTTCCATCTCTTCATCTTTTTTTCTGTCTTATGATACAAGTTCTTTGAGAAGAAAAAATCACACAAAGTATTACACAAAAATTCCTTCAATCTCTCAAAAGTAAGTCATGTTTCTTTGAGAGTATCGTAGAGTGATAGTTCGTGTAGAATCGAATTTTGAGTGTTTGCGAAATCGATTAGTAATTGGTTGTATCCTGAGACTCTTGGATGCATGATTCCCGTGGTACTACGGGGGATTCAAAGAGTTAAAGAAAGAGATTGCGATCTCGCCTCCAACCAGTTTCTTTAACGTTTATGTTCGTTCCATTCCATTTCCCGTAGTGATGCGAAAAACATGATCCTACATGCTTAACTCTTTGAATCCCCCGTAGTATATAATATCAAACGGATTGGAATTGAATCATAAACATGATCCTACATGCTTAAGTACTCTTTGATCCTACAGCTTGAGTTGCGATTCAAGTCTTTGTGTGGTTTACCGGTTGTGATCGGTTAAACATCAATATCAAAACTAGAGAGCTTGCGAGTTTCTAAAAGTTTTGCATCAAAACCACTTATTTGGTGAACTTTGAGTGTTTGAAATATTCAACGCGTCCAAAGTCAAGTTTGATTGGTGTTTGATGGTCTGATCGGTTTGCAACCGATCGTGAAAACCGATCGCAAAACCAGTCAAACTGACGGTAATTGCATTCTGATCGGTCTGCAACCGATCGTGAAAACCGATCGGAAAACCAGTCAAACTGACGGTAATTGCATTCTGATCGGTCTGCAACCGATCGTGAAAACCGATCGCAAAACCAGTCATACTGACGGCAATGTCATTCTGATCGGTCAGCAACCGATCGTTTAAACCGCCCGTAATTGGTCGGATCGGTTTGCAACCGATCGTGACAACCAATCACACAAGTGTTAACGGTCTTGCGAGACTAAACGAGATCTGTTGATCCTAATACATTTCGGGTGGTTTTGTGTTTTAAATTTATTTAAAACTTTTCTGATCAAGCTTGTGTGTTTATTTCAGGAAATGACCAACGAAACGTTGAATGTCTCTGATGTAGCTGAGGTCGCTGAGACCACCACCAACGGGGCTGAGGCCACCGAAATTCAATTTGGTACACTTCCACCAGTGAAAGTGACGGTCCCAGAACCGGTACAACATGTGGTCCTTGACCAGTATCAAACGGTGTCAATCCCAACGGCATCATCTGCGGGTCTTCTTCCTGACAAATTTGATGGAAGTTCTTTTAAGATGTGGCAGAAGAAGATGTTTTTCTACCTAACAACACTGAAGTTGAACCAGTACACCCGTGAGGAGAAGCCTATTCTTCCCGCGGATAACACTGATCCTCGTGCACTCGCGAGTGTACATGCCTGGGAGCACGGTGATTTCCTCTGTAAAGGATATATTCAGAGCCGTCTCTCTGATCAGTTGTACAACGTGTACTGCAATGTCGAAAACTCTAAGGAGTTATGGAACTCTCTTGAGAAGAAATACAGAACCGAAGATGCTGGGTCTCAGAAATACGCTGTGGCGAAATTTCAGGACTATAAAATGGTGGACTCAAGGCCATTGATGGAGCAAGTGGAGGAATTGACAAATCTCCTCCATGAGATACATGCTGAAGGGATGAGCCTATGTGAGACCTATCAAGTCGCATGTGTCATAGAGAAGCCTCCTCCCGGCTGGACCGACTTCAAGAACTATCTTAAGTTGAAAAGAAAGTGGATGAGTCTTGAAGATTTGATCGTGAGACTTCGCATAGAGTCTACGAACCGGAGACAAATGGGAATCGGTGAGCAAATTCGCGAACCTAACGCAAATGTAGCAGAGCACCAACCCAAGAAACAAGCGAAGTGGCAAAACAAAGGGAAAGGGAAAGTCCTGACCTAGAACAAGCAAAAGTTCAAAAAGAAGACCGGCGAGAACTCGCAGAATTTCACCGGCAACTGCCACAACTGTGGTAAAATGGGCCACAAGTCCTTTGATTGCCGCAGCAAAAAAGCACCAAGGAAAAATGACAGAAAAAATGAGACTAATCTCACCGAAGCCGACATGTGTGCAGTTGTCACCGAGGCTAATGTAACTGAGAGCCATCCAAAGACTTGGTGGTTTGATACCGGTGCAACTAGGCATATTTGCTTAGACAGAACGATGTTCTCCACTTACAAGAAGAATAAGAGTGATGAAAAACTCTTTATGGGGAACTCCGCAACCTCAAAGATTGAAGGTTATGGAAAGGTCGTTCTGAAGCTTACCTCAGGGAAGGAACTTTCGCTGAATAATGTGGTTCATGTACCAGATATGCGCAAAAACCTAATCTCGGGTTCCCTCATGAGCAAGCATGAATTTTCCGTTAAGCTAGAAGCGGATAAGCTTGTGATCTCGAAGTATGGGATGTATTTGGGAAAGAGATTTGTTTGTGATGGTCTTTTCAAAATGTGTGTTGAAGCGGTTATCCGCACTGATGTAACCGAGGCTTCCACCTCGAAGAATAATGAAAAGAAACCAGTTGCTTATTTTGCGGAGTCTTTTAATACTTGGCACGAACGCCTAGGACATGTTAACTTCAAGTCTATGAGTAGATTGATGAACATGAACCTGATTCCAAAACACAAGATAAGTAAAGACAAATGTGAAATCTGCGTTCAAGCTAAACTCACTAAAAAGCCATCACCAAACGTAGAGAGAACTATGGAACCTCTTGGTTTAATTCACACGGATCTGTGTGATTTAAAATTTGTACAAACGAGAGGTGGGATGAAATATTTTGTGACATTCATAGATGACTGCACAAGATACTGCTACGTATATTTACTACGTAGTAAAGACGAAGCTTTGGAGAAATTCAAAGAATACAAACTGGAAGTCGAAAATCAGCTCGATAAAACTATCAAGATTATTCGAAGTGATAGAAGAGGAGAGTATGATGAACCATTCAATGCATTCTGCAGAGAAAATGGTATTATTCATCAAACTACCGCTCCTTACTCACCGGAATCCAACGGAGTTGCTGAACGGAAAAACCGAACTCTCAAGGAAATGATGAATGCAATGTTGCAAGAATCTAGGTTAGCTCAGAACATGTGGGGGGGAAGCTCTGCTACTTCAAATTACATCCTGAACAAAATACAGCATAAAGATAAGGGAAAAACTCCGTATGAACTTTGGAAAGGTAACGTACCTTCGTACAAATACCTGAAAGTGTGGGGGTGTCTGGCAAAAGTTGCGGTTCCACCTCCGAAAAAGGTCACCATCGGACCTAAGACGGTAGATTGCATTTTTATCGGATATGCTCATAATAGTAGTGCTTATCGGTTTCTGGTATATAAGTCTGATATACAAGATATTCATGCGAACACAATAATGGAGTCAAGAAACGCTTCATTCTTTGAAAACGTGTTCCCATGTAAAGAAAAAGAAAGTTATAAAAGAACTCGTGATCAACGAGATGCTAGCTCCCTCGGGAACGAAGCAAGCGGATCCGGCACTATTATTAATAAAAAAGAAGAAGAAGAAGGACTCAGACGGAGTAAAAGATCTCGTAAAGAGAAAAATTACGGATCTGAGTTCATAGTTACCTTTCTCGCAGAAAATGAACCTAGAACGTTCAAAGAAGCAATGTCTACACCAGATGGTCCTTTTTGGAAGGAAGCCGTTAATAGTGAGATAGACTCAATCTTGCAGAATAATACCTACGAGATAACGGATTTACCGCAAGGGTTTAAAGCCCTAGGTAGCAAATGGATTTTCAAAATGAAGTTAAAAACCGATGTGTCCATTGATAAGTACAAGGCTAGGCTTGTGGTGCAAGGTTTCCGGCAAAAAGAAGGCTTGGATTTCTTTGACACCTATTCTCCGGTAACAAGAATAACTTCTATAAGAATGCTAGTAGGCATAGCAGGTCTAAGAAACCTGGAAATACATCAAATGGATGTCAAAATAGCTTTTCTAAATGACGATTTAGAAGAAGAAATCTATATGAAACAACCTGAAGGGTTTTTTGTTCCAGGACAAGAAGACAAAGTCTGTCGACTAGTGAAATCATTGTATGGACTTAAACAAGCTCCTAAACAATGGCATGAAAAATTTGACAATGTCATGATGTCAAATGGATTCAGAATCAATGAGTGTGATAAGTGCATATACATCAAAAGCACTCCACACGGGTACATCTTGCTCTGCTTGTATGTTGATGACATGCTCATTATCGGCAGCAATAAAGACATGATCAATCAGACGAAGAACATGCTAAGTAACAAGTTTGATATGAAAGACATGGGACTTGCAGATGTAATCTTGGGGATAAAAATTATTAGACACTCTGGTGGTCTAATATTATCGCAAGAACATTATGCGGAAAAAATCCTTGAACAGTTTAAGAACTGTTCTAACGGAACTGCAAAAATTCCCGCCGATCCTCACCTACACTTGACGAAAAATTCAGGTGAAGCGGTGTCACAAGTGGAGTATGCAAGAGTGATCGGAAGTCTTATGTACCTGACAAATTGTACAAGACCGGATCTTGCGCACTCTGTAAACGTACTAAGTCGCTATACGAGTAATCCAGGTCATGCTCATTGAAAAACAATAACTAGAGTGTTGAACTATTTGAGATACACTAAAAGTTATGGACTGCACTACGGTAAGGAACCAACTTTGTTAGAGGGCTATAGTGATGCCAACTGGATCTCTGATTCCAAAAACTCTAAATCGACAAGTGGTTATGTATTTACGTTGGGAGGTGCAGCGGTTTCCTGGAGATCTTCCAAGCAAACTCTCCTGGCTCGATCAACCATGGAATCAGAGTTCATAGCTTTGGATAAAGCAGCTGAAGAAGCAGAGTGGCTTCGGAATTTTTTGGAAGATATCCCGATGTGGGAGAAACCAGTGCCGGCGATACGCGTAAACTGTGATAGTCAGTCAGCTATCTCTCGGGAATTGAATAAACTATACAATGGTAAATCTCGTCACATTAGACGGCGACACAAGACCATTAGACAATTGATCTCTACGGGTGTACTCTCGGTTGAATACATCAAGTCAGCTGACAACTTGGCAGATCCATTTACGAAAAATTTGTCACGAGATCAAATTGTAAACTTATCAAGAGGAATGGGTTTAAAGCCTACAAAGAAAGAGGCTGAAGAAGCAGAGTGGCTCGATCAACCATGGAATCAGAGTTCATAGCTTTGGATAAAGCAGCTGAAGAAGCAGAGTGGCTTCGGAATTTTTTGGAAGATATCCCGATGTGGGAGAAACCAGTGCCGGCGATACGCGTAAACTGTGATAGTCAGTCAGCTATCTCTCGGGCAATGAATAAACTATACAATGGTAAATCTCGTCACATTAGACGGCGACACAAGACCATTAGACGATTGATCTCTACGGGTGTACTCTCGGTTGAATACATCAAGTCAGCTGATAACTTGGCAGATCCATTTACGAAAAATTTGTCACGAGATCAAATTGTAAACTTATCAAGAGGAATGGGTTTAAAGCCTACAAAGAAAGAGGATATTTGATGGATACCCCACCTATGAGATTGGAGATCCCAAAATCTAGGTTCAAAGGGAAAACAAAATCAAATTATCTAATGTTGAGCATTGTAAAACTATGTATATACCCAATTCCTAATGATAAATAAACAATGCTATTTGCATTGGATGGCATATGAATGTGTTTAAGCAGTTGTCATCTAGATGCTGTATAAGGATAAGCGTTACTTTTTAATGATACCATAATCTTTAAGATATGGGTGATCACCTAATGAATGTGAAATGGGGCCGTTTCTAGGAGAATGAAAGACATGCTATATTCTCCAAGTTCACTCACGAAAACCAGGAATGTTCAAGGCCAAAATGAACACAATAGAGAACTTAAGCTCTACGAGAAAGTGTTGTTGTGCGATGTTTGTTGTCTCGATTTACATCAAAGTCTGGGTGGTTCAAGACATCATGTTCACCTCCTGGCCGAGTAAGTCCGACAGACATTAAAATGATTGGTTCATGATAAGGAGGTTTTTAAGGCCTCGGGCAATCAAATAACCCTTTCGTACGTTGAATAATTTGGGATCGATCCACGGAGAAGACAAGAATAACACACTAAGAATGCAAGAAGCTACTCAAGCTAAACGAAAATGATGTTTTGCTTTTGGCTTTTGAAGTCACGAAATTATTAACTAAAACAGAGCAAAGGACTTAATTAAAAAGAAACCTAAGATAAACATCTACTAGAATCAAGAACAACAATCGAAATTTAGCTAGAAGTATAAAAGAAGCAAAATAAACAAGAAAATATGTTTTAGTAAGACAATTTAAAACATGGATCGTTGGTAAGGCATTTTGACAAGGGTGAATGATGATATGACAAATGATAAATTCAATGAACAATCAATGTTAATCCTATCACATGAGTCACTTAACTAGACTAGTCCATTCCCATGATACTAGACCTTTTACAAATCATTCAATTAAGCTAATCTCCCAATTGCAACCAAATGATTTGTAAACAATGAACACAAACTCATAATTGTCATCAATTCCATCTTAGAACTCAATTTCCATTGGTTAAGATATAGAATGCAAGCATAGAAAGTTCAGATTAAAATCACAACACCTTCCGGGTGTGAAACAATCAACATCTAGAAAACTCTTTTCCAAGTTCATTTCTAGCATTAAGATCATTATATACTTGAACATAAACAAGAATCAACCATTGAACATCACAAACAACCATCATATCACCCTATATCTACCAAACCAACAATCCAAGATAGAACTACTCACACATACTCAAATCACAAAAATAAACCGTACAAAATATAAACATAAGCATGATAAACACAAAAGTAGAAGAAAATTTAAGAAAACTTCACTAGATGTGGTTAGATCATGAGATTAAAATCAAGAACTTGAGAGAGTTTTTCTCTGAGTTTAGAGAGAGGTTTAGAGAGCTAATATCAGAATAATAATTGCCTAAACAATGGCTGAGAATGAAAGTCAAAAGAGAAAAATCGGATTTGAGTGAATGTCATTTTCTTGTGGGGTATGGGCGGCTGAGTTCAGATCGTTCGATCTGGTCTTGGATCGATCGATCTGGACCAGATCGATCGATCTGATGTGCTCTGGTCAATCTTGATTTTCTCCGCAAATTTTCTTGAATTGGATCGATCGATCCCCCCTTGGATCGATCGATCTGGTGTAGTCTACAACAGTTTCAGCTTGCTGTCAGATTTACATGACTTCGGTAAAACGTTCATAACTTTTGATTGCACCATGGGATTTACTTCAAACCACTTCCACATGAAAGCTAACTCGATTTCCTATGACTTTTGTAGAGAGTGCTGAAGCCTAATCGCAACTTAGAGCCTTCATATGAGTAGATCTTCCAGACCCTATGGATTGGTTCCGAAACATCATTTCTTGTATTTTCTTCTAAATGATCCCTCATCCAAACTCCAAGCCTACAAGTCTTTCATTTACCTAAACTGACTCAAAACATATGCAAAAACCTATATATACAACCTAGGACTCTAAAATTCAAGTTAAAACAAAATGAGACTCAAATGCATGGAAAACTCTCAAAACTATACAAAGTGAGAATGAAAACCTATGAAAATATGCATTAAAAACATGCAAAATATGGTGTTATCAGTTCAAAGCTGAAAAATGCTACCTATCAGATACTATTACATTTTCGTATACTCTCAAACGTCTGTCTAGTCGTGTCGAGTCGTATTGTATCGTTCAAAAGTCTTCGAGTCTGCATGAGTTTTGAGTCATTTATATTCATGTGGGGGATTGTTGGAATTATAATAATACCTTGAGGGGCATTATTAAAATGTATGAGTGAATATAAATGGGGTGGGTAAATTTGGCTGCTATGGTTTTATTTTAAGGCATAGAGCTAGACACTTGGTGGAAAAATGAGGCCATCTAAGATAATGCCTATGGATTAATTTTATGGAAAAATTAATCACCATCTTCCCCTTTTATTTGTGGTGATCGGAGGATGAGAGGTGTGGGAAGAAAAAATCTGAATTGCTTCCATCTCTTCATCTCTTTTCTGTCTTATGATACAAGTTCTTTGAGAAAAAAAAATCACACAAAGTATTACACAAAAATTCTTTCAATCTCTAAAAAGTAAGTCATGTTTCTTTGAGAGTATCGTAGAGTGATAGTTCGTGTAGAATCGAATTTTGAGTGCTTGCGAAATCGATTAGTAATTGGTTGTATCCTGGGACTCTTGGATCCATGATTCCCGTGGCACTACGGGGGATTCAAAGAGTTAAGGAAAGAGATTGCGATCTCGCCTCCAACTCGTTTCTTTAACGTTTATGTTCGTTCCATTCCATTTCCCGTAGTGATGCGAAAAACATGATCCTACAGAAATATGTCTACACTTTTCCCAAAAATGAAGTTCGTATTGATTTCTCCCGTTTTGTTGTTGCTGGAGTGACTTCCAGAGGTGAAATTGTTTTGTCGACGAAATTTACATCTAAACCGTTTTATGTATGCTACTTCAATCCCGAAAGGAACACTCTCCAACGTGTTGAAATCCAAGGTATCCATGAAATGCTCAAGTATCAGAATAGAGTTTATGCCTACGTAGACTATGTAGAGTATCTTAAGTTTATTAATAGTGTGAAGACAACATATGCTGCAACATCTATAAACCCACTAGAACAGAAGCGTAAACGCACCGCTGCTCTCAAGAGCGCCAACAAGTTTGATGCTCTGTGTATTTTAGATGATGATGATGATGATGAATAGTTTTCATGTGTCATCGATCAACACCTTACACCTGATTGCTTCCCTTGCTCTCCCAAGTCAGCTATAAAAGCTCTTTATTTGATTCTAAGTTGTATGCTCTTTGTAAACATCAAGTTCTTATGAAATTTTAAGTTTTTGTCATTTACAGGTTTGGTATGAGCTTTATCACTTTGTTGACTTAAGCATTTTGGTCTTTTTGTTTATCATGTTCATGTCCCAAGTCCTGTGTTACATTGTTACTTGAATGAGCAAACTAATGTGTTTTTTCTCATGTTCAAAAACGCGGCCGCCGAGACCGCCTAGGCGGCGGTTAAACGTTCGTCGGCCAAGAACCGCCGCGATTTGATGTAATCGGGCAAAACCTCTGAAGAGTTAAAAAAATTCTCAGATTTTTAGTTTTTTGAGTTTGAAATGAGTTTTTAATATCATATCTATAAGTTTTATGTGTAAAAAAAAGTTAAAACGTAAAGAAAAAGAAGGATTTTTGGGATAACTATCAATGGCGGCCGCGTATTAGGGTTACAGAAAAGGGAGTCGGGTTGAAGATGATTATAAAATTACCATCGTGCCCTTCATTAAAGAAATGAAGGGTTTTTTTCCAAAATGGTACTGCCTCTGGTCGAACCGAGCACCTATAACTCATCCATCAACTAACTTTCCAGTAGGCCACATCAACATTGTGTCATAATCTTGACATACTAATATATAAATATATTATAAATTCAAAAAAACTTAAAATAAATCCCCGATTAATCCCCGTTTAATCTCCGCTTAATAGATTAGGCGCTAGGCCCTACCCAGCCGCCCGACTAACGCCTAGCGATATTTCGAACATGGGTTTTTCCTATAGTATTATTGTTTACTCGTGAAAGGCTCAGTCTGGTCACTATATGGGCTTATAACTCATTCAAAATAACGTGAAAGAGCCCAAAGGCCCATCAAACTTATCATCTATTTCTTTTTTTTTCTCTTTTTTTTTTCAAGTCTTTCACTCTTTTATTTTTTTTCTTTTACTCACAAACGAATTTAAATAAGTAAAAACAAAAATACACAAATCTTATAAAAGTCTTCTTTCGTCAGGATCACTCTCAATCTCAGGACGTTGTTGCCGGCGACTCCTCCGCCGTCCACGAGCCTCCGTACCACCGAATTTCAACCGTCCCGTATCTCTAAACCTATCTTTCTCCGCCGGAACAATGACGCACTCCGGCGGTGCCTCCGGGTACCTAACCGTGTCGTAACAGTAAGAATAGTACATGAAACGTTGCCGGAATCTTCTCATGGCGGCGCGTTGACGGGAATTGATGGAGGAGTAATCTTGAGATTCGAGGAAATGGACGGAATCGGAGCAATCGGCGGGGACTTCTTGAATGGGATCGACGGAGCAGCCGTCGAGAGAGAAAGATTTGAATTCGGCGACGAAAGGGGCAAATTTGTAATTAGCTTTGTATTTGCCGCCGGAAGTAGCCCAATCGGAAGCGTCCCAAATGGT
The DNA here is from genome assembly GCA_963667165.1 of Barbarea vulgaris. Classification (NCBI taxonomy): domain Eukaryota; kingdom Viridiplantae; phylum Streptophyta; class Magnoliopsida; order Brassicales; family Brassicaceae; genus Barbarea; species Barbarea vulgaris. The sequence goes on from OY763889.1 coordinate 18,339,894, forward strand.
GGCGTAAAGAGCCATTGGCTTCGCCGGATAATCAGCTCCCATTGCTTCGCTTCTTATCACTTCTCTTATTGGCACATCGTCCACCCAAAATCTGAATATTGTTTTTTTTTTACAAGTTTCGTTAAATTAATTGTTAATGAAAAAAAAAATAATAAGCTCAAACCCAAAATCAAAGAATTTAAGAAAAAAAGATTAACAATTAACAAACAAAAAATAACCAGATAAAAATGAATAATCGATATGAAGAATTTTATGTTATGATTAAGATTTTGTTTTCACTAATTGTTTTTTTTTTATGAACTAAAAATTAGTTGATAAAGATAGATGTATGGTTGTACGCTATGAATTAATTAATCTTCAGTAGAGTAGCATTTAATTTGCGACTCTAGAGCTTTGTTGATTCCCATTTAAGTTTTAACTCGTTTTCTTTTATTTTCTAAGGATTTTTTTTTCAATAAAACTTCTGATTAACGTTTCTCCTTGAATTTCAAAAACGAAGGTCAATAGAAAGTTCTGAAATTTCAACAGTAAATTAGGCTTTAAATTATTACGCGTGACGACTGTGGCTTATTACGCGTCAAAAAGGATAATTTATAAGCTGATGTTTTGCAATAATGACGAATTAATTGTTTTGAAAAAGCTGACTCTTTATTTAAAACTAAATCAAAAAAAGGAGAAAAAGAAATTAGATTTTCTTTATATTTATAGATTCATTAACTATCTTAGGAAAAAAAAGAAAAAGAAAAGAAAGAAACGTTCTCTGAAAGACAAACATTCTTTTCACCTAGCTTCGTCCCACAAGAATTTAATATATTGATGAACCGGGTTTGGTCAACGTTATTGAAACTAAACCGGGGAAGATTTAAAAAAAGAAAAAAAAGAAAAAGAAATTGATCGATTGAAAAAACTTACATGATCTTGTGAGGAGTCCAGAGGATACTGTAACGATGAAACTCTTTAGTAGGATCGAACCAAAGACGATATCTCTCTTCACGACCTCTAGGTGTACTTCCATTACCGTATAGATTTGTCTGAAACCTCCATGGCTTTCCTTTTATGTTTCCTAGAAACTCTATGTCTAATTCATCGTGTGTTTTCTCGAACACGTCTCCGTTCGATGTCTGCAAGATCAAATAAAATTCATTTAAATTTCCATGAAACATATATAAAAACAATGTTCGATCCGAGGGTTTTTGTTTTCCTCTAATCTCGAGAGAAATAATTATGTCTTTTCTTTTTTTTTTCTCGGGAGAAATGAAACTATTTTCTTGGGAAAATTAATGACTATTTTCTAGGCAAACTAAACAGAGAAAATTGTGTCATGGGTTTTTCGACAGAATGTTTGGTATTCCATTTTCAATGACGATTTTCTCGGCCAAAAAAGAAAAAGAACTAGAGATTTCATATTAGATTAAAGAGTTAAATAATAAATTTTCTAAGAAATTGATGAAAACGCTAGGCAAAGAAAGTTTAAAAAAGATTAAAACAATCATGCAGATGGATGAAAGAAGGAAGAAAAAGAAAAATATTTTTGGTAATCAAATAGAAAAAAAAATAGAAATGTAGATAATGGCCGGACACTTACATAAAAGGCGACGACAACGCCGGCAGAATAATCGGCGGGAAGCTTGATCATGGAGCTATAAAATCCATGTTGATACATATTCGATGATATGAAACCAGAACCTATGATCATCATCAATTCATCATCATTATGAAAATATAAAGAACCCATGTGATATGTATGTAAAGGTGTATATACCGGTGTATCGATCAAGGAGGAGGCGAACGGAGAGATCATCAGGAGAACGGACGAGATTGGCATCACCAAAAAGAGGAGAAAGTGATTCTTCAAAGCTTAAGGTGTTGAGATTCGTGAAAGCTGATGATGATCTCAAACCCAAACCCAGGATTAATATGACGATGAAGAAATTATACGATGATTTAGACATATTTTTTTTCTGGGAAGATTATAAGATTTATGATTTGTGTTTATTAACTAAACATATATCTTTTGACATAAGAGAGAGGGGCTTTTTTTTTTTATTTTGGTTTGAGAAATTTGCTCTTTGGCTTCCACGCTCGTGGTGTTTATATAAGGGAGAGTTATTCAATAGTCTTCTCATTTTTCTTCCTCTCTATTTTCCAAATTTACCCTTTGTTTTAATGTGCCACGGTTTTGCAGCTGTTTATTGCATATCTTATTATAAGTTAATGAATTGTAGTAGTACATGAGAGCCTAAAATATGTAATTTAAGTAATTTGTGGTAGTATATTTTTTCAATTTGTGTTAGTATTGACATAATTCGTGTTTAATTTTTCATAATAGATTTTGTTAAGAAAAATAAATAAATTAGAAATGTATATTTTAAACGAGTATTTAGCGATGACGATTTGAATAAAATTATAAAGTGATCTCAGAACTTGATTATGAATAAAAAATATATTATATTTAAGTTTGATATATAATTGGTATACTTATAAATTTGTTTATATCTATAAAAATTCAATCCAAAAAGAGATTTTGAAAACGAATAAAAAATATCATGGATATAATATCTCTAAAATATAGCAAGATAAGGAAAACCTAAGAACAAACATTTTAAGAAAATTTTAAAACTAACATAGTAAAACATATATATATATATATATATATGTTTTAGAAACTAAATAGTAAATACCCTTTTACAGTCTAATCTTCAGTTATCAATGAAATTATTATGGTATATATTAATAGAAAATAGTTTGACAGGGATAAAAATGAATGAAGGCTACTCGTACTTGTCTACTTTCACTTTCTCCTTGCATAAAAAGTTTATTCTTCTTCAAAATGGACTTGATTCAGTGTTTGACAATTATAAGAAATTTTCTAGCAGTATGGAGCAGCACCGAGATAACAAATAAAATTGTCTTATAGGATTCAAATGGAACGGTTTTAGGTATTATAAATAAAATGAGAAGGATACCAACTTAGAATTACCAAAGAGTCTAGAAGGATCAAAGAGGAAAATAGTCTTGGTTGGTAGAAAGAGACTTGTCCACGAAACTTGTATTAAAAGAATGCAAAGATGTCCTTGTTAAATTTGTAGCATTGGCTTTTGATCGTATATGTTATGTTTTACTTTAAACTTTCAAAGCTATACTTATAAACTTACTTACAAGCGTAATAGTGAAATTGTCCGAACCAAAAACTTTTTAAAAATGATGGGTTTTCACACAATCAAAGATTTTAACTTACCTCTTTTAGTCAAATAATAGTATTGACAACTTATTTGAATCCAAATAATATTAGTATTGATTTTTTTTGAAATCGTTATTAGTAGATTACGTACGTGTATAGGCATTTGGCCGCCAAATAAGTCTTTTTGTTTGTTTGTTTGTTCAGCAAGTCTTTAAATGGTTTTCTTTCTTTTTAGTTGTTCATATCCAATTAGAGTAAAATTAGCATGTGACACAAAAAAATAAAAATAAAATACTCTTATGTATTACACTATTACGTGTATTTAAAGGGTAGATTTGTCATTTTCGATGATGGAAACCAAAATGAATAAAAATGACAACTAAGCATGAAATGGATGGACACCAAAGGGTCATTATCTGTATAGTATACCCATGCAGATTGAATATAGTCACCAGTCATCGATCGTCATTCTCATCCTTAGATATAATTAATTATATAAAGACATATTTTACGTGTAGGTGTCCATATATTAGGTGGTTACACTAATCAACCCCTTTAACTAATAAAAAGGCTATTTGACAAAATCTTTTTTTTTAATATAAAGGTATAGATTCCAAAACTATCGACAGCCAAACGTAAAATACTTTAAAGACGCTTTTGTTCTTTACTTAGTTATATTTCCTCTTTATATTTTGTTCACTTCCTCTGAATATATGTATATTCAATATTTTTTATGTTTAATCGAGAGCAGATTGGGTACTGTCTTGATATAGGTAGACAATGAACAAAATATGTTTTAGTAGGTATATATATATATATATATAAGCATTTATAAACTTTGGTTCGAAACAAAACTACCATTATTTGATCAAATATGAACTTTAAACTAGTCCCTTTCTTTTTAGTTAGCACCAGATACCAAATCGCCGTAATATCCAATTAATAATCATACATGAGTAGTTGTTTCGATATTTATATATTCACGAGCTCACTTTACAATAATGCACAAAGGCTGTGTAAACTAAGATCGAATAACCTAAACGAACTACCGAATCTAGAAAAAAATTAAGCTAATCGTATAAGGGCTCGATTGTTTTAAACACATCGGTTGCGGTTGTGGGTGAGAGAGTTTGCGAAAATAGATGGTTGCAGTTATAAACGTTATTAAAAACGAGTGCGTTTGCGGAAAAATTAAAAGTGCGTTTGCGGTTGCAGTTTAATATAAAATATATAAAATATAGTTATAACATATAATTTTTATCAGAAAACAAAATTTTTATTAATATAATAAAATTTAGTTCTAAATAAATTATAAAATAAATAAGGTTTAAAATATTTTTTTATATATAAAATATATTTTTATAAAGTATTTAAGATTTTATTTTTTTAAAATTTTATTTTTCGTTAATTTTTATTAGTATTATAGATTTAAAAAAAAAAAAAAAAAATTAACCAACTGCAACTGCCCGCAATCGCAAACGTTAACTGATAGGAATTTTTGAATAGAGAGATTACAAATGGTTCGAAACGATATACAGCAATTTGTATAATTGTTGTAAAATACTTGCACCCGAAACCGTCCATAAACGTAGCATTTAGAAGTAGTTGCCGATGAACAAATCAAACCCTAAGAAAAAAGGGTTACGATCAGACTTCACTTCAATTGCGCTAATTAAACCCTTTTGGATTTACCAACTCTTTAGTCTTTAATACCACTAAATTTTATAATAATCTTTTCTCAGTTGGTTGACCGAAATATTAACGTATGTGTAACAGTGTAGTTAGTTGATTTGGTTTACCAACCTCTGTGCATGCATCTGGCCATCGACTTATATCTACAAAGCAATCAAATTAAAGGACAAAAACTATTTGATCACGGATTTGGAATTATGAATAAGTTGCTATTATCATGAGCTGCTAATTACTTTATTAGTTAAATTATTTTACCATTTTTCTTTATTACAAATATAAAAAAAATACAAGTAAAAACATAAATATATATTCCGTTCGTTTCATATTAGTTGTCGTTCTGAGTTGTTTTACGTAAATTAAGAAAACAATTAATTTTTCTCTTTTAATCATAATTAATGTTTATTTGGTTGAATTTTATTGGTTAAAACATTAAAACAAAAGGAATAAAACTGGAAAATTTACCAAACATTTGTATTAAAAATATAAAATGATAAGTAATATAAGGTTACACAAAAAAAAAGATAAGTAATATAAAATGAATTTTAACTTATAAAACGACAACTAATATAAAACGGAGAAATTATATACTTTACATGGTTCATCAATGTCGTAGTGTTAGATACGTCCACTACAAAAAAACACGGATTTATAAATGGAAGCAGAATACTAAGAATAAAAATGAAAGAAAGAAACCTTAGGACATGTCTATCGGTAGAAACTCACCAAAGTCTCTTGAAAATAAATTAATAATATTTTATTTTATAATTTAATTATATAATTAAAATTTAATTTTTTAAATGTGTAAACCAACAAAACAATGACAAGTGTAGAACTGATCTGTTGTGCGTCTCTCAAACCAGAGACTATTGTCTTCTCTTTCATCATTTTTCTTCCTTTTATAATTATTTAATTTATTTTATTTAATAATCTCTTGTTTAGAGACTCTGGATGAGAGTGTTCTTAGTGCTATCGCAAGCGCCAAATGATCAGATACAAAGCATATTATTACTGGAGTACTTCTCTTATTAAAATATGGTTAATCAGATATATTTTGACCTAGGTAGCTTACATTCTAGTTAGCGTTTAAAGACAATTAACAATTTCTTATTCAAACTCAGATTTTGTTTTATCAAGAAAAGAAAATCAGATACTATTTAAAGTATTGAAATAAATATATTTTGGAGCACATTTTAATTGAGAGAACCATACTCGTATAACAAATTTGTAGTTCTATTGTCTAACCAATAAGCTAATTTATACAAATTTGTAACTTTACTAACAAGTTTCTTTTCCCAACTACTGATATATAGAATTTGGAGGCTGACTTTATTAATTTCCATAGTATTATTACTAAGGAAGCAATCTTTCTTTTCTATCTTTTCTTTTCTTTTTTTCTTTTTCTTTTCTTTTAGAGAGAGTGTGATTCCATTACCATCTGTACACACAATCACTAATGGCCCCGCAGTGTTCACTTGTCTGCTAGCTTCTTCATGCAGCTAGCAAATAAAAATTAACGTTACATATATTTTTGTTTATTTTGACATTATCCATTGGAATATTCTTATAGATAATTGTATCATAAATATTCTTTTCTTTCTTTTTTTTTTTCCTTTTTTTAATTTCGAACATGGATCAATAGTTTTTAACTACTAATTCATCGGGCGAAAATGCATCATGTGATTTTCTTAGTTTATCAGGACAAGAGACCGAATCCTTAATTAGTTAACTCACCTTGGTTCATCTCATAAATCTATTAGCTTACATGTCGTCGAAGACATGTCAATAATTAGTCTGGGTATGATAAAATGGTTTTTATAATATATAGTGTGAAATGGTTAATAGGATCTTTTGAATTGGTCCGAAACTTGAAATTTACCGACGTAAAGTTGTGTTAGTGGTTGGACTCAGATAAGCCAACATCGTATGTAGCTAGGGATACTACTAGCTAGTTCGATTCATATTGAGAGATATCATTTATTAAATACCAATCTCGACTCTATAAATATAAATTTAGATCCAAAATTTTCAATTTAAAAATAAATGATTCAAATTAAACTCACCGCAAACAACCAATTAGTGGTAACACAAAGGGTTAGTTCTCTTGTATCCCGGATTCAATCTTCTATTTTTATTGGTACAGATAAACATGTTTTAAAATAGGAATGGACTAGAAATGGATCCATATATATGGATGAAAATTATTCGCCAAAGATTCGGACCTCCCACAGTTTATAAAAAAAAAACCTTAGGTTATCAACTGCCTTGCATATCTCTCAAATGATCTCTCAGAACTTCTCAAAAATTTAATCTAAACAAAAAGTAGATAAATTCATGTCGATAACAAAAGATTGCAATGATACATTTTCACGGTGTGTTTTACGTCTAATTCATTAAGAACATTTTTAAAATAACATACTATAATTTGTTCTATTTTCTTAAAAGGGAAGATGCTAAATTTACAAATAACACCATAGTTGTATAATTTTTTTTACAAAATATACTCATTGACCGGTTTATTGTGATATTTATATACGGGTCAAATAGGGAAGCTAGAAACAAGGTCCAAATTCAGCAATTATGAACCAATTAGAGAGGAATGAGAAAGTCTATGAGGTATTGAATATGGTAGAAAACTCAGCTGCATCTTCTAGAGGGGGTTGACCTTATACAAGAGCATTTGCATGTGAATGCCATCATTATTTTTGAGGTTTTTGGGAATATTTAAAGTTTTAAACTCCACAACTACACTTATTTTTATTTCAAACTGAAAATTAATAATCGAATAATTTATTTTTCAGGTTGTAGCTCAGTTTAGTCTACAGAAAACAGTGACGATTAGGGGAAAAGAATGTCTTAGAAGATAGTATATATCTAAATGAGATATTTTTATTTTGGATTATTAATATTTTTAGTGTATGGAAGAGCTAATGATTATCTTAGATATATTAGATCATTTACATATGAATATCTTGGATACTTTATCTACTAGATATATTAGTTTATATATATACATAAATCGATTTTAAAGAATGCCTTAAAAACGAAGCTAGAGGAACATTATCTATTCGAATAGACTTATTATTATAATCTGTAACTAAGTAGGGTCTCGACCCATATATAGTTCAAACATAATCCATATTACAATAATTGAGGGTGTTCTTCAAACAAAATTATTGGAAAATGATATTTAACCAGTAATAATGTACATGGGTTACAACTTACAACACACAAGATATGATTCAATTGACTAAGAGAACTGCATATGGTGGGGCTTGACATGTAATCATCTCCCTACTTGTTTGTGGAAATTTATATACACAAATGGATTATTTTCGAGATTGATCATTATACAGGTTTTGTGCGCTTGTGGTACCGTGTTCAAGTTGATATACGAATCAATAATATTTGTATCCATTTAAACAAGTTCAATTAATTTAATCGTTAATCGTATAAACTATAAAGTGGGGAAATGGAAACCCGAATTTGTGTTAAATTACTGCGCAGAATACACAAAAAAAAAAAAAAAATTACGTACACATGTTTTTTTTATAATATAATAATTATATCTTGGTTCAGTAGAAGATTTAAAGCAGAAGATATAATTATAGCTCCTTTTGAGCTAAATGCTTGATTTGAATCTAAAGTTTTGAAGTGTAGTTTATTACATTTTACAAATATGGAGTAGTTACCAACTTCTCATGAGAGATTAACATTTACACATCACTACCCTCAAAAAGTACAAATGTTAAGTAGGACTAAAATGATTCAAGCCTTGAGGAAATGGTATTTGGATTCAACATAGCTCTCTGAATCCCATAAGAAAGACCCAAAAGCCACAGCTTCCAAAACCAACATAGCAAGTCCAGACACACTCAGAGACAGAACCTCATCATTAGAAGTATCAAGCTTACCATCCTCAAGTATCCTTATGTCTGGTCTCCCAAAGAGTGCTTGAGTCTGCTTCTCAATCAGAGTCATAGCTTCTTTAGACCGTATCGTCGCGTATTTCTGCAGCGTATCTGAGTCCAAGTACGTTACATATGATCTCAATCCAGAAGACGATGACTCATCTTCGTTTCTTCCTATCGCGTATTCATCAGGATCATATTCCTCTGGCTGGATCCTGATCAAGGAATCCGGATCCCATAACGGGTAAGGAGGCGAAGGCTCTTCGAAACGTTCTCGGTTTTTCTCAGGGCGTTTCGGAAGTGTTTTCATGGTTCTCTCAAGTTGGTATCTTTGGTCAACTCTTCTAAGGAAATAGCCATACATAGCAGAAGCAGCATAGAGTTTTCCGAGTTTGATTTTGCTTATCTGAGCTATAGAGCTTAAAGGACCAACCGCTGTTCTATCATCTCCAAGAACCGAAGACAAGTGACTCTGTATCATCTCGAATGCATCCGCAGAGTGAATGACTTCGAGCTTCTCTTCTTGATTCGGCCATAAGTCTATCCGTCCTGCTGGGTCTGAAGTTGGTTTAATCCGAGGGATCATAGAGATTCCTTTTTCCACAAATCTTTGTACCACTAAACAGTAGATAATCTCTGCTAACGTTTTTCGCTTTTCCTTATCTCTAACTTCAGATATCCTCCTACAAAAACCGATCCGAAACTGTTCACATAAACCAACGAAATAGAACAAAGCCAACACGTAAATTCGAACAATCCTAAGCTCTATACTTAAGCACTGCAAGAGACTTTATTCCCAAATACTTAAGCAGGCGAGAATTTCTCACTTATGTTGAAGCAAAAGGCTTACTTAGAGAGAATGTCTTGAGAAGAAGACGATTCAGGTTTAACATTATCGTTTTCGGTAGCGAATTTCTCGAGCTGCTCATCGACTGTAGCTGGTAACAAATGAGGATGAGTTGTAAGAATCTGCATCAAAAGCTGTCCAACAGAAGATTCAAGCTCAACAGGAGCAAGACGAGCAGCAAAGTTCTCATTAGAGTCTTCTTCTCCTGAGGCTCTCACTGTAACAACACCACCTCTTCCTCGGCCATTTTCAGTGGTAGCTCCAAGCTTAGGGTTACAGAACCAATAACATCTCTGCAAACAAAATTTGGCAAAAAAGCTAATTTAAATAACAACATAGCATAAACTTCAATTAAACATTACAGATTTGACCATACGAAACATAAAAGCTCCGATTTTTGAAACCTAATTAAGACTCTAAGTGGTGAAATTATGAGAAATGTTTCGAATTCTCCAAATTATATACCTGAGGGAGAAGCGAAGGAGAAGAAGAAGGAGAGAGGAACTTGGAGAGAGTGTGATAGTGGTTGAAGCAGAGCCTTCCATGGCTGCTGCTGCACATCGCTTGCATTTTTTTTTTTTTTCTCTTTTGGTTTTTTTTTTTTTTTTTGATTTGATTTTATTTTTTCAAAAGATGAGAGACTACGAAATTGTGGCTCAGGTTACAGAGTTGTCATTAAGTTCCAAAAACAAAATACGTATCTGATGATAAAAATAATAATAAAATAAGTATTTTGAAAAGTAAACAATGTTTGACTATTTTTATTTTTTCTTGAATTTCTCTAATATATTTGAGAAAAGTTTTTTTTTTTTTTTTTTAAATTTCTTTCCATTAAATAGTGAAATAGTTATACCAATTTTAAAATTGTGATAATGTAACAGAAAAACACTAAGAAAGATAAAAAGATTAAAAATCTACAATAAAAATTTAGTTAACAAGTCCAGTGAAGAAACACCGTTTCCAAACAGTGATTCGGATATTCACATAATTGCTACATCTCCAAATAACCCAAGTTCTCATCCTTGTTACCATGGACAATTCCCATCCAAGATTTTCTTCAAAATTTTATAAACGGGACTTACAACAAAATTAAATCACACTCGATGGCACATGAGCTAGTCTCTATAGGCAGTCAGAAAAACTGCCTCCGACCGATTCTCGAGCTTTTTAGTACCAAATTACCAAAAAAAAAAAGAACAAGTTTTATGTACCATGAAAATAAGTAAATTTCTTTTTATGAAACTACCCTACATTTTTTAACAAAATTAGAAAAAATAGTTTAGATTTGTTGAATGGCTTTGTTTAATGCAGTGTACTTGTTATCCACAAAAGTAAATAGAGAAAATTAGTTGCCAACCATAAAAGAACTCTTAAGTAGCTGATCCGCAAGAGCTACAATACTGCTCAAAAAAATAAATATTCTCCACAATTTATTTTCGACATAATCTCTCATGCTCTCTAATCTTTTTTCGTTTTTTTGTCTTCTTTCTATAAGTGTTTTTTTTTCTTTGAATCTTTTTATTTTATTTTATTTTATTCTAGCACTTTCTTAAAACTAAAGTTCGTCATCTTCTTCCTTTTCTCTCACTTCATTATTCTTCTTTTTTGTTATTGTTTCGTTGTACCTATATCCGGTTTGGTCGCTAAATAATGTTTTTGAAGTTGTGTGATTTGCGATTCCATGTTATTTGACGAAATTTTTTCAAATTGTAGTTTTTTTTTGGGGTTAACACAATCCATTTAGGATTCATTTTTTTCTTGTTTTTCCCTTGAATCAACTCTAAAGATTTTCGATTTTAAAAATTCTATCTAAATCTTCTAGTTGGTTCGTGAAACTTTCTACATTTGTTTTTTTTTTTAATATGAGGTAGCATAATTTATGTAAAATTTATTGCGTATATATTTTATTTAAGATACCCACAATAAACTATCTATGTAGTTAACTAGATCTTCATCTATTTACTATTTGATTTCCTGATAAAAATATTCATATATTTTTCTCTTGTTAGAAAGTACAATATTCCTTCAGCAATTTTGGCTGCTAGAAAGTTATAAAACTCAGCCTAAAACATATTGATCATAACAAAACTGCAATGCCACACGGTGAGGATAATAAGGTTCAATGCAATCTAAACCGTCTAATCAGATCTTACACCAATCCAACATGCATCTTCCAACATCCATTTACGTTTCGTAAACGCAACGAAAACTTAATTTTATTTTTTTGAAAATTTATTAAGTAAATAATTTAGAAACATAAGATATACTATGCTATTGATATTTGTTATAACCTAAAATATTTAGAAGTTTAGAACTTTGATATTTTTCAAATATCAATGTTTCCAATATTTTTTTTTAAAATACTAGGTTTTAGATCCACGCTACGCGTGGATATTTTAGTATATTTTTCACAAAAATTATTTGCGATTTATAATATTTATATAGGAGATGATAATTATATATATTAACTATATGAAAACAAATTTTAGTGACTATAGTAATGTAAATTTAGAAAATAAATTGATAATAAATAGTCAATTATTACTATTTGGTATATTTGTATGTTTTTAATTTTTTGATAATTTATGATACGTTTTTAATGTGTATATTCGTTGTGCCACAGTAATGTGTATATTCGTTGTGCCAATTAGAAACATGATTTTGAGCATAGATATTGTGCCATACTTTTAACAATTGTTTTCATATTTTTCTAACTAATCTATTTTCTAAATTTTATCATAAGTATATACATTATATTTTATGCATTCAATATATTTAATCATGCAATATTTTGTTCTTTTTCTTGTTTTCCATTTAGTAGGGTATTGTTTTTTTCATTTTTTGAGTTTACTTTTCTTATTTCTTTTCTTTTAAAGTTCTTAATTTATTTATATATGATTTTGTTTTTTTTTTTGTATTTAAATTCCATTTTATTTTTCCAATTCGAATATATTTACATAGTCGAGATTTTTTACTTCATGTATGTGGTTTTTAAAGTTTACAAATAGCATGTACAATATATTTATTTTTTTGGAAATTATCTATTTTGTTTTCTTTCCTCCATTCTCAATTAAAAATATACATATACATAATATATTTTATTATTTCTTTTGTTAGTGATGATCTTTTTCTTAAACATCAATTATTCTTCTAACATTTTTATTATCTCTTTCTTTTATTTGTAAATGACCATTTCGAAAACTTTTGCGTTTTATACCTTTTATTTATTTTTTAAAAATAAGTACTATTTACTTCTTTTTTTTAATATTTTTAAATACAAATATATATGTACTTAAAATATGCTAAGATTTCTTTTGTTGGTTATGATATTTTTTCTTAAGCTATCACTTATTCTTCTAACTTAAAAAAAAAAAAATCCAATTAGAAACATGATTTTGAGCATAGATATTGTGCCATACTTTTAACAAATTTTTTCATATTTTTCTAACTAATCTATTTTCTAAATTTTATAATAAGTACATACATGATATTTTATGCATTCAATATATTTAATCATGCAATATTTTGTTCTTTTTCTTGTTTTCCATTTAGTAGGGTATTGTTTTTTTTCATTTTTTGAGTTTACTTTTCTTATTTCTTTTCTTTTAAAGTTCTTAATTTATTTATATATGATTTTAGTTATTTTTTTGTATTTAAATTCCATTTTATTTTTCCAATTCGAATATATTTACATAGTCGAGATTTTCTACTTCATGTATGTGGTTTTTAAAGTTTACAAATATCATGTACAATATATTTATTTATTTTTGAAAATTATCTATTTTGTTTTCTTTCCTCCATTCTCAATTAAAAATATACATATACATAATATATTTTATTATTTATTTTGTTAGTGATGATCTTTTTCTTAAACATCAATTATTCTTCTAACATTTTTATTATCTCTTTCTTTTATTTGTAAATGACCATTCCGAAAACTTTTGCGTTTTATACCTTTTATTTATTTTTTAAAAATAAGTACTATTTACTTTTTTTTTTTAATATTTTCAAACACGAATATATATGTACTTAAAATATGCTAAGATTTCTTTTGTTGGTTATGATATTTTTTCTTAAGCTATCACTTATTCTTCTAACTTTTTTAAAAAAAAAGAAATTTCTAAATTAATTTAGTACATTATTCTTTAAATTAAGGCTAAATTTCTTTATATATTAAATTTATTATTTTGAGTAATTTCTTTTTTTTTTTTACCTATTTTAGTTATGATTTTCTTTTTAAGTTTTTGGTAGATATCAATTTTTTCTTTTTTTAGATTTTGTTAAGTTACCTTGAGAATTTATGTTAAACATTGACGTGGACCAATAACATCGGGTTTTTAAATCCTATGTGGATGCTTTCAAAACACTATAGCTTCAACTTTTATATAGTATAGATGATTTTATTGTTTTGCTATATTTTTAATTAATTTTAATTATATATAATTAATTATATTTTAATATATATAGATATTATATATATTCACATTATCAACACGTACCCGGTTTTTGGAAAAAATCGATTTTACGTTTTTACACGTTTTGCTTCCACGTACCCGTTTCCGTACTCTAAAATAGCTTAGAAGAAAGAGAATACAAATGTTGACCCAAAAAAAAAAAAGTGATTAGAGCGTGGTTATGTTGGTCTTTAAAAATTATTATATATATTGTCATATTGTCATTTTGCTAATTTTCCCTATTCTTTTTGGCAGGACAATTTTAACATATTGCCTTTGACCTAATTCCTTATTTTCTTATTGCTGATTCTGCAAATATCTCAAGTTATAATAAAATTCTAAATTTAAATCCGAAACTTTAAACCCTAAAACCTAAAAAAGTTAATGTACACGAAATCGGATTATTAGCTGAGGTGAGAACTATAGCAACAGAAACACAATCCACACTAACATCAACCATTTAACATTTCTACAAAAGGAGCGTTTGCGTTTCTGTAATCGACCTAAAGGCAATCGCTAAACTTAATGCTGTCTAGAGTCAATTTTAACAAGACAAAAAAAGTTCAAATTCTGAGGAAAAGAAATATACACAATTTGTTAAAGATTTTTTACTACTTCAACCTTAAACACTAAAGAAACCAAACCATCTCTGGTGTTCCTTAAAACAACTTACATAGAACTGTTAGCTGCTATTCTTGAGTCAGGCTGAGTTGTTGTATGAACCATGAGTGGTCTCTGCAACATCCTGATGAGTGTTTCTCTCTGGTTCTTGCTCGTTCTTGTCCAAGTTTACTCCTTCCAGTGATGGGACTGACGAAAATCGATTCTGCAAGAAAAATGTGAACTTCCAATCTATTCTCAAGCAAAATCATGGACCGGGCGGAAGAAGATTCGATTGCAAATTACCTTGAGAGAGCTATTTTCAGCAAGAAGCTCTTCATATTGGCTTTTAAGCTTGTTAATTTCTGCTCTAAGACTTGAGTTTTCTCCATTCAACACCTCTGCTCGCTGTGCCAGCTCATCACATTCCGCCTGAAAACAGAAAAATGCTTTTGATCAATACATAATTGATGGGCGTGATGATGCTAGAGCGGTTTGAAAGTTGTTTTATCTTACCTGTTTACGCAACCTGGATCTACGAGCAGATTCCCTGTTGGATTGCTTTCGCCTCTGTCGCTTAAGCTCTCTCTCGTCCTGACCAACAAAACAGTCAAATAAGCTGTTTAAAAAACCGTGAAGGAGATGTAAGAAGAGGACACGCTTACACAAACCTGTACCCATGGTTGTGGTTGGGAACCATCTACTACAACTCCAGGAACTGTTGTAGAAACATTCCCATGACCACTCCAATAATCCATTCCGATGTTTAGATTTGTTGGTGGGCCTGGAACACCTGTAACTGACATTGGCATGATCGCGACAGTCTGGTTAACCGGTAGATTACTTCCATTACGGGGTTGTCCATGAGCAGAACCACCACTCTCTGAAGCTGTTTCACCTGAAAGAAAAAAGCACTCTCGAATCAGTAGATTTCAACATTTACGTCTATCACATGATAAGAGATGAGTTATAAAAAAGGTATAGTCACCAACCATCCTTCCCATTGTGTCTAGAGCCAGAGTCCTACATAAGTTGCAAAAGCAAATCAATACCATGATCATATTCATAAAGGCTCTTTAATCTCTATATGAAAAAGGAAAATTTATAGACTTTTCTACCCAATACAGATCAAACTTAAATGATTTAGCGGATTGCTAGAAACTTACGTTCTGTGAATTTGCATCACTTCCGTCACTTGAACCATCAGACGCGCTCTCAGCACTGTAAAAGCAAACAAAAATCTGTCAGTTTCAGCAAATCTATCATACAATGACATTATCATAGCTAGCTAGCAACCATAAGACCGTAAGACTTTAGTATGCCAACAAGATTTCGATTTTCATAAAATCATTAAGTCGAGTCGCATACCTTTTAGAACAAGCTCCATTGGCTGATGCTCCTGAGTTTTTTCCAGTCTCATTGTTCTTTCCTATAATCATATTCAAACTTCCCAAGCTTCCTTTTGATCTTTTGATTGGTAACTTTTCTTTCACTTCAGATTGTTTAGCAGCATCACCCTCGTTACCGCTTCCATTATTATTTCCCTGAATCAAAAACATTCCTCAATCAAGATCCCATATGACCCAGAACCTAATAAAATAAATAATAAAATAGAAAACTCACAGAAGCTTCAGCTATTCCATTAGGAGAAGGCATACCATAGGGACTATAAGGATAAGATCCCTGTTGCAGCACAGAACATGTTAACAGAAATTATATAAACATTCACAATTTTGAGCACAGAATCGAAGATCCAAAATGTAGCAGTACCGGAGGTAATGAAGGATGAGTGTACATGCCACCTGGAGGATACATCGCAACATATGGAGGAGGCGGTGTTCCATAAGGAGGCATCATATGCTATAAAAAGAAAACCCGATTTTCATTAGTTGATGTTACATTCATTAATCAGCACAACGGTTATGGAGAGCGTAACGAACTATTGATGTTTAGGGAAAACTAATCTTGATTAAATTTACACAAGTGACCAAGATAATATCTCCCAAGTATGACAAAAGTTTGTGACTAGCGAACTTCAAAGCATCTAAAATCAACAGAACGAATTCGATTTACCTGAACACCCCACATATAAGGGTGAGGTTGAGGACTTGATGCTACATAACCATGAGGCGGCATAGGAGAATAAGCCTGTTCAACAAGAACTACATGAGCCACATAATAACACCTAAATACACCAAACAAATAACAAAGCAATCTCGTCTTAAACCTGGAAACCAGACCAATCTGGAGTAGCCATTCCAGCACTCACAGCAGAAGAAGGTTCCTACAAACACAGTACATTAAACACTAACAAAAACACTTTGCTTAATCATATTTACAACAATCCAAACCTGTGAAATAGCAGTAGCAGGAGTAGGAACAGGAGCAGAAGAAGAAGACGAAAGAGGTGGAGTCTTAGGATCTTTCTCTTTACCAGATTTTTCCATCTCACTGCTACCCATTTTTCACATTCACCAACTTCTAAACAAGACCAGAAACGAGTCCTGCTTATAAATTAAACCTACCAAAAATCCAAAAATCAAAATTTTAACAAAGTTAGGAAGAGAGATTTCTGATTACTCCAACTGAATATTGACCAATACTGTTCTTATCTCCTAAACATTTTAAACTGATAAAAACCCAGAAACTAAAAAAAGATCACATTTTTATCTCAAAATACAATAAAAAAAACCTAACTTTTATCAAGTTAACAATGCTGGAGAAGCCAATAAAAGAAGATAACCACAAAATCCAACAAAAATCTTAAAAAACCCTAAAAGAACTACACCGAATCCAGCGTTTGGAATTCAGAATCTATGCAATGTCAAACAAAAAAAACTAAAAATTTATTAGAATCTTATATAAACGTAATTAAAAAACAAGGGATCGGTAGAAATTTTCACCTGAAGATCTGTAACGTTGGAGCAATCTGGGCAAAACCAGAGATGTGAAATGAATTTAAAAGCTATGAATTTTGCAGAAAAAGGTAAATAAGTTTTTGCTGATTGGGTCGTGTCGTGTTTCTGACGGGGCGGAGGAAGCTACGTGGCCTTTTTTTTTTTTTTTTGATCAACTAAAAGCTACGTGGCCTTGACAGTTTTTTTTTTTTTTTTTTTTTTAACAACTACTAAACTTGCATTACGATAATCGGGAGGTTACAAAGTCATTATGAAGAGAATCGGAAATTACACAGGGGACATAGAAGAAAGATTCAAACTCTGATTGACTTTCAAAAGGTAGTCTCGTCAATAAATCTGCAACTCTGTTATTCTCTCTTGGAGTCCATCGAAATCTAACCTCTATAAATCGCTTCGCCCATCCTCTAATCTCTCTTATCCAGTTATGAATAGTAAAGTTTTTCTCAACATCATTAACATACTGGAAAAGGTTCTTATTATCACCTTCAAATATCATCTGCGTAAATCCCTTCGACCAAGCATGTTGCATTGACATGACAAGTGCTTGACATTCAGCTTCTAAAACCGAGTTGACAGGGTTACCTTTACTGTGTGCTGCACCCATATAGTATCCTTCATCATTGCGGAAAATCCAACCTGCTCGTGAACTCTCTGTCATAGACGTAAATCCACCATCAACATTACACTTAATCCAACCTGCTTCAGGTCGTTGCCAATTTTTCTCTCTGTTTTGATAACACTTCAAATTGTGTCGAGTATTATGCTTGCATAAATCCTGAGCTTGAATCCAGTCTGTAACATCTTTTTTTGCATAAACAATATTCCTCCACCAAGCAATACTCTTGCGTTGATACACCAACATATTCCTGCTTTCCCATATTCTCCATAGGATCCATATAGGTAGCTGCTGACCGAAGGTATTAAGCTGTTTCTGATGGTTGCATTCCAAAATTGCTTTCATCTTGGTGTTAAAGTCAATAGTAGGATCCATAAAAATCCTGTTGGAAATATTTGAAGCTCTCCAAATTTTCTGAGCATAGGGACAGAGGAAGAAAAGATGATGAGCAGATTCAGCATCCCCATAACACCGTTTACAAACTGCATCATTAGTAATATTTCGATGATGAAGGACTGTTCCTAAAGCCAGAGCATTAGACATCATTCTCCATAGAAAATGTTTTATCTTCCGGGCAGTATGCAATTTCCAGATTCCTTGCTTGATAAAAATGTTACCTTGTGGTGGAAGTATAACAACAGAACCTGGATCATGTGTCGATAACCAATAGCCTGATTTAACAGTGTATATACTAGAGTCAGTGTAGTGCCACCCAAGCAAATCCCTTTCGTCATCAGTATTCAACTTAATACGTAGAACACTCTCAACATCTTGCGGGGCAATCAACTGATGAACCTTTTCCACATCCCATTCACAACGATTTGCAGACATCAACAAATTGACTGAATCCTGAGCATTTACTATACCAGAAGCTGGCATCGGGGGGCGAGGGAGATGATCCAAAATCCAGTTATCATGCCATAATTGAACTGCCTTGCCATTTCCAATCAGAAATCTCATGCCCTTTTTCAACAGATTACGACCAAGAATGATAGATCTCCAAGCATATGAAGGTTTATAACCAGCCGGCGCATTAAGAAAAGTGCTAGAAGTGAAATATCGACCTTTGAGAACTCGTGCCATTAAGCATTGGGGGTGTTGGAGTACACGCCACGCTTGCTTTGCTAATAAGGCAATATTGAAATTTTCAATATCTTTGAAACCTAAGCCTCCTTCTTTCTTTGGTAGACTCAGTCGATTCCATGCCACATAATGTAATTTCCGTTTTTCATCTGTTGATCCCCACCAGTAATCTGTTAAAACTCGGTTGATATCATCACAAATTCCTGTAGGAAGTTTGAAACAATTCATTGAGTAAACAGGCATCGCCACTGCAACTGCTTTCAACAACACTTCTTTTCCTCCCGGTGAGAGAAAACGATTACTCCATCCTTTAGTTTTTTCTTTTACCTTGTCAATGATGTAGGCAAACATTTCTTTCTTCTTTCGACTAAACTGTTCTGGTAGTCCCAAATATTTTCCATTGCCTCCTTCATTATGAATATTTAGTAGACGACGAAGATGTGTTTTCACAGAATCTTGAACTTTTGACCCAAAAGTAATCGTTGATTTCCTTAGGTTTACAGCCTGACCAGAAGCTTGTTCATATTCCTTCAATATCGACTTTATCGTTTTGCAGGATTTCTTATTTGCATGGCAGAAGAAAAGAGAATCATCCGCAAACAAGAGATGACTAATTTCAGGGCTGTTATTCGATAACTTCATTCCTTTCAGGGTCTTGGCTTGCATTTCTTTATTCACCAAATGACTTAAAACCTCTGCACAAAGAATAAATAAGTAAGGTGATAAAAGATCTCCTTGTCGAATACCTTTTTCAGGCTGAATATATCCCTTTACTTCACCGTTAACAAGTACCGAGAAAGAAACAGAACGAACACACTGCATTATCCAATCTGTCCAACGATTATCAAAACCCATTTTCTGCATTGTTTTCTCCAAGAAATCCCAATGAAGACGATCATAAGCTTTGGTTATATCTGTCTTTATCGCCATGTAAGATTTTGCCCATCTTTTCCTTGATTTTAAGGAATGGAAAACTTCATGAGCTATAATAACATTATCTGTTATCATTCTGTCGGGTATGAAAGCTGCTTGCTCCTCTGAGATTATTTCTGATAAATGCTTCTTCAGCCTAGAAACCAGGATTTTAGAAATGATTTTATAACTGACATTGCACAATGCAATTGGTCGAAACTCACTCATTTCTTTTGGATTTGAACCGATTTCAACATGAACTATTGGGCTGGTGCTTTTCTATACACGAACTATAGTACCGTGCCAAATTCTACTTGAACTACCTATAAATTCAAAAATCCTACTTAAACTTTAATATTTGAGCCAATTTCAACATTGACGTAAACACTGTTAGTCAACCGTTTAATGTCGCTTAGTCAGCTAACACGTGGTTGCTTAGGTGTGATACTATACAAAACGATGTCGTTTTGATTTTTTGAGAATTTTTTTTTTTAACAAAACATCGTCGTTGTGTGTGATTGGGGTTAAAATAAAAAAAAAATCTCTTTTCTCTTTTCTCGTCATCTTCTCTTTTCTTCAGCGCCTCTGTTCTTCATCAAAAGCAGATTCCGACTCTGTTCTTCATCAAAAGCAGATTCGATCGTTGGAGAAGCTGATGGATTCTAATTAAGAAAATTGGAGAAGAATCGAGGCTTCATCTTTCTTTATCCGATTTCGATTGCGAAAATGAGGTAATTGCAATTTTTTTGTTTCAATCAAAATTCTTCATTTATGTTCCTGAATATTGTTGGTTTCTTATTAAAAATCTTAGAGTTAGGACATTTACATATCGATAGGTTTTAACATTATAAATTTTAAATGAATAGAGACTTGGATTACTATAGCACACCAAGTGTTTGATGAAATGTCTGAGAGAGAATCTTGTTAGTTTCAGTTCCACCTCTTGTTAGTTTCAGTTTGTTTCAGTTCTGGTTAGGTTTAGTTTTTGTTAGTTTTAGTTCTTGTTAGTTTTAGTTCTTGTCAGTTTCAGTACTTTGTTTTGATGTATTTTTTTATGTTCATTTCAGTTATGATGGTAATGTGATTTTCAATGTGTACGTTGGTGGGTATTGGATGAAGACTCATGACGGCGACTGGGATCCCGACGATGACCTAGTTTTTTTTATTTTGAAACCAAAGACACAAAACGACGTCGTTTTGTTAAAGAAAAAATACTCTCAAAAAAAAATCAAAATCGTTTTAGCTGATTAAGCAACCACGTATTAGCTGACTAAGCGATATTTAACGGTTGACTAACAACGTTTACGTCAATGTTGAAATTGGCTCAAATATTAAAGTACAAGTAGGATTTTTGAATTTATAGGTAGTTCAAGTAGAATTTGGCACGGTACTATAGTTCGTGTATAGAAAAGCACCAGTCCAATAGTTCATGTTGAAATCGGCCCTTTTTCGTTTTTTTTTGTGTGGTCAAATTGTATTTTACATATAAATTACAGAAATAAAGCTAAAATTTGGCTGATTGTTCCAACCTATATGACTACGTGCAATGGCTTCTTTCAACTGTTGATAAACTGTTGAACTACATACAATGATCAGTTGAAAAATAAATAAAAGTGAGGTGACAAGTTAGAGTGTTGATAAAATTCATCACCGTGAAAAAAAATGCATGGGGTCTTCTTCTGTGACATGGCAAGATTTTATTGGATAAAAAAAAATTATTGTCGCTAAGATTTTTTTCCATAGAATAAAGATATAGATTATGACACATGGAGATAATTGATTGGATATACAAATTCTTGACATTTTTTTCTATCTCAATTATTTAACATCAATTATTTCATAATAATTTTTATATCAAAATCCATCATTTTTCATACTGTATAAATAGAGACTTGTTTCATCTTTTTTACTAAACTTCTTTAATTAGCATCCAATAAACTCTTGTTTTTCGCTTTAAACATTAGTTTAGTGAAATGGATCCCAACGACAGTCTTTTTAACACCCAAAATTATTTTATCAAAATTATTTAACTTTTAAACTAGTTTAATTTAAGTTAAATCGATAATTTTTATTAACAATATGTAATCACAAAAACTAAAAAATAAAATAAAATATAAACAAAACAATTGTAGAAAATAAAAATTGAGTGGGTGTTGAATTATGATGTGAAAAAAAAGAATGTGATATGAAAGAAAGAGAAAATGATGTGGAGTGTTAAAAGATAAAAAGTGGGTGTTGTAACATTATAACCAATTTATATGGTCTAACGTCTAGTCACTAGATATTAAAGTGTAAAACATTGATTTTTCGTTCTCATTTGCTTTTTTAAATTAATACTCCCTCTGTTTTATATTAGTTGTCGTTTAAAGAATTTTATTTTGTTTTAAATTAGTTGTCGTTTTAAGTTTTCAATGCAAATGTTTGGTAAAATTTCCAAATTTGTCCCTATTATTTTAATTTTTTAACCAATAAAATCTAATCAAATATAAATTAATTAAAGATAAAATAGAAAAATTAATTGTTTTCGTAATTTACTTAAAACAACCTAAAACGATAACTAATATGAAACGGAGGGAGTATATTATTGTTAAGTGAATTTACACAACCTTAAAATATAATTTAGAAGTATAACAGGTATATTTCTATATTATACTCACTAAAACTGTCTTAGTACCGCCAGATCAATCTTGATTATATATGAAACATACAAAAATAATTCTTTTCACCGACATTTATTCTTATCGGCTTTTTCTATATTCGAAAATAACACATTCTACATTAATGGCTATATTTCTAAATTATAATCACTAAAACTATTTTAGTAGCACCATATCAATCTTGATCATCTATGACACAAATATTGATGAGTTCATTCTAATCCCGCTCAGAATAAAATTAAAAATAATATATAAACGGTCTATACAACATGGTAAATAATCTCATCAATATTTTTCTTATCTAAGCGAATAAACATTTTTGTGTGTTTAAACCCAATGATAAGCGAGGTTTTTAAGCTCGGGTTTATCAAATAAACCCTTTCGTACGTTGAGTACTTAGGGATCGATCCACAGGGAAAACAAGAATAACACACCAAGAATACAGGAACCTATTTAATCTAAGCGATAATCGAAAGATGGGTTTTTATAGTGTCGATTTAAAATAAAACATTCAGCAACCTATAAAAGCTAATCATACAAACTAAATTATATGAGTGAATCGGAAAACTAATACTTTAAAACATATTAAGCAATGTTTAAAACCCAGTCAATAGGAAATTTAACAACTTAAAACGATCAACAAAGAAAGACTTAAACTTTTTATCGATATTTCAAAACAAGCGAATCCTCGGGTGAAGCTATCAACTCGGGTGATTTCTAATTAGCTCTAAAACCTTTAAACGATCAATCACAAGCCTCCTTAGGCCTTAGATCACTACTAAAGATTAACCCAGGTTAATGGCGCTAATCCCTTTGTCGACTACTATCCGGCATCAACTCTCGTTCGCGGAATCATAGTTAACAAGCAATGCGTACAAGTCTAACTAACCACAATTCACCTTAAGCATCGATGATTAGTCGGTTAAGATGTGAAAAGCGCTTATTAAATTCTCTCGGGAATTTTATCGAGCACCTTTCGGGCGATAAATTCCTAATGATCTAAATCAACTTGATCAAGGCTAATCTAGCATTACGAACACTCAATAAGCAAGGATAACCGATAACTTAGCATCTAAAACTCCTAGAACTAAACTATAATCACCCTAATCACACTTCACCCAAGAACTCTAGAAGACTACTCACACATGATCAATTCACAAAAATAAACCGAACAAATCGAAGCTAAGAGCATAATAAACACAAATATGAAAACAGATTTAAGAAAACTTCACTAGAATGATCAAGATCTTGAGATTAAAAGAGTGATACAGGTTCTTATTTTCAGAGTTAAAAGGGTTAAAAACTGATTATTTTTTTCTTCAGAAGTCGTCTCTACTCAAATTTATACAAAGAGGGTGAGTGGAGTAGGTAGAGTAAATTGAGGAATGTCGGGTTCAGTCCTGGCGGTTCATCATGGCGGTAGGGTACCGCCAGAATGAAACTTGTGAATCTTGGCGGTTCGTTCTTGGCGGTCTGGAGACCGCTACATTCGACACCAGGGAGGGTTCTTCGGGTGATGATCTTGGCGGTTCGTTCTTGGCGGTCAGGTACCGCCATGGACGACAATGCTGGATGTGGCGGTTTGGTTATGGCGGTCAGGTACCGCTATGGCCTTCAACCAATCTCAAAACTCGACTCTAGCTTCCTCCGATCATCTCGAGCCTCCTTCCTCAAGCCCCAAGCCTCATACTCACCTAGAAAAGACTCAAGACACAACCAAAAGACCAAAAATTCTACTTCATGAACCTAGGACCTAATGAATGCGAATGGACTCTTAAAACCAACATTTACAGACTAAATGATGAGATATGCAAAAGAAAACTAAAGAAAATCAAAGTAATTACATGGTAAAATGCAATGATATCACCCAACAACCAGATTCTATATATGAATTAGCCGGTATCAACCACATTCTAATTTTTCTAATTATATCGACGTTAGAAACAATAATTCTTTTTACCAATATTTGATCTTATCGGCTCTTTCCATATTCAAAATTGACACATTCGGCACCAACAAATATTTTTCTAAATTATACTCACTAACACTATTTTAGTACCATCAAATTAATCTTGATCATATATGAACGTTGTCCCTCCATATAAAACCAAATTCCAACATTCACCATATTTTTTTAACCTATGAATTACTTCATGAATGAACAAGTTTCCAAATTATCTACCGAATGAAAAATTAAGATTAAGGGTTTATTAGTTTTAAGATTTTTAAAGAGTTAAAAATCTTAAAGACTTTACTTTTATTCAATCTTGAATTTTCAAAACTTTATTAAAGTCATGTGTTATTGGTTTAATAGTTTTGAAGTTTTGTTGATTGAATCTAGAGTTGTATTAACTGTTGTTTCAAGCAAAGTCATTATTACATAATTTAGTTACTCGGGTATATCTATCTATCTATATATTCCAATTAATAATCGGTTATGCAATTAATGGGTTACCGTAATTGACCTTTTCATCTAAACGAGCTGGTTTAAGTTTCACCAA
This sequence comes from Barbarea vulgaris, assembly GCA_963667165.1. Lineage (NCBI taxonomy): Eukaryota > Viridiplantae > Streptophyta > Magnoliopsida > Brassicales > Brassicaceae > Barbarea > Barbarea vulgaris. The sequence continues at coordinate 18,365,263 of OY763889.1, forward strand.
TATATTGGGAAGATGATTACTATGCATATGACCATCCTCTTCACATAGTTGTGCATTCATAGTATATCACTTTTGTACAGAGTCTTCAGCAACATTTTGATTTGTGCGCTTTAATTATGTTCGAGGAAATTGTGTAGTGACTTACATACCTTTCAGAAAAGGAGAATCTTATGCACGTCCGGGAATCTCCTCTAAAGACTTCATAACATTCTGTTTTTTTTCTGAAAGATATGTCGCCACACAATCTCCTTGAACATTATTGAAGCTCATAGCATCAAAATGTGGCTGAAGACTCTACACAAAAGTGATAAACCATGTGAAGAGGATAGTAATGCATAATATTCATTTTAGCAATCTCTTGGTGACACTTATCCCATATGGTTTGCAGAGATCTTATTAAGAACATGGAATCAGAAAACGAAGAACCCATGATGCCATCTAAATTTTTTTTAAACGTTCATTTAAAATTTTACTTTTGTCTTATATGAAACCAAAACTTATAATTTATCTTGATTTTATTATAAGTAAGTAATTTATGTTTTTCAATTTCTCAAATCTGGTTTCATAAATGGTTATGAACGTGACACGTCATTAAATAGAAATACTTACTTTTGTGTAATGATGAAAAATTAGACGTAGTTTTTTTTTTTTTTTTTTTTTTTTTTTTTTAACCAGGAGGTTCCGGACCGAGGCCCATAATCCCCCAGGGCCCGGAGAAGGCCATGTGAATGCCCCTGGCCAAATGAAAATGATTAATGTTTTCACGCTTGAGGGAAATCGATCCCTGATCTAGACCAATAGGACGACGTTCTCTTCAAGTGCAAGCCACTAGACCACCACCACTTGGCTACGAAGGGTATGGTTTGTTAGTCTGTTTTGATTTTACAACGGAGAGATTTGGAAATAATCCTCCTCTCCCGTTTTGGCATGGTTTTAAAGATACTGGGACTCTATTTAGTTTTAAAGTTACATCAGCCTTGCCATTCATATGTGATAGAGATATGGGTGACAATTAAGATCGAGCCCAATGCGGTGTCATGAAGTAAATTCATAAAAGTTGATATGAAACCACTCACTGGTTTTGGTTTAGGTTTTAAGTTTTATGATGACAGTTTCTTCATTAACGAAGAGAATAAAGTCGTCGTGGTTTTTCGTTTAGAAGAGTCTGAAAGTTACTTTGCGTCTTACATCATTGGATATAACGGATACCTAGCTAAAAAATAGTGGATCTTCCCAGAGTTGTGAACCCCCCAAGAATGTGAGTATTGTCTTTCTCAACTTGTGTACTCTGGCTCTTATCTTCCAACTTTAGTGCATATCAACCAAAATCCAGGAAAGAAAAAGAAAGAGAAGAAGAGGAAGTGCAAAAGGAAAGATAAGAAGAGGAAGCGAACCAACAAGGTGTAAGGAAATAATTAGTATACCCAATTTTTACGATAACTAGCTAATGTCATTTTCATTTGTATTTTAATTTTCTTTTGCCTATGTCCTTGGGAACAAGACTAGTCGATAATTATTTTGTTTCTGTTTGGTTAAACAGTAATCATTATTTGTCTGGAGTCAGGAATCTCATAGAAATATCTTCTTAAGCAATACTTGTCTCCATTACCCTTAACGTGGGTTTATCCTGATTCAATTCTTCAAGCTTCTGGCAAAATATGGAATACTTGACTTATATCATTTCGGTCCGACACTTAATCCGTTCCACGAGTAGGGGGTTCAAGATGAATTAATATATGATGAAAGGTTCCTAGATTTGTTAGGACTAAAGTATGAAATCTTTACTTTAGTCCGGGGGCTTGATGAAACATTCCGTTCGCCATGCACCGGCTCTAAAAGAATGCAAGATGAATGAGTTAATGGAGAGCCGGTGCTAATGAAAATATCTTGTAATGCACCAATTTAAGAGGTTATAAGCTAATGCACTCACAATTCATATTGGAAAGGTTTGTTTAGTGTGTGACATTGTCTCCGACCTTCAGATCACGGAAACTGAGACACGTGAGGCAAATAATCGATCATTGCCGTTAGCCATCTTATTTCTCCTTCTCTTATATGGCATATTCGAGAAATCTTTAAAATCGGTTATCATTTTATTGACTCTCTAAACTTCATTGTTTTGTCGATGTTAATGGATTGATTGTTCTTTGCTTCTATTTTTTTTTTTTTTTTCCATGCAACCAAACATAAGATCTACTTGTGTAACTCCTAACTTTTTCATATTTAATAAAATATTTACATTCTTATAAAAAAAAATAAGGCCAGATACTCTAGATTCTAGAGCTCTTATAGTGTCTGACTCCACAATGTTCAACAAATCTAAGATATTTAACAAACATTAGCTTTTAATTTAGTTTATATATTTTCAAACAATTTTAGTTCCCTTAGAATATGAAATTTAAGTATTGATTAAACCTCGATAATTTATTAATTCGAAACTATAACTGTATCATATACATACACATTTTCATTATTTAGTGGAGCTTCAAAGGAATTAGAGGTATATATTAGACTGCATGGTCTGATATATGCATGTCTTTGGATGAAGAACGGTTAGGATTAGAGATGTTTAAGATTTCAATATTTCACTCTTGGATAAACCAGTTATGATAAGTCTTAACAGTCCCTAATTCCATTTTAGCAAAAACCATCCTAAAAATCTGAAGGTCGAAAAAGATAAAAATTATGTCCTAAGAAAGACAATGCGAGTAGATAACATGATTCAAGACCACAAGCCAAAGTTTTTTTTTTTTTTTTTTTTTTTTGATAAGAAACAAAGTTTCCTTTCCTTAGGGTTAAAACCGACTCCGCTTTCTCATGAAAAATAAGTATAATGGAAGATATTACTTGGTTTGTTAAAAAAAAAAGAGGGAAGATATTACTTGTTTTGAGATAGTGCAAAAAGTTGGTTGACCTATGACTTAAATGGCAAAAAGAGGAATTATAGATTTCTGGTTTTAGTCTCTATCTATAAATCATCGGTTGATCTATTCAGTAAATCAATCGATAGATTCATTCACTATTAACACTAGATTTGAAGCTCCATGTTATGCTACACTATATATGTACTCTGTAAGTATAAACAAACAATCAAATGTTGGATCAATTTATCTATTCAAAAATGCTTAGGTTTTTTCCACGATTTGATTAATACCATCAATATAGCTCAAGCTATGGGAAACTAATTATAACAAACAAAAACCAGAATAAATTAAAACCCAAATAAAAATAGTTGCAATTCCCTTCATCAATCGGTGTGTAACCGATCGGAAATATCTTAAACATGTCCTTAAAATCATGCATCATAACCAATGAGAGTCATAAAAACACCAAACATAAATATAAATGTCTGAAACAAGAAAAAAAAAAACTGATAAAGGAGAATCTTCCATAGAATATTCCCGCACTCAATCTTCAGGACAATTGAGCAAACCTTTGATCCTTTGGACAGTGGAGCTAATCAAAGCACTAACTGCATTCACCGACTTCTCATTCATCTCTTTCGACCTGTTGGTTTTGCCAGAGCCAAGGATCTGGAATGCCACGGTGAGTAAGGTTCCACCGTCACCGTCCTCGGCTGTGGATCGCCGGCCGTCGCTTGAGATGATGATACCAGAAGGAAGAACTGGAATAATGGACGGGTCGACTTGGCCGGAGACGGCGGATTTCATTGTAGCCATGTCAAGAGGAGCGTACACTAACATGCCTCCCAAGGCGTCCATGTAGCAGTCTTGTAGCATCACCAGCCCATCCTTGTCTGAGCATTGTGGCATCAGCATGCCACTATTCTCCATCTGCGTAGCCTAATCATGTGTTTTATAATAAGTAAAAGATTACCAAAGATTAATTATTAATAGAACGTATAAAGAAATATATATATATATATATCTCTACCCGGAGAATGGTAATGTAGTTGGTTTCACTTGATCCAGTGGCAACGCGAGCGAGCTCACTGATTATGTGTCCATAGGAAAGAACATCCCACTGTTAAACGCAAACGTTTGTTTGTTGTTAAAACGCGAGACAACAATAAGCCAAAAGAACAAAAAAAACTTTAATTATCCATGTTTTTTCTAACATTGGCTTTAGATGTTTGGTCCATCGTCCGCAATATTATGCATGGCGTGAATTCGGGTAGTTTAACCGAAATTATCCATTAAACGAGTTGTACTAGACATATGTACTTAAATACTATCACATGAATTCACACAAAAAATGACGAAGAAAAATACTAGAAACTAAGAGTTTAGATGTCAAAAGGTACTCAAAGTCAAAAAAATAAAAGTCGAACAAAAACTAAATTACTTTAAAACAAATATTTAGTAAAAACGAATTATTTTGGTTAAAATAATTTATTTTTCTAATTTTTAAGTGCAAAAAACGAATCTGAACAAAGCTAAAAAAAAAAAAAAACCCTTTAAAGATATAAAATTAGTTTAAAAAATAAGTTGTTTCACGTATGAAAATTCATAAATGTGATGATGATGATGATGAGATAAGAAAAGAGAGAGAGAGAGACAAAGGAAAGAACCTGTTGACGAGTGTCCATGTTACGCAGAAGGGTGAAGACTTGCAAAGGAGTGACAGGTATTGACATAGAAGTCGCAGCACTGATAACTATACCGGGCGGTTGACCGGCCACCGAGTTCATCCGGATCGACACTCTCACTCCACATTTCGACTGCTGCGGGAAGTCAACTTTTCCAGACATGGTCAACATTTCGTTGAAAATCTTCAACATTCTTTCCCCTATTTTCATTACACTCCTCCTCCCTTCTCCAGTCGCTATAACTGCCAACATATATATTATTATAACTTATCAAAACACTACACTTTTGTAGAAACTGCATGTATTCACAAACCAAGTCGTAAAGATGATAAATATATACCTTTGCTCCAGTCAGTCTCAGGAACGGTTAGGTTGGAATAGAGAGCCATCCTCTCACACATTCTCTCAAGTGTGACAATCCAACGCTTAGCTCCATACCCTGACCCGCCGTATAAAAGATCTTTATACATTTTGTGTGTCTTGGATCCGTCGTCTACTTCCACATGCTCTATCCACACCACCTACAATATTGTGATATAGCATGCATTAAGGAATATTAATTAACTGTTTATAAGAATACATATATATATATATATATATATATATAAGCTCGATCGATCGTGAGACCTTAGAGTAAGCATTGGGCAAGGATTCGATGAGACAACCAGAAGGACGTTTGTAACAAGAAGCACCGACTTCCTCACTGTTGACGATGCTGTGTGACACGTCAGCAACAATCCAGAGCCCTTCGTTTATCAGTTGGCAGCACCTGACGATCTTGAACTCCCTTGGTGGCACTAGCGGCGACAGAATGTGTAGTTTCTCAGATATCTATCAGTTTCATTTCATTTTTTCACCCAAAAAAAAAAAAAAAAACCTCTATCAGTTTCATTCACATTCAAAAACCAAATAATATGTATTTTCTCAAAGTCAAATCATATTTTAATTACTACCACTTGCAAAACATTGCAGTTTTCTTTTGTAGGGAGCTCCGATCCGAGCTCATAAATCGTCTTAGCCTTGCTCACAATTGTTGGAAAGAGCTCTTTCCATTTCTCCTGCAAAAAACAAGTACCATTTTATTTATGATTAAATCCAATCCTTTAAAAAAAAAAAAAAAAAAATCCAATCCTTATTTTGGAATAAAATGTGAAATTGTAATAAACTTGTAATAAACTTTTCCAAAACCGACTGAAACTGTTTGAAAACGTAGATGCACCACCATTTATACAAGCTAATCAAATAGTCTGCTGATATTATTTTATGATGATGGCTTATAGAATAATACATACCGAATCTAAGAACATGTTGATCAAGTTCGATGCTTCTATAGGAACCACAGTGACCTCTCTGGAAGACTCGATGTAAGCACTCCCACTCCTGAAATGTTTGGTCGCCTTCGTGAACCTCTCGTAACTCCCTTGATCGATTATATCTCTCCCGGAGATAGCCGTTTTATGCCAAATGTTTCCATCATGAGTAGCAAACAGATGTTTGAGCTCTTCAACCGCACTTGCCGCAGTTTGAGACAACTGCATTATATCTGTTTGGAACTGTGGTTGTGCCACGTTGGTGGTATGATAACTTGGAATATCAGTTCCGTAAGAGATGGGAATATCAAAATGGGCGAGTTTTGCATACTGAAATTAAATTTAAATTCACACAAAAAGTAAATGGTTAGTGTTAATTAACATGTTTATTAAACAAAATAAATTTTTTCTTTTACAACACTTTCTTAACTCTTTTTTTTTCAAATAGATGAATATTGTTTTGTTGTAAATGTAAATGAAATATTTGATGATGGCTCAAATGAATATCCAAAAACAATTAAAAATATTTGTCAATAAAAACAAATTAAATCAAATAAGTACCTCCTCCTTAAGGTGGGCGTTTTCTAAACGCATGTTTTGGAGAATAGATTCACGTTCTTCTCTGCCAAGAGGAGGACCATCACAAGTTGGACAGATCTTATACTTTAAGGCTTGTACCATTGCCTCGTTCTCACATTCGAGCTTTTTGTTTTCTTCACGAAGGAGCATGTTACCATTTCTTTCATCCTTAACCTGTAGGAGTTAAAATAATTAATTATAAAAAAAAAAAAACACAATTGGTTGAAATAAACCATAAGATTATTTGATAGGAGTTGCTAATAAGATGAATACTCTGATCTGGGTCCGCTTGTTTTGGAACCAAAACTTGATTTGGTCCTGCTCGAGTCCCAGCTCATTACATAATATTTCTCTTTGTACTTCGTCTGGATTCGGACAATCCTTGAAATAACTAGATTTTCAAGATATTAAAATCAAAATTCATCACTTTTGTTAGAAATGAATAAATAAGCCAATAAAGGTTTTTTTTTTTTTTTGGTTAAAAAAAAATGATGTTTTCAAAGGAAAAAAGTTTTCGATGACCCAATAAAGGTTTTACTCTTCAAGTCTTTGGATTTGTTGACGGGTATGGCGATGAGATATCGTCTTCTTCCCTTTCCTCTTGGCGTCTGCCAAAGTGTATTTTCTTTTCCCAGAGCTACCACCTCCATCAGTATCCATTTTGTTGTTCACAAAAAGATAAGAAAATTTTGTTTTTTGCAGAAAATTTTGTGTCTTTTTTTTTTTTTTTTTTGATGCACAAGTTAATCAGTATTTATATGGAAAAGGGTAGTATAAGGACAACTAAAAATATATATTATATATTATTTTATAAAAGGGAAAGAAGGGGAAAATATGGATGTGTATATGTTAAAAGACAAATATTAAATGTTATTGTATGTCAATGGGTAATATTTACTTTAAATATATATATTTTAGATATATGGGAACGTTTACCATCTGTACAATGTATTGAGGATGAACCAAATCTATGTAACGTTTCAAATCTTAGCAAAACTTAAATAATTGGGATAAGGTTTATCTTCTTAGTTATTGTATAATTGGTCCATTCATATTTTGAGGAAGAACTCAAACCAATTAAAAAAATACTTTTATCTTAAGTTACAATTATTAATTATTAATATAAAATTATTTTAAGAACTTATAAAAGATATCATTCATTAAATATCAATATATTTCCCTGGTAATAAATATTTTGATTTTATTGAATTATAAACTTGTATATAATAATTTATTATTTATATAAATATTATGATCATTAAAACTTTTGAAACTCTGTTCGGATATATCGTCTAATTATAACCACATTATTTTATTATTCATAAATTATATATATTATAAAAATTATAATTTTTATTCTATAGTGACAAGTGTCAACTAAAATTTTCATTTTTTCTATTAAATTTTAAAGTTTAGTTTATATTTTTTATTGTATAAAAAGTATCTAAATGTCTTAATTTTACTACAAAACTTGTGTGGTAATCATTAAGCTAAATTTTAGTATAAGATTAATCATTAGTATTTTAAATAATAACTAAGTGGTTTATAATTACTATTTTCTTATGTAAAGGATTTTAATATATAATAAAAATAAGCCAGCATCAACCACGCGTCAAACGATCAACCGAATTCTAGTTATATCAACGTTAAAAAAGAAAATAATTTTTTATCAATATTTGAATCTTAACGGCTCTTTCCATATTCAAAAATCACACATTATGCATCAACGCCTATATTTCTAAGCTCACTAAGACTATCTTAGTACCACCAGATTAATCTTGATCATATATGACATAAAAATATTGATGAGTTCATCCAAACCCGGTTCACATGTTAAAGAAAATTTATGAATTGACCATATAACACGATAAGTAATCTAATCAATATCTATCTTATCTAAGCGAATCAAATTTTTTGTGTGATCAAACCCAACAACTATATTCTATATATGGATTAGCCAGCATCAACCACGCATTATGTTATTGACCACATTTTAATCTTATGAACGTTTAAAAAATATCATTCTTTTCACCGACATTAATCTTATCGGCTCTTTCCATATTCAAAAATTAGACTTTATGGATTAACGGGTATATTTCAATATTATACTCACTAAAAACTGTCTTAGTACCGCTAGATCAATCTTGATCATAAATGACACATACTGGCGGTGACTTAGTTGATGCATAATCCTATAGAAGATTAATTGGGAAGCTCATGTATCTTCACATCACTAGACCTGATATCAACTTTTCTGTAAATAAACTAAGCCAATTCTTTGCTGCTCCTAGGAAAGCTCACCAACAAGCAGTATACAAGGTTTTGCATTACATCAAAGGTACTATCAGAGTTATCAAAAAAAAAAGTACTATCGGCTAAGGTCTCTTTTATTCTTCTAAGGTTGAGCTTCAGCTTCAAGTGTTTGCAGATGCGAGTTACGCTTCTTGCAGAGATAGTAGACATTCTACTTCATGCTACTATATGTTTTTCTGGTTCCTCTCTCATTACATGGAAGTCTAAGAAGCAAAAGGTTGTGTCAAAATCCTTTGTCGAGGATGAGTATCGAAGCATGTCTTTAGCCACATATGAGCTGGTTTGGTTGACCAATTTTCCCAAAAATTTGAATGTTTCTATAACGCCACTGTCTGTGAGCTCCCACGCCCTCTCTAGTCCCGTGGGACCCACACCCTCTTTAGGCCCATGGGCTCCACGCTCTCTCTAGGCCCTTGGGATCCACACCCTCTTCAGACCCGTGGATCCCCACATCCTCTATAGGCCCGTGGGCCCCACCCTCGTCCGACGGGCGGTGTGTTATTTTTAGGAGGTTCGAAAGACTTGTTTACTGTTTTAAATCACCACATGATCTTTCAACATGTTTTGGCCTCACTCATACGACAATCACTTCCCGGTAGGTCACCCATCCTAGTGCTACTCCAGCGCAAACACGCTTAACTCTGGAGTTCTGTCAGGATGATTGACGGAAAAGATAAGTGCACTTTGGTGACATAGATAGCAAAATTAAATCTCTTAAACTCTCATCTTGCACCACCATATACCATAAATTGGGATGTTACAGTTTCTCATGATAAACCAACTCTGCTTTTCTATGACAATACTGCTGCAATCCATATAGCTAACACTTCTATTTTTCACGAGCGGACTAAGCATATAGTTACCGATTTTCATAGTATTCAACTAGTCATGAAAGACTTGTTGCATATTTGTTCAAGCTTCTTCATCTGAAGTCTTCTCTTCAGCTTGCTGATCCGTTCACAAATCCTCTTTATCCTGCTCAATTTTAGAGTTTGATAAGCAAGATGGATCTTTTCAATATATTCGTCCCATCTTGAGTGGGACTATAAATATGTATATAGCTTTTTATAGTACATAATTAGAGTCTGTGAAACTTGTCTATATAAACCGGTTATGTACATATTAAATTGGTTTAGTGGCTCTGGTTTAGGTCAATGGTCTCATGTATATAAACCCTCAATTGTAGATTTTTCCTAATTAATGAGAATTAGATTATTTACTAAAATCTTCTGCCGTTTTCTCATGGTTTTAAAGATGATGGGACTCTATCTTGTGTGAAAGAAGAGAAACTTGTGGTGTTACAACGGCCCTGCCATTTATATGTGACAGAGATATGGGTGACAAGTAAGATTGAGTCTAATGCGGCGTCGTGGAGTAAATTCTTAAAAGTTGATATGGAACCACTCACTAGTTTTGGTTTTAAGTTTGTTGATGAGGATGATGACAATTTCTTCATTGACGAAGAGAATAAAGTCACAGTGGTTTTTAGTTTATAAGAATTTGAAAGCTACTTTACGTCTTACATCATTGGATATAATAACTAAAGATATATAGTGGATCTTCCCAAAGTTGTACGGAACCCCCAAGGATGCGAGGATTTGTTTTTCTCCACTTGTGTACTATGGCTATTATGTTCCAAGTTAAGTTCATATCAACCAAAGTGCACGAAGCAAAAAGAAAGAGAAGAAGAGGAAGTGCAAAAGGAAAGATAAGAAAGCGAAACAAGAAGGTGTAAGGAAAGAATTATTTGGTAAACTGAAACTGAAACACGTAAGGGAAAGAAGGCGAGAGAGTCCAAGAAATAATCTGGAGGATCAACTAGAGGCATACATTAAACTGCATGGTCTGATATATGCATGTTTTAGATTTCAATATTTCACTCTTGGAGAAACAGTTATGGTATCTCTTAAAAGTCCCTAATTCCTTTTTAGCATATCGATCCTGAAAATCTGAAGGACAATGCAAATAGATAAACGTGATCCACAAGTCCAAGTTTGTATTGCTTAGGGTCAAAACCAATTCTGCTTTCTAGTGAATATGTTTAACTGTCTTAGGCCTTGAATTCAAAATCCATTAACAACAATGGTACGCATCAAAACCATCTTATATTTGGAGAAGCATATACCTCATTCAGATTTTATTATGAGCAAGTACTAAAATGTTGATTGCAAGCTATCCTTTATGGCTTTTATGGCCAAAAAAAGAAACAGAGGAATTATAGGTTTCAGAGTTACATCATGAATGTTTGCAAATTTTTAACTGGTTTTTAGATTGTAGTTTTTGGATTATGTCTTATGGTTTTTAGATTTGTATTATAAAGAAAATTAAAAATTAAAAAATTAAAAATGCAAACAAATAAGTCAAAATGAAGATCTGGATTTTCTTTAAAAATTGACAAAAATTATTAAAATCTTGATTTCCTATTTTTTAGGAAAACCACTTTTCTCATTATTTTCTCATTATTATGATTGACTATAAAGTAGATTTTATGAAAAATTAAAACAAAACAACTTCAAAATCTATAACCATTCATGGTCTTAGTCTCTATCAATAAGTCAATAAAGGTTGACTTGATTTTTAAATCTATCGATAGAGTCATTTACTATAAACTCCTAACCATATGTGATAGATTATATACTATTCTAGACATCTTCCATTTTGGGTTAATTTGACGATATTATTACCATTAACATTTATCTAGACATCTTCAAATTTGGTTTTGAAGATATTATTAGCATTAACATTTACTTCAAACTAATCATATATTTGCATTATCACATTAATACCGTGAATCTAATGTTTTATCTAGTTGGTTTGACTAGAGCAAGAGACTTGACTTTCTTAGGATTAACACGAAGTCAAGACTAATTATCTTATATATAATTCTTACTCAGGGATTTGATAACGCAGTGATCCCAATTCCTTTATTCCTTCCTTCCTCATCTCGCCCCTCACGACACAACACAACTCACAAATCTATGTTGGGTCATTTCTAGAAACGAAACAGAAATGAGTTTCGAGGATGATCCGTAAGTTCTTCTCCTTTCTTTTTAATTTAATATTTAGCTTTATTATACAAATGAAAAATCCAATATTCTTTCCTTTGATTGAATCTAGGGTTACCGTAATCGAGCTTTTTCGATTTCAAGTTTCATTTTTTTTTGTTACAAGAAAAGTTTTTTTGTTTTTAATCTCCTATTGATTTAAAATCCATATGTTTTTAAGATTCATAGGTTTTGTTTTTATTGTTCGTATTCGATTGAATGATTTGGTTATAATGATAAGGTTGGTAGGAAGAGGAAGAAGGAGAAAGATCGAAGTAGTAGTGGCAGTGGGAAAGAGAAGAGGCATAAGTACCCTAACGTTTCCAGGGTTGATGAGATGCAGATTCTGAAGTTGAGTATATTTCCATCAACGTTTCCAGGGTTAGGTACCATTTTCGATAACTCAATTTTAATAATTACACTAATAACATCATTTCAAAAAAAAAAAAAAAACATTTTTAGATTAATTAAATATGATACATATATAGACATTGATAATACTACACGTACGTGCTTGGGCATTTGTAATGATAGTCGCCTTTGTAAAGCGATTTTTATAATTATTTGAAACTGTCTTATTTCAAGCTGAGACTATCATCAATAATTTTGAAAATCGGGATTGATCATTTCCAATCATTCTCATTGAGAACATTAGTATCCTAAAAACCAAATATATGTAAATCAATGATACTCCTTCTATGAATAAATAAAAAAAACATAAGAAATCCACTAAACATAATAAAATAAAATTGAAACAGAAAACATAGTACTAAAGCATTTCAAACTACCAAAAACGATACACATTATCCTGTAGTAAACACACGAAAGCATCAGGGGTAAGTATCCCAAAATGCCATGTGTCAAATAATAAGCGTTTTCTAGGTCTGTCAGTTTCTCGCATATGATTTTCTCAAGTTTTATTGTATCCAATTAACATAAATTGACATTTTGGCTAATAAAATTTTGAAATATTTTATCACATTGGTTAAATTATTTAAATTCTGTTTCCAACAAAATCTTGACGACAAAAAAGAAAAAAAAATATATGGAAGTATGGGGCTTAGTTCTAGGTATTGGCTAAGTTGGGCTTAAAAATTGAACTAATGTTTGGGGTTGTTTGGTATGTTACCATGGTTAGTTAATAAGAAGATCATTTGTTTGGATTTAGTCATTATTTGTACATAAGTTTGCCTAGAGAATGTTTATTCTCCCAGGTCCAAAGGCTATTGTGGCCGCTGAAGACATATCTTCTCTGATTCATACTAATTATCCTTCACTGATAAACATTTTCCAACGGGATCGTATCTTGAATGGTTTGGATCTTCTATTCGGGCAATATAGTCTCATCTCCAAAGAACTATTGTCACCTTCCATCTGTTGGCCCCATCCAAGCCGTTCAAGAGGAGATCTCGTCGGAAATAGAGCATCAACGAAGGACACTCATCATGAATCGGAGAAGATGTGGTCTTCGGACAAGAGATAATCCTTCTCTAGGGAAAACTCAAGTATGAATAAAGTCTAAATCCAAACCATTTATCTTCTTTTTAACAAACCCGTAAACCACTCCAAACCTGAGTTAATTGTTAAGCCCAACTTAGCCAACACATATAACTAAGCCCATACTTCAACAGTTGTTTTTTTTTTTTTTTCAAGATTTTATTAATCATACTAAAATTTTCGATTGTTCAACTTTTGAGTTGTGTCAAATTGGGCCAAAATCCACGGGCTAAGCCTAATACAGTCAACCATGTGGCAGGTATGGACATAAAATTTTAGGCACATTTAAAAGCGGGTCTCATAGAAAATTCCATAGTGGACCGCGGATTGGCGGGTTTGCCCGCTGACAACTAAATTTTGATAAAACTATATATAAAAGTAAATATTTTTAGATATACTTGGGTTCACTCCTAGGGTGAATCTTTTCATTCATCTCTCATATAATTAGCCAATAAGAATATGCCATATAATATTACAATTAAACTGAAATAATAAATTAAAGAGTGGGTGAGAGTACGTGCGAAGTGGAGATAATAAATTAAAAAAAAAATTCTCACTCTATTTCGATTTGTATGATATTTTGTTTTTAAAAACGAAATTAAAAAAAAAAATTAAATTTTAATCGTTTATATTATCCATTGGAAACATTATTCAACCAGGGCGATAAAATTCTGCAAAAAGTATATGGTCACAAAAGTCAAATGAATTAAAAGAGTTTACATTGAAACTTGAGAAAATCATATTTCAGACTATGCGAGAAACTGACATACTGTAACTAGAGAGCGCTTATTTTTTCACACATACTCCCTCTGTATCAGAAAGATTGATTTTCTGAGGATTTCACCAAGATTAAGAAAAATAATAAATGTTTTTAAAAAATAGTAAAAAGTTAATCTCAAGTTATTTTTTATTCTATTTATCTTTTTTTAATAACTATAACTACATTATATATTTAAAATATTAAGTAATTAATTGACCTTGAAAATATAAATGCATTAAATTTATTACATGAAATCAATCTTTTTGATACAAAAATAATACCTCAGAAAATCAATCTTTGTGATACAGAGAGAGTATCATTTTAAAACATTTCTCGACAATTCTTATTTTTTTTATTTTTTTTTTGTCGAACCATATGGTGAATATAAATTTAAGAGTTTTTGTAAACTATAACAGAAAAAATGTGGCTTTGAGAAAATAAAACTTGTATTCTTTGATGGATGGTTATCATAAAATAACCTGTGGCATATATGCGTGAAAGTTTTGAAGGTTTTTGCGTTCTTTGGTGTGCCAACGGATTGGTGTTGGCTGATATGGAGGGGTTTTTTTTTTTTTTCAAATTATCAGCTTTTTTTTTTTGGAATATATTACAGTTTAGCTAAACATTATACTACTATCTTTCATGAGAATGATTGAAAATCACTCGTCTTACAAAGTTTTCGATGATAGTCTCGACTTGAATATTTAGGGCAGCAGACAAAATCGAATTGTCTTTCTAATCAACACTATAATAAGTTAATAACACAAGTGCCTCTCCTTGTGTTGACACATCAGATTTTTTAGTAATTTTAGTGTTAACATGTCAATAAATGAAAAAACTTTATAATCCAATAAAAACATTTTAATTAAACACATCATAATTGATTATACACATCATATTTAATTTTTTATTTTATTTATTTTATAAAACATAAAGTCATTTGACCAATAAAAACAAGCTACATGGAATTTGTGTTATATTTTTTAAAAATGTAATAAAAAGTTAACAAAAAAAAAATACAACTTACTCATATTTTTTTTTTCTACATAGTTCAAAACAAAAATTTAAGCAACAAAAAAATCGGGAAAACAAACAATCAACTAATCCTAAATTTTCTTACACGCGGCACACCACTCCATGATTATATGATATTTGAAAAATTGACACTGTATCAAGATTTTTCAAGTCTTTTTATCTTTCTCTAAAAATTTAATTCACGTTAACTTCAAATCCATCTCTCATTTTCTCCCGCTTTCTAGCACGTTTTCTAATATTTCTCGGATCTATCATAAACATAAATATGAAATTATATAAAAAATAATTATAGTCGATCCATGCTCACGTCACTTTTCTTTACTTTAGACTCATATTTTTTATTTTATATTCATTATCTTTTATCACGGAAGAACAACAAGTTTTATCTCTACTAATTCGAAGAACACGATGTGAGTTTCACTCATCTGATCTATACTGAACATGAAGCTTAAATTTTGAAGCTGGTGCAAGAATAAAAAATCAAATGCAAAAAAACTCGAACTGCACATTCTATTGTTGAAAGCTTCTTATCAAAACCATAAAACTAAGATGTCCCACTTATATTTTCTTCTACATAATAATGTATGTTTATCTATCTTTGTTTTAAGTTCTAAGCATGCAATACAAATGTTCCTAAAATTTATTTGATGGTTCAAGAACTTCAATGCAATATAAGAGAACTACACAATATCACTATTTAGAAGATTTATTTATTTTCTTTCGGTATACGTTCATATGTGTATATCTACATGATCTTATGGTGAGATATTCACCAGAACTATGTGTTTTCTTTTTATATTTTTTTTATTATAAATATCATTATTGTGTTATCACCAATATAATAATTTCACGAGTTAATTTAATTTATTGTTGTCTCAAACATAGAATAATTTAATATTTTTTGTATTGTTACTAAAACCATTATAATTTAGATTTTTTAATAGGTCATAATATTTTGATTTTACCAAAAAAACTTACTTTAAATACAAAAAAAAAAAAAATTATGTTATTTTAACAAGTAGGAATAGTTCAATTGATTTCAAAGATTCCCTTGGGAGGGAGATTGAATCTTTGTTCCCAAAAAAACAAAAATTTAAATATAACGCCCACAAAAAATAATTTATTAAATATAATAAAAATCAAAAATATTGAAGAAAAATCCCGCGACGTAGTGCGGGTATTTACCTAGTATCTCTAAAACCGTCAATGAAAATACGCCTCTTTTACCACGGATAACCGCACCAAGTATTTCACATAATTCTTGAGTTCACTCTTAAGGATGAATCCTTTCATTTACCTCTCATGTTATATCCAATCAAATGCCACCTAATATCACATTTAAAAAATAAATAAAAATAAAATAAAATAAATTAAACAATAAAAACAAATTAAGAAAAAAATAAAATCATTATTAACGCCATTTGAAGAAAAAAATTGTTAACGCCATTTGAAGATTTTTTTTCTCTGGTTCAATACCTCGATCGCGACTTACTTTTGATTTATGGGGTGAGCTCCACTGCTGCTTTTTTATCTCTGCCTTAATTATACTCCTCTTCTTCGTCTTCCATGCAGAATAACTATTTTTATCTGGCGGGTCACAGATTACGGTTTAATATAGATCAAAAATTAATATAATCCGTTGTGTGGCGGGTCGAGGGTTTGACCCGCTTGACAGAGCTATACCTAAATTGTATAGTGAAATAAGTCAAAGCTAAAATTGAATCAACATCCAATTTAAATACCTCTAATTAAACTGTAAAAAAATGTTTTGATTAGTTTAAAAATATAAATGTAACACCACTTATTATGTACTACTCTATTGCATCTTAAATTCAAAATAGCAAATAAATTATTCTCACAAATATAACTTCGTACGTACGTGCGGGTCTGATTCTAGTTAACATTTTAAGTTAAAAACTAATCAAAACATGTAGTCGGTTCAAACGAAAGTAAAGTTAGTCACACAACTCCCAAACAAGTAATTACATTGTCACATATGGAATCTAATTTTTTGTCTATTTTTACTAGAGAGACTTGACTGCTTAAGTCAAGAATAATTTTGTTACCAAACTAGTTCACTAGTTTTCACATGGAAACTCAAAACTGCACAATAGACAAAAGTGACTGGTCTCAAACCACGTCACGACACATTCTTCGTCAAAGTAATGTTAACAAGGTAAAGTCTCAACTCTTGCTCCGTTGTTAAACTTTTCGATACAATTGTGCAGCTTTCATTAGTAGAACTTTTCTTCTTATATAGTTTCCTTGGTAAAGACTAGACCACGAACATGCTTTCGGGTCTAAACGGGGTTAGTAACTATTCTCCGGAGTGTGCTTTGCAAGTATGGTTGTCTCTCATTTATGAAGACCATAAAGAAGCAGTTCAAGTCCCGTTCGAAGAAGACCATGAGATTGAAGAAGCGGTTCAAGTCTCGTTTGAAGAGACCTATAATATCATGGTCTATGTTATAGGTCTCTTTGAACGAGACTTGAACCGCTTCTTAAATCTCATTATCTTCTTTGAACGGGACCTGAAATGCTTCTTCGTAGTCTTTATAAAAGAGAGAAAACCACACTTGCAAACCATACTCCAGAGAATAGGTACTAACCCCGTTTAGACCCGCAAGCACGTTCGTGATCCAGTCTTTACCAAGGAAATTATACAAGAAGACAAGTTCTACTGATGAAAATTGCATAATTTGTTTCGAAAATTTTAACTGAGCAAGAGTTGTGAATTTACCTTGTCATCATTATTTTGACGATGAATATGTCATGAAGTGGTTTGAGACTAGTCACTTTTGTCCATTGTGCCGTTTCGAGTTGCCATGTGAAAACTAGTTAACTATTTTTGTAACAAAATTAGTCTTGAATTGGTGTTTAGAAAGTCAAGTCTCTCTAGTCAAAATAGACAAAACATTAGATTTTATATGTGAAAATGCAATTACTTGTTTGGGAGTTGTGACTAACATTACTTTCATTTGAACTGACTAAAAAGAGTTTTGATTCGTTTTAACTTAAATATGTTAGTGGTGATATCTTCAAAACCAAATTTAAAAATGTCTAGAATAGTATATAATCTATCACAAATAGTTAGGATCAAATCTGTTGATTGACTTAAAGAGGTCAACCGTTATTGATAGAGACTAACCCGGACATCTCTAATCCTCTTTTAGTGTGTGTCATGGTCATATCTAGCATTGGCTGGGACCTCTATTATATACTCTTAACAATACAAACAAACATACACTTAAGGAGGGGATGGATACACAAGGTAGCCAATAAAATAATCAACATGAAGAGAAGGCTCAAGATGACCATATTTCTTAGAGCAATAGCTAATAGCTTTGTTTTTGAGAGGTGGGAATATCTTTCATTGAATGGAGAGATGAGGAGGAGATAAACCATTATGGTAGCAGCCGCTCCTTTCTTTCAATATCTCATAAATAGATGGTTGACGTCCTTGGAGTAAGGCAAGAGCGTGGACCGGAATTCAGGAAGCATTGAGAAGTTTAATGGAAAAGTTAACTTTTCAATAAATTTTTAACTTTTTTTTTAACTTTTTTTTAAGACATTCTCCATAAATGAGAAGATAAATGGAAAAGTTATCTATTAAACGGAGGAAGATACTAGAAGCGATCTCTCCAAAATGGAGAAAATTGGTGACAAAAATCTCTTCCCAAGAGAAATAAATGATATATCGGACATATCTGAATTGGAAGTTAAACCAAGTAATTGATGTGATGAATATAGAAATGGGCTTATAATTAAGAAGGTTGAAAGGAAGGCACCTTAATCTTAATGGGCTCACCATGCCCATTATGTGAAATGTTGAAATGTGCCCCAGTCCTGTTCCGTATGAGATTTCTCCGCCGGCTTGTCGGAAGATTGTGGTAATGAAAACTTAGACGCAGCGTTAGAAAGCCGGAGACAATTTCAAGGCTGGCGACAACAGCGGAGTGGGAGGTGGATCTGGTAGCTCCGGCGGATGAAGCTGGTTCAGCAGCACCAAGAAAATCATCACGGGAAGTTGAGAGGGAGTAGAGACTCAATCTGCAGTGAGTGGTGGTTGATAAGGCAAGATCCAGAGGTATCATTTGGTACAATTTCAACCATCATGGAGACGAAAAACAGAGACGTTCGAGCAGAAGAATATCGCTGAAGATGAGGCAAACCAACGAAAGGTGACAAGGTTTATTATCTTGCCACGACAGAAGCCATTCAAGAGGGTATCTCATCGGAAAAAGAGCATCCGTGAAGGAGACATCATGAATCGGAGAAGGTTTGTCTTTGGAGGCTGCATCGGTCTTTGGGCATGAGAGAAACTTTCTCTAGGGCGAACTCATATACAAATGATGACTAAATCCAACACATGTATCTTCTTATTAAATAACCCTAATAACATCCAAACCATCCCAAACCACCCCAAACCTGAATCTAATTGTTAAGCCCAACTTAGCTAAAACCTAGAACTAAATCAGTTATCCTCTATGGCTTTTATGGCAAAATATAAACTATAGATTTTTGGGTTAGTCTCTATCAATAAATCAATAACCAGTCCCGTCTCAAACAATTTGGGCCCTAGGCAAACTAAAATTGCAGAGCCCTTTACAGAATAATTTTTTTTGCCCCTTTTTGTTTAAAGTTTTTTTAAAAAATTTGGCATGGGCCCTAGGCAAATGTCTATGTTGTATAGGATCAAAGACGAGCATGTCAATACCGGTTGACCTTTTTAAATCAATCGATAGATCTATTCACAATAAACTCCTAACCATTTGTGATTATATACTATTCTAGACATCTTAAAATTTGGTTTTGAAGATATCACCATTAACATTTTAAGTGAAAACTAATCAAAACTCTTTTGTGGGAAAATGCTAATTTAATTCCTCAAGTTTCTGAAATTCGCATATTTATTCTTCAAATATCATGTATGCAAAATAATTCCCCAAATCAAGTTTGACTTTGCAAAATTATACCTCAATATTGTCAACATCAAATAGTAATTAGAGATCATCAACCATCATTAAGTCTAAGCTCAATATATCATCTTTCTCATCGGATTTTTCTCCAAACTGAAAACCTAAAGATTCTTATAGAGCATAGGCGAATTTCGACAGCAATATCATGAAATACGTCATGAAGAACGTCAATCCTTGCCTAGAAACGAAATCTGTAAGTGATTTTTGTTTTTCTATTGCTCTTTCTGGATTTGAGTAACTATGAATGTGAAACTGATGGAATTAAAACTGTTTGACTGTAGGATGAGATAAGTTCCAATTCTAAATATGAATTTGGAATTATGGATTTTTCAATATGGTAAAAGAATTTCCTAGAAAGTGTGTTTGTGAAAGTGATGTTACCATTTCATCAAACTACACAATACGTGAAAAAGACGAGATGTGTTAGATGTTCTTACATTGTTGTTGTCTACTTACTGATTTTTAGTTTTTTTCATGTGGTTTGCTACTTTCTAATTTCTGGCAGAGCTTGTGAAGGTTTTTGCCAATGATAATTGCAAGATCGCTTGCCATAAGTTTATCCATTTACTAAGTAGGTCATGTGAGGTGAGGTTTGGAACAATATTGAATGATTGCACAACTTACAAACAAGTACTAATTGCATTTTCAGTTTTTAACATAATCTAGTTTGACTATAGAGAGACTTGACTTTCTTAAAACCAAATCAAGACTAATTAATTTATTAATGGTTTACTCATATAATTTGATGACGTGACGAGATCTAATCCGTTAATCATTCTTCAATCGAGACCGTCGAATTTTACCATAGGAGCGTTTACATTACCAATTCCTTTCTTCCTCCCTCTTCTCGCCTCTCACGACACAACTCACAAAAAATTCAGTAATCGAAATTATCTCTGTTTGAATCATTTCTTCAAACGAAGCTGAAATGGGTTTCGAGGATGATCCGTAAGTTCTTCTCCTTCATTCTTCAATTTTATATTTACAGAAGAAAAATCCAATCTTTTTCCTCCTTTGATTGAATCTAGGGTTACCGAAATCGAGCTTTGCAATTTCTCATATCTCAATTGTTCTTAAAGAGAGTATTTTGTTTCATGGGCAGATGAAAAGCTTAAATTTTTAATCTCCTAATTGATTCAAAATCCTTCTGTGTTTCAGATTCATAGGTTTTCTTTTCTTTTTTTTTCTTGTTCGTATTCAATTGAATGATTTTGGTATGATGATTGTTAAATTGGATCGTTTTTGTATTTATTTTTTGGAAGGTATCGTGATGTAGATGGAGAGCCAATAGTGGACTTTGATGACTTTGAAAATGATCGTGAGCCATCTACAGAGCAACTTCAGGATTTTGATGAGAACTTGGCTGATGATATTGGGGAATGGAATGGTGAAGAAGGTTCACAAACTCCTGTTTATGATAATGATAAAGTGGCTAAACCAAGGAAAAGGTTGGTGAAGAAATCGTCTAGTGGACGAGAGGCTTTTGATGTACCTGAATTGATGGATGAGGAAGTGGAAGATGCAGAGTTTGATGAGTTCATGGAAGGAAGAGGAGGAAGAGGAGGTGATGGTGTTGATTATGATGATAAGGTTGGTAGGAAGAGGAAGAAGGAGAAAGATCGAAGTAGTAGTGGCAGTGGGAAGGATAAGAGGCATAAGTATCCTAACCGTGTTGAGAGGAAGTCGGATGAGATTGATGAGATGTGGAAATCTATTGCTCATAACCCTGAGGTGTGCCACATTTGGTTGATCCTTATGAGATTGCGTGAGACAGAATTTTGTTTTTTTCGTTTTATAGAAGTGTTTTTGGTTTTTGTTATAGAATGATGAAGAAGGTGTTAGGACGATGGATGACGATAATTTCATTGATGATACTGGTTTGGATCCTTCTGAGAGGTATGGTGGGGATGCTGGAGACCGCTCTCCAACTCATTATCCTCAGGTATGAGAGTAGAATATATTAAGTTTAGTTGAATTTAGCTTGTCTTTGATGATACATAATGCTATTGTTATGAATGAAACAGGCAGAGGAGGGTGAGGAGGATGATGAGGTAAATAACCTTTTCAAAATGGGGAAGAAAAAGAAGAAGGCTGAAAGAAATCCTGCGGAAATCGCGCTCTTGGTTGAGAATGTGATGGCTGAGCTTGAGGTCACTGCTGAGGAAGATGCAGAGCTTAATAGACAAGGGAAGCCTGCTATCAACAAGCTTAAGAAGCTTTCTCTTCTTACTGATGTTCTTGGAAAGTAAGTTGCAAATTTTATTGTTATCGTATACACTTTCTTTCTAACAATCTGTTGTGTAATATCGCATATTTGTCTTTATTCAGGAAGCAGCTTCAAACAGAATTCCTGGACCATGGAGTTTTGACTCTGTTGAAGAATTGGCTTGAGCCTCTTCCAGATGGAAGCTTGCCAAATATTAACATCCGTGCAGCTATTCTAAGAGTTCTTACTGACGTATGCTCATGATTTCCTGTAGAGATATTGCGTGATTTTACCCTTTCTAGCTCCGTTATCAACTCCTGAGTTTGTCTTGCAGTTTCCGATTGACTTGGACCAGTATGATAGAAGGGAGCAACTGAAAAAGAGTGGGCTTGGAAAGGTTAGATAACACCACCTGATGCAAACTATGTAGGATTTAAATCCAGGAATACTTAAAAGTTATTCTGGCTTTGGCAGGTCATTATGTTCTTATCAAAGTCCGATGAGGAAACTAATTCTAACAGACGGCTTGCTAAGGATTTGGTTGATAAATGGGTAAACAGCTTTTTCGATAGCTCCAATCCATGGAATCAAATTCCAACCGTTTGCTTACTGTGTGCTTGATGTTGCAGTCTCGTCCAATTTTCAACAAGAGTACTAGGTTTGAGGACATGAGAAATCTAGATGAAGATAGGGCTCCCTATAGAAGGCCATCAGTGAAGAAGTAAAATCCAAAACCTTTTATTTTTCGACTTCACTCGCTTAGTAGTCACATTTCATATACTGATACATCTTTTCTCTTCTTGTTCCTTTGGGGATTCACATAGACCTACCAACAAAGCTACAATGGAGTCCAGAGATGGTGACTTTGACTTGGATATTCGGTATCATTGAAATCTTCCGAATCTAGATATTTGAACTTCAAAAAGATATGTTTTAAGTAACACGACTCATTGTTTGTTGATAAATATGCAGGGCACGTAAAGGTCTTACTTCGGGTCAGAGCTCAAGGGGAGATTCATCCAGGCAAATGACCATGAGGCCAGAAGCAACCCCATTGGACTTTGTGATCCGTCCTCAGTCCAAGATTGACCCGGATGAGGTCAGAGCCCGTGCTAAACAGGGTTCTCAGGACCAGCGTCGGCTCAAGGTGAATTATTAACATTTATCTTTCATCACTGACAGACAAAACACCATCTAATTACCAATTTGTTCTGGAAAACATATCCACTCAAGCTCTGTTATGTTATAATTGCAGATGAACAAGAAACTTCAGCAGCTTAAGGGAACAAAGAAGAAGCGGTTGCAAGCGACAAAGGTGAGCGTGGAAGGTCGGGGTATGATCAAGTACCTGTAGAGAGGTTGGAACTAGACCAGACCACCGAGCCACATTGGAACTGGCTCGCTCTTCTATCTTGTACTCTTCCAACTTTGCTTGGATCAGTGTTTAAAGGTCTTCAAGGTAAAGTCGATGACTTGAGGCATTGGGGTTATACTTATATGTACTCTTCTTTTTTACATAAATGGTTTGCTTTGAGTCTCTAATGTAATGGGAAGTGAAAACACTTTGTTCGTTACTTTCCTCTTTTGAGATCAGAAAATATTATTATTTTATGGTAAATCAATTTTCAGTGCATTTCATAATTGATGTCCAATTTTTTTTAATTTTTTGTCTAAATCAGCTGAGCTTCAAATTCCCTAACATATCAACATTGTGATAATGTGATAATGTGATAATGTGAAACTTATCACCAACCAACAGTTAATACATTACATTATGGAAGACTACTTTATTCATCGGCTTAAGTAATCGGAGAACCGATTTTTCATCCAATTTAACTTATCAATCGGATTAATTACTAATTTTCGCTCTCAAAATTTAATATTTTAAGTTTATATCATAAAATATTGATCTATGGGCCTAAAACTAGAGCCCTCTGCTTTACAAAATAGGTAGCGCTGAGTCAGGTTCTGCATATTAAACCTGAAAAAGTGTTGACGAAAAAAAAAAAAAAAAAACCTGAAAAAGTGTTACTCCATATAGTCATGTAGATTTTCTAGAATAACTATAGTTTTAAATATGGTTGAATTGGTTCATAGGTTAGTTTTTAGAAAGTAATTGTATTAGAGGGTAAAACACTATTTACAATTGGTAAAACACACATTCTCTCTATCTCTCTCTTCTTTTTTTTCACCTATCTCTTTCTATGTCTCCTTTCTCCCTTCCGTCTCTCGTCTCTCTCACTGTAGCTCTCTGATTTTTTTTTTTTTTTCTTTTCTTTTCTTTTCTTTTCTCTTTCTTCTCTTTTTCTTTCTTTTATTGTTTTATATTTGGATTAACACTCAAATAATTCATCAAAAAATTTTAAAAACAAATTTTTAATTTTTTAAATCATTTTATGAATCTAATGAGATCCATTTTATAGGGTTTTGGATAAAAAACATTATCTTGTACACCATTTATGTACACCATGTATGTACACCACCATCTATATACATTATTTTGTATATTTTTGTATACTAACATATTTCATTAAGTTTCCCACATATACTTGTACAATGTTATATTGACTCTATTTATATTTGTACATCTTCATAGACATTATGCTTGTACATCCAAAAATCTCTCTCTTTTAGACTTGTATACCGCTTGTATACCAAATAATCTTGTACACTTATTTATCTTGTACACTGACTTGTATCGTACACCAACCCATCTTGTACATTGATTCGTCTCGTACACTGATTCGTCTCGTACACCATCTTATATACCATGTTATACTATATATGTGTAGAAAGTTAGAGAATAAGAAAGAAGTTGAAGAAGAAGATGACAATTATCATATACTAATATATTATGTATATCATCATATACAAGGACTTCACTTTGTACATCATTGATGTATACCGATATATTACATATTACATCATATACGATCATCATCTTACATTCCTGATATATTACATATTACATTATATATAATCATTATCTTACATTACTATGTACACAAACTGCCAAAAATATCTCTTTTAAATTTGTATACCGCTTGTACACCGATTCATCTTGTACACTGATTTGTTTTGTATACCAATTCGTCTTGTACACCAATTTGTCTTGTACACCGACTTATATATTTTCACATTATTATAAAATGGATATCATTAAATTCATAAAAAGATTTTAAATTAAATTTTAAAAACTTCAAATTTGTTTGATAAATAATTTAAATGATAATGAAAATATAAATATATAGGGAGAAAGAGAAATAAAAGAAAAATAGAAAGAGAAAAAAAAAAAAAGGAAAAGCGCCAGAGAGAAAGAAGGAAGAGAAGGAAGGAAGAAAAAAAAAAAAAAAAAAGCGAGAGAGAGACGAGAGAAGGAAAGAAGGAAGAGAAGGAAAGAAGAGAGAGATAGAGGGAAGAGAAGGAAGGAAGAGAGAGATAGAAAAAGTGTCTAATTTACTAATTGTAAATAGTGAAGTACCTATATTTCTAATAACTTTCAAAAAAACTATCTATTCAACAAATTATCTCTTTAAATATTTACTTTTTAGATTCGGTTCTAATCATATTATTTTCATTACTGAATTTGATTAGAGACCAATTATGTATTTTGAAAGAGACGAAAACTCATGTACATAGTCTTCTAAACGCTATTTATCTCTGATCTCCAAAACCTATAATCAAAGTGTGTTTACATGTCTTCAAACGCAATAGAAGAAGAAGAAAAAACTATTTCTTTATATTTTTCAGAAACAAAGAGAAGAACAAGAAGAGCAACAAAAAAATCCCTAATTTCTACTAGCTAAATCTCTCATCTACTCACTCCAAACCTTGAAGCTGCAAAAACATATGAACCCACAACACAGACAAGAACAGCAAGAACCAAAGAGAAGAGCTGGAAATTAGCCAGAAACTCTCCAGAGACTTCGGAATCGGCTGATCTACAAACAACAGAGTTGCCTTTTAAACCACAACCTTGAGGCATCATAGGGCCATATAGAGTGAAAGCTGTCTGATGAAACCAGAGGCCTTGAAGAGTCATTGCAATACCACTGCATAGATCTACTGGGAAGCTTGTAGGGCAGATTGCTCCTGCGATTGAGGAGATAACGCAAAGACCGATGAGAAAGACGAGGAGGAGATGGTAATAACCTTCAAGACCTTTGTGACTTGTGGAGTGGAAG
This sequence comes from Barbarea vulgaris, assembly GCA_963667165.1. Classification (NCBI taxonomy): domain Eukaryota; kingdom Viridiplantae; phylum Streptophyta; class Magnoliopsida; order Brassicales; family Brassicaceae; genus Barbarea; species Barbarea vulgaris. Next base: position 18,391,719 of record OY763889.1, read on the forward strand.
AAGAAGAGTAGACATTCTGCTGTAAAAGCTGTTGCAGCGATTAGGCATAGAGCTTCTTGTGGCAGAGGAAGTAACCTATGAAAAATAAAGAAAACGGTGAATATATCGATTCATATAGATCCATATCTACATCCATTTCCACGGTTGTTTTCATCGAAAATCAAGTCAAGAATCACCAACAATTAACAAACCACTTTTGAGTTCGGTATCACCAAAGATCCAACCTAACTTGAGAGCTAAATACCAAACTTGATGAATCAATCTATAGTCAAATCATATTATCAACAATCTACATCTATTACTACAGTTGTTCTCACTGAAAAATGTAGTCAAGAATCACTAATTAACCGCTTTTGAGTTCTCAAAATCACCAAATATCGAACCTAACTTCAAAGCTATATACCAACCTAATCGAATCATATTCTCAATGATCAAGAACCATTTCTAGAATTGTTTCATAGAAAAAAACCAAGTCAAGAATCACTAATAAACCACTTTTGAGCTCTCAAAATCTGAAGTACCACATCTTGATGAATCTATCAATAATCGAATCATATTATCAACAATCTATATCCATTTGTACGATCTTTTTTTCATCAAAAAACAATTCAAGAATCACTGAAAAACCACTTTTGACTTCTCTGTTACCAAAAATCTAATCTACAAGGCTACAACTATACCATTTCCATAAATGGCATCATTAAAAAAAACAGTTATTAATACCTCGTTTTCTCGGAGAGCAGAGCAATAAATCCAAGGATGAAGAACATAAGAAGCATCCCAGAGTGCTCAAAATCATTCATATGAGAAGGATTCAAAACACCATCAACAAACAACTTGAGATGAGTTGAGTACAAAAACTCAATACACAAGTCAATGAATGAGCCAATGGTAACAACATAAAGCTCCAAGTATTTGATCCTATCATTAAAACCAGGAACAGGGTGCCAAACTCTAACACGAAATGATTTAGGATTCGATATGAATCCAACCACTGAGCTCCAAATATGCCATACTCCAACCACTAAGAACAATGTTCCTGGCAAAGCATGACCCTTGAAAGAACCCATTTTTTTTGTATTTCAATTCCTGATTCAGAGAAAGCAAATTAGATTACTTCTTCAGATTCTAAACACCAAAATCGAAACTTTAAGATTCATAGATAATAGATTAGTGTAAAGAGCTATTTTTTCAGAGATTTAAACAGAGGAATATACCCTGCAAAGCAAGATTTCTTCTTTCTTCTTGTTGTTTTGTGGATTTGGATCAAAGATTTAAACCTAAATTGTCAGAAAATTCAGAAGATTCGTCGATGAAAACGAGAGAGAGAAGTAACAAATTTGGTCAACGTTTGAAGCTATATTTGAGAGTTGGCTAGAAACTTCACTCTTGGAAGAGTAAAAATTGGTTTTTTTCGGGGAAAACGTGAAGAAGCTGAGAAAGAGAACAAATCCAAAGAGAATAAAAATAGAAACTTTGGATCAGAAGAACAGAACAAAATGAAATTTTCCCAGAGTGAAAAAAAAACAAATTGGATCAAAATTGAAAACAAAAAGTCTTTAGAAGGTAAGAAAAAAAATAAAAAAAGGCTTTTAGTGTTTGGGGATGAAAGGAAAAAGGAGAGCAATAATAGGATAATGATAGAAGCAAATATTAATAAAATTTATATCTCTCACATGTCAGTCACATGGTTTTAATGGGAGCATTTGAGAATCTGATTTTCTGTTCAAGATTTAATGATTTTTTTTTTTTTAATTTCTTTTTAGTTACATCATTATGTTAACAACAGAGTAGAGGAAGAGTAATCATGTTTTTTTTTTGTTGACAAAAGATTGATTTACTTTTGAGGAAACAAAAATCATAAGGATTTACTGAAAAAGATTAATTTACTTTTGAGGAAACAAAAATCATAGAGATGTACTTTAAATACTTTCATCTTCTTCTTCTTAAGCAACTTGATATAGAATGTGTAATCAATCTTAAGAAGAAGAAAAAATATGATTTAAATATGAGACCTTGAATGGTATTTTAAAGTGTTTTTTTTTTTCATCATCTTCTTTTTTCTTGTGATTTTTAATTTATGTAGAAAAAGAGTAGATGAACAAAATAAATTGTTTGATTGACTTTTTGAATTTCCATTTCACTAAATGATTTGATTAGTATTTTGAATTTACAACTGCTTTCTTGGAAAGCAAGATTAGTAATTTGAATTGATTTGAGTAGTTTTTTGAATCATAATTTTGCTCGAACATTTTTTTTTAGAGAAAGACAATATATACCGGTGAAATATGAATAAACTAACTTTTTATCGATTTTAAATGATTTAAAATAAAATATTAGATTGAGTTTTTCAATTTTCATTTTGTTCGACGTTTTACAAGATTGATAAATAATTCCATATTTGATATTTGGTGTTTAATTTTATTTTTTCAGATTCTTGTAGAGATTGAAAGTCTATATAGAATTGATAACAGTTACTATCAAGATATAAATAAGGTTCGCCGAGTTGGCTCGTTGATGGCTTGATTCCTTCTTTGCTTAACACATAGAAGTTCGTTCTTGCCGGTGGGGAAAAATAGCCTAAAAGTCATTGTTCTGAATTCAGAGGAGTAGAAGTGGTTGTGGATTCGAACCACTGACAAAAGGATTTATAGTCCTGCACTCTACCAGAGCTATTACCTGTCACCACTTTTCCAAAAGTCTCTTCTTTTCTTCATCGAAGAGCGTCCTAGTGGGTTGTGGCACAACAAAATAATCAAGGAGTAACTTTCGTGCTCTATGGATATGGTCATATAGCATAACTATTCTGAATTGATGGTAAGTGTTTCGATGTTTAGAGTAGTGTATTTGCAAGTATTTGGTTTTAAAGTTTGTTTATTGATTTTTTTGTGTATTGGGTTTTGTTTTGATGAAAAGAGATAAATGATTGTAGCAAGAATGTGATGTAAATATGGGATCTTGAATGATATTTTAAAATGAGTTTTTATTTTCTTTTTCAAATTACTAAATAATCCAACCAAAGATTTTGGAACACTAGTATTCCTAAAAATTAGGAAAATCTATCTTTTTGTGATTTGCTATTGATGTAGAAATAAAAAATATTCCACTTTACACATCCGTTGACCAAAAAAAATTTAAATCTAAATCTGCAATCCATTGAGAGAGAGTCGAAACTTTGAGCATCTCAAAAAGCGATTTCTTTGTCCCATTTTGGCCGGCGTCCTATTAACAAACTTTTTAAAAAAGACTCGCTTGCACATGTACCAAGATGTGATGGAGTTATAAGGCAAATGCTTTTCTCATTGGTGTATCTTATCACCAAGAGAAAATAGGAAGAGTCTTAGCTTGAAAGAATCCTCGGATATACCATTAATCCAAATGATCTATTGGGATCCTTTATTGGCAACCCATGAAACTTGCTCCATTGGATCATGTTGATGAGGTTATCCTTAATCTCAAAATTGTTGTTCTGAACCGGAGGAGGACGAATATCGGCTCTATACTGCAGAGTGTTGCATAAGATTATGATGCTCCTCGATACCGCAAGCGACTTAACTTCTTAGGATAACATGTGGATCAAGGAATGGTGTTGGTGGAGAATATTGCCATGAGTGATGGAAACGATGGTGAACACTATGATATATAGATAAGAGAAAGTATTAGTCATGAAAATCAAATACAAAGAGAGATAAATGTCTTAAAAGAGAAATTTGATAAGATGATGCAATCTACCCAAGCCAAAACTATCAAACCCAAAGCACCACAACCAAGCCAAGCCACAAAAGAGGACCCAAACAATATCCTTCTTTATTCATTCTTTACTTTTTTTTTTTCTTTTTTTCTAATAATTTTTCTATTTTTTTTTTTTTTTTAATAATGGTACTACACTCATGTGTTAAGATCACTATTCCTTCTAAAGCTTTATGTTTTTTCCTTAATCGCATCTTTGAGAAACTTGTTGTATTTAGGCACTACCCAAAGCTTCAATAAGAGACAGTGACTTTTACTTCACTCAATTGCTTATCGAATAGCCCTCTATAATTCTTTATGCATTGTTTCTTAAAACGTCCCGGAAATGAAAGTTTTGGTTTATAAAGAGGAGGTACAAATGTAGTTTCTTTACTCTTATCCTCATTGGATTCATTTGTAACATATCTCTTTCCTTTGTCCTTTCCCTCAAGCCTCACTTCAATCTTATTTTTCTCAATACCAACACTATTCTTGTGATCAACAACCACATCCTCATCATCTTCTATTTCTACAACTGATGCTATCATTATTAAGGAATATTGCAAATATATGAGAGAGCATCTGAACAAAAAAAAAAAAAAAATCTGAAAAACAAGTCAACTACACAAGAAAAAGAGCCCTCATGTTTAGCAAAGGTGTGTCTCAGGATACTATAAATGATACTTGAAATTGTCTTGGTATCCACCAGATTGGAAGTTTGGGAAAATATTTAGGTCATCCTGAATCTATTGGTAGAAACATGTCAGATACTTTTTGCTTATTTTAAGCAAACAAATAATCACAAGCTTGATAAGTTGGTATACAAAGCTATTATCACCAGTTGGCAAAGAGGTTTTATTTAAATATGTAGTAACACCTATACCATGAGTTGTTTCATGGTTCCTAACAAACTCATAGTAGACATTCGAAGATTTTGGTGGTCAAATAGCCCAGATAGAAGTAAGATCTCATGGATAGTCTAAAGCAAGATAATTGATGCTAAAAAAATTTGAACAACAAGTCAACTACACAATAAAAAGAGCCCTCATGTTTAGCAAAGGTGTGTCTCAGGATACTATAAATGATACTTGAAATGCTCTTGGTATCCACCAGATTGGAGGTTTGGGAAAATATTTAGGTCAACCTGAATCTATTGGTAGAAACATGTCATATACTTTTTGCTTATCTTAAGCAAACAAATAATCACAAGTTTGATAGCCTAAAGCAAGATAATTGATGCTAAAGGTAATGGGGCTAGAAATCAGAGATCTTAAGACCATCTCCAATGGTAAGAACCCCTCATGGGTTCTTACCAATTTTTTTAATATAAATTTTAATTAATTGAAAGATAAGAACCTCATTAGGGGTTCTAATTTTTTTCCTCCTCCAATGGTAGAACCTCATTAGGGGTTCTTAAGAAAAAAAATTAAAAAATTTTCCTCCTCAAAGTTTTGTTTTTTTTGTTTTCTCTACATTCTAAAAGTTATTGTAGTAGATGGAAAATTTCAATGCATACCAGATCTAACATCTTCGCTAAGCTTGCCTCGTTCCTGTACTTGTTTCACAAGCATCCGGTAAATCAAAGCCCACCAAAAAATATGAAGAACAAGCAAACAAAACAGAAGAGTATTAAACAAGTAGTAATAGATCGGTCCTTCGATCCGAGGCTTCTCTTTGTCTACAGAGTTAATAATCTGATAGCTGCAAATCACAAATCACAAACCAACAAAATACATATACATACATCAATAAAAGTCATTAAAACATTTCAAGAAACAATGCTAGGGTTAATATTCGAACAAACCTTGTGCTCCATAGGATCCAAAAAGGATAGTAAATGAGACGCTGCGGTACCTTTCATACCTGCTATATTTCGACATTTTCCCAACTTCAAGAAACACATCACTCGCATCATGAAGCGCAAGAATCACAGAACCAGCACGAGAGAATCTAAATCATCAACATCGAAGAAAGAAAAATATACATCAAAGATCAAAAACTAAAGATCGATCTTTAATCTCCACAACAATAGTATATAAAAATGTTACCAGCAGATGTAAGAGAGGACAATGAGAATAACAGTTGTGATATGATGACCCATCGAAACTCCGAAATCAGATCGTCTTGTTTCCCAAAGGATCAAAGCAAATAGAGTTATGTGTAGAATCCAGCAGTAAACATATATAAAAACTTCAACTTTATCCTACACAATAAACAACAACAAGATTAATAGATAGAGATCATACTTAGCAAATTCGTATCTGGCCATACAAAAAAAACAAAACTCTTACTTCATATGTTGATTAGACCAAATCTGATCACCAGGACCAATCCAAAAGTAGAGAGTATTTGAAAACCAAGGCTCATTATATGTCACAGATAAAGCAAGTAGCTCAGCGGAGAGAAAGTAAATATATTTCCAAGTTGATTCTTTAAATTTTCGAACTTTTCGACTTTTCTTCTTCCTCTCTATCATGATTTCACTTTTCAGCAGAGCTCACACAAATCTTTGCCTTGAATCACAACACATCTAACTAAAAATCACAATTACGCTATACATAAATCTGCCCTACATGGATTCAATTGCAAGAATCATCATCAAATCAAACAGAGACTACATTCTATGGATGAGACATTTCATCGAACACTTAGTCTACACAAAATTCGATTTTTCAGATAACATAAAAACACAAAAACCCAAGAAACTATACCTCCAGCGATTTCTCTAATTTTGGGAAGACGACGATAAAGAGCAGTTTGACAAAAAACCCAAGAAACTATATTTTTCAGTGTTTTTTCTTAGCTTTGGAGGAATTGAAGAAGAAGAGCAGAGAGACGAGAGCGAAACTGGCGACAAAAAAAAAAAAAAAAAAAAAGACGAGAGCGAAAAGAAAAAAAACTGACAGCCAATGACAACCCATAATTACCCATAATTACCCAATTACCTACTTTTCATTTATTTTTATGTCTAAAAAAACTAAAAACCCCATTTAATGCTCTAAGGCTTTCAATATTGCTCTTTTAGCAAAATATGGATGGCGATTGCTGACACTACCCCCCCCCCCCCCCCCAATCTCTGTTTGCTAGGGTGTACGACTCTAAGTACTACCCTCACTATAATTTTTGAATTTTTTCCAAGCATAGAAAATACGGAAAACTAATTATGCTTGGAAAAACACTCTAGCAGCACAAGAATTGTTGAGAAAATGTGTCTTTAAGACAATAGGCACAAGAAAGGTTACTCTAACTTGGCAGGATACATGGTTGATGGATGAGCGGCCAAGATCACCCAGACCAAAACAGGTTAATTGCACACATCCTAAAATTGTTTCTGACCTATTTTTGCCAGGTACTCAAAGATGGAACCAAGAGAAGTTGCAAGAGTTTGTCCAGCCACATGATCACTCTTTTATTCTCAAGATCAGACCATCTACAACAGCTGTAAGTGATTCCTACCCTTGGGTTTACTCCATAACAGGAGAATATACAGTTAAAACAGGATTTGCAAAATCAAACTATGAAGAAGAGGAAACAAGGAATGGATAGAGAGCTAAGTGAAGAAGAAATGCCATGGTTTATGATAACAAAATGGACCATAGTTCATCTATAATATTTCGATCCCTCAATGGATACAATTTATGAAAACAGGCCAATCAAGAAGAGTATGAGCCAGATTAGGAAACAAACAAAGTTCAAAAGGAACTCGGTAAAGATGAAATCTTTAATCGATGAGTTTCGTATGCTTGTTTTGTAGATGCTTCATGGGTCTCCAAAGACAATTGTGTAGGTATAGCTTGGAGTTTGCACAAGAAAAGAGGACAATGTATACACTACAAGGTGCTTCATCAGTCCCTAGATGCTGAAGCAATAGCCCTGCGTATGGCAGTTTAAGAAATAGCAAAGCAACAATACACCAAAGGTTCATTTTATGGGAGACCGTCTATGTTGTATTCACTATTGAAGACGGTACCAGGGCCAAATCGAAGTAGCTGATCAAAGCAGAGATTTCATCATTTTAGAATATATGTAACAATAAGTCATACCAATATGAATATGTTCCTAGGACTCTTTTGTATGAAGTAGATGTTAAGACTAAGGGCTTCTCCAATGGAACGCCAAAACACCAAATATGGTGTCAAATCTTCTCCAATGGAACTACAAATCTTGCACCAAATATTTTTTTTAGTGTTGGTGTGACACTGTTCATAAAACACTAGAAATAAAATATTATTTTAATTGTGTTTTTGATTTAGTAATATATTTAAAAATAGTAGTTTATCAACTAAAAATAAACATATCATCAATATTTTTTTCTATCCTTTTACTTTTAATAATATAAAATTATAATTGTAATTGATATGAAATTTTAATTTGCACAAAAAAAAAAAAAAAATTGTCTTTAACAATTGTAATCTTGTATTTAACTTATAATTAATCAATAATAAGAATAATTAGTATTTATCAAACTATTAAAAATAAAGAAAATTTTAAATTTAATAATATAATAATAGATAATATTATTTATAGTGTTGTGGTTGGAGATGATTTTTTTTTTTTAAACATCAAAACACCAAATTTGATAGGATTTCAACACCAATTGTAAAATATGTTGTACTTTAGTTTGATTGAGGAATAATAATAAAATTGCCTTTGACAAAAAAATAAAATAAATAAATAAATAGCCTCGACTCCTTCACATTCACATTTTGATGAAGAAAATCAATCGCTATCTTTGTGAGACCGTAAAGAATTTTCCGATAAGTTTTCCCGACGAATTCTCCGGCAAATTTCTCTGAAAAGGGACACGTGGATCTCTGTATATCTGGATCTGATAGCCAACGCTTTGGATCGTTGAGTGGATCTGCTCCATCTTTTGATTTGGGGATTGGTTGAGGAGTGTGGCCACCGAATTCGTAAGAACAATAGGAGATTCTGAATTGACTCGATTTTTCCAATTTTGATTCTCAAAAATCTGCAGATTTATCTCTGTAAAATCGAGTCAATCCAAAAGCTCCTCTTGTTCTTGAAGAAAAGCCTAATAACAAGAAACTGAAGAAGCTTTTCTTGATTCACTGATGAAAAAAAATGCTTTTGTTGTGACCAGGTGACACAAACAAGCATACGAGGTTACTGATCATTACAGTAAGTACATGTGTAAGAAACAGAGTAGATTATGTTTGTTGTTTTTGTTGATGCAATGCAAATTGTTATGCTTAATCAGAGAATTATCGTTAGGAAGAAAGAGAACTTGAAAATGTCTTTTGTTTCTTAGTGTTTAGATTTTGTTGTGTTTATAACCTTTTGCATCTTACTTCAACGAAACTGTATAAACTGAGTTGGAACCAAAAAAAAAAAAGAAAAAAAGATGAAGCCTTTTTTAGGTCTTTTAGTCTAAGAGATTATTAGGATCTATTCATCAACATTATCTTGTATGTTCAATGCGGATTTAATAGACTGCAGATTATGTAGAACTTCATTGACTCCTTTGCTTAGATCCTCAAACTGTTGCTTTGGTATTTGATATGTCACTTCACCATCTTCTCCACCTTGCTTCCGCAAAGCCACCATCTCTTCCAGTAACTTCAAATTGGCATCAGCCTTGCCGATATCGAATTGAGTTTTGATCGGTGAGTCTTGTTTGGTGTCTGTGATGCTTTCGTCAGTGTTTCTCTTGACAACAGAATTGCCTCCAGGTGGTGGTGAATTGACAGTTTCTGAGGATCTTGTTGACTTCTTCTTTGTTGATGATGAAGGAGAACCAGAAACAGCTGGGGACTTGTTCAGTTCTTTAGATACTCGGGGACTTGGGGGATTGTTATTACCACGCGAACTGACAGCTTCAGGAGATCTTGGTGACTTCTTCTTTGTTAAAGAAGAAGAACCAGAACAAGATGGTGACTTGTACGGTTCTTTTGATGCTCGCGGGGATGGAGGATTTTTCTGACCACGTGAGTTGACAGCTTCAGAAGATTTTGGGGAGTTCTTCCTCGTTGAAGAACAAGAACCAGAAAAAGATAGTGACGCTCGTGAGCTTGAGGAACTGTGGTTCTTGATGTAGTTCTCTCGCTTTGGAGGAAGAGATACAGATGATGTATGTCTTGGAACCCGAGGGGAAGAGCTTGATTGTTTGGCTAGGCCTGCTACCCGAGGTAACATTCTTGGTTTTTTGACAGGTGAATCTGTTAAAGAAAAGCAAGAAGTCAATCCAGAAACAATGGAAATCAACAATGAAACCTAAACATGAGAGCAAATCATTTTACCGCTTTGTTTTGGCGAGACTGTAAGTGCCCTGGATGGAGATCTCCCGGGAGAACTAGGAAGCTGAAACGTGACATGGCCCTGACCCTTTGCTCCCCCTGAGCCCCTGAGAGCTCCCTTAAGATCCTTAACCTCATCTGCTGCGCTTCCCGAGCTTCTATCAGGGCTCTTTGTCGACCCAGGTGGTGGTGACCTCTGAACCCATTTAGGCTTATCAGACCTTCCATCAGGGCTCTTTGTCGAACTAGGTGATGATCTCTGAACCAATTCAGGCTTATCAGAGCTTCTATCAAGGCTCTTTGTTGGTCTAGGTGTGGATCTCTGAACCCATTCAGGCTTCTTTAAAGGATGTTTAGTAGCTTCCTCTGAACCCTTGAGACTCCCTGCATAGCTACTACTGCCATGGCTCCGGCCATCTGCTGCACTCACCTCGATCCTTGATCCTATAACAGAGGTCTCACTCTTTGTCTGCACCAGTTCTTGATCTTTTCCTTCAGCTTTTGCACCTGATGCTTTCCACTTCCCTGGTGAAGCAGATGATGCAGTAGTTGTATTCACAGATTTCTGTTTTGGAGTTGAAGCCAGATGCTTGTTGGAAATTTTCTTGGCCTCGGCCTGCAAAAGCTCGACAGATTGCTCCCACCATCGAATGTATTTAACCGTAACGTCAGCCTCGTGGAGCCGAGCAGGAAAGTAGAACATTCCTTCAGCAAGCGGACGGATATAATCTTTCCAGGCCAATTCCGGTGTATCAATTCTAGCTGGGACTACGCCTGGAACATCTTGATCATAACCAAACTGCAATGCCACACGATGAGGATAATATGGTTCAACGCAATCTAAACCGACCAGTTTAGCGAACCTCAAACACCGGCCAAAGGCTACAATGCTCTCATCAGATCGTACACGAATCCAACAGTCATCTTCCAAGTAAAACTTTGGGAATTTGAAGTTGTTCAGAGGCTTTGTGTATGGCCGATAGTCGAAACTCTCACCTTTGGCTGAGTTCAAAACCGCTCTGATATCCTCAGGGTAGCCATACACATCCTGACCACCACCATGATGTTGCCACCGAGCTATCCGTGGTTCACCAGGCTTTAACGGACTTGGCTGGCCCAGTGGCTGCAACCCCATAAACCTCTCTAAAGCCCAAACCTGAACAAACTGAAACGGAGACTTCACCACCACAGTGTCTTTCTCACTAGAACCAGAAAGATGCTCCTTCAAAAGACCAAGATCCCGATAAATCCTAGCTAAAACTGCCGGAGCCAGAGCTAACCTAACCCCTTTAACTAGCTGAACCGCAGCCGGAAACAGCTTATCCCTCAACAAATCAGCCGAATTCGGAAACACGAACCGCGAAAGCCACGAAACCATAAAGGCCTCGTGCTCAATCTCCTTCCCAGAGCTCATCATCTCTTTCATCCACTCACTAACACAACATTTCTTCTCCAACTTCGCCTCGATCTCACGCTTTGCCTCCTTCATCTTCTCCTCCACATCTTTCATTCCTTCTCGTTTAATCGGAGCCAAAGCATTGTTCCCAGTAACAGACAATCCACCAAGAACAATCATATCCTCCAATGTCACCGTAGCTTCACCCCAAGAGAACACAAACGTGTTCGTCTCAATACACCATTTCTTAACCAAACCCATAACCAAATCACTATGCTTCTTAATCTGATACCTAGACGCCAAAATCGCTTCGTAAACTCCAGATTTCTTCCAAACCTCGGCGTGTGACTCCGCCATTACATTCACCCACTCGATCCAGTTCAACGACGGAGATCCCCACCCAGGAAACGTGATCTTCCCCGTAAATTTCGCCGACTCAAACGCAAACGCATCAAGAGGAAGCTCGAATACATCGTCGTCTATAGATTTCGTTGTGTAGTTTAAGAACCTCGCCGTTCGTAAAGCTTCAAACTTTTCACGGTGGGGACACATTAAAGCTTCTCTGACTTGAACAATTTGTTCATCTTCTTGATCAGGAGATCCTCGAGACTCCATTGAAGCAAACAAATCTAGGGTTTTTGGTGGTCAATTTCAGTTATTTTTGTGGTCAAAGGTAACAAATTTATAAGGGGGAAAGAAATGAGAATTGGTTCGCGACAACAAAATCTATGTCTCCGACGTTTCAATTGCCTGAGGAATTAGCCGGAGATAATTTTCCCGCTTTAACAGGGAGAAGGACAACAAAAGAATATTTGTTTTTTTTTTTTAAGACAAATGAAATTTAAAATTTATTTATAGAATTACAGCTTTGTCTTAGACAGACATATTATAAGCCAACGGCTCTAAAAAAACAGATTTTGATCCGACGGTGGCTGAGGAGCTTGCTTTTACGGCAGGAGTATACTGTAATTGGAATTTTTATCTTCTTACTTTTTAGTTTTTAGGCTAATACAGAAATTTGACCAAGAAATTTGTGTTGTTAGAGATTTACATATAAAGATATTTTCCAGATAATTTTTACCAAATTTTGTATATAGAAAAAAATGATAAGAGATAGAAACTACAAAATCTAATTTTTAGTAAAATTTTGCAATATAGATTTTGAGTTTTTTTCTCTATATAAAAAATAATTTAGATTCTTAAAAGTAGAAATATTTATCCAGTAATATTACATTACACAATATTTTTGGTTATTAATCATATCTTTTAGCTATTTAAATTACACTACAAGTACACTTTCACTAAATATATATATATAGAAAAAAAAATTCAATTTTGCATGCAATGAAATATAAAGTCAACTTTTTTTTTTTTGTGCTTTCAATTTTAACCACTAATTTCTCACTTGGCAAAAATGGTTGAAAAAAAGTATTCTATTATAAAATAGAGTGATTATCCATTCATTTGTACCGACATTCTTTGACCGACGTAACACTCCTATAAATATGTGTGACCATATACAAAATCTGTAGTTGAAAAACGAGAGAAATCACTTTTCTCTTCCTACACCTCTTCAACAGTAATACACATATCTCTTTTATTTTAATATTTTACAACACGTTATCAGCACGAGTAAGCTCTAGCTCCACATACAAATAAGTTTCTACCCGATCAAATCTTTGAGGTAATATTTAAATTATGTTTTAAATATTTTAAATTTATTTATTTATGGGTTGATAGGCGCTGCCTTCCCCAAACCGATCGTTAGATAGGCGCTGCCTTCACGATCATGATCATATGGTAGTCTATGATCATATGGATGGCTCTGCCTCCTCCAAAGACTATGTTTAATACATGTCTTTATTATATCGTTAGATAGGCTCTGCCTTCACGATCATGATCATATGGTAGTCTATGATCATATGGATGCCTCTGGCTCCTTCAAAGACTATGTTTAATACAAGTCTTTATTATATTTATGGAGTAGAAGGTTATACCTCCTCCTGATCTAATGGGTGGCTCTGCCCCCTCCACAATCATATGGATGGCTCTGTCTCCTCAAAGATTGTGTTTAATTTATGCTTTTATTATGCTTTATGTTATTTATATTTATATCTTTCAGTTATTTATTTATACGCTTTTTCATTAAGCTTATGTGATATTATTTTATTACATAGCTATCATATCGAATTTGGCAAAGCTTAATATAGCTGCCCTTGATGCTTTTGGAAAAAATTATCTGTCATGGGCTTTAGATGCCAAAATATACCTAAAGTCAAAGGATTTGCTTAAAACCATCGAGCCGTCGGAAACGACGACTGATGAGAAAAAAGCAAAAGCCATGGTATTTTTACGTCATCACCTCCATGATGGTCTAAAAGATGAATACATCACGAAAGAGGATCCCGCAGATCTTTGGCAATGTCTCAAAGATAGGTTTGATCACCAAAAATATGTGATCTTACCAAAAGCCAAACATGAATGGCTTAATCTGCGGTTTCAGGACTACAAAACTGTAAGTGAGTATAATTCCGCCATGTTCGGAATCACTTCAAGGATGATATTATGTGGAGAGAATGTTTCCGATTATGATATGATCGAGAAAACTTTCCAAACATTTCATCCTACTAATGTAGTCCTGCAGCAACAGTATCGAACGAGAAATTATACTCGGTACTCTGACTTGATGCAAGTCCTTCAAGTTGCTGAACAAAATAATGAGCTCGTGATGATGAACCATCAAACTCGTCCAACTGGATCAGCTCCACTTCCTGAAGTGAATGTTGCTTCATCCAGTTTTAATAATTGGCAAGGACGAGGACGTGGACGCGGTCGAGGCCGTGGTCGCGGTCGTGGAAGAGGTGGTGGACGAGGAAGAGGAAGGAGTTCCCATCTTAATAATTTCAACGCTGGAAAACCAAGCAAAAACCTTCATGTGAATGATGGCAGCCGCGTTGTGAAAAAGCAAAGTGAGAATGTTTGCTTTAGATGTGGAATGAAAGGGCATTGGTATCAAACATGTCGTATACCAAAACATCTGGCCGATCTATATCAAGCATCACAAAAGGAAAAGGATGATGAGGCCAACCTCATCTCTGATGAGCCAGAACCTTCCTTTCATGGCTTAGAAGATGACTATTCTCTCGATATTGCAGATTTTCTTGTTGATAATGGCAACGAAAAATAGAGAGATCAAGAGACATGATAGCACTATTATATGAATAATGCTTTTAAGTCTTTGAATAATGTTTTAGTTGTGATATATTATAGCTCATGTTTTCTTTAGCTTGCTGTAATATAGTTTCTGTTATAACTTGTATGAGTTTGTATCTTTTACTATAATAATGCATATAAATGCTTTATTTCAGAAAATGTCAAATTTTGAGATTGAGGATGGAGATATATGTCTAGCAGACAGTGCTACGACTCATACGATACTTAAAGATGAAAAATATTTCTCCTCTCTCAAAATGAAAGACTCCGCTGGAAGCGTGAGTACTATTTCTGGAAATGCAAAGATTATCATAGGCTCTGGAATAGCAAGTTTCTCAATGCCAAGAGGAACGAAATTTGATATAGATGATGCATTATATTCCCCTAAGTCTCATAGAAACTTGATAAGTTTCAGAGATATCCGAAGTAATGGATATCATATAGAGACTATGAATAAAAATGGCATTGAATATCTTTGCATTATAAAAGAGAGGAAACATATATTGGAAGAACTGCCAATGTTATCCTCTGGCTTATATTGCACAAAAATTTATATGGTCGCATCATATGCCACAGAATATTCTGATACATTTAAAGTTTGGCATGAAAGACTTGGACATCCAGGTTCAGTCATGATGCGAAAAATTGTGCAAAATTCTAATGGCCACTCATTGAAAAACAAAAAGATTTTTCAATCTTGTGAGTTTTCATGTGATGCATGTTCTCAAGGAAAACTCATCATTCGGCCATCTCCAGCAAAAATTGGGAATGAAACTCCAGTATTCTTAGAGAGAATACATGGTGATATATGTGGTCCTATCCACCCATCATGCGGGCCGTTTCTATATTTTATGGTATTAATTGACGCATCTAGTAGATGGTCACATGTGTGTCTATTGACCACACGAAATACGGCTTTCGCAAAATTCATTTCCCAAATAATCAGGTTAAAGACACAATTCCCTGATTATGCCATAAAGAAAGTCAGGCTTGATAATGCTGGTGAATTTACTTCCCAAGCCTTTAATGACTATTGTATGTCAATGAGAATCGATGTAGAGCATCTGGTTCCTCACGTTCATACACAAAATGGCATGGCTGAATCTTTGATTAAACGGCTGCAAATCATTGCTAGACCGTTAATATTGAGAACAAAACTCCCAATTTCTATATGGGGTCATGCAATCTTGCATGCTGCAGCATTGGTCCAGATACGACCAAGTGCTCAAAATACATATTCCCTTTTACAGTTAACATCTGGTCAAGAACCAAATGTTTCCCATCTCCGTATCTTTGGATGTGCGGTTTATGTTCCTATAGCCCCACCGCAAAGAACAAAAATGCTGCCTCAACGGAGATTGGGTATATACGTCGGTTATGCATCACCGAGTATAATAAGATATCTTGAACCGCGAACTGGTGATATGTTTACGGCACGTTTTGCCGATTGCCATTTTAAAGAAAATGAATTTCCATCGTTAGGGGGAGAAATTAATCAAGTACCAAAAGATATTACATGGTTTACACCATCTTTGGTACATCTTGATCCTCCTACTAGAGAACGCGAGATGGAAGTACAAAAGATTGTACATTTACAGAATATGGCAAATCAATTACCAGATGCGTTCACAAATATAAAAAGGGTGACAAAGTCTTATATTCCCGCTGCAAATGCTCCATCAAGAGTTGAGATTCCAAATAAAGAACTTGATGGGAGTAAAGCAAATGAACCTAAGGTTCAGTTGAAACGCGGGAGGCCAATGGGCTCTAAAGACAAAAATCCTCGAAAGAAAAAGAAAATGGGAGAAGAACATGAAAAGGTTCTAGAGGAACCTGATAAAGAAGAAAGTCCTCAGGGAGAAGATAATACAGAAAAGTATGAGATTTCCATTAACTATGCCCAAGATGGAAAGTTATGGGCTAGAAATGAGATTGATGATGAAAATGGAATGTTCTCCTTTTCTGTATCTAAAGAGATCGATCATGAAAATGATGATCCTGATCCAAGGTCCGTATTAGAATGTCAGAAAAGACATGATTGGGAGAAATGGAAAAGTGCCATGCAAACTGAATTATTCTCCCTCAATAAAAGAAATGTCTTTGGACCTGTGGTCACTGCATCTGATGATGTAAAACCTGTAGGGTGCAAATGGGTTTTCGTGAGAAAGAGAAATGAGAGAAATGAAATTTCACGATATAAAGCCCGTCTTGTTGCACAAGGTTTTTCTCAAAGACCAGGAGTTGATTATGAAGAGACATACTCTCCGGTCATGGATGCAATTACATTCAGGTACTTAATGAGCCTAAGTGCATCTAGAAATCTAGATATGTACCTTATGGATGTAGTGACAGCATATTTATATAGATCACTAGATAATGATATATATATATGAGAATCCCAGAAGGATTCAAAATCCCTGAGGCACTAGACTCAAAGTCTAGAGATATATGTGCGGTCAAGTTACAGCGATCACTTTACGGATTAAAACAATCCGGACGCATGTGGTACAATCGCTTGAGCGAATACCTATTGAAGAAAGGGTATGTAAACAATGAAATATGCCCTTGCGTCTTTATTAAGAAATCTTCATCGGGATTTGTGATCATTGCTGTATACGTTGATGACCTGAACATAATTGGAACTCAAAAGGAGATTGATGATGCAAGAACTCATATGAAAGAAGAGTTCGAGATGAAAGATCTTGGAAAGACAAAATTTTGTCTTGGGCTCCAGATAGAGCATTTTCAAGATGGAATATTTGTGCATCAGTCAAATTATATTCAAAGAATCCTAAAACGCTTTTACATGGATAAAGCGACTCCTTTGAGTACTCCAATGATCAATAGATCTCTGAATGTTGAGAAAGATCCATTCAGGCCTTGTGAAGATAACGAAGAAATACTTGGTCCCGAAGTACCTTATATGAGTGATATCGGTGGACTTATGTATCTTGCAAATTGTACAAGACCAGATATAGCATTTGCTACTAATCTGCTCGCAAGATACAATTCATCTCCTACACGGAGACATTGGAATGGTGTTAAACACATTTTCCGTTATCTTCAAAGCACAATTAACTTAGGATTATTTTATCCTAGAAATTCTGAGTTTGGTCTAGTTGGTTTTGCAGATGCAGGTTATTTGTCAGATCCGCATAAGGCGCGATCCCAAACCGGATATGTTTTCACAATTGGAGGAACTGCAATCTCATGGCGTTCGCAGAAACAGACGTTAGTCGCTACGTCCTCAAACCATGCAGAAACCATTGCTCTCCATGAAGCATGTAGAGAATGTGTCTGGCTCAGATCTATGATCTGTCATATAGAAGAAGCAAGTGGAGTAACCACCAATAAAGAGCCCACAACCATTCATGAAGATAATGCTGCATGTGTCGCTCAAATTAAAGAAGGTTTTATCAAGAGCGATAGAACGAAGCATATTCCCCCAAGGTTTTTCTCTTACACTCAAGAACTCGAGAAAAATCAAGAAGTTGATATTCAATACATTCGATCAAGCGACAACGCAGCAGATCTCTTTACAAAGGCGCTTCCTACTACAACATTCAGAAAACATATTCACAGCATCAGAATGCGTCATCTACGAGATCTATAAAGGAAAAGACTATGCTTATCTTTTCCAGGGGGAGATTACGTTACTGTACTCTTTTTCCCTTTTCATGGTTTTTATCCCACAGGGTTTTTCCATGATAAGGTTTCTAACGAGACAGTACGTAATACATCATTATGGATAATCAAGGGGGAGTATTATAAAATAGAGTGATTATCCATTCATTTGTACCGACATTCTTTGACCGACGTAACACTCCTATAAATATGTGTGACCATGTACAAAATCTGTAGTTGAAAAACGAGAGAAATCACTTTTCTCTTCCTACACCTCTTCAACAGTAATACACATATCTCTTTTATTTTAATATTTTACAACATATTCAACTTTGCCAACGATGAAATATAGTCGACTTTAGTTGTGAACTAATAGTTTTATCATACTAACTAAATGATATAATTTAGGACAATTCTCAAAAATAGCATAAAATATAATTTTGTGACATATTTAGCACATAGTTTTATTTAGAACACAAATAACATTTTTATTAAAGGTTTAGGATTTTTAGGGTTTAAGATTTAGAGTTTAGGGTTTAGAAAACCTTAAACTCTAAGCTCTAAACCATAAATTTTATTCCCTATCCCCTAAAAACTAAATCCTAAGTATTAATATAGTTAACCCAAACAAAAAAAAATAAATTATGAATTATATAAAATGCTATTTTTGTCCAAAATAAAAATATGTGCTAATTATGGAACAAAAACATCATTTGGTGCTATTAGAAGGAATTTCTATATAATTTATATTGCAGTCAACAAAAATTAGCAATTAAAGTAAAAAAATCATGGTTGTGAACTAACGGTTTTGTTATAAGAACCAAATGATATGATTTATATGGCAGTCAACAAAAAAAATAGCAATTAAAGTAAAAAAATCAGCCAAAGTAAAGTTGACTATATATTTCATCGCTGGCAAAGTTGAAGATTTTTTTTGAACCATTTTTAAAAATTTGAGAATTTTTTCGACATGTTTCCTATATTATTCTAGGCTCAAAATTTTATATCAATTATTAAAATCTGACATGGTCAGATATATCATATATCATCTAGTAAATTATTAAATAGTCCAATGTTTTATTATTGGAATCAAAGAAAACATTAGGAACTCTATTTTTTATTTATTTTTTTGTCAACCATTAGGAACTCTATTTGTGATATTTTGCAAATTTTTAGAAAACAAAATAGGAATACTATAGTATTTTCATAGGTTTTTAGATAATAAACATTACTATATCAAGACTAGCTTGATTTGGAAAAAAATGTTGAAATAATCCCAAGCACCAACAAAATTGTTCATATAAATAAACATTCCAAAGAGCGTTCGCCCAAATAACCTTATTTCTAAAATTGTATTCTGTCTTTTCTACTATTTTTTTTATAACGTCTTTTATTAGAAATTTACGAATTGTTTACATAATCGTTAAAAAGAAACCTCCTTAACATTTTTGGAGGATAAAAATAAATATTTGATGTAACATCTTGTCGAATTGCTAGTTTAGCCAAAGCATCTGCCGGCTGGTTGCATTGACGTGACATCGAAGAAAACGAGATGCTGGTAAATTTATCCGCCCAACTGCGGATATCAACAACCAGAGGATTGAGGAATCCATTAAAATTTTGAGAGTATAGTAGATCATTCAACACTTGACAATCGCGCTCCACAATAACATTTCGGAATCCCCTACACCAAAGAGACGGGAGAGCATGTAATAAAGCCTTTTTTTTTTTTTTTTGGTCAAAGAGCATGTAATAAAGCCATTTCGTCTTTTTCTAGAGGATTTGGTCCTTGCTTAAGTTGAGTTGAACCTGCGAGCTTGAAAGTACCATAGTGATCACGGAGTATCCAACCTACTCCAATTACATTTGAATCGTGAAAGTAACTTGCATCCACATTACATTTATAGTAGTCGGGAGGCGGCAGAGACCAGTTACTTTGAGGATGGGTTCTAGGAAGACAATCTTGCCGTGAACATTCCGGATTTGCACCGAGCCATTCGGTTGTGTTATCTGTGGCGCGAGTGTGGATGACTATAGGCTCGTGGTGAACTTGGTTGAAGAGAAGATCATTTCGTGATTTCCAAAGTTGCCAAAGTAGCCAAAAGGATCCATTGCGTATTTCTGGTGAACCTGAGGAGTCGTAAACATCGAGAAGGCCTTCTATATTTTCTTCCATTGTTTTCAAGGTCGATGGTAATATTGAAGCAGGCAGGTTAGATGATCTCCAAACCGTTGATGTGTAATCACATTGAAAAAGGATATGATTCGTTGTTTTCGAGAACTGGCAGCACCTCTTGCAAGTTGCATCAATCGGGATTCCTCGTCGGTTCAATTATGCACCCGAACCAATCGCCGATGTAAAGGACTCGCCAGAGGAAATGTTTTAGGGGTAATTTCGTTTTCCATATCCGTTGTTTGAGTAGTGTATTACCTGGTGGTGGAACTAGTGGGTTGACTGAAGGATTGGGATAATGTGTAGATAGCCGATACCCGGACTTGACAGTGTATGATCCCGATTTAGTATAATGCCAAAGAAGCTTATCTTCCGAAGGATTGTGTGGTGTATACAATCGTCGCGCTAATTGTTTATCTTCATCCAAAAGATATCTTTGCAGTTTGGTTTCATCCCATTGTTTGTGATTGGAGTGCCATAAGTCTGACAAGCGTGGGATAATGGGATGGGAGAACCTAACACCGAGCGAGGAGGGTGAGAGGGGATCTAAGGATCGGTTGCCGGGTTGATTGTCTGACTGTCACCAATTCGATATCGTAAGCCTTTGAACAATATGTCTCTACCACAAATAACAGAGCGCCATCCATGAGAGGTTTTCTTTGGGATTGTTGCTTCAGGAAAAGATGAATCTAGAAAATAACGACTTTTCAAGACTCGTGCAAGGAGGCATTGCGGATCTTCTAGAATACGCCATGTTTATTTTGCTAGTAAAGTCTCATTAAACTTCTCAATATCTACTATTATTCTCCAAGTTTTACCACTGATTTTTAATACCAACTAAAAACAGAACAAAAAAATTTACTCAAAATGTGTTAATGATTGATTCCAGGGGTAGATAAATTTAGGAAATCACTAAAGATTCAAACTGATTTTGGTGAGTGAATCAGTGTATTATAATGGGCTTGATTAAGTAATAAGGCCCATGAATAGCCTAATAAATATAAGAAGCTCAATATATATTCTTCCTAGTTCAGCAGCCAAAGCTGTTGGTAACAAATGACGAACATCGGGAGACGCAGACGGCAGATCGTAAAGTTTTTTTTTTTTTTTTTTTTTTTTTTTTTTTTGTAACCGTGCAGATCGTAAAGTTACATTTGCTTAATTAATTTCCAACTTCCAACTAATTTTGTTGAATTCTAATAATCAATTTATTACTAATATTTTATACTATAAGTTAAAAGTCATTAGATTTGGCGTTTGACATTTTGAGTTTTACATTGATAAGTTCAACATGCATGCTTTCGAGAAGATTAAAAACTTTTCTTTTATTTATCTACCACTGACTTGGTCAATAACTTTCTAACTTCTTCTTCTTTTTTCGAGTTATACATAAACTTAAACCAATTGATTTTAAACAAATACCTTACTTTTGTTCCCAAAAAAAAAAAATCCATTACTAACGTCCACAGTCGTTGTCTATATTCGGATCATAGAGTAAATTTGTTGCATGCATATGTTTGCTCGTGCTACAAATATATTGAAGATTTAAAAATTTATCATAAGACAATTATGTAAAAAAAATTAAAATTCTAAAAAATCAGGCATCTATCTATATATATAGAAATACTGGAATAATCGACTAAAGGTAGTTGTTCAACATCGTACATTAAAGAAATTCTCAAAGCCAAAAAGATATAAAATTTTAACACCCTTGCCCATTCGAAACTAATAAAAACAATTGTTATCTATGTAAAAAAAATAACATATTGCTGAAAAAAATAACGGTTCTATAACAGTTAGATGGAAATATATAAAATCGTCCAAAATACTCAAAACTCATATTGTTCACATGAACCAGAAAAAACATTTGTTATCAAAGACAAAAATAACTTGTTACATATATATTTATATAAATAAGTTTTTATTGCTGTTTTCACCGACTGCTAAGGGTGTAGGTATCAGACATCCAACTAATCTCTAGCGTTATCTTGAATATTGCCCGAAACACTGAAACTATGACCAATTTTATAAGGACAGAACACAAAATTTCAAATACTTTTAATTATTACAAGAACGGATTTTATATGGACAGAACACAAATCTTCACATTTTATATAAAAATAAAACACAAATTTTCACACGTGGCACCTTACACAACCAATCACGGTGCTTTCACCAACCCCATTCTTCTCTTTTCTTCTTTTTGACAACTAAATCCCATCATTCTCATTTCTCTGTCTATTGTCATAATTGTTTTGTTTTCCCGCATAATTCTTATTTAATTCTGTTTTAAATTTTTAATAGTCCACACTCCACGCCCCTATCTGGCCCCTTCCCTTTTCCTCTTTCTCAGTTCACATTTCCATTTGATTTTTTTTTTTTTTTCACAATTCCATTTTTTTCTTTTTTTGTTAAAGTTTTTTTCACAATTCCATTTTTTTTCCATTCATTTTCGCTTATAAACCCTATATATATGCTTTTCCTTCAAGCTAGATATAGATTTAATGGGTTAAGTGGACTTGACCCAAATATTTAGGAACCGGCTTTTAGATTGTTATATAGAAAATCAACCATACTTTAGTGGTGAGATTGAGAAAAGAAAAAAAAAAAAAACAAAACAAAACAACTGCATGGGTTAGAGTTAAATTTGATCATCGTCGATATTGGATCTATTTTCCGTTGTTTATAATGAATTTTAGTGGTGAACTGTAGTATTAATAAACTCAATAAAGTATTCGTTAAATATGGATTTTAATTTATAAACAAAATTTTAACACAATATAGAATATTGATTGTTTGCTCCTGTGTACGTTTGTTTTACGTTTAAATGTTACTCTCTCCGTACATTATAAAAATTTAATTTAATTTTTTTCATAAAAGTTTAAAAACAATTAAAAAATTTCTAATTTAATTTTTTTATAAGTATACTATAAAATATAATAAGCTAATACAATAAAGTTGTATAGATAGAATTAAAATTTTATCAAAAATCTCTACTAAAAATACATGAGAAGATTTAATATGAAACAAAATTTAAGTTCTAAAACAAATGTTAGTAAAAAAACGCAAGAGCGAAATACAAAAACTATTTTGTTTTCAAATGATATCATATCACGTACACAATCTTTAGTGTTTTAAATAAAAAAAATCTTCAAATCGTAAGCTTAAACAATAAAGGCGAAACCCCAGTAGTCGAGATTCAAACCATCAGTTAATTACTTTTTCATTATATATAATGTATATACATATCATCTTTCATTATAGTGAAATGTTGAGATTAGGTGAACTATGGGACTATTATTTCATCACCAAGAATAATATAATTAAAACCAGTAGTTATTAAAAGTTTGAATATGAAGAATTTGTGTATAAATTAACTGATGACACTGAAAAATTTTGGATGACATTTGTAAGTCATGCATCACAATAAGGTTGAATGACGACTCAGACAAGATCAGTGCGGTGTGGGTCATAACACCGACATTTCAACAATTTATTTTTACTTCGGAGCATTTAGAGATAATTTACAAGACTTATACACACCTTTTAATCTCTATTATTCAGACAAATGATGTAATAATTGTAAATGAATGCATTGCGTAGGCTTTTAACTGGTGTAAACAAATTATGGAGAGAAAATTCTGCGCACGTTATTTAACTAATTTCAAGTTCCAATTCAAGAGTTGGTGAATTGTTTTTTCTAAAGTCAAGACAGTTGATTTTTTTTTTTTTTTGGTATTAAGAATGCTTATAAATCGGCCAGTTAATCTCTATTATACTATTAGCTAGAAAAATCCACCAAAACATGTCGCGAGTTAGAATAATAATCGCTGTCAGAGAGGTTTGGTGGAGTCATCAGGTGTCGTAATGTCTTTGGAATGAAACACGTTAGTCAAATTATCGAGAGACTAGGGTTCCACTTTTATAAACTTTTGAGCAGGCTAATTTGTTTTCGAATTAGACATCACTATTCTATGTAAGGATTGGGCACGAAACAATATATCCTAGATTTTTATGGTATATGTAATTTGCTCCATTTCGTATAAAATCACCATCTTTTTTTCGATCCGTATCTGCTTTACTATTATTCTGATATTCTTTAAAATCTAAATTTTTAATTAACTTGATATCTAATCTGTTTTGAATTTTTTTTTATATAATTATAAAAAGTAGAAAGTATCAAAATACCAAAAATGGCAATATTTCATAAAAAAATTATTTTTTCTTAATTTATTAAAATTTACTATTTTAATAATTAATTTGATGAATAAAAGTTTATAAAAGGTACCCGGAGGAGAGCGGATATCCATTTTAAAAAATTTAAATATTTGTGATTTGCTTCAATCTTAAGGGATATTAATTTATAATATTTGATTTGTTTTACAAAGTTATGGATATCCCGGTTCCTCAAATTAAATCAGAATGGATAAGAAATCCAAGTGAATATTACGAATATATTGCCCAACCTTAATTTTTTTTGACGCAGAGTCTATTGCTAATCAATTTTTTTTGCCATACGATCCAATTATATTTATATACTCTTTTCAAAATTGAGATATTGTTTACGAACTGTGAATTACCTAATACTAATTAATTAAGAGAAAAAAAAGAAAGAAAAAAAGCAAATGGTATGATTTGTTTACCTAATTTTTCTTTTCTTTTTTAAACCAGCTGAAAACAAGTATTTATAATAAAAATACGTATTTTCTTTCATAGGCATCATATCAACTGTCGATATCTTTCCTTATAATGCATACAATGATCCATTAGGTGCACACACATACATACATACATACATATATGTATTAATTGTATATGTTTTAATTCATATATATACACAATCAAGCGAGGCACTTCTACCAAAACATAAATCGAGAAAGAGAGAGATACATATAGAGAAAATGGGATCAGAGGGCAAACGCATCGAGAAAACGCGCGTTTTGGTGGTGGGAGCGACTGGGTACATAGGGAAGAGGATAGTAATGGCGTGTTTGGATGAAGGTCACGAGACTTACGTTTTGCAGCGGCCTGAGATTGGTCTCGACATCGAGAAAGTTCAACTCCTTCTCTCTTTCAAGAAACTCGGCGCACGTCTCGTTGAAGCTTCTTTCTCCGACCACCGGAGCCTCGTTGCTGCCGTGAAACTAGTCGACGTCGTTGTCTCCGCCATGTCCGGCGTTCACTTTCGTAGCCACAACATCCTTGTTCAGCTCAAGCTTGTTGAAGCCATCAAAGAGGCTGGTAATGTCAAGGTATAAACTATAAAGTAAAGGTTATGATTGATAGGTTTAGAAACTTGTGGAGTCAATCTGAAAAATCTTAAAAGGAACCACGCAATGGTGGAGATAAAATTAAAATCATTAATCTGGTAGAGTTTTTTTTTTTTTTTTTTTTTTTTTTTGAATTTTTTGCATTTCCTTTTTTTTTTCCTTTGGCTAAAAATATCAATCCAATAATAACCCATGATTCTGAATAATTTTAGTAAATACTAGATTCAATAAGACAAGATTTTATCACCATTTTATAAATTCACCAATCCAATGATTTGGGATAAAAAAATGAAATCATCACAATTCGTCGTTCCAATATGTCCCCTACAATTTTAAAATTTGTGATTTACTCTACTTTTTGCATTTCCTTTATAAGAAAAAGGGTTTTAAAAACCCCATATTTAATTACATGCAACTTCACCTAATATGTGAAACAATCAAAGGGTTTTATGATATTTTTTTCAGGCTTGAATGATTTTTTTTTTCTTTCTGAATAGTACTGTTTTATTGCCTTTTCTTTTTCAACTTTTTCCGATGGAAATACCATTTGGAGAATACAAAGGAAATTTGAAAAATCAGATCATAAAACTGTAGAGAAATAAGAGAAATACAAAGAGGTAGGAGGAGAGATTGCTGAAACATAAAGCCACAACAAATAGCTTATATCATTATATTTACAATTATAATGATATTCGTAAAACTATTTTTTGCAGCGATTTTTACCATCTGAATTTGGTATGGATCCATCTCGTATGGGACATGCCTTACCGCCCGGAAGTGAAACGTTCGAGCAAAAAATGGAAGTGCGTCATGCAATAGAGGCTGCCGGAATCCCACACACTTATGTCCTCGGTGCTTGTTTCGCCGCCTACTTCGCCGGAAACTTATCACAGATGGAAACTTTACTCCCTCCAAAGAAGAAAGTTAATATTTACGGTGACGGAAATGTAAAAGGTAAAATAAAATGAGAAAACTTTCAAACATTTCTCCTTTCATTATGGCTTTTTTTTTTTTTTTTTTTACATTTTTAAGAGTTTAAAGACTAAACCACACAAATTTCTAAACCCATTGATGATTTTAAATCGTTTTATTTTCGTAGTGGTGTTTGCGGATGAAGATGATATCGCAAAATACACAGCAAATACGCTAAACGATCCAAGGACATTGAACAAAACCGTGCATATCAGATGTCCTGAAAACGTTCTCACACAGATCGAATTGGTTCAGATCTGGGAAAAGCTAACCGGAAATGAATTAGAGAAAACCAATATTGCTGCAAAAGACTTCCTTGCCAACATTGAACGTAAGTCCAATCATCATATAGTGTAACATAGCATATGACATTTTCAGCTATACGTGATTAATGGGCCAAGCTTGAGGCCCATTTGAAAATAAAGGCCCATTAATTTTATTTTATTTCGTTTACATAATTTGTAGAAATGGAGATTCCACACCAAGCGGGGATAGGACATTTCTTTCACATTTTCTATGAAGGATGTCTCACTGATCACGAAGTCGGAGAAGACGAAGAAGCTTCTAGTCTCTATCCGGACGTGAAGTACAAACGCATGGATGAGTACTTAAGAATGTTCCTCTAATTAGTTTGATCAAATCATCTCTACTATGATAAATATATGTATCATAATTTTAAGTTTTATATTCATGTTTTGTCGTATTATTCAAATTTTCAAATATTTTCTAATAATTTTCGTTTCACTGGAATGTATCAATGATAAAAAAGAATATCTAATATATTTGCTTTGATTATTAAAAACCAATACAACGACAACAACAACATATATTCATTAAGTTTCATACGACACAAATTGAAAAAAAGAGGACAAATGAGATTCATTAGAAAGAAATAGGGAAAAATGTATATTGACAAGGACCATAGGCCCCTTTTTTTTTTTTTTTTTTGGAGCAATAAAGCCGCCCATTAAGCACATTTTATATTAATGTTCAACTCTATAGTTATAAGCTGTATAACTTTTTAAGTGTATAAATCATTGGCAATTGTTTAAGCTTGTAATAAATTATTGTAGTGGCCGTCAAGAAACTGTGGACAACGCATGAGACAAGATGAAATTAAGGAAATAAAAGACAGCGCATAAGACAAGATTAAAAAAAGTTTGATGATTGCATATAATGTGTGCATATGGACTATGCAATGTCATCATTGAATCACGGGGACTCGACCATCATTGTATAATACATCTCTGAAAATTCCGGTCAAAACTAATTCGTTTATAATAAACATTGCGACATCATTTAGTATAAAAAATTTAGAATTTTCCACTCCAAGCTGAGTTCGACCAAACTAAAAGTCTAAAACAAATAATTTTATTATCCTCTGGTTTAGGATATCTCTCCAAACAATCCGGCCACAGCTGCCACATCACAAATATATTATCTAATCGTATGATTATTACACCAAACTAATCGGTGATTGATTAATACGTCGTGGCTATAAAAAGTCAAATACTTTTGTTTTGGATAAAAGTAAATTGAATTGGTAAATCGTTTCTTTAAGTCATAATAAATCATTACAAGCGACGTAGTGGGCATATATAGCATAATGTAGTAATTTGTTTTTTGTTTTTTTCATTTTTTAATATAGATAATGTGATAATGTTTATTGCCAACGTGGTTGACGCAATAAGGCATGTTACTAATCCCAAAACCTCAAGCTAAAGCAATTGTGACAGCAAAAAATGAAGAAGCAAAGCAATGAAATTTTATCAAGATATATATAATATACTCTGGCAAAAAACACTTCAAACTGCAATATTTTACCCCCAAAAAATTACTACAACTTGGAATGATTGAACTAATAATTTAATTAATAAAATGTAATACAAAAAGACTAGATGAAGAAGTAGCAGAATAAAAACTACGATTTTATAAATTTGTATACGGTATTCATAATCATTTTTGGATATCCATCTATCATATGTCTCATGCAGACCCAAATTAAAAATATCAGTCGTATTAAAAGACATCATACTAAAAGAATATTTAAATTTCAAGAATGTTTTTTTTCCTCGACGAAAGTATATACCACCTAGAAATATAAGTACATTCATAATTAATACATATATTATGATTTCTTTATTGGTAGTATAATTTTCCATTATGATTTTAGTAAACCGACTCTCAAGTGGAGTGGATGGTTTTAGACTAGTAGGGAAAAAAATATAGTAAACCGAAAAGCTTTACCTTTATTTGAAAAGTTAAGACAGAAACGCATAAAGGAAATCATTTGTTTTTTCTCTATATATCTAACCTAATTTAATTTAGAGTATACCAAAAAAAGTCAGAATCTAAAATGTAAACGGATTTACTTCTCCATGACTCGATGATTTCACGCGTGCTATATCAACTTTGATAGTTGGCACTACGTTTTTGAGCATTTTTCTTAATTATCCCAATTCCATTTTCAGAAAAAATCATAAAAAAAAACACATTAAAATGATATTATTGAAGAAAAATATTGTAAAATAAGAAATACCACAAATATTCAACAAAAATATAAAATCCGGCCCACACCAACAACATGAATAATTCGACACCAAAATTTTGAGGATTTCTCTTATCTCTTGGCTTTGGACTTATTCCAATTTTAAACACAGTTGAAAATAGAAAGTAAATATCTAAAGATATTTTCAAAATATTACCTCGGAATATGGTTTGAATTCAAGAATTAGTCCGGATTTCTTAGAATAATCCATTTCCTAAAAACTTTCTTATGCATAATATTATGTAAAATTATGTAAATGCTACCCTTCGAAATTTTATTTCTAAACTGTTTTTAATCTATATTTTATTTATGACCAAAAAAGAAAAGGTCCCACTATGCTAAATTATTATTTTTGTACATTATTCCACAATGTAAACAATTAAACATGATAAATTAAAAACTAATTTTCTTTTAAATGTAAGATACTTTTATTTATTAAAAAATGTAAAAAACCTTAAAAATAGAGAAACTATATACTAGAGTTTGGATAGTTTCTATTCTCTGTATTCGCCTTTACGCCACTCACCATCTCACGCCTCTCTCTTCTCTCTTCTCTTCTCTTTCAATGGCGACTCTGCAAGACATAGGAGTCTCAGCTCTAATCAACCTCTTCGGTGCCTTCTTGTTTCTAATAGCATTCGCTGTGTTAAGAATCCAACCAATCAACGACAGAGTTTACTTCCCAAAATGGTATCTCTCCGGAGAAAGAAACAGTCCTCGGCGCTCCGATGGAACAATCGTCGGAAAATTCGTAAACCTCAATTTCAAGACTTATTTCACTTTCCTAAATTGGATGCCTCAAGCTATGAAAATGAGTGAATCAGAGATTATTCGTCATGCTGGTTTCGATTCTGCTATTTTCCTCAGGATTTATACTCTCGGGTACTCTTCTTCTTCTCCCAAGTTTGTGTTTTTAAATTTAAAGTGAGATTTTTTTCTCAGTGACTGCAAAATTTACGGATTTTTTTTCGTTCAGATGTCAATTTCTCGAGAAAATGAAAGGAAAAAAAATCGAAACTTTTTTCCTTAAAAAGGGAAAAAGTTTATTACTAAACCGAATTTTCTCTGATAATTACGGGTGCCCTTTATTTTATTTTTTCAACTCAATTAACTAAGTACGATTTGATTGGTAAATAATTGTTCTTTGTCTGAGTCTATGAGATACTATTGAATTCTCGAGAAAAAAAGTGAATTTTCCGAGAAAATTTAGTTATTTTGTTGTTGTTCTTGTTGATTTTCTCTGGGATTCCCGCATTTGTAATCTCCAAGAACGAATTTTTCAGAGTGACAAATTCCCGAATTTTACGGTTTAGAAGAATCTTTACTCGTCAGAAAATATTGTACTTTAATTATTCTCTAAACCAACAAAAAAAAAAAAGAATTTTTACAGTAAAGTTCCAGATTTGTCTGCTCTGTGCAATAATAGAAGTTTCGTTTTGTTGTCACTGTTTCCTGGAAAAAAAATGACTTTTAGATATCTTTTTTCTCCGGGAAAGTTAATGAGATTAATCCATAGGCAAAAAAAACCCAGAAATGTTTCTGCTAAAAAATATACTCTTTTCTTGTTGATTTTGTGGCAGCTTAAAGATCTTTGCACCAACTATGGTATTAGCACTTGCTGTGCTTGTTCCAGTAAATGTATCAAGTGGAACACTTTTCTTCTTGAAGAAAGAACTCGTAGTCAGCAACATCGATAAGCTCTCTATATCTAATGTTCAGCCCAAATCTTCAAAGTGAGCTTAGTTTTGAACAAATATGAAACTTGACTAATGAAAGAGTATGATTAACATCTGTGTGTGTGTGTGTGTGTTTAGGTTCTTCTTCCACATTGGAGTAGAGTACCTTTTCACGTTTTGGGCATGT
This sequence comes from Barbarea vulgaris, assembly GCA_963667165.1. Lineage (NCBI taxonomy): Eukaryota > Viridiplantae > Streptophyta > Magnoliopsida > Brassicales > Brassicaceae > Barbarea > Barbarea vulgaris. The sequence goes on from OY763889.1 coordinate 18,422,764, forward strand.
TTCATGCTCTACAGAGAATACAATAATGTCGCAAATATGCGTTTGCATTATTTAGCTACACAGCGTAGGCGTCCAGAGCAGTTCACTGTGAGTTAAAAAAGCTTTCAAATTTTTAAACATTCGATGAGTTTTTGCATCAGTGTTTTATAAATATGTACCACTTGGTTTTTATTTGCAGGTTGTTGTTAGAAACGTCCCTGACATATCCGGACATTCGATTCCCGATACCGTGGATCAATTCTTTAAGACGAATCACCCTGAGCATTACCTCTGCCATCAAGTAATTTTCTTGTCTTGAATCGTTTACTTTTTTCGTTATTATCAGTTGGATTGATAGAATGTATTACTGAGTGATTGATGGATCATATATTCTTGTTTCAGGCAGTTTATAATGCGAACACGTATGCAAAGCTGGTGAAGCAAAGAGAGAAGCTGCAACGTTGGTTTGATTACTATGTGCTAAAGTATCAACGGCATTCACATAAGAAGCCTACTTGCAGAGTTAGTCTCTCCAACACCATTTGTTTAGCTTTTTTGAGATGAAATGATGTTGATGGCTATGAGCGGTTTTTTGTTTTATTTTTCAGACTGGGTTTCTTGGTCTATGGGGTAAAAAGGTTGATTCCATTGAGTACTATGAACAACAAATCAAGGAGTTTGATCACAATGTAAGCATTTCCGTTGCTTCTAACTACCGCTGAAGCGAAAAAGCTTGAAACTTTAACCTCGTTTCATCTTTGTTGATGATACAGATGTCTATGGAGCGTCAAAAAGTTCTCAAGGACTCCAAACTGATGCTACCTGTTGCATTTGTGTCGTTTGATTCAAGATGGGGTGCTGCTGTTTGTGCACAGACGCAACAGAGCAAGAATCCGACATTATGGTTAACGAGTAGCGCTCCAGAGCCTCGTGATATCTATTGGCAAAACCTTGCTATACCATTTATCTCTTTGACCATAAGGAAACTCGTAATTGGTGTCTCAGTCTTTTTCTTGGTGTTCTTCTACATGATTCCAATCGCTTTCGTGCAATCTCTTGCCAATTTAGAAGGTCTTGAAAGAGTTGCACCTTTCCTCAGACCTGTCATTAGATTGTAAGTCTGTCCATCCATCTCGGTTTTCACCTCTTGGTATGTTAGACCGTTGATTCCATCTGCTTGGTTTTACATTTCAGGGATTTCATCAAGTCATTCTTACAGGGTTTTCTCCCGGGTCTTGCTTTGAAGATTTTCTTGTGGATTCTCCCGACGGTTCTGCTGATTATGTCGAAGATTGAGGGATACATTGCTTTATCGACCCTTGAGCGTAGAGCAGCTGCAAAATACTATTACTTCATGTTAGTTAATGTCTTCTTGGGAAGTATCATTGCTGGAACCGCGTTTGAGCAGCTGGACTCTTTCCTTCACCAGTCACCAACTCAGTAAACAACCTTTAACCTCTTTTAGCTCTGCTAAGTTTTTGGCTTTTGAATCAAAACTCACATCTTTAAAATGCTCTTGTTTATTGCGTTTGTACAGGATTCCTCGAACCATTGGGGTCTCCATACCGATGAAAGCTACATTCTTTATCACATTCATAATGGTTGATGGATGGGCTGGTATTGCGGGTGAGATTCTTCGGATAAAACCCCTAGTGATTTTCCACTTGAAGAACATGTTTCTTGTGAAAACCGAACAAGATAGAGAGAGAGCAATGGACCCTGGTTTTGTCGATTTCAAGGAGACTATCCCATCTCTCCAGCTCTACTTCCTCTTGGGAATTGTCTACGCCGTTGTTACTCCCATTCTTCTTCCCTTCATTCTCGTATTCTTTGCCTTTGCTTACTTGGTCTATCGCCATCAGGTTCGGTTTAAGACTCATATCATGTCTAATTCTCGCCTAAAATTTCGGTTTTTTCTTGATGGTGCTTTCTTGGCTTACAACGCAGATAATCAATGTTTACAATCAACAATATGAGAGCTGTGGAGCGTTTTGGCCGCATGTTCATGGCCGGATAATCGCAAGCTTATTGATATCTCAGCTTCTGCTTATGGGACTTTTGACTTCCAAAGAGGCAGCCGACTCAACACCATTGCTTATCATCTTACCCATTCTCACACTTTCTTTCCACAAGTACTGCAAGCATCGTTTTGAACCCGCCTTCCGACAATACCCTCTTGAGGTAAAGAATGAATCTTTTCAAGTGACACAGCATTACTAGAAAAAGTTCTAAGCACTCTTAGGAAAACCATGTTTTCGAAAATTAAGCCTTTTTTACAAAATCTTCTTGAAAGACGGTTTAAAGCTTTCTTACGAAAACCCGCATTGTTGGTCTTACTGCAGGAAGCAATGGCGAAAGACATGGTCGAGAAGGACACAGAACCGTTGTTGAACATGAAAGCAGATCTTGCAGACGCTTACTTGCACCCGATTTTCCACTCATTCGAGAAAGAAGTAGAATTGTCATCATCATCATCATCAGAAGAAGAAAGGCACCAAGAGGAGACACCGGAAGTAAAGGTCGACAAACACAAAACACAGTCGTCTAGTCCTGTGACCGAGCTCGGTACTCCTTCCCATCACCAATATGTCTACAATTCCACTTCCCCTTCTTCTCACTACGCTACAGCTTACGAGCAGTCATCGTCTCAGTATGAGTACAACTACGAAGCTCATCGGTATGAGGAGCATGAATACCGTTACAACTGAGATCTCTAGACACAAAAGAAAGACATGTAGTAGTGTCCTATGAGTGTTATAACCTTAACTTAAAATTTAAAGGTAAGGTCTTGTTCTTTTGGTCTACGTTTAGGTTATTCGTTAGCTGACTCTGATTTTGGTTTTGGGGGTTTGTTAGGAAACTGGTGTTTAGTATTTTGTTCACTTGTATGGAAAATATATTCGAAGTTTGAAGCCTTTTATAAAATTGTAAAATTTGGTATAGTGATTACAATATTATGATGATGAATGTTTTGATTATTAAAAAATGGCCAGAGAAATACTATATACTTTAAATTTAGTAATATTTAATTAAAGTGGACACCTTTTCATAACCGAAAAAAAACTAACCCGGGAAAAGAAATTTCAGAACAGAGGAAAAGAAGACAAAAGTGGATCATCTTGACTTCACCTTATTGATAGAAGAACTTTGTTTCTTGTCCATACAAAATATCGTAATCCAGTTCCCATCACAAAACACATCGTTAACAAGTATGGAGAAGACTATGATGGTTCGTTTCTCAGAATCACAGCCACGTCGCCTCCATCCCCATGGCTACTGCTTTAGCCACTCCTCTCTTCTCTCCTTTAGCTTTTTCCACTTCAAGAAACCGCCTTTCTTGCTCCAAGCTCAAATTCAATTCAAAACATGGGAAAATTCTCAATTCTAATGGAACCCAGAAGTTGAATCTTTCAAAATATAGTCAACACAATAGACAAAGTACGAGGTTTCTCCAAATGGGTTCTCAAGAGATGAGCTTTGATAGGAAACTCTTAGTTAAAGCTACGGATGGCGCAGGGACTGGAAACACATCAACGATCTCTCGTAACGTAAGCTAAAAGATGAAGACTTTATGTTTTAACTTTTTTTATTGTTGCAGCTTTTGAAAGATTTGAATTTTTGTTCTTGCACACCAGGTGTTTGCGATAATGCACTTGTTGGTCTCACTTGGGATTATACTTGCTGCTGATAAGTTCTTGAAGCAGGCTTTTGTAGCAGCGTCTATTAAGTTCCCAAGTGCTTTGTTTGGAATGTTTTGTATTTTCTCTGTTCTTATAATATTGGATTCGGTCGTTCCCGCTGCTGCAAATGGTTTGATGAATTTCTTCGAGCCTGCGCTTCTGTTTATACAGAGATGGCTTCCTTTGTTCTATGTTCCTTCTCTTGTTGTTCTTCCTCTTTCTGTTAGAGATATTCCAGCTGCTTCAGGTGTCAAAATCTGCTACATTGTAGGTAATATAATATAATCTCTTGTTCTTTTGGTATCTTTCATAGTAATGTTATTATATGTTCTCTCTGTTTTTGTTTTATATTGTGCACTGAATCGATGTCAATGTTGAATCGAAATGCTTGTACAGCCGGTGGATGGTTGGCGTCTCTTTGTGTAGCGGGGTTCACAGCTATTGCTGTGAGAAAAATGGTGAAAACCGAAATGATGGAAGCTGAACCTATGGCAAAACCTTCTCCATTTTCAACACTTGAGCTATGGAGTTGGAGTGGGATCTTTGTTGTTTCATTTGTTGGTGCTCTGTTTTATCCTGCTTCATTGGGGACTAGTGCAAGAACTTGTCTCCCTTTCCTTCTTTCTTCAACTGTGCTAGGTTACATTGTCGGCACGGGGTAAAATTCAAATCCCCTTCTTTCTTCTCGCTCTCGAGGTTGTTCTCATTGTCTTATCTTTCTTTTTTTTTTCCAGGTTGCCATCTTCTATCAAGAAAGTTTTCCATCCGATAATCTGCTGCGCGCTATCTGCAGTTCTCGCTGCTCTAGCTTTTGGGTATGCTTCAGGATCTGGACTTGATCCTGTTTTAGGTAAAGTCACCCTTATGATAACTCTATTTAAGACCTAAAAGTAGAAAGCCAAAACTCGTTTGATTCACTATTCTTTAAATGGAAACAGGAAGCTACCTTACCAAAGTAGCATCGGATCCGGGTGCTGGTGACATATTAATGGGTTTTCTTGGCTCTGTCATTCTCTCTTTTGCTTTCTCTATGTTCAAACAAAGAAAGGTAAAACAAACAAAAAAGACTTCTCAGCTTTCTTGACCTGTTTTGCTTACTAGTAACAGTCTGTTGGTTTGTCGCTTCTTCTTTCAGCTTGTAAAGAGGCATGCAGCTGAAATCTTCACATCTGTGATCATTGCAACGGTATTCTCGCTCTACTCCACTGCTCTTGCTGGACGTTTAGTCGGTTTAGAACCATCTTTAACGGTTTCAATCCTACCTCGCTGCATCACGGTTGCATTGGCCCTTAGCATTGTATCACTCTTTGAAGGTATATATATTTTCTTCTTCTCCTCCTCCACCAAACACTTCAAAGAACATCCCTAATGACTTTCTTGGACATTTTCAGGGACCAATTCGTCTCTTACAGCAGCTGTAGTCGTTGTGACTGGTCTGATTGGAGCTAACTTTGTTCAAGTTGTTCTTGATAAACTGCGTTTACGTGATCCAATTGCTCGGGGAATAGCAACTGCTTCAAGGTGACTCATCTTTCATATTTTGAATAAAAAATTAGGAAAAATCTGTTAACATTCTTTGATTAGCTATTGATGCCATTAGAATCAAAAGACTTGAACTTTCTTATTTTTATGGTCAGTGCTCATGGACTCGGAACAGCAGCTTTGTCGGCTAAGGAGCCAGAGGCTCTTCCCTTCTGTGCAATTGCTTATGCTCTCACCGGAATCTTTGGATCATTGCTCTGTTCTGTTCCTGCCGTTCGGCAAAGTTTGCTGGCTGTTGTCGGCTGATGAGTGATGACATGGCGACACACCATTGGTGGTCTCGGAAGCCGGCTAGTTACTTTAAATATGGAAGCAGTTTGCTTTGGATATGAAATAAGATTTGTATGAATTGAAAAATATGATGGGATAATGCTTACATTTTTTTTTATTTTTTTTTTTGTAAATGTTGTCAGTTTGTAATGGAAACAAAATATGTAAATTTAATATTTCTATTGAGACAAGAAAATATCCCTTTTTTTTGTTTGGCAATAGACCAAAAAAAACAAAATATCTCAATGATCAGTCATAGATATTAGAAATGAAATCAAATTCTCAATGATTAGAAGTGATAAAATACCATAACACTTCTAAATATAAGGCAGGCTCGCGTGACAAAATATTTCTAAATGAATGAGATATTTGTATAAACAAACAACCTCACCGTATAGCATTTGCGACACGACAATAGTAAAATTTTATAGAACCTAAATGAGTAGTTATCCTGAATTCTAATTTTTTTAAGGGTAAATTTGTTAATAAGGTAAGTTTTATGTTTATATTTGAGGAATAGGTAGTTTTAAGTTTTTATTTGAGAAATAGGTAGTTTTTAAGGTAGTTTTGAAAAAGTATTTGAGAATAATGACTATAATAACCTTATTTCTTAGAGAGACATAGGAATAAAATGTGAGGAGAGAGATAGGAATAAAATGTGGGGACCAAAAGAAAGAGAAATGTGGGGACCAAGAAAAGAGAGAGAAATGTGGGGACCAAAAATTTATTTTTATTTTTTATTTTTTTATCTTTTTTTCTCTCCAATTATATATATATATGATCATGTATATTATATATATATATATAATCCTGTAGAGGTGTACACCGTCTTATAGAGGTGTACACCGTCTTATATAGGTGTACACCGTCTTATATAGGTGTACAGATTTTTATATAGGTGTACATCATCTTATATTTATATATATATATATATATATGTCATCTTATACATATTTACACTATTTTATATAAATATACACAGTCTTATACATGTACACATGTATATAATCACTTGTATATGTAAATTTATATGTTCACTATCAATTTTAATGGACTATTTTTCCTATCAATTCTATGGTGTGTATGTCTCTAATCACCCTCTCATAAAAAAAAAAGTTTAAAACAGAAAATGAATAATAAGTTAACGAATGATTAATTATTAAAAAAATGAATGGAAGTACAAATCTAAAAATTTTATTTTTAATTTCTTATGTTTGTATATGATTTTTAGATTTAAAATAATTTTTTTAGATTTAAAATAATATACACATATATAAAAGTGTATATACATATATAAGATGATGTACACCTCTACAAAACGGTGTACACCTCTATAAGACGGTGTACACCTCTATAAGATGGTGTACACCTATATAAAAGTGTATACACCTATATAAGATGATGTACACCTATATAAGAGTAAGAGTGTATACACCTATATAAGATGGTGTACACATATATAAGATGGTGTACACCTATATAAGAGTGTATACACACCTATGTAAGATGGTGTACACCTCTATTTAGATTTTTAAAATAGATTCAAACATTAGAAATTAAAATTAATTTTTTTAGATTTAAAATGATGGACATGTATATAAGAGTGTATACACCTATATAAGATGGTGTACACCTCTATAAATCGGTGTACACCTATATACATATATAAGATGATATATATATATATTGTATAATATGTATATATATATATATGTGTAATATGTATATATATATATATATAATATGTATATATATATGTGTGTAAATATATATATATATATGTGTAATATGTATAATATGTATAATATGTATATATATGTATATATATATATGTATATATACATATATGTATAATATATATATATACATATATGTATATATATACATACATACATATATATATATATGTAATATGTATATGTATATATATGTAATAGTTAGAGAGGAGAGAGAAATAAAACATAAATAGAAAGAGAAAAAAAAAGAAAATAAAGTTAGATTTTAATTATTTATTTATTTAAATTGTATAATGGCAATTGGGTAAATAAAAGAAAAGTTAAAGGATATATAGGATTTTGTACATCCAAAAACTACCCTATTGAAAAAACTACCTTATTTGCAAATTATAAACTTAAAAGCTACCCTATTTACCAATTTTCCCTTTTTTTAAACATTTTGGTAAAAAAAAAAAAAAAAAAAAAAAAAAAACAAGATTTAACTAGTTATAAAGAATCTAAAGATGTACATGTTTGATAAAGCAAACATGGGTTCAGATGAGCTTATTGATACTTCTTTTGATCAAGAATACACACAATCGACTAAGTCATCATCTAGATTGGCGGTTGAAATTACTAACTAGATAGACATATTCAACATTTTACGAACTAACAGAAAAGATTATAATTTAGATGCAACACGCATGTGTATCCATGACTATTAGAAGGCGCGCAGTTGAGTTAGCAATTTAAAACTTCCTAATCTTTGTGCAATGTAAGGCCAATGAAAATAGTAATCCAAATCAAACTCTTTTTATTTTTATCATTTATATATTTATTATTCATAATTATAAATAATAGCTTTAATTGTATTTTATTTGTTTGTTTGTTTGTTATTGAGCTTTAAAACTTTTAAACAAACAACATTCTTTTGATAAATAAATAAATATATATATATATTTTATGGTTTAAGATATATAAAATTTGGTGGCTCTAAAATTATTGGTCATTTTTACTGAGACCAAGAGTTGACTCCACTCTCAATTGGTGTATTCAATTTGCCAAACTTATTTGTAGCAGATTTCACATGCTTATGTATCATATTTTTGTGATTACTTTTGTTCTCAAGTTTTTTTTTTCAACGATGAACGGAATTAATGAAATAGTAGTATAGACATATCAGATGAAAAATTATGTTCAGATTATAATCTACTCTCTTCCACACCTCTAATAAGATGAAAAATTATGTATAGACATATTGGAAGTTTTATTGTTCATATTTTGACTATTGTCCCAAAAGAAGAGATACATGTGACTAGTTTGAGGAAGGGCATACTATGTTTATATAAATTGATTTATCACTTTTTTCCGTCAAACTTGATCACCTATTGATTGGAGCACCACTAACACTACTAAATGTGTTAACACTTTATCATTTCTTAAATAACCAATTAAATCTAAAAAGAAATATAAATCAATTATCAAAAAAGATTTAATTATTATAAATATTTATAAACCTAAGAAATTATCAACAAAATGTTGATTATTAGAATCTAACTATGTCTAAAATTTAAGATTTTCGTAACAGTGGATAAATTTAAGACTATTTTGATTACAATAACTTACAAAATGATATTAGAGTTTTGATATACTAACAAATGCTTGTATATTTACATTTTACTTTTCTAAGCATTATAAAATGTAGCGCTGATTGGTTCTCTTTTATTTTTTTTTACAATTTATCTTTGTGTAGATCCTAATGCTTTTTTACTTTTTTAAAAATTCTTTTGTGAATTTCAAATCAATGTTACTTTGTGGTTGAATAAGATGAAAATTCATTCGCAAGTAAGCTATCTAGGTATTGGACAAAGCCATATATGCATAGTCATAAGCAAAATCAATTACTCCCCCTGTATCATAAAGATTGATTTTCTGAAGTTTTCACCAAGATTAAGAAAACTAATAAATGTTTTTGGAAAATAATAAAAAGTTAATCCCAAATTATTTTTTAGTCTATTTATCATTTTTTAATAATTATAATTAGACTAAATATTAAAATATTAAGTAATTAATTGATCTTGAAAATATAAATACATTAAATTTATTAGAGAAAATCAATCTTTTTGATACAAAAATAAAAACTCAGAAAATCAATCTTTCTAATACAGAAGGAGTAATACATAATATCGTGGGAAAAAATTATCATATATTTATCCTTTTTTCTAGAGATTAATTCAGATATAATATGTATTCAATAGTATGATCAAATAAAAATATAATAACTTTATAAAAATGATCAGAATCAACAATTATCATTCATCACAAAAACAAAAAATTCGTCAAATCCTATTGAAAAAATTAAAAATTAAAAAAATAAATCAAATCCGGCAAAATATTAAGAGGACAAAAGCGTCAAAATAAGAAAAAAGAGGATGACTAGAGCCAACCAAAGGTTCAATAGAAGCCATCTCCAAACTCTCTTTTGTCTGATTTTTCACTCTCAACCACAAAACCAAAAAAAAAAATGATACTAATCCCAACTTCTTCTTCTTCTTCGTCGTCTCTGTAAGTGTTCCCACTTTTCAAACATTTCAAATTCCCATCTTTTTAGTAATATTACTAACATCGTTCTTCTCTTATTGTATAGGCTTCCTCAATCTTCCTTCAATTCTAATTCATATACATCGAATCATCACTCTCTGTTTCTCCCCAATCTCAGATATCCGATTCTTCATGGTACCTAATCCTTCAATTCGTTGACTTTATTTTTAAAATTTCCGATTCGAATTCGATAAACTGAGATTTGGGTCTTCAAATTCTATCATGTGGCTTCTTCAGGAAGCAGAAAGTTGAAAACTTTACGACTCAGAGCAAATTTCTGGGAGTCAATCCGATCTGGGTACTAGAAAAGTTTCATACTTTATGCTCATATTTGAATTAGGGCTGATACAAACAACAACAACAACACCATTGATTGATTGATTCAGGTTTGTAAAGAATAATAATAGTACCCAACTTGTGGAACCACCTTCTACAATTGAAGAAGATGAAGAAGATACAGAACCATTACTTCCTGTGGAGTTTACTTTGGTTGAGAGAACTCTTCAAGATGGGTTAATTGAAGAGATCATATTTTCTTCTGGTGGTGAGATTGATGTCTATGATCTTCAAGGTCTTTGTGACAAGGTAGTTTAAAAAAAGACTACTCTTTTGCTTCCTTTCTTCTTGATGTTAATCTTATGTTGTGGATGTATAAAACAAGGTGGGATGGCCAAGAAGACCGTTAACGAAACTAGCTGCAGCTTTGAAGAATAGTTATATGGTAGCTACATTGCATTCTGTAATGAAGTCATCATCATCATCATCAGATTCAGATTCATCAGGTGCTTAAGTAACACTTTTCTTTGGTCACTAGAAGCAATATATATATATACCAAGGGAATGTTTTTGATGAGCATCTTAGCGGATTTTGGAGAAGTTGTTTGACACAGAAGGTGATAATGGGCAGAAGAAGAAGAAGAAGCTTATTGGAATGGCACGTGCGACGTCTGATCATGCCTTTAATGCTACAATTTGGGATGTTCTTGTTGATCCTGAATATCAGGTAATTAAAAAAAGAAATGGTTTTTTTTTTTGTTTCTGGTTTGTAGTTTCTAAGCTGTGAAATGCTTTTGTGTTTGATGTTAATTAGTGTTTTTGTTTTGTTTTTCAGGGTCAAGGACTTGGTAAAGCTCTTGTGGAAAAACTTGTAAGGGCTCTTCTTCAGAGAGATATTGGTAATATATCTCTTTTTGCAGATAGTCAAGGTAAAAATATCAAATCACCATATGCTCTGCATTTTTGTAAATATGGATATTTGTTCTTTCTTAGTTCTTTAATGGGTTTCTTTGGGGTTTGGGTACTTTTCCAAAAGATATTATAGATTTAGGTACATTACTATTTGAAATTAGAGTAATAGGTAAGTTTGACTTTTGAATAGAGAACAAAATACTATTAAGGACTTCAACAACATACATAATTACAAACTCATGCCATTATCTTTTTTTTTTTTTTTTTTTTCCTTCCGAATCTTCTCTTACCTTCTCTCTCTTTTTTTTTTTCTTCTAAATCTTATTTCATACATTCTTTTACAAATATTATAAAAAAAAAAACTAAAAGTTAATTTTTTTAAAATTTTTTTTTTTTTGTGAATCTAATGAGATCCATTTTATATGGATATCCAACAAAAATTATAATATACATCATCTTCGTACACTGACTCTGTACACCATCTATGTACACTGACTCTGTACACCATCTATGTACACTGATTTTTTACACCATCTATGTACACTGAATATGTACCCTCATAGATCATTATTAATATCATCTCATGTACACTGTTTTTGTACATTCCAAATCTCCGAAAAGCCTAAAACGTAAACAGAGGTTGGAAACGCAAGGGGTGTTCTCAAACCAAACCTTCTTATATTCCAAAAGTCTACGTATCTCCTATTCATTTTTCACATTACTACATTACCACATAAACCCGAAACACTAAAATCACTCCAAACATCTTGTACATCCATCTTGTTAACCTCACATGTACACCACAAACAAATGTACATCAGCGTATTTGCCAAATTGGTGTACAAGGTGAATGAGTGTGCAAAGCGAGTCGGTGTACGATGTGATGGTGTACGATAAGATGGTGTACACAGAGGTTGGATGGTGTACGATAAGATGGTGTACACAGAGGTTAAAATATTATAAAATTAATATTTAAAATTTATAAAATATAACAAAATTATACTCTGTAGATTAAGAAAAAAAAATTAATGAATAATAGTTCAGTATTATAATTTTTTAGTTAATACATTTTTGATAAAATAAGTTAAAAGGATTGAGGGGGAAAAGAAAAAAGAGAAAGAAAACAAATTTAAAAAAATTTATCACTCGTGTCTTTTTTTTTTTTTTTCTTTCCTACAACAAAATAGAGGAGATGCGCTATTTTGAACTCAGAAACAAAAAAAAAGACAATTTGGTCATTTTAGTTTTCAGTAGGGGAGAAGGTATTACACAAAACCTATTAGACGAAAAAACAGTATGCCTTCTTCACTAATTTTAAATAGTGATAGGGTCATTTACCCAATTACTTTACATAAATGTACCCTATCTCCAAATTATCTCTTCTTTAATTTGTTCTCTCTCTTTTTTTTTGCAGTTGTGGATTTCTATCAGAACTTAGGGTTTGAGGCTGATCCAGAAGGCATCAAAGGCATGTTTTGGTACCCAAAGTAGTAATTGGTGACTCCAAGAAAATGGGATTATTATTTGTTTGTATAACAAAATTTCTATGCTTTCTTATATAATAGATCGATCTTATAAGAAAGTTTGAACTGTGCATTATGTAACTCAAAAACTCAATTTCTGTATGATCAATAGGAAGAAACATTTCCCTTCTTTTGCTAACGGTTGATTCTGTTTTTGATGCGGTAAAGGAGGAAACTTTGATGGATTGATAAAGGCATTATTGTATAAACCAAATTGTTATTACTCTGCTATTCACTTCTCTACATTACATGCTTATCTCTTTTCTTTTTTTATCTCCACACAAATTACAAACTCATAAAAAACCGTCTTTTTTCGCCATGAAAATCCGCGGGAAACAACGCATAAAGAAAGAAAGAAAGAAAGAAAGAAGAGGCTGCGGTTGGATTTATCGACGCGTTCTATTTGGCTTTTGTTTGTTTTGTTTTTAGGCTTTAGCAGCTTCTGCACGAGCAGTGGCTTTGTTGGCAATGAGCTGCTCATAGAGATCTCTGATCTTCAATCCAACAATGGTCTGGAATAGACCAGTACCATTGTTGCTACCGGGGAAATCAGCATGCTTGAGCATTTGTTGAGTGACTTCTCCGTAGAATTTGGTTGAGAGGTTGCTTAGATGACTCTCCACGTAAATCAGCTCATCTAGTCTATCGAATTGCCCATCCATCTCCAAAACAGATACCTAAGTGAAAGAAACAGAGCTAAGAAACATAAATGATATGAAGAAAAAAAAGAAACCCGCGAAATAAATGAATGAATATAATAAAACGTGATTCCGCAGGGATTTTTTCAAATCACATTTCTGCGGAATCGCGATTTTTCATTAACTCATTTTTGCGGATTTATGGTTTTACTTTTTGTCATTATAAATGATTTATGATTTATGCGCATTTTGTTTCATTTCTAGCATTATGTCATTATGCAATGTTACCAATCGGAGGATAAATGTATGTACCTCATTATCGAAGTAGGAATCAGGTTCGTAGTTAAACTTGATGCCAGGGTACGAGCAAGTGAGTTTGCGGCCGCAAGGAATCCACGAGATGGTTGAACCTTCATCGAATAGGTAAACCGGGCTAAAGTACTTAACACCTTCCTTCATTATCAATCTTACTCTCAACACTTTCCCTTCATTGTCATCTGGAATCAGTTGTGTAGGAAGCACTTCTATCACCGCATCCGCGTACTGCTTTTGCGGGTCTGTATAAGCCATTGATAAGTTGTTATAAGCGATCAATCGATAAAATGACATCAAGAATTACACCGAAACTAGGTTTTATACCGATGAATGCATCAAAATCGGGTTTTCGGGCTTCGATACTCGCTTTGATGCTCTCCAAACTGTGACCTCTTTCAGCCATGTCCCTCTGTGATCATCAAAACGTTACAGATTCGGTTTATACAATAAAATGGAAACAGTCTAATGAAAATGTATATGCAGATGAATTATTCAAAGAAACACACCTGAATTTTCCAAGCGAATTTGACCTCGTTACTTATGTCTAAGTAGATACTGAAGTCTAACAAGTCTCTTACTCTCTCATCATACCTTCATAAGAAAATAAATATTATTATAAATTTTTATATAATAGTATTACAACTACCAAAACTATAGACTTAATTATTCGAATAAACTTTTAATCATTATCAAAACTATAAGACTTCATGCATAGGTTCGAAGATACATTTTTAAAATATTCTGATACTGATTCTTATATCAAATCCAAGTCCAAGATTCTTAATCATCCAAATTCCGACAAGATAAGAGACTTTCAAACTCGAAACTATGACTTTGTCTTAGAGACAAAAACAGAGTGTAGTGTGTGGCTTACATTGGGTGAAGACCTTCGATGACAAGAATCTTCGGAGGCTGAATAAGCTCAGGCGCATCAAGAAGTCCAGTGACATGGTTATAAATCGGTTTCTCAACGGCGACACCACTCTTAAGAGCTTTGACTTGTTCATACATGAGATCAAAGTCATTGGCGCGTGGGTCCAAAGCAGTGACTCCTTTCTCCTTCCGACCAGTTCTGTCCAAGGAATGGTAATCATCGAGACAGATCACGGTGGTGGTGTCGCTGATGAGTGTGTTGGAGTCAGGGTTCCCACCTTTTGGTGGCACTGCAGCGCCGCCAAAGACACTTGTGAGCCTCCGCATGAAGGTGCTTTTACCACAGCCGGAGTCAGCGGCAAGTCCGATCACGATGGTTTGTTGTGAGCAAGTGATGAGTGTGTTGAATCTACGGTTGGTTTGGGATTGACGACGGTAGAAGAAGACTTGTTTGGATGAGGAAGAAGAAGAGGATAAGAAATGAGTTGAATTGAGAGCTTGTGTTGAGTAGATTGTTGAGACAGCCATTGTTGTTGTTGTTGTTTGGTTCCTCTTCTTCTCCGCCTAAGCTCTTTTTGTGTTTAGTTTTTGTGAGCTCAGGTTGAGTGATGAGGATTTAGGATAGAATGAAAGAAATGTGGGTAACGATTTTTGATTTTATGGGTTTTTGTGTGGTGATATAAAGATGTGGTTTTTTATGGAAAAAAAAAGTTTTGGTTTTTTTTTTTTTAAGAGAGAAATGAAAGGAGGAAAATGGGTGTATAGGAAAAACAGATGGCAATTTGCAAAGAAGAAAAGGAGTTTTTATTTTTGTTTTGTTTTGTTTTGGTTTAATGTGGGTTGTGTAATGAGTGACTCATGTTTTGGTTTCTTCAAGTAAAATACTTTGTAATGTTGTTATCATTTGTTAAGATAATTATTGATAAGATAAGAGGATAAATAAAACATTTTTACTTCAGATTTTTTTGTGTGGTTTGTCTTAAGTTTTAGATTTGCATAATGGGATAAGCTTTTAAAATGGAATTAGAGTTTGAGAGAGAGTGGAGTTGCCGATGATGAAGTGATAACAGGGCATGGAGGAAGACGCTTGGTGGTTATTTGTTTATTTTTTGGGGGTTTCGGATATTTGAATTGACACGTGGGATATTGTGATTGGAGCAATGGGGATTAGGTGTTTAAGGTCTCAAGTTGAAGGAGAGTGTATTTTATGTGGGTCCCATTGACACGTATAGTATATCCCCTCAGCTTCGAATCTTTATGGTCTTTGAAAAACTAAGCTCTTTTCATTTAATTTTTTCTTCGGGACCAAAGCATTAGACCAAATAGCTTTCTTCCGTTACCTTAACAAAGGGATTGAACCACCAATTAACAATTATCTTAACTTACCACAGTTCAATCACATATAAATTTCATCTTATGTTTTTTTTTGTCGACTTAACAAAATTGTATTCATTAGAAGAGATGAGATTACATCTATAAATGGCTGAAGCAACAGAAGCATTGACACTCGTTACATGTTCTTGCACTGAAAGAGAAAGCAGTCTCCACCATACGTTTTAATTTCAAGTATTGCATACTATAGAGGGTCGGGTATATACACCAAAATAAGAAAATTAACTATGTGAAAAACATAGGAATTAACTAAGTAAAATAAACTATGGAGTTATCATATTTTGCTAGTTAAAAGAGTTCAAAAGTTGATGGTTAATTACTTTGGTATAAGAAAAATATATTTATATTCGATGATTATCAGATTCAGACCGAAGAGTGCAATTACTAGTCAAACAATGATTATCAGATTCAGACCGAAGAGTGCAATTACTAGTCAAACAATTTATGGCTATGGTTTGTCTTATAATAATCCACTTCGTCGGAAAAAAGTATCCAAAATATTCAGAGACGATATTGGTACTAAAAGGTATTACAGACAAGAGAAGAACAGAGTAAAAAAGCTACAGAGATGGGCCGAACAACTTGCTATTATAGTAAAACTAAAGAATTTACTTCAATCAACACAACACATTCAATGGTAATTACATTCATACGCAGATACACATATTTCAAACCTTTTATCCAAACTGAAAGTTACCATTGTCTTCTCTTCCTCTTTTGTTTTACTTGTTTCCCCTAAAGTAAAGGTAAATTTTCTGCATAGCCAAATTGAGAAACACAATTAACTCAGATGTTTAACGGTTCAATAGTTTTTCAAGAAGCCATGGAAAGTATGATCAGAGGGCTTACCTGAAGAACCCATAGACTCAGAAGTGACTCCAAGCAGAAGAGACCGAAGCCGATAAAGTAGAAGATCTGTATTCATTTATTAGGGTCATATTTAGCTTCAGTTATCCCAAGGGTTTCAAGTTCAACATCAACATATGCTTTTGGAACATATTATAAGCATTGTGAATATAAAATCGATGTATGGCTCTTACCCCGGCTAATAAACTGTCAGAGATGACATCAATTGCTGCAAGCACACCCCTGTTGATCAAAAAGATAATTGGTTTAAAGTTAATCTCAAGGCAGTAAATCATACAGGTATAAGGAATCTTCTAATGCATTATAATATAGAGCATTATTTTGACGGTTGTGACTTGTGCGGGTTCTCTTGTCTACAAAAGTTTTTACAAAGTTGAAACAGAGCTAGAGCAGACAAGGATCAAAGCGAAAGTAACAATTATCATTCTTAAGTTATAACTCAATATTGATAAACCTATCAGAACAAACTTTCCAAGTGGAACTGACTAACTACATTTGAATTGTAGGCTATGATTGGAAGCTTACGTTAATGATTTGCCATGGAAAAAGATCGGAGGGGCAATGGCAGCAACGATGCAGAAGCCAATGTGAATCTGTGAAGAGCTCAGGTCAATCATATGGAAACTGGAAGTACATCTGCTAATAGGTAAGATATAAATTAAATATGACTAGCTTTATATAAACTCACCAAGTAGGTAAGGAAAAACCAACCAAACTTAAAAGCGCTGTCAGTCCTACAAGGTCATAAAAAGTAATTTCAGTTATATAACCTGTCTTGTTAAAGAAGTATCAATGCACGGTGGAAAATGATGTATTAAAACCATTGGAAGAGAACTAGTTAAAAGGATTAGTACCTCATGGCTCGGTAGAGTGGCCTGTACCATAGTACATAAGAAAGCGGACATCCGATCAACGCATATATCGTGGCAAGGAAAAAGATTTTAACACCTATTATTAATATGTTAAAACCAGCATTAGTTCAATCAAATCCAATAAGAACTTCATAGAAATCGATACCCTCACAAGATAAACTAGTATAGTATAGAGCTAACCTCCGCCTTTAATCCAGCAAACCATCGTTGCAATGACATTGAATACCAGACACAAAACTATACCTGAAATTAACTCGAGCAGGAAAAGCTTATCAGTAAACCACTACATAGATATATTTCATACTGAGAGGCAGACCAACTAAATTAAACTTACCTAACCAACTAGCGAAAGCCAGATACTGAAGCTTTTGTGCATGAACGGGTATCTCGTTAGCAATGTCATGGTGTATGATTGGGAAAAACGGTGGCCAGTTTTTATCATCTATCTGAACACCAGCTGCAACACAAAATTAACGAAATATTCCGTTCAGAGCGAGTCACAACTAATTTAATAACATATTTATTCAAGTTATCATTAGCTTACAACTAGCAATAGCATCCTCTCTTCGCTTAATATCCTGAGCAAACAGAACATAAAAAGAGTGTCAATCAGCAAAAACTCAACAAGCACAATGAAGACATAATGACATATGTAACGAAGTCATATCAATAGTACGAACCATTTCTTTCTTCCTAAGCTCTGCTTCCCAGTCAGCAAGCTTTCTCTGTTTCTGTGAAGAGTCCTACACCAATCAAACACATAATTAAGATAAATTCTAACTGGCAAAAAAAGATTCATGAGCTTAGGGATATATAACAATGTCATTACATTCATATTATCCAATGGAATATCAACCGTAGCATCGAGACTTTGGCCAAATCCAGTTGGCCGAGATGCAGCCGGAACTCTTCCACCACCTTTCTGCAAAAAATTTCATCAATAATTACAACAATTATCAGTAAACAATAGAATGTCAAAATGTCAATAACCTAAATAAAAAAAAAACTTCAATATTGAGTTTCATACTCCAAAACTAAACGAATGAGTTCTCAATCATTCAGTTTCTCGAAAAAATTCTAAACCTAGTTCCCAGATCCAACAATACAGTTCTATATATTAACCTAATTTTATCTGTAAATCCAGAGATCTATCACTTCAACACTGATAAAAATCATTTCGAAAAATAAATAAAGCTTCCGTAATCAAAATTGAATTGAAAACACACTCTACACAGTCCACAGTTTCTGCTATATTCCATTTGCACAAAACTAAATAAAATAAAAACTCGAAATAAGTGAGAGATCTAGATTTCTCTACCGTAAAGAAAATTTTCAAAATCGAATTAAAAAAAAATGTAGATAAATTTCATTTCGTAGGTTGAATCATGAATCTAAGGAAGTAGAAATAGAAAGCGGAGATTCAGGGAGAAAGAAAGAAGAAGAAAGATTACAGAAAATGGATTGACGATTTCTTCATCCTCATCGAAAGGGTTGGGATCGTGGTGACGATTCATTGTTGTTTACAGATCCTAGATTTGCGATACTGATACTGTTGCCTTGAAGATCGGCGAGATTCGGCGAAGAGAGAAGAAGAAAAACTGATACCACCGACTCTGTAGCGAACTGATGTTAAACTCCTTTATCTTTCTCACATACGCACGCATACGAAATGCGGAATTTGGAATCATTTGTATTTACGATAATACCCTCAAGAAGTTTATGGGCCTTTTTGGTTTATTCTGGACTTTAAACTAGGCCCAACTAATTATATTTTAACAACCAGCTAGAAAGAAAGAAAGAATTTTGAACCCCTCTCTCTCTTTCAAAAACCAAGGCGACGCTAAGGGTGATCACACAAGTTTTTCTTTTTTTGCGGGTAATCTCCAGCCGGCGTCGACTCCGACGTCGGTCGTACTTTTTATTTCTAATGTTTTTAGTCTATTAGATTTATCTTTCAATAAAATTGAAATGTCTGAAAATATCTATTTGGAATTTTATTTTCAAATTTTATGTTCTTTTTTCTCTTTCCGATAAAACTTTTATCTGACCATAATCCGGCGATTATTCACCAGAATTTGTGTCGGTTTCATTCTGTTGGAGGTCTTATCCATACGGTTTTTGTCGGTTCATCATTGTAACCGTTTGGATATGGGATCCATGCAAATCTGATCCAACCTTGATAAATTACATTGGTGTGATTTTTCTTCCGCTAAACAATGAAGGAAGAGAAGAATTGGGTATCTTCCGGCGATGTTACTACAAATAGTGCATCTACCGGTTCTCCCTTGCAACTGTGATTCATGTAAATATGTACATGTTTGTGTTACATATAACGAATATATTATTCAGGATCATTAGAGAAATGACGGGAATGTGAGCATTGCTTTATCAAGTTGTGTTGACGCGATCCAATGATGAACAGTGGATGGGAAGATAATGGCGACTTTCTAATGAACAGAGAAAATATTGGTCGGAACCATCAAGTACATCCAGTGGTGGAGGGAGAAATTTTTTTTATAGGGGTCATTACTAATATAACTATATAACATAAATACAATTTTAGTAATGAAATATATTATAAAATCTGTATCTAATTTATTAATAAAAACCCTTTAACAATTGAATTTTTTTAACATTTTATGTATTAATTTTTTCAAATAGAACCAAATATAATATCATTTTTGTTGTAAACCTCACAAATGTTATATAAATTATAGTTGTTTTTAATAAAAACATATGTAATTTTATAAGTATTTGATTTTTTTATGTAGAAGATATGCCTAAATGAATTAAGAAAAATTATATAAGAGATGCAAAATATGGTTTAATTTTTTTTTATAGGGGTCAATTTTATCATTTCAACTAAATTATCAATCAAATACCAATTTGCTAAGTTATGTAAAAAAAGATTTGTAAAATTTATGGGGGTCAACTGACCCCCCTCCTATACATATAGCTCCGCCCCTGAGTACATCGATTTTAAGAAGACCATAAGATTTAGAATCATCTCTAACAACATTAGATTTATATTTCCGAGTTAAGGTAATGTCAATAGTATTTTGGAGTTTCAGCAGCAAGCTGAGCCAATGAAAATTATATAAATGGGGGACATAACAGATTACATATGTTAGCATATAAATCTATTGTCATAATAGTTTGGTTATATCCACTTTTTCATCGAAATTGTTTTTAATTTTTTTTTTTGTGTTAACGGTTGCAATGAGAATGTTGTTGT
The DNA here is from genome assembly GCA_963667165.1 of Barbarea vulgaris. NCBI lineage: Eukaryota > Viridiplantae > Streptophyta > Magnoliopsida > Brassicales > Brassicaceae > Barbarea > Barbarea vulgaris. The sequence continues at coordinate 18,443,454 of OY763889.1, forward strand.
TTTTTATAAATTTTTTTATATTAATATATTTGATTAGTCAGAAAAAAAAAATTAAATTGATACCTAAATTAATTCCCGATATAGGAAAAAAGAGCTCGATAGGGCCCATTTCTTTGGTCTTTACGCTGCCAAAGACCATCGTTCAATTATATTTTTATCAACGTTCATCAGCACGTGATATTATCATTTTTGGGAGAACCCAACTGGGAAAACAGAAAACACAACTTCTCCCGAATCCATTTTTGGAAACCATCAACTATTTTTTTTAGATTTTTAAATTTTCAGATTTGATGCGCTAACAAAAAGAATATTTCTGATACTACTATGTGGACATGCTTGTAGGGGATCGAGCCAAAGTCAAGTGGGGAATGGAGAAACGAAATTAGACTCGTGGTGATGATCAAAGTCTAGTCAGTATATATATAAACAGGCTTTAAAGCCGATCGATAGAACATGAATTGTGATTTAGGAGCTTTCACTGGCGTGATCTTGGATTCTGAAGACTATTTGATGATGAAGGGTTGCTACCACCAAAATTTAAAAGCTTTGTGGGGCACGCTTTGTCGGAAAATCGCTGATTAGGTGGGGTCGCTGATCACATAATCTCTTTTATAGAAATCACACTACATGCCTGTAATATTACCTCAATATGGGAACTGGGAAGAAACAGTATATTTTTTTCCTTTAAAAAAAAAAAAGTTAAAAACATCACATCTTACTCTAGAAAATAATTAACAATAAAATGAAAAACCTTAAACACAACTAAATTAACAAATAAAAAAATATGTTTACGCCGACAAGAATCAAGAACAACAAGTTGGAGATCTGCCTATTGTCGGTTACTATTCATGATATTGATAAGTCAGAGAAGAAAGATACTTAAAACGGGAGAAACAAAAAGGATTAATGACTCAGAAGAGCACCATATCGTCTCACATGTTTTGCTTTTTGTTTTTGTTGTTATATTTACTCACTTTTTCTTATTTTTGATATTGACTCTTTTACTCGATTGATAAAATTAAAATAGTCATCAAATTATATATCCTAATTCTGAAAGAAAATACGCGAAGAACAATGAAATTAATGTGTTATATTTGATTCATTGTAAAAACAAATGAAAATTGGGGGGCATTCACATGAGCGGAGGGAGGTAGTGGTTAGGGGGTCAGCTGACCCCTATAGATTTGTATAATCTTTTTTTTACATGTATTTTGATCAAAATTTTGATAAAATATAATTAAAATTTAGTGTTTGACTCCATAAAAATATTGAAAATACATTTTGACCCCATAAATTTTTTTATAATCTCTATACTATTATTTGAGCAATGTTAAAAGAAGTTTAACCAATAGTCATGTGGTATATTACAAAAATTGCCATTAGATTATAATTATTTTCTAAGCAAATATTAATATGTCATTAAGGATAATTTCGTCACAACAAATTCAGTCTGACTTTGATGCTTCTATTTGATTGGTTGAAAAAACTATGTAGGTCCCACTTAATTTATTTTTATTCCTCAAAGAAAAAATACCATAATTCACATTAAAATTCAATTAATAATATAAAATTCACACAACAAACCAAATCAGTTCCCTTAATTTATGGATGAACATGTATTCTATATAGTAGTTTTAATAAAAGATTATAATATTTATTAAATACGCAAAGTAAAAATATTTTTCCATATTTATGATTTTTATGGATATTCGCATATAAAGTTTGAGATTAAAAACACTAATATGCAAGTAAAATTATTAAAACATGTTTATTATATTTGTAATTTGTAGGGTTAATTATAAATATAGTAAAATAAAATATAATTTTAAATACAAGAAATAAGTGATTAATTATATATAAAATATATTTATAATTAATTATATATAATAATATACAATTTAAATTTTTTTAAAAAATTATAATTTATTAGCAATGATTTATGTCTATATTTATAGTTTTTATTTAATAAAAAAAATATTTAAATTTCCCAGTTTTATATGACATTCACCTAATGTGTTATAAAATTATATGTTTCATCTTAAAATGATGAAACAAAAAATATAAGAAGAAAAAAAATACTATATAAATGAAATTACTGTGATTGATTTATATTCATAATTTAACAACTTAAAATGTCATTAACCAAATGTCACATTCATATTTTATACAAATCAACTACATATATTTGTGATACATACTATGATTTGAATATAAATTTATTTTTTATATATACTTAATCCCATATTAAATTAGTTTCAGTCCATAATAACATTGTTATATTATTAGTATTAAGTAACATATAATATTATATATAGGTTGTTATAATCTTTAATAACATGTTTAATGATAAAAAGAAAAGTAATAACATGTATCCAGTAACATGTTTAATATAAAAAAAATTAATAAATATTTATCTATGCAAGGCGTGAGTTTTGAAAAGAATTTTTAGAAGAACAAAAAAAAGATGTATAATGCTTCTTAAGATTGACCTTAGATATTGCATTTTGGAATGACAATTAATAAAAATCAAGTACACTTTTTGGGATATGCAATCAATTTGTTTAAATTTTTTGAATGTGTATCATATTACTACTGTTAATGCAAACTACAATATCGTTGTTATATATATATTTTAATAGTAAATCATATTATACATAATATATATATATTAATAATTTTAATTAACACAATACAAATCATATATAATAAAAATAAATAAGATAAATAGAAAGTTGAAAATATAAAATAAATATAATCTAAACAATGTATAATAATCTAAACAGATATTTTCCCACGCTGTGCAGCGTGGATTATTATCTAGTTGTCTTTAAAATAAAAATTGACCCTTGTAAAACTAATCGCTAGCTCCGCCAGGGCACATGATCACCACATATTTAGTTACATTGTTTTTAAATATCACAACTTAAAAAAAAAAGAGTGCCATATATACCTTTTCTTGTCTGAAGAATTGATTAAAGTTAACGAATATTCCTCCAAAGAAATTGTAGTGGATTTTTAAAAGAAAAACATGCGTAGAATAAAGATATTTTAATTCGTAACTAGAAAAAAAGGCAGAGATCAAGAAAAAACATCTAGAATGGTATATTATAGATAAAACTAACTGGTTTCTTCGTTTTTTTGGTAAACAACGAATTATCGTTTGGAGCCTATTGCAACCGAAAATATCGAATGAAACAAAAAATATAGATATCGAATGAATTAAAAAGAAAATGAAATCTGAGAAATATAATATCATGGCCATCTCGAGTACAAAGGAACTCACGTGTGTCAGTGTGTGATAGATTTTGTAGGGCATTTTTTTCTTTTATTAGGTAGACCTTATTTAATGCCAAAGAGAGAAAGATTTAATAGCGTTTGTGGAACAAAACCAAACAAAAAAAAAGATACCTAGTATGTCCAAAGATAGCAACTATGAGCATCTCCCACAAAAAGAACTAAGAAGGGTATATTGGAGTGAGTATTTGGTGAGAATTGAGTTTTAATGGCAAATCATGTGTTATTGAAACATGAATTTCAAAATATCTTTTAAATTCCACTGTTATTGGATTAATGATTTTAAAATATACAATCAAATCCACTGTTATTGAAAACGTTATTAGGATTTCATTTAAAAGTTTCAGCTGAGATTTGAGAGGAATTCTTAGTTAAAAATACAAAGACTCAATTCTCATGGTTTTAGCTGAGATTTCAGAGAATTTAATAACAAAATTCCTAATTCACCAAAATTTAATCAAATCCTCTCAGAATTCATTAAAAATTAATTCTCACCAAATATTCACTCCAATATACCCCTCTAAAACAACAAAGTATGTCCGAACTCATAAACAACACAAAACGGTCTCCCATATATACAAAAATATTTTACAAAAAAAAATATAGAATACGTAAATTTTATTTATTTAAGAGCTCTTAAATCAGATCCCCAACTGGGAAAACATAATAGTAAGATAGCTAGCTATATATACACATAAAGATCGAGATACCAACCATCCGAAATTGGGTATCTCGAAGACGGCCGGTTGGTATCTCGGTGACGACTTGGTCATCTCGAGCTCCGGAAATACATTAAACTTGTGGATCTGCGGCTTTATCCTTCGGGAATACGAGCTCTAAGAAAGAGACATACATAACAACAAAGAACCAAACAAGCCAGAGAGGAACCACAATCAAAGCGAAGGTTGGCGAAATAAGAAAGATGAGAATGAGAGCTGCGAGAGCCCCAGAGAGATGGCTGACGTGCCCAACGAAGTTGCGGATATTAAGTTTGTTTCGAAGCTTTATTTCCCAGACTCGAAGGATGGTGTAGATTAGAGTGATGACCAAGAAACAAAGGATCGTAGCTCTACGGTCTGCTTCGTTGATTGATGATTGGCTTTTAACTACCTGAAGCAATCCAATAGCTCCGCCGTTGATAAAGATGATCAGCTTGTGCACGGTGGAGGAGTACGCACTATGTTGCTGCTGCTGCGGCTGCTCCTCCTCCTCGTCGATCTCATTACCGGAACTCCGGTTCTGTGTGATAGGCAACATGGCTACTGGTTACGTATATAAAATAGAGTGGTTAGGGTTTTTCTTTGTGGTCTTCTTCGCCTTGTGTATATGTATATATATATATATAACAAAACTCTGGCGTACGTATAGAAAGAAGGAAGGATCAATGAGATATTGCGGTCCACGTATTTAATAACACTTTTTATTAATTTAAGGTGAAACTAAAATATAACTTGAAAAATGTATTTGGAATAACAGAATTTGCAATACATTTTTAATATATATGTTAATTCACTTTAAATAAATGAAAATGTTGTTTTCACTAGATTCCAATAGTTTTCATGATGTATATAACTTAATATTGATGTAATGTAAACTAATTGTAAACTTTTGATGTGTTATCTCTTTTTAGAACCCTTTTTTTCGGTTACATGACGGATTCCCTATTTCTTATTGGTTTACCAATCACTGTTTAATTTGATGTGGGGCACAAACCCATGTGCCCAGAGCACGAGAATAGAGTTATGCTTATGCTTTCACACTCACAGGAAAAAACATAAACAAATCACTCACAGGAAAAAACATAAACAAAGTTAATTTTCTGTATACGGTATACCAAAACACAATATTTGTATACAAATTAATTTAGTTGACAAGATCAATCACAAATCAACCTTTAAAGGCAAAACTTGGCTACCTCAAGCAATTAAATGAGCAATGTTCTAGTGTTCTCGAATTCGAGTTCAAATATAGTATTATGATCGGAAATAGATGATTTTACGTTGATCCATGGATTCGTTTTAAAAGCTATCTTTTAAGTATTTGTAGTCTCATGGTTTGAACTAGAGAAAAAAACTGCATACTCCTCATCACTTTAATTTTATTATAGTAATTTTTTTTTTATTCATGATATATATATATATATATATATATATATACACATTATGCGACATTCACACAATCACACATACTATAATATAGCACACACGGGGACATTTTTTTATATAATTAATTTTAGCTAATCATATTTTTATAAGTTGGTGCAGAGTCGGAGTAATACAAATCTATCTTGTACATCCATTTCTCCTTTTTTTTTCATTTTAATGATTAAACCGTTTTTGTACTGTTAATATAAATTATAACCAGATTATGGTGTGTAATAAAAAGCACGTAAAGAATAAAGATCTATCTAATCGTTTAAACTTGAAAGAATTATCTCGAAATTGGTGGACAAATGATTCAGGTATCTGTTACTCTACGATTTACTAATTCATAGTACACCGTCGTTGTTTTAAATGATGGAAAATATCTAGCTTTTTTTGCAAATTTTTGGTTCTGAACTTTTAGCTATCAAAATATATAAATAAAGAATGGCGAATGGTGTGGAGGTTAGGTCGATGCTCAACACTATTAGCGGAACTGTGGGGTGTTTATTATGGGTTCTACACGGCTTGGGAACAGAGAGTGACACGGCTGGAATTGGAAGTGAACTCGGAAATGATGGTTGGGTTTCTGAAGATAGGGATTGGTGCATCACACTCTATGTCTTTCTTGGTATGGTTGTGTCATGGTTTTCTTTTAAAGGACTAAATAGTCCGTATCTCGCATGTGTATAGAAAAACTAATCATCTAGTAGATGATTAGTTAACTATGCGTTTTCTTTACTTTTAAATTTTCATGCTTTTATTTCTATTCCAAATATTGTTGATTCGATTATGAGAGAGGATGTTATGGAGGCTACACGTCCTAGACGAATCCGGAAGTAATTTTGTTTTCATTTTAATGGCCATTTAAAAAAAAAAACACGTTAAGAATGTCTTATTTGACTATCGCTTTATTTATAAACTTGATGACCGACCACTGGGACAGCTACATGATGTGACAAAGGAATCTCTCAATTAAATAGGATCTTTGGCTTACAAATTCCGGGTCCGATTAAGAAAATCGGTGTTCTAGTGTAAAGTGAGAAAATCCACGTGTTGATCCCTCTTTTTAACAAAAGAAGAAAATGTGATATCGATCTCTCCATAAATGTGTTAACAAAAGATTCACGCAAATTATGATACTTATAATTCTAATAAAAGAAACTAAAAAAGTTACAACTTCAGTTTTTCTCAAATACCAAAAAACAAAACCCAAAAACTAACAGAAAAAAATCAATATATACTATTTGCATTCGGTGCCGAAAAGAGGGAAACAAAAAAAAAAAACTCTTCTCATTCAGAAAGTTAGATAGTGAATCACTTTATTTGTTTTTTTTTGTTTTTACTTTTATATAACCAAAAAATCTCGTGCTGAAATCCAAGCTAATATATGGAGTATATATATAAGAATTGGGAATCTCTGAATCTACACAAAATTTAGATAATTTTACTACATCAGGCATAACTGTAATCGCACTATATATATATGGAAAACCAATTTGTAGTTTTATATTTGATATCTTAAAATCTACACATTATTACAGATATATATAACAACTGGACATGTGAGATGGTTTTCGAGTTTAACGCATTGTCAAAAACCAATTTACTTATGAATTGGCATACACTAACGTTATTTTTCAACTAATTAATTCTGGAAAACTGAATAAAGTTGAGAATATTAAGGTGCATTGCTCCTTCCATAAATAGTCTTACTACATAAGACTTACTTTTCTTTTTTTTTTTGTTAAAGAACATAAGACTTACTAGAGAAGCAAAACAAGACAAAACTAAAAAGCTTGCTTCTGCTAAGTTTCCAAATAATTGACATTATTTTGAGAAGTTAGTTACTTATTTATATAACAGTATAGCAAAGTTTAAGCTATGTAATCAATAGTCAATAATTTTGTATTTTGATATTTTCAGATTCCCTTGAATTTTATATTTTGTGAGTGATGATGCCTTTGAGAAAAAGGTAGGAGTGAATAAATCGAAAGTATAGAATATATACCAATCCTTCAGGCTCTGCTCTTGTAAATCCTAAATTTTCATATATACGATATTTACTATTTAGCAAAAAAAAAAAAAAAAAAACTCGTGGAATATTTTCTGTTACAACGGTTAATGACAGTCTCCATATTCTCTGCAACTAATTATTATGTGCCTATAGGATATGATGGTTTAGTCTCCCAAAGTACATACTAATCCGCAATGATCGCTTTCACTATTTAAACTTTTTCTTAATCTTATACTAACTTAAAAAAAGTCTATTACATTACAGCTGATTAGTAAAGTGTTCGAATCCCGTATCTAAAATTAGGCAAGACCTGCACTCAGGGGTGGCCCCACATTCACTTGACCCCACAAAATAATATGAATAAAATTTGTAAGTTGTAACTTAACTCAATTGGTCAAAATGTCTACTATTGCTCCACCTAGCTAAAGTTCTAGCTCCTTTATGCCGCCCTTGTTTTGTTTTAACATTGTAAGGTTACTTTATACGTAAATGATTTTTCTTTCCTGGATGTTTGGCCTATGTTTGAAGCATGTCTGATCCTTTCTTTTTTCTTTTTGTCTCTTCATCAAAATTTAAGAAAATATTTATACGTAAAAAAAAATATTTATTTATTTTTTACTAGTTGTATTCTCGTTATTAATTTTAATTCTTTGATTGTCTCTTCATAAACCATGGTTAAGAAAATTCGAGACTTGAACTATAAATTGTTCTTTCATTGTATTCATACCTTGCATTAAATTAAATTAAATTCTTATTATAATCAAGCAAAAGATAGAAGTTGAAGGACTTGATCATATGGTTGAACGTAGTTGTTAATGAAAAAAAAAAAAAAAAAAATTCATATCTTGATTCTTCTTCTTTTTTTTTTTTTTTATCATCTTGATTCTTTGATCTTTAGAAAGATATGTTGTTGGAGCCAACTATATTACAGAGGTTGGCCACGAATCCACTTCTTAAACATCACGAAGCTCTCCTCTGGTTTATACTCTGCAGTGTGCCCTCCTCCCTACAAAATAAACCAATTATAAAATGCTTTTTTCAATTATAAATTGTAAAGACGAAAAAACATTTGATGAAACTTGCCTTGATAGTGGCAAATGTCATATTGTTGGCATAAGTCTTGGTATATCCAATAACTTGATTATTAACAAACCATGGCCTCCATTGGTCAATGATAGAATAGTTGAGAGATTTAATCCAAGCTTGGGTTCCAAGAAAAGGCACCATCATGTCATGATCACCACTATAAATCAATGACCTATAATACCCTTTGATGCTATTGTTTCGATGATACGGTACACTGCTCTTTATATCATTCTCATAAGCTAAATCCCCCCCTGCGCATCTCACCCATTTCTGTTTACTTCCCTGCAAATTAAGTTCACATTCATTGTTAATTGGTTCAATGGTATAATATCTTAAGATGATGACATATATGTATATGTAATATATCACATACTTTCACCACATGAAGTGCTCTGCGGACATCTTTATCATTAGCCCATTGCATAGCTAGCAAAAACCGATACGTCTGCAAATTTAATCTGTGTTAGCTAAATCATTTTCACTTTATAGCTAAAAATTAGCAACACCAATTAATTCAGTGGATTTTGTTTTTGCTTACGTACGTAGCAATCATGATTTGGAAGAGAAAAATCTGAGTGAACAAGTTCTTCTCTAAGATCTCTTCTTCCAACATGCTCTGTTGAAAATGGATTCGGCGATGCAAAATCACACAATGGTGTCAAAATAAGTACTTCATTTATCCTTGAAACACACTGACAATCATCATCATAAAAAAAAAAAACCAAAAAGTTCCAAGTTAGAGTACTTTGCTATTCTCAATTCTAAACTTATGTTTTATTTAATTTTGACCTTGTTGTAGTCTTCCAACAATTTCAAGCATTGTGTGTTCGTTGAATCTACTCTTACATAATTTCTTTCGCAACTGCTTTTAAGCGACTGCAAACAAGAGTTTCAAGAAACTAGTTTAATAAAACGATAATAGATAATAGACCAGATAAGACTTGAATATATATATATATATACCTCATAGAGTTCGTCCGAGATAAGTCCCATTCCATGAGCATATGGAATCCTATGGTTATGGTCACTATCATAATCTGTTACTGGGTTCCCAAGAACATAACCCTATTGATATATAAGATGCTTTCAAACAAGATTATATATAATTATATCATGATGAACAGATGAGTGAAGATATTGATGAACCTTAATCTTGATTAGAGGTTTGTTGCCATGATCATTTCCTGCGTAAAGGTAATGTATATAAGACTGTAATAAAGTGGCTAAGTGAAATCAAATCCAAAGAAAATCACAAGATGGATTTTTGAGGAGTCATTTATAAAGGCGAAAAAGAAAAAACAAACCTATTGAGATGTGTTGAACAATGGCTGGAACAACCATACCAGCATAAGAATCTCCACTGACATAGAGAGGGTTTGAGACAAATTCTGGATGCTCTACTAGCCACTACAATAACAAGAAGAAGAACAATTTTGTAACATCCCTAACTCAAGGTCTATGAGTGAGTCCCAAGTTATAACTAAGTTTATAGGTACGTAGTTCGGTCTTTTGGCAAGAAATCCTAAATGACTTCCAAGTCCTATGTAAGTAGAGAGTCAAAAGACTAAAGAGAGATGTTAGAAACCCTAAAACCTTATACGAAAGAGAGAGAGATCTGCCGCCTATTACCACTGCCGCCACCACCGCCAGCCACTGATAGTTCACACAGAGTAACTTGTTGCTCAAGCCTCTTTTTGTGAATGCATGTGAGGACTAGGAGAGCGGAGTAAGGAGTTTTCGTGGAAGTTTGTTCAGAGTTTAAATTTGCTTCAAGATGTGACTTGGTTTTTAATTATACTCAGTTATGAGACTTTAAGACACAGTTAATGTTATCGTTTTTCAAAGTTATTAATGGAGGGTTCTATGAGATATTTTATTGAATAAGATTTCGGGCCGGTCTTATATATAAATTATTACAAATCGAAAAGATTACAGTATTATGCGTTACTTAGTTTCTTAACAAAAGACTTTAAAATTGGTTCAAGAAAACAAACAATTAATACCTTTTGAAGAAACTCATAGGTCTGCTTTGATTCTCCTAAGTCACTAGGCTTATAAGAAAGAGGAGTTGTTGAATACGAGAAGCCAGCCCCAACCGGTTGATCCAAGAATATTATACTAGCTTCCTGAAAAAAATCATATCAAACCAACAACCTTAAAAGTTAAAACCAATAAAACCACAACAAGAAACACAAGCCTATTGCTAGTTTGTGATAGCTAAAGTTTAAAAGGAGACCTTTGTCCAAGAATATGAAGTGGTGATAAGAGAAGGTAAACCTCCATTGTAACCCTCGATCTTGAAAGTCAAAGGTCCTTTGCAAAAAAGCCAAGAATCAAATTTAAACGAATCAATGACAAGTTAATTAAAAATCTTTTTGAAATTTGTAATTACCGATCTCGAAAGCTAGAGCAGAGAAAGCACTACAACCAGGTCCTCCGGTTAACCAAAGCAGAAGAGGGTCTTCTTCAGGATTGTTCTCTGATTTGATGAAGTAGTAGAAAAGTTGAACTTTCTCTCCTTCACCAACACCAATATAGCTTTCCAATAGATAAAAAAAATTAATAGACTTTTCTTTGAATTGTGTAATTTGATAGTAATAATGAATATTGTAAAAAAAAAAAAAAAAAAAAAAAAAAAAAAAGCAGAAAAAGAGAAAAGTAGAAACAGACCCAGTTTCAAGGTGAAAAGGAAGTGGACCTTCAAAACCAGGAAGATAGCTAATTACAGAGGCTGAATCTACATCATGTTGAGTCAAGAACAGTTGAAGCAGAAGAAGCAACTTCAGTTTCCATGCTTTAGACATTTTTCGTTTGATTTTCAAAATACGTTTGAAACCATTATTGAATTATTGAATATTACAAGGACAACAAATTCATTGCGTAGGTCCAAATGAAGTTGGAAATGACATTTATGCCCCTAATATTCACTACGTTCGTCCAAAAGGAGTTGGGAGTTGGGAGTGTGGGATCTGGGATAATTTCCTGAACATTAGTAGCCACAAAAATAAAACACTTCATTTATGAAAGTGATTTTGCACAAATAATTCTCCTATAGAAAGAAAGGAAACTGCGAAAAAAAAGAAAGGAAAATACATGTATAAAACACATGCAGAAATTACAAAGCATATTTTTTGGAGTTAAAATTTATTTTATAAGTCCGCATCTTTGTTTTTAACAAGAAAGAAAAGTTAACTAATGAATCATTAATAAGTCATAACAAATCTCAATTAGAAGCATTAGTTTAGGTATGTACCAGTCAATTTTGTAAATGTAAACTTAATCAGTAAAATGATATAACGAAAGCATACAGCAATCTATATTAATATGAAAAGCACCATTTTCATATGGAACTTGTTTATGTATATCTTTAAATCGCCATACTGTATATCAAAAGCGTTCTTGATTTATAATATAGGTTGTTCTTATTTCTTCCAAGCCCAACTAAATAAATATTTGGAACATGTTTCCACATCATCTAGTTATTAATATACAGTCTGCATAAGCCAGTTTGGTCTATTTATATATAACGTGGCCATTTTCATATAAACGGCGTTGATTGTTCATCCACTTTAACTTTTATTCAACAATATTCTTCATTCATAGATGAACCACGAGATATCAAACCGGTGACAACTGAGGTAAACCGGTGCCGGATTTTGTTTGCCTTCAAGTGGTTCATGAATTCGTTTAAAATGTTGCAAACAACGGTGTAGAGCCAGAGAAACCATAGAAGAAGAAGGGCCAGAGCAAACGCGGCACTAACCACTGAGATGAACGAGCACTATAGCGGCTAGACCGCCGAAGAGATGGCTCATGTGTCCGACAAACCTCGGGACTAAGCCAGGTCGTAGATGCACGTCTATGGCTTCTCTGACGCGAAGAATGGCGTATAATAATACGAAGACACAGAAACAGAGGAATGCGCCTTTATGTGTTTCCAAAACAGAGCTGGAGTAAAGGCAATATGTAACTCATATTCTCTACTGCAAACTTACCGCATAAATTCATTGTTTATACCACATAATTTTTACTGCAACTTACATCAAATTATAACATCTAATACAATTCAAATTTGATACTACATTTTACCAATCAGAGCTATTATTTTGCTGTTGAAATTTTCACTTTTATAGTTTCGTTTCCCTACTCTTCTGTTTCTTGGGGGAGATATGAAGTGGACCTTATATTCATGAATCATCCATACACAAACCCAAGATCTTAAACCGGCGATGACTGAGGTAAACGAGCACAGGATTTGTTGGCCTTGGAATAGATAATGAATTCATTTAAAGTGTTGTAAACGATGGCAGAGAGCCAAAGAAGCCAGAGAAGAAGGAGGACTAGAGCAAAGGTCGCACAAACCACATAGATTAGCACGAGAGCAGCTAGAACACCGAAGAGATGGCTCGTGTGTCCGATGAGTCTCGGAACTAATCCGGGTCGTAGCTGCACGTCAATGGCTTCACAGACCCGAAGAATAGCATAGAACAAAATAAGGACACACAAACAGAGGAATACTGCTTTATGTGTTTCAAAAATAGAGGAGGACTGTTGGTTCATGAGCTGAAGTAATCCTATGATTCCGGTGTTGACCATAATGATGACTTTGTGGACTGCGGAGGAGTATGCGGTGAACTTCGCCGTTTCATCATCGGAGTTGGGGAGTGCTTGGTTATTGGCAGAGACAGCCTCCACATATTCCATATTCTCTGTTTTTTTTTCTTCTTCTCCTTGTGCTCTTGAATTTTTATCTCCACATTCTGAGTCTATGAAACATTTTATAAGCAGACGATAGATTCCGTGTTTTGACTTTTAATGAACAAAAAAATCCTTCAGTTTAAAGGGCCCGCAGAAAAAGCCTCGGACACCAACTCTTGGAATCTTGCAATTCTAGAATACTTTCGCAAGATGAGTTCACTTTTGCAAGATGATTTCACTTTCGCAAGATGAGTTCACTTTCGCAAGATGATTTCACTTTCGCAAGATGAGTTCACTATTGTTGAGTTACTTTTGCAAGATGAGTTTACTTTATGTTTTCAATTTAATACATACTAAACTCCTACAAATATTAAGATGTTAATTAAACCCCATGTTTTTTAATTTAAAGCAAATAAAATCCTGAACACAAATGTATTAGACGATTAACATATAACAAAAAGCTCCATTTCACTTATGTTATAACGCCATCGTTTTGACACTCATCTACAAAAATTAAAATCAAACCCAGAAAAGAAGAATATTCAAATTAGAATTAAAAAAAAAAAAAAACTCATTCTAATCGACTTATATTTGAAAACTGAAAAAATTAGAATCTAATTTAGTATTAATTAACACTACAATTTTTTTGTTGGAGTTTTAAAGTGAAACAAAGATTCTTCTAATTTTGTGTTTTGCATTTTTCCCTACTGTACTACAAAAACAAGAATCAATATAAAGAATTAGTTTAAAGAATTTTCCAATTGATTCTTTAAATTGAAGAATTTTACAAATGATTCTTCCTCCTTGAATTGTGTCTCTTCTGTATCTATCGCCGATCCTTTAGCCTTTTTAGCTTAGAAGATCTCATATTTCTTCTTCTTTTTTCTTTTTTTTTTGTTTTCTTTTTTTTTTGGTCACCTAATCTCATATTTCTTCTTATGTAAAGAGGAATTACAAATAGAGTTCATGAGATTTTATTTGATATTTCGTCTTCCATCTTTGTTTAGTACTTGTTACCATTTGTATGGTCTTTGATTTGATATGTGTTATTTTTGATAGCTCGAGTTTTAAATTCTGATAAACTTAGCAAAAAATAAACTACAATTGTAGTAAGCTATTGAAGAATGAATATGTTGATCAGGCATATATCTTTATTATTTGGTTTTACTTGCAATTGTTTGCCAAGTTATAAGAATTTATAACAAGGTATGAATATGATGAAATAACAAAATTAAATCCAATGATTTAATTTTGTATATGGTTGAATGTGGCTATTAACGGAAAACAGAAAATTATTCATAATTCTTTTACCTTTGTCCAAGAATATGAAGTGAATATAAGAGAAGCTACACCTCCATTGTAACCCTCAGTCTTGAAAGTCAAAGGTCCGGCAAAAACAAGAATCAATATAAAGAATTAATTTAAAGAATTTTTCAATTGAAGAATTTTACAAATGATTCTTCTTCCTTGAATTGTGTCTCTTCTGTCTCTATCGCCGATTCCTTAGCCTTTTTAGCTGTAGAAGATCTCATATTTCTTCTTATGTAAGGAGAAATTACAAATAGAGTTCATGAGATTTTATTTGATATTTCGTCTTTGTTGGGTATTTTATTTTATTAAATTTTATTCTTAATCCATCTTTTGTTTAGTATTTGTTACCATTTGTATGGTCTTTGATTTGATATGTGTTATTTTTGATAGCTCGAGTTTTAATTGGAATAAACTTAAACCACAAGTATAGAGTGAAATGTGCGCTAGTATATGTGGAATACCACAAGGACCAAAATTATACTAAAGAAATTCGACAATGATTAGATTGGTTCTGGGTTTGGTTATCAAAAGATGCAATAACAAGTAATGAATAAACAATGTATCAAACAATAAGTTAAATATGTTGGCTCTTAGGAACTTGCTCAGAAGCAGCGCTAGCTAGGTACTACTTCGCGGCGGAAGTCGATCGACGACCAGGTAGGAACAACACCTCTTACCTTAATGATTCCGACGGCGTAACTCTAGTCCGGCGAGGATGCTGGGTTCTCTCAGATGTCTAGTTTTTGTTGTTTAGGGTTTGTGAGGGGCATTGAAGACTCATGGCTGAACGGCGTCGATTCAAGTAGTGGTGGTTTGAAGATCCGTGTGTGTAGTAGGTTGATCTCTCCGGTGTTAGATGGCTAGCCGCCTGTCTGACTTTGTTGTCATGGGATTATCGGTGATGGTCTCGTGACGGAACCGCCGAGAAATGAATTGTGCAATAGTTGGATCTGGAAACTCCGACCACTTTGCTTCGGTGGCTTAGCCTCCGTGAAAACGGTTTCTTCCTTGGATCCGGCGGTGAACTCTCGATGTGTCAGAGTTGTAAATATTGGACATAATGTTCCACATCGGAAGCTCGACAAAGATTTTAAATAATATATAAATGATATGAGTCTATCCACTCATTGCCAATTGGTTTTGAGTTAGAAGCACATAGTTTAATATTGTAACGCCCGTCTCCCAAAAAGGGATTATTGACGAAATTATATATATGGATATATATATCAAAAACGTCTTTGATCCGAATAAATCTGTGTAAGAGAGATTATTTCTTTAAAGTATTTTCCGTTGGCCTCGGGAATGGAGTTCTCGAAGAAAGGTGACGGGGTGAAGAAGAAGGGTCAAAAATCAATTTTCGAGGGATCGATCGATCGTGATTTTTTGGTTGGTTACGGTTAGGAGCTGGATCGATCGATCCTGATAGGGATCGATCGATCTTGTTGGCATTTGCTGTTTTTGCGGTTGTGTTGAGGAACGATCGTTCCCGGCTAGGAACGATCGATCCCGGCTAGGAACGATCGATCCCGACTGTCGGCAGAGTTGGTTGGTCGACTTTTTCATCCTTTTAAGCACGTTTCTTCTTCCTCCTTCTTCATTTTTCGTTTGGGGTTGCTTCTGGAGGTTCAAGGAGTGTTAGAGAGAGAGCCTGAGAAAGTGAAGAAGTGAGAAAGGAAGAAAGGAATTGAGAGTTTAAAAGGAAGAAGGAAGAGTTTGTGAAGTTGGAGCTTTTGGGAAGTTTCAAAGGAGTTTCAGAGATCCTAGCTTGAGCGTGGAGGTTCTTGCTGGCCTGGAGAAGCTTCGTGTGGCTTCAATCAATCTGAATTCGAGGTGAGTGCGTGACCATGGGCTGGACTAAGCTTGTAGAGCATTGATTGTGGTTTTGATGTTTGTTTGATAGATTTGGTTAGATTCATAGAGTTTTATGGTTTGTTTCTTGTGTCCTGGAGTTGGGTAATGATGTATTATCATTAAGATTCGAGTTTGTGGTGTTATGGAGGTTGTTTACCTCAATTCGACTTGGTAGAAGTCGAATCCGTGTGTTGCAGGGGGCTAGGAACGATCGATCCCGGCTAGGAACGATCGATCCCAAGCTGTTCGTTGGGGGATCGATCGATCCAAGCATGGATCGATCGATCGATCCAGTTGGGTTTGGTGTGATTTTTGGTTCGTAGCATCGTGTGTCGTGTCCGGTTTGGTTCGGGCATTGCGTGGTTCTACTTGCTTTTGTGTATAGCTCGTAGATGGAAGGATCGCCTCACTAAGTATTTATGATAATACTTACGCATCTCTGTGTGTGTTGATGCAGGTAAAGTTAAAGTGTGATCGTGGAATCAAGGCTATGAGGAAGAGGATGATTAGGACTCGTAGGTCGTGTCGGTTTGTTATTAGAACTGTTGGTATATTTTAATAAGCGAGTCTTAATGAATGTTGAATTGGAATAATTTGGAATTGTCGTGTGAGGTCGTTTCAAATATGGTATCAGATCCCGATCTACATGTAGTCCAGTTCGATCCACAATCGGCCTGACCCAAATTTGGTCCACCGATTATTGCCCGAAAATACCAAGATCTATGGTTAGAAGAACCATCATCTCGAGGGGGTGTATTGGACATAATGTTCTACATCAGAAACCGGAGAAAGATCTTAAGTAATATATAAAGGAGACACGTCTCTCCACTTATTGAATTAATATATAAAGATTTTAAGTAATATGTAAAAGATATTATTATATATAATAAATATAAAAAAGAAAAAAAAAGATTAAACACCAAAATTTTTTTTTTATAGAAATTCTAGAACATTAATCTCTTAAAAAGGAGGAGTAGTAAACTAGTAATGAATATTGAAGGTGAAAAGACCAGTTTCAAGGTGAAAAGGAAGTGGACCTTCAAAACCTGGAAGATAGCTAATCACAGAGGTTGAATCAATATCATGTTGAGTCAAGTACAGTTGAAGCAGAAGAAGCAACTTCAGTTTCCATGCTCTAGACATTCTTGATTTCTTTTCTCATGCTGCTTTTACTTTATCTTTTGTCATACTCAACCAGAAACCATTCTTTCTCTCCCCTTTTGAATTGATTTTATTTATTTGTTTATGTTGCATAAAATACAATTACATTAACAATATAATAACGCTAATTTTATCAAATATATATATATATATATATATATATATAATAATGCTTCCTAGTTCCTAGTCTCAAAGAATACTCCATTTTCTCCGTATATTATCGTTCAATTTACACATGGCTATATATTTAATTACTCTAGTGTCATCTCTTGATGTTTTGTTTCCGGGTTGGCTACATTATAATTCGTCTATATATCTTTCAATAAATAAATAGAAGAATAAGAACAAGCATTCATATATAGAACAAAACATTCATTTGCATGGGTCCAAATGAAGTTTAAAATGACCATTTTTGCCCCTGATAGATTGCGGGTCGGTGTGGAAAAAAAGAGTTGGTTCCTGTGAAGCTTCCACGAACATTTGTATCCCACAAAATAAACCTCTCATCTTCTTTGACTCATTCCCTTTTTGTTAGCAAATAATCCCACACATCAATTGTAAAAGTGATTTTGCATAAATAAGTATCCTATAGAAGGAAAGGAAACAGCGTGCTTTAAACACTTGCATAGTTTACTTGGTTTAATGACTAAACCGGCGATCAAATCATATTTTTGGAGTTTAAATTTCTTTTGTTTGTCCGCATCTTTGATTTTACAATATAGAAAGATGGACTAAAATCATTAAGTCATAACACATCCCATTTAGAAGCCAACATTAGTTTACGTATGAACCAATCAATTTAATAAATGTAAATTTAACCAGTAAAATAATATAACCAAAGCATACAGCAAACTAATAATATATGAAGAAGAAAAAAACACATTTTTCATATATGACACTTGTATATGTATGTATGTATGTATGTATGTATACTTTAAATCGCAATATATCGAAAGCGTTCTCCATTTATAGGTTGTTTCTTCCACGGCCAACTTAATAAATATTTGGAATATTTTCCTACATCATCTAGTTATTACTAATATACAGTCTGCATAAGCCGGTTTGGTCTGTTTATATATAACCCACCCGTTTTCACATAAACCGTATCGATTGTTCATCCATTTTAACTTTTTTTTTTCTTTTTTCTTTTGGGGTATCCATTTTAACTTTTATTCCATCACCCTTCATCCATAGATAAACGGTAAACCACGAGATATCAAACCGGTGACAACTGAGGTAAACCGGTGCCGGATTTGCTTGTCTTCAAGTAGATCATGATTTCACTTAAAGTGTTGTAAACAACGGCGGAGAGCCAAAGAAACCATAGAAGAAGGAGGACGAGAGCAAACACGGCACTAACCACGGAGACGAGCACTATAGCGGCTAGACCGCCGAAGAGATGGCTCATGTGTCCGACAAACCTCGGGACTAAGCCAGGTCGTAGATGCACGTCTATGGCTTCTCTGACGCGAAGAATGGCGTATAATAATACGAAGACACAGAAACAAAGAAATGCGCCTTTATGTGTTTCTAAAACAGAGGACTGTTGGCTCACGAGCTGGAGTAATCCTAGAATTCCGGCGTTGACCATAACGACGACTTTGTGAACTGCGGAGGAGTATATGGTGAAGTTTGACGTTTCATCGCCGGAGATGGGGAATGATTGGTTATTGGCGGAGGCGGCCTCCTCCATATTTTCTATCTTCTCTTTTTGTTTTTCTTGATCTTTAAGCTCGATATCTACACGACGTTTTGTAAGAGGAGTATGAGACATGAGAGCATATCCTTAGGCGTGCATGAAATGGTAACCGTTCGATATGATTTTATCAAAAGCCTATCGGACGGTCCGATTAGCTGTAGCAAGCCACTTTAACATATTGGGCGGTAGTCTTAGGAGAAAGTCAAAGGACTTCCCCAAGAATTTTCGTACAGAACTTAACATTTTTCTTTATTATTGTTTTTTTTTTAACATCTGCTTAAACATTAATTGGACGGATTTCTCCACTTTTTGTATCGGTGTTTTTATCTCCCAAGACGTACCGTTTGGAGAAACGTCAAAAAGAAAAGAAAATAAAAAATGGTATTAAAAAAAAATAAAAAAAATCGGATGACTAAAGACATGTAGGTGTTGAGGTGTTAAGTCAAATGTTGGATAAAGCCGAGCAAAACAAATGGATACATGGATTACATGATCACCAAATGTTTGTCCATCCCTTACTCCTTTATTCTTTGCAGACTACTCCTTGTTCTTTTGTAGAGCAACAAATAAAGACTGTGAACAGATTGCTACGATATTTAAGGAATATGAAAACATTTTGGGGCAAATGATCAACTAGGACAAATCCTCAATCATTTTTGGCAAAACAAAATAAGTGAAGGCAGACGGAGATCATTAGAACAAACCATAGAGATTGCAAACATTGGTGGAGCAGGGAAATAGCTAGGAGTGTCAGAACAAATTGGCAAAGGAAAAGTGGTTCAGTTTAACTATATTATTGATCGTGTCAAAAAGAAGCTCGATGGATGGTACAATCAGTTTTTATCTCCGGTGGAAAAAAAAGTTTTAATAAAACCAGTGGCATTAGCTATGCCCCGTAACTCAATGAATTGTTTCTTAGAGCATTACCATTGGAAGTCTCCCGCCCAAAGACTCCCTAATAAAATAAAATAAAAATTTAAAAAGAGAAGAGAAAAACGATGATAGTCTTTTGTTTAAGAGACTCAAAAAGATAGTCTC
Organism: Barbarea vulgaris; assembly: GCA_963667165.1. Lineage (NCBI taxonomy): Eukaryota > Viridiplantae > Streptophyta > Magnoliopsida > Brassicales > Brassicaceae > Barbarea > Barbarea vulgaris. Next base: position 18,463,750 of record OY763889.1, read on the forward strand.
TATATTTGTCAATCATCTATTAGTTAAAACTTTTTCTAAATTAATTAAATAATTAACTTATATAAAATTATTATTATTTTAATGGATGAAACTGCTCTTATTGTCTAAGACTATCTATGATACAATTAATGAATGCATACGGAATTATGGTGGGGAAAAGATGAAGGAAAAACGGAAAAATTCCTTATCTGGCATGGAACAGAATGTTCTTACCGAAAAGAGATGAAGGATTCGGATTTAAACATGCACCTCCATAATTTAAACCGTTCTCTCCTCACGAAGCAAGCTTGGCGAGTGTTAGAAAACCCACAAAGTCTAATTGTAAGACTATACAAGGCAATGTACTACAAAATTTCAACATTCTTACGGTCGAGGGATAGTAGGCAATCTTCCAACGGTTGAAAATCATTACAAATAGGTAAAGAGCTGCTACTAAGAAGATTGAGAATTTCAAATAGGTAATGGACAAACGATTAAGATTTGGAAGGATCCTTGGCTACCAACACTCCCCCTTCATCAGCGAGTGGAGACAACCTTTACCCCAATATGGTGGTATCGGATTTATGGTATCAAGGTAGTCGGAAATGGAATGAAGATATTATGCGTCAAGTCCTAACAGAAAATGATATTCTGCTTGCAAAACAAATATATTTATCAACTTTGGCAAGAGAAGATTATTACATTTGGGCTTACACAAAAAAAAATACAAAATATTCCGTAAAATCCGTTTTTTTAGGATATTACTGATATTTGCATCGCCTTCAGGTGTTATATATATATATATATATATATATATATATATATATATATATATATATATACTGAAAATTGAGTATGACACTGTAAAAAAGTGAAATAATTGTTGGAAGGCCTATGTTTAGCTAAAGTGTGAGTAACTATATTAAGACATCATTTGACATGTAGAAACAGAGATTCTTCAAACTTTGCAGCCCATAAATTTGATGTCTTGGCTAGATTCTCCACAATATTATCCATATTTAGAATATTGGCCAACACTTAACAATGATCACCTCCAAAAAAATTGCCGTGAGTAAAATTTGTTTTTGGGTTAAATTATATTCAAGAAAAAAACTAACGTTTGTTACAAATTAATACATATATATATATATATATATTTTAAACACAACTCTACAGAAGATTTTTATCTTTGGATTTTTTTTATGCAAACCACAGTTGAATATCACCTTCATGCTTTAAGTCTCCACCACTCTAAATTATGCTTAACCGGCTCTGAATATTTTTGTTGATTAATTTCACAGGTTTTTGGAACACATGCCTTAATTAAGATAAATGCTTTTGTTCTGTCAAGAATGTTGTCGCTAATGAGCTTTAGGAGTAACCTTTACTCCGTACACTTTGAATTGCGAATAAGAGTGTTGATGTCTTTGCTCATAATTTTATGTCTTTGCATAGATTTTCCAAAATATTATCTGCTGATTATCCACAACTTCGTTTGGGGTCGAATCCAATTTATCATTAATGTCGGAAGCCAGGAAATATGCTTCGTGACCTTTGATGGATTTTTTGAATACACTACACTCTATGCAAATTTAACAAAACTCTTTACAAAGTTAACAAATATTTCTACAAATCTCTCAACTTTTATTGGTTCTAATACTTTTAAAGAGTTTAAACTCTTTAAAACTTTAAACTCTTTAAAACTTGACTGTGATTCAATCTTGAGTTTCCAAAACTTTATTAAAATATTGTGTTATTGGTTTTGGTAATTCTAAAATTTTGTTTAAAATCATTGAAAGTCATGAGTTATTCGATTGAAGATTTAAAATTTTTATTCAAAGTCATCTGTTATTCAAACAAAATAAATTTAATTGACTTTATGATTAGATTAAAGTTTAGTGTTATTGGTTAATTGAGTTGGATGTTTTTTGTTCATATCAAGACTCTTTCAACATAGTAGGGGTTACCCTCAGATTTCAAAGTTATTTTCTTTTTAAGAATAATTCAATTTTTTTCTTTTTAGTTATTGTTTCAGTTTCTTGTTCTTGAGAGTCATTCATGTCGACAAGTTTTTCCATTCTCTTGAGATTACAGATCCTTCTCAACTTTCAGAGCTATTGAGCTTTCCAATCTCTGTTTCATTTCTTACGAGATCTTTGTCTCTTCATGTCTGTGGTGTGAGACAGTGACAGGAAGAGAAAAAACTTGTCTAGACCTGAGGCTTGATATTGAACAAAACAATTTGATAACTAGCTGTTTGAGAAACTTCAGTTCCAGAGAGACTTTACACGCGGAAGAAAATTTTTCTCTAGCTTCACGATATTGAACCATTGGTTTCACTCTTGCAAGAGCTTTTTGTAGATGTTCCTCTGTTTGTCTTCTACCTTGTTTGAAAAAAAAATCATTCTTCTTCTTTCTCTGTTCCATCAACAAGTGTAGGCCTGGGCAATCGGGTATCCGATCGGGTTCGGGTCGGGTATTTCGGGTTTTTCGGATATTCGGGTATAGAGTTATATACCCGATCGGGTATTTTTTAATTCGGGTTGGGTTCGGGTAAACACCCATCGGGTATGGGTGTTTTCGGGTGTAACCCGAAATCCGAAATACCCGACGGGTTCGGATCGGGTATGGGTGTTTTTCTACCCAAAATAACCGAAAACACCCGAACTACCCGAAACAAATGAAAAACCCGAACTAATCCGAAACAGATGAAAAATATCCAAACTGAAACAATATACATTACTACATTCATAAGAAACCAACAATTCCAAATCCAAAATCAAAAACACCAACAAAATCAAAATAGTTATAAGGTTATATATTTTCGGGTAGTTCGGGTTTATCGGGTTATTTCGGATATCTCAGATCGGGTACGGGTATCCGAAATCAGAAAAAATCATACCCGATCGGGTATTATGGGGCACCCGTACCCGAACCGAACTGCTTACTTCGGGTCGGGTTCGGGTTCGGGTATCGGGTTCGGGTATTTTGTCCAGGCCTAAACAAGTGTATGAATTTCAGTAACTAATTCTAATCAAGAAAATTGGTTTGGTTTATCAAAACATTACGCACATGTATTTTGATGATTAGTTTGTCGATTAATCAGATATTGATCAAGAACATATTGGTTTGGTTTATTAAAACATTACATACCATTATTTTGATATTTTTTATCTAGTAATCAGATAATCTTTTCTTCCTTTGTAACCCGCACAACTTGTTCTGAATCCGGATAGCATCAGCTTGTAGGAATCATCTCTATGCGTTATTGTGTATTTTTAATTACAAAGTTACCAAAACTCTATTATAATATACTTTAAAAATCTTTGAGAATATTGAAAAATCTTTGATAAAATATTTATATATATTCTAGAGTATGCATGAGTCAACAAAATTCTCAAAATTTTATAATCACTAGAACTCTATATAACTCATAATTGAATAAGCCCCTTTATATTTTAAACAAATTTTACTCCAATATCTTAAAACTCTTCTTTTTTTTTTTGGAGGGATACAAAGTGGACTTCACACTCATCCATGTCGACAGCCCGTAGAATTAGGTTTCTAGTTTGGAGATTCACATATATATATATATATATATATATATATATAATGAACTATCAATGTAACTATAGAAGAGTATATATCTAGGGTTGCCTAAACTGCAACATCTATTATATTTCTTCCCATTTTCATGATATTAATCTAAAATTCATTTGATCTTGGTTTCTTTATCCTTTCTGATTGCATCTAAATAAAGCTCAATGAGCTATTTTCTATTTCTTTAAGCTTATTTGAGCTACAATAATACTTGCTAATAAATCTCTTCAGAAACAGCTCAAAACAAAAGGTATACATAGAAACAGAGGAATGCTGCTCTATGTGTTTCAAAAACAGAGAGGACTGATGGTTTATGAGCTGGACTAATCCTATAACTCCGGTGTTGATCATGTCGACGACTTTGTGAACTGCGGCCGAGTATTTGGTGAACTTTTTTTTTTTTTTTTTTTTTTTTTTTTTTTTTTTTTTATGTGGGTGAACTTTGCCGTTTCCCTCGCCGGAGATTTGGAGTGTTGACATTTTTTTTGTTAACATCTTTTTTTTTTAAATACATGTGTGAATCTTAAAAAATTGGATCTAAATTTTTTTTTTTTTTTTTTAATTTTATATAACTAAAACTTATTTTTAAATTTTATTCTAACGGTCTCGTTAATTAAATATGTACAAAAATATTAACAAATTAGTGACGTAAATTACGTAATCCAATTTCTGGCAATAAAGTTGACGTCACACACAACAACACAGTCTGAAATCTCTGATAGATAATTCATAAGAAATTTTCTTTCTAAGTATATATGAAACACAACAATAATATAACACGATGATCGGAATATATATAGCTACTAGTGTAAACAATACTACACGTGAGAGATCTGGTCGGACGGATCTGCGTCTCCTGAGTGATTAATATCCAAGCAAATGACATCTACCACAAAGACATACATAACAACGAAGAACCAAACAAGCCATAGAGGAGCAACGATGAGAGTGAAGATGGGAGAAACGATGGAGATGAGCATGAGAGCTGCGAGAGACCCAAAGAGATGACTGATATGTCCAACGAAGTGATGGTATGGAGTTTGGTTTCTTCTGAGCTTGACTTCAGCGACACGGAGGACAGCGTAGGTCAGAATGAAGACGCAGAAAGAGAGAATAGTTGCTCGACGATCTGTAGCATTGGTTGAAGACGCAGCCGAGGACTGGACTGTGACCTGCAGCAAACCGATGGCTCCGCCGTTGATAACAGTGATAAGGTTGTGTACCGTTGAGGAGTAAACAGCTTGTTCATCCGTGTTCTTATCGCCGGAGTTAGTAATTGAGCTCTGTGTACCGGACGACACCATGGCTATATTGTCTGTAGTTTTTTCTTTCTTTTCCTCTGGCCGCATTTCGTGTATATATATTAGAAAGAAAAAAAAAGACAAAATAGGGTGCGCACCAGGCACTGACGAGGAAACTTCCCATTACATAAAAGATAAAACATTGTTCCCTTAAGTTTAATAAGAAATGTTGGACGACGACAAAATAACCGTAGAATTTTAATAAGAAAAACAATAAAACCAATTAGAACATCAAACGATTGATAGAGACTTGGAGATTTCAACGTGGACATCTTACATATGTACACTTGTTATTTGTTGATTAGTTCACATTCTTTCAACGTGGATCGGCTTCCCAATGCTTCATACTGTTCATTCATCCAAATTTAAATCAGAAAAAAAACAATTTGGTTTATTTACTCCAGACAAAAAAAAAAAAAAAAAACATCAAAATTAGTATTAACCAAACCTTTCCGACAGTATCAACAATCCAATACATTGAAACGCAGTTTCGTTATCCCACATTAGGTCATCGTTAACCGAAAGCTACGGTACAATAAGGGAAAAGAGTTTTCAAAAAATCGAAAGAGAATCAAAGAAATCCAAGAAGAAATTAAAGAAAATTATTAATCAACAACAACAAAAAAATATCTACATTAGTAAAAGACATGAATAAAAAGAGTTTGAAGCAAAAAGCAGAGCAATGATGATTGGCCAAAACAGAGTTTCTTAGTTGAAGCCAAAGATGAAAGAGTGAACCATACTTGCCGCCCTGGAGGATATTGGAGGCTGGCGATGCCATCATGAATCATCTTGTCGATGAGGTGAGAACATACGGCTGAGCTCCATTGTTGTGGCCATTTTGATTAGTCTGTAGAGGGTGTTCGACCAATCCGGGGTGATCGCAGATCGCAGAGGAAGAATGATCAAGAGCTTGTTGTTTCGCTACCTTGTCTCAAGATTATGCATCTAAAAGACAAGTATGACGGCGTTGATGGTCCTTTGGTCGTGGAAAAGCTCATCTTAGGATGTTCTTTTTTTGAAGATCTTACCTTGGTAAGGGGTCATCAGTATTTTGATTATGATGTAGAAAATTATCCCTGAGCTAGGTCACAGACTTTGAAGATCTTACGTTTAACGTTTGATCGGAAAATAGATAGTTCAGTTTTTTCGGTTGAGATCGATGCTCCACGACTCACATTTATGAGTTTTAAAGATAGTTAATCTGATACGATTATGGTAAGGAATCTGAGTTCTTTGATCAAGGTAAACCTTGATACTGAATTTAATGTCAAGTTTGAAAGCGGTCTTGCGGAACCATTGAATTTAATATTTGTAATGTGAACCTGAGCAAATTAACTATACCATTGTGCCTTAGTGATTAATATCGACACTGGAGTATGTTATGATTAACCAACTGATTATGAGAGAGGAAACTTGGATTCATCTTGTGAATTACTTTCTTGAGAATTCAGATGTACTCATCAAAGAACTCACACTGAGTTTTATAGATTCACCTATGCCCAACAAAGCTATTATCATGAAGCGTCTTAATTACATCCAAAAAGCTTTCTAGCAGATGTCAAGTTATCGTTGATTGATATGCACCTGATGATGATAGTGGTGATTTGGTGAGCAAATGAGCACTGTTTCATCCAAGATTAGAGAAAGAATGATCTATTCTCATGAAAGTTGTTTTTTTTTTTTTAAGTTAAGCATTCTATATAGACATGGTTTATCAGGTTTGCTCATCTTACTTTTGTTTGGATTATTCAACCGTACTTATGGATGATTTTATATGCGTAAAGGTAGTACTTTTCAACTTTAATTTCTTCATGGTTTGATTTCAGTCTCTGTTTCTTGGAGGACATTTACTGATATTCGCTAAGCCTTTAGGTCTTTATGGTTGTATAATGTATATGCTTATTGACAATTGAGTATGTCACTATCTAAAATGAAATAATTATTGGAATGTATATGTTTTTAGCTAAAGTGTAAGTAACTTTATTAAAACATCATTTGACAACCAAGTGGTGGTGGTCTAGTGGTTCCATTTGAGGAGGAGTTGCCCTGTTGGTGTAGGCCAGTGATCGATTCCTTTCAAGTGCGAAACTCTCTATTTATTTCCACTTGGCCACCGAAGCATTCACATGGCCTCTCCTGGCCCCAAGATTACTTGGATCTCATGGCCCAGCCTATAAATTATATATTGGTGACGTAAATCCAATTTCTGGTATTATACTGAAAGTCACAATACAACAAAGTTCGAAATCCCAGATAGATAATTCACAAGAAACTCCGTTCTAACATGATGATCGGAATCTCAAGCTACTAATGTAAACTACTATACGTGAGAGATCTGGTCCAACGTGAATGTGTCAAAAGATTCAAAACTATAAATGTAGCAGTTTAAAAAACGTGATTTAAAATCAAAATTAAGCTAAACTGGCTTCGTACCAATACCCTATCCGAAAGAGAAACCCAAATCTAATAATAAATAAACCATATATATATACTTTATAATAAATGCAAGGAAAATTTTGTATATATATCACTAGGGTAGATGGTGGTGTTTTAGATGTTTCTTCAATATATATTTTGATTATTTCATGTTGAGACAATATAGCTCCTCAAACTGGGTGGGAAACACATAAAACAACCATTTTTTAAAAAACTGTCGCAAAATAACAAGTGAAAACTAACAAATAATGCAAAAGAATATTACAGTACTTCAAAATCGAACTAAGGACCACTAGAGTTAAACTGAGTCTACTAGAAACAAGAACTTCAACCAAAAAAATCAAAATAACTAAAATAAATAAATAAACTAACCAAACAACAACGCAAAACGACAGAAAACGAAAATGGTAAATCTGCTTCTTCTCTTCTTTTTTTTTAAGGCAAATCTGCTTCTTCTCTTTGACCTCCAGGAACCAAGACCAAACTGGGGAAATAGGTACAATGCAAAGGCCAAGGTTCAACCACAGATTCCAATCTGAGTTTACTGATCAACTTATTTCCCACAACAACATAGATCCAAGCCCGACCAGTTTCATCACAAGAACCTATAACAAGCTTTTTATAGTCGATGAAATAACTTGGCTGATAAGAAGATTTAACCGGTATTAAACTCGGTAAATTAGGAACTGACACTTGCATGAAATTCATCCATCTCACATCTCCACCATTACAATTATCAATCTTGTTCTTGGTCACCCAAATATTAATCTTCTTTGTCACATAACACTGCTTTAACAACGAAAACCGATCTTCCTTAAAAACCCTAAGGGCAAGAGCATCGCATTGATGGTTCTTCCCACATGGTAGATCACAAAATTAATTTCAACGTCTCTTTGTCCGAAAAGTTGAAGGTCATTAGGACGAAATAGGGATAAGTCTTGTCACAGTTATGATAAGCAACCCAATACAAAGTCCCATTCAACGATACACCTCTTGTGCTGAGTAAAACGAAACCTTCTACTTGAGTAGTAGTACGAATAGGCAGTGTTGTATATTTTGCTTTTTCCAACTTTTGGTCTTTCGAAACATCGGAGACCAAGTCATGGATATTCCACTCACGGGTATAAAAGTCCTTTAAATAACTATAAAAGATCTTGTAAACAATTTCCTTAACGCTTCTATTATTATTATAACCTATGCCAAGGAATTTCAAACTAGGTTGGTTAACCTCGGGCTCAATGCATCTAGTATGTCTTAACCAAGGGTTCCAAACCACTGCTCTTTCACCCATGTCACATAGCAAGAACTCATTGCAATCGACCAAGTCTATAGGTATCTGAGATTTTAAACCAGAATAATCTAAGGTTGACTCACGGATCACCACTATCTTGGGATTGGCACTTACCGAATAAATCTTGGATGTAGTTGCTAAAATGAACTGAAACGTCATCTTGTGGTTGTTGATGAATGCCTTGTCGTCGAAGAGAGCGTTCCATCGTTTGCAAACGGTTTTGAATCGGACAACTACATCCGATTATCATTAACATCCGATTTAAAATCAAAATTAAACTAATATATAACATGTGAACCTAAGCATGTATCAGAATTTGTGTTCTTTACTGTTGTTTGATACAATCATAAGATACATATATATACTGATTATCATTAACATATTGGTAATGCTAAATAATGTAAATTTTCCTAATTTTTATCTAACACATAAAAGAAATACTTGTATAAAAATTAATATGAAGATCTAGAGAATTTTTTTTTCCGGGTTTCATTTCATAAACGGACTCTAACGGTCCACTATATATATTTGATAATACCATATCAGCTCATCGTTAGACGAAAGCTAATACATACTAAGGGAAAAGAGTTTCAAAATCGAAAGAAAATCAGAGAAATCTAAGAAGAAATTAAAGAGATTTTGATTCACATGCTTACAAAATACATTGAGCCATCTTCCAGCCATTTATGCTCTTCCGGATCTTTCATGTTTTTTCCTATATATGGAGATCTAAATCAATCGATTAAATTTTAATTTTTTTGTTTGTTAAAATTATTAATCAACAAAAAAAATGTACATGAGTTTGGAAGAGTTTAAAGCTGGTGAAATGATGATTGGCCAAAGCAGAGTATCATATAGAGTTTCTCAATTGAATCTTGATAAACACTTACAGTGATCACCTTCAAAACAACCTTGTGAGTATCCTTTAAGAGTGCCTTTGCTTCTGCTTCTAGAGGAGACATTGCTGTTCCAAAATTTTCAAAACGCTTAAGTGATCCAACATAATATATTATCCATCTAGCCACAACTTTGTTTGGGGTCGAATCTAAGTTATCATTGTCGGAAGAATGTTATGTTCTCAATACTGTGTATATAATTTTTCTTACCATTCTCATCTTCTTTTACAGCAAATAACCCATTTGTTGAAATCATGCCGTATATTTTATTTCTCTTTATTTAAAGATCCATTAAATGTTAGAATTAATCAATATTATACGTGGAAGACTCAAAACATGATTGTGTGATATTGTTTACGTAGAATTTGATGTCGGGATTAATGTTTTCCGTTACAATACTATACTACAATCGAATATATTTATAAGACAAATTTATTTGATATTTGAATTTAAGATATAGTTTATTACAGAGCCGGCCTTGAGGAAAATAATTTGAAACATTTGAATGGGGCCCACAATTTTTTGGTGGGCCCCACAATTTTAAGTTAATTTTTTTTTTCATATATATAATTAATCTAATACTCCCTCCGTTTCATAATATAAGTCGTTTTAGAAGTTTTATTTTGTTTCAAAATATAAGACGTTCTCATATTTCTAGGTAACTTTTTACTTTATTGAATATTGTGTGACCAATAATGATTTACAGTTTTTATTTTAATTGGTTGAATTATTTTTTTTTCTATATATTAAGTAATAACTTTTAAAAGAAAAAGTAATTTCTTAATATGCGTGCTTTGGCCCAAAACGACTTATATTTTAAAACGGAGGGAGTACAAAATATCATTAAATATGAGATAAACACATAAAAATTATATATTTTATATGAAATGTACCATTAAATTAATAAAAATTTACATATTAAAAAATTAAAAATCAATTTTCCTATTTTCTATATATTTTATAAAAAAATTCAAACACAAAAAATTAAAACAGGTAAAATATATTTTTTTTTCTTTTTTTGTATGGGGTCCTAAATATCTCAGGGCCGGCTCTGGTTTATTAATTGTAAGTATTAAGTCATGTTAGATGAATATTTTCTAAACTAATCAAAATATTTCTTACAATTTGATTATGGGTGTTAAATCGGATTTGAATTCGATTTTAGTGTTGCGTTATTTGACTATATAACTTATGTGTATTCATTTTAGAACGAAAAACCATATCGACATGAATGTATTAAAATTTTTATGTCACTATCTAAAAAATTAAAGTGTATTTAACTTTACTAAAACATCATTTGACATGTAGAAACTGAGATTCTTCACACTTTACAGCCTAGAAATTTGATGTCATTAGTGACGTAATACAATTATATATTAGTGACGTACATCCAATTATAAACTGAAAGTCACAATACAGCCAAGTCTGAAATCTCATATAGACAATTCACAAAAAACTCCGTTCTAAGCATGAAACGTAACAATATAACATGATGATCGGAATCTCAAGCTACTAGTGCATGTACTAGTATACGTGAGAGATCTGGTCCAACAGATCTGTGTCTCCTGGGTGATTAATCTCTACCAAAAAGACATACAACAACGAAGAACCAAACAAGCTATAAAAGAGCGTTTTCATATGTTTCATTTTTGGATACCCGTTTCCATTTCTTTGTTTTTTTTTTTTTTTTTTTTTTTTTTTTTTTTTGACGTCTGCCGTTTCCATTTCTATGCAATATAGATGTGCATGAATAAATATATATATATATATATATATTTTTGGGTGATTGATTTATACCTCCATACCAAGTTTGAATTCTAGTTTAAACCACACAAAATTTTGACTTTATAAGAATCTACACAAAACTATACTTTCTAATCGAGAACCACACACCAAATTTAAAAATCGATTTATAACCACTTCGCTTTTAGATTTTGGATGAGTCAAAACTATAAATGTAGCAGTTTAAACGGTATTAAACTCGGTAAATTAGGTTGATAGAGACATGGAGAATTAACAACTTGGACATTTCCCATATGTACAAGGGATCATTGGCACCCGAATATAGTTTTTAATTAAGTCTGCATCTTCTCTTTGACCACCAGGGACATTACAATGACCAAACATGGGAAAATATGTACAATGCAAAGGCCAAGGTTCAACCAAAGATTCCAATCGGACTTTACTGATCAACTTATTTCCCACCACAACATAGATCCAAGCCCGACCAGTTTCATCACAAGAACATATGACAAGCTTTTTATCGTCGATGAAGTAACTTGGCTGATAATAGGATTCAAACGGTATTAAACTCGGTAAATTAGGAACTAACACTTGCATGAATTTCATCCATTTCACATCTCCACCATTACAATTATCAATCTTGTTCTTGGTCACCCAAATATTAATCTTCTTCGTCACATAACACTGCTTTAACATTAAAGTTGACTTCACACACAACAACATGTACAGTCTGAAATCCCTGAAAGATAATTCATAAGAATTTTTCTTTCAAAGTATATATGAAACACAACAATATAACACGATGATCGGAATATATATAGCTACTAGTGTAAACAATACTATACGTGAGAGATCTGGTCGGACGGATCTGCGTCTCCTGAGTGATTAATCTCCAAGCAAATGACATCTACCACAAAGACATACATAACAACGAAGAACCAAACAAGCCATAGAGGAGCAACGATGAGAGTGAAGATGGGAGAAACGATGGAGATGAGCATGAGAGCTGCGAGAGACCCAAAGAGATGACTGATATGTCCAACGAAGTGATGGTATGGAGTTTGGTTTCTTCTGAGCTTGACTTCAGCGACACGGAGGACGGCGTAGATCAGAATGAAGACGCAGAAAGAGAGAATAGTTGCTCGACGATCTGTAGCATTGGTTGAAGCCGAGGACTGGACGGGGACCTGCAACAAACCGATGGCTCCGCCGTTGATAAAAATGATAAGGTTGTGTACCGTGGAGGAGTAAACAGCTTGTTCATCAGTGTTCTCATCGCCGGAGTTAGTAATTGAGCTCTGTGTACTGGAAGACATCATTGCTATTGTCTGTAGTTTTTTTCATTCTTTACGTCTGGCCGTTCGTATATACATATATATATACACATATAAAAAAGGCAAGAAACTAACGAGGAAACTGCCCTATTACCAATTTAGAAACATCAATATTTTTTTTATTTTTTTTTGTTGGAGGCTTAAAAACATCAACATCGTTTTATTATTATTTTGTTTGAGGCTTAAAAACATCAACATCAAATATTTATAAGTAATAGAGACTTGGGAGGAGGTATAGTACAAAGAGGGGTGTCAATTGACACCCATGGATTTTTAAAATCTACTTTAAGTTTTCAAAAAAAAAATAATTGACCCCCTTTCAAAAAATTATTGACCCCCATCAAATTTATATTTATGTGTATCTTAATAAACATATTTAACATTAAAACATATTATTCTAATAAATTTACCATACATAAATATAAACCTATTAAAATAGGTTAAATCTAATTATGTTTTCTTTTCATAATAGTTATTCTCAATCGTTAGTTTATTTTTCTCTATTTTTTCAATTTTAAATTACTATCAAACAGATGTTAAAATTTATGTTTTATGTAAAACTTTATATATTTGAGTTTTTTAGACAAAAAATTTCACTAAAAAATTTCAAAAAATTTATATTTTAGTTTAACTCAATTTTTTATACTTTTATCAACCACAAATTAATTTAAAAAATAACTCTTGGACATGTTACCTAGAAAGAATTTTTTTTTTAATTCTAACGGCGCAAACCAAATAACATACTTTAACAGTAAAAAATATAAAAAAAAATCATAAAACTATCTCGAATGGAACTACATTCTTGAGAAAATATAACATTCATAACTTTTATTTTTTATTTAGTTTTGATACTATCTATGTATTAGAAAATTATATTGACCCCCACGACTTATTTTTCTGGCTCCGCCACTGTTGGAGAAGATCTTTCTCTTTGAGTTCGAGTTTCCAGTATCCGTGTGACATTTCCCATTGGCACCCGAAATAGTTTTTTAAGGAGGTCAAAATAAATTATTATATTAAATATTATATTATTGAATATACATTTAAAAAATACATATATTTTATATGTATTAATCTACAAGTCATTGTAATTGTTTAAGTTTATAATTATTCTTGAATTGTAAAACAAAAGCAAAATAATATATAGAATCTTTAAGTGAAAATAAGTAATTTAAAATGGGTTAAAAGAAAAGAAAAGAAACTAAGATAAACCCATAAAACAACTAATGAATAACTAAAAAATAAGAGACTTAAGTATATATGAAACAGTAAATAAGTGTGGCCCAAAGTAAAATTACAATGAAAGAGGGATTATAAATTTTTTATAAATCTTATAGATGTCATCTTAGGAGAAAGTCAAAAGGACATCCCGAAGAATTTTCGTACAGAACTTAACATGTTTCGTTTATCATTTTCTCCTTTTTTTGTATCCTTGTTTGTTTTTATCTCCCAAAACGTGGATTTTGGAGAAACGTCCAAAAGAAAAGAAAATAAAATAAAAATGGTATTAAAAAATAAAATAAAATCATGTTTAAGGTTCGATTTCTAAATAGTTAACTTTCTTATAAATTAGTATATGCAAAGTTTCAGAATGCTTTAGGCAAAACTGTTAGTGTGGTCTCGTGTGTCTCTATAGATAAAAATTGTCGATTATAGGTATAAATGCTGATAGAATTAACAGTCGAGGATCGAATGTTTTTTGTTTCAAATTAAAATGTCAAATTTATTAATAAACAAAATGATTTATTTACAAGTTGAAAATAGAAAAAGCGTGTAAACTATGGATTTTGCGGGTCAATTAACTTCTATAGCTAGTATTTGGAGTCGTTTCGCTGTCTTTGGAGTCAATGCTCAAGAAGAAAATCAAAAGCTCAAGAAGAAAACCTATTAGCCTTGTTTCCAGCTGAGAGAGCAGCAGCAGCAGCAGCTTTTTTTGACCCATCGCAGTCAAAACAAATTCGATGGAGAAGAAGAAGAGAGCAATTCGATGGAGAAGAAGAAGAGAGCAGCTAGGCCTGGACAAAAATAACCAGACCCGAATACCCCACCCGAACCGACCTGAAAATACTCGAAGCGAATTCGAACCGAAATTTTAAAATATCCGAACAGTACCTAAATTTCTATACCCGAAAAACCGAATCCAAACCCGAACCGAACCGAGAACCGAATGGATACCTGAAATACTCAAAATATAATATATATATATACAAATATTAATTATATTTAGATTTGATATAACATAATTATCTAAAATTACATATATAAACCTAACTATATCAATTATTTTAAGTTTAAAATAATTGAACCTAACTATCTAAAATTATTTAAAATTAAATATATAAACCTAACTATATTAATTATTTTAAGTTTAAAAAATTATAAGAAAGTTTTTAATTATATTTGTAAAAATGTAACCAAACTTTATTCAAATTTAACTTTTTTAAAAAAAATTTCTTAATATTTCGGGTACCCGAACCCGAACCGAACCCGGATAGACCCGAACCGAACCCTACCCTAAAAATAAGAAATACCCGAAAAATACTTCTAGTCATAAACCCAAAGACTCGAAGACCCGACCCGAACCCGAATGGATACCTAGCAGCGCAGCAGCAGCTTTTAGTTAAGTCGACCCAAATATAAACGTCTGAGATCAACTAAAATTAAAATCATGTAAAATAATCCATACGACTCACGTTGGGGCCTCTCTATTAAGCCAAGACGCATCAAAATAGCAAGGGAACTATTTGAATCAGTGGCTACTGTACTGTAGTCAGATATATTTTGTAATCGAGGATATTTTAAAAGTGTATGATCCATTATATAGTTTTAGGAAAAGGTCTAATGTTTTGTCTTTGGTCAAAAGGAAAAGTGCATATTAACTAAAATAACATAACAAAAGCATAGAAATATAATGAAAATGTTGAAACAAAATTTATATGTTATTCGGACAAAACGAAAATCAAAGGCAGGTTTTTCATGTCCAAGTAACTATAATAATAAGAATAACAATAAAATTAAAAATAATATATATATAAAAAAAAAAACTAGTCTTCGTCGTCGGAATTAGCGAATGTGATCTTTGTAGCTTTAGGAGCATCAGCTGCTATTTCTTTAAAATGAGCTCCATACAATTTTGATTCCTGCAATTTTTAATCAAACAAAACAAAACACAAACCAATCACTTCACATGATGAAGAAGAAGAAGCAATTTGTGTGGAGAAAATCAAGAATCTGGTCAAAGAACTCAAACCTTTTTCTTTACATGAGTACCAAACTTCATAAGATCAGCTGGCACGACTTGATTAGCTTCTCTGAGAACATTCACCAGTTCTCCAGCAAGACCCTGTAAGAAAGAGACGAGTTATATTCGAATGATCTCAACACTTCTGTGAAAAGGCAGCTGCTCGAAGAATCTAAAAAGAGTGTTTTCAGATGATTTACCTTGTTCTGCTGCGTGAAGAACGTGTGTGCAACGCCCTTTTTACCCGCTCTTCCCGTCCTCCCGATTCTGTGTACATAATCCTCTGTTGTTAAAGGGAAGCTGTAGTTTATCACAACTTCCACGTCTGGGATGTCGAGCCCTCTTGCTGCTACATCAGTAGCCACCTACAGTTTATTAAACCGTGTAAATGCTCTGTTTCAGAACCAGCCAAGGTATTATTATTAGCAATGGAGTTGAGGAATACTAAGAAACACGTACCAGCAACGGGCAAGATCCTTCTTTGAACAATGATAAAGACCTGGTACGTTCACTCTGTGCTTTGTCTCCATGTATAGATACAGCTTTCCAACCTCTAAATAGTTATGTAAAGATTAGAATCAATGCAGTTCATGAGCAAAATCATCAATGATCTTTGCTTTTTTTTTGGTAATTTTGTTTTGTTGAGGTGATTCAGGCAAAAAAGATCAAACCTTTGCTGAAGAAAACGCTCAAGACGTCCAGCTTCCACCTTGTACAAAGCAAATACTAAAACCCTGTTCCTGTAAATACCAAAACGCTCGGTATTAGTATGGTGAAACAAGAAAGATCTGGTAAAGGTGGATAATTGACAAGAAGATTTACTTTTGAGATTTATGGTATTTCTCTAGTAAAGCAATGAGACGCTGATCACGGGCATGCTCGTCCAAGACCTGCATTTGTAGCCAAACCAAAAGACCTGTTGTTAAGAGTTTGACCAAAGAACAAAATCACTACTTGCTCTGGGAATTATCAGAGAGAAACATACCTCGATGATTTGCATAACGTCGTGGTTGGCAGCTAAGTCTTCGGAACCTATGACTACCTGAAAGATATTTAAATGATCGTTGGGAGGATAAAGCAATTTGCAGATGAGAAATATTAAACTGAGAAAGAAAACATACCTTTACTGGGTTTGGATCCATGAATTCCTCAGCCAATTTGTGAACATCAATAGGCCAAGTTGCACTGAACATAACCATCTGACGAACTATAAGACAAATAAGAAAGAAGAAGAAACTTTCCATTAAAATTTGGCACGGGAATTAAATAAAGATCCATGAGTTGGTTCCTCATTGGGTGAGAATGCTAGGTGAAATGTGATACTACTACTTGCCTTTATTCGTCTTGCTCAATATAAACCGGACTGGTTCCTCGAAACCCATATCAAGCATTCGATCAGCTTCATCCAATACCTGACATGTAGCAACTTCTGTTACCGTCTAATAACTCTAGAACTCAATTTATGTTCTTTCATTATAGCAACAAATACATGCAAATAATGATGCAACAACCATGATCCTAAAAGGGGCTAAGTCAAATAGCAATGATTAAGAGATGCTCTGTTGCTTACCACAAAGGAAACATCTGAGAGACGAAGCTCATTAGACTCAATCAAGTCTCTTAAACGACCAGGCGTACCAATGACAATATCCTAACACATAAAGATAAGAAAAAAACGTCATTCAACTGATCCGCAAACATAAGACAATGCCCTGATCAAATAACAACAACAAAAAGTCTTACAACTCCAGACCGAAGTGCGGTAATTTGAGGCCTTTTCGAGGTTCCACCATACACACAAATCGACTTCATACCACAGGGTTCTCCAGCTTCACTCAACACATCAGAAATCTACCAATCACCAAAACAACACACAAGACTAAGAAATAAGTTTCCTTTTCACCTAATAACTCAAAATGACCAAACTAGTTTATCTACCTGAACAGCTAACTCTCGAGTAGGCGAAAGAACAAGACAAGTAGGATTAACATTCTTAGATCCTTTACCAATCTTCTTATTCTTCTTCAACACATGCATAATCGCAGGTATCCCAAACGCCAATGTCTTACCTAAAACAACAACAACAACAACAAAAAAATCAAAGTTTCAATCTTTTCAACCAAATTTCAAAACTTTCATACTAACACAACCATTACTAACCTGACCCAGTTTTTGCAATCCCAATAAGATCACGACCATCTAACAAAAACGGCCACGAATGAGACTGAATCGGAGAAGGTTTCTGAAAAGTCTTACAACAATCCAAAACATTCTCAGGCAAATTCGATTGAGCAAATGATGTTAAAGCTGCGTACTTTGCTACTTCCACATCTTTCCCAGTCACAATAACCTTCTGTTCACTCTCTCCTCCACCTCCTCCATTGCTAACACTCGAATCCTCAATCTTCTTCTCCGAAACATCTCCGGCAAGTTCTATCTTCTTCTTCTTCTCCATCTCTTTATCTTCTCTCTTACGTTTCTTCTTCTTCTCTTTATTACTCAACTCTTCTTCTCCACCATTTGTGATCTCTTGAGTCAATTCGACTTTTCGATCTTCCTCTGCGTGTTTGTTCTTCTTGCTCTTCTTCTTCTTCTTCTTATCTGTCATCGGACTCTCGACGGCTAAGGGTTCGCCGGAGACGGGAAGCTCTTGCTTTTTGCCAGCCATTTTTGTTGTTAGTTTGCGGGAGAGAGTTGAAACGGCCGAGCGAGAGTCGTTGTTCAATTTAGGTTTTTAGGGTTTTAAAGCATCGGGAAAGTTATTTTTCGGAAATTGCAATTTTGTCTGAATAGTTTTGATTATTATCTTAAAAAAGTCTAAACTTCTGTTTTATTATATGTTTCTCAATAAACCCTAGTTTTGTGAGTGTAAAACCCGAATATTACCACATATGGAACTTCGTATCATGTTTTAAAATCATTATCAAAATCATGTGTTAGACTGTTAGTTATGTGTTGTTGTGTTAGTCATTTGGTGTAGTCTAATTCGGTTTTGTTTATGGTTTTACAAATTTCGATCATGTGACTGATAATTCGAAATTTAATGAAAAGCCAGAGTTGGTGGCTATAATGTGTTGTTGTATTTGACAATTTTCAGAATCTTAGAAAAACTCATTAATGTGAGTATAGTGATTGGAAAAAAGTTACCGATGCATCTGGATTTGTTAAACTTGCACATAAGTAAGTTTTTCTTCTTTTTAACTAGATTTTTTTTTTAATTTTGTTTTAGAATTTATAAAATAAGATATCATATCATCAAACTAGTGTTCCAAGGAAATTTCAAGATAAAAAAATTCCGAGGCAGTACGATGTCATTTTCTTCAAAATTCTTTAAAATTCCATGTTATTTCATTTATGTGTTATGTAGAAACACAAATGTAATTAATCCGGACAAAAACAATAATGAACAAAATTATAAGAAAGGAAACATAACAAAGTTGGACCGGACTAAATACAAAACGTTTTTGACCTAAATTAATATAGCTGAAGTTTGAAATGATATGCGAGATTTTATTTTATTTAAACTGTTATATTAAAATGATTATGACTTATGAGTGTAATATATTAGAGTTTATAACTTAAAGTTAGATGAAATTTATATGATTGATTAATTTTTTCCCAAACAACACAATAGTCTAGAGACTAGTTGACTAGTAAAGTAGGTATCTATTTTACTAATATCTTTTACTAATATCTTATTTCCGGTTCGGTTTTTCGGTTTTTCGGTTTGATAAAAAGTGAAACCATTTAGAAACCGATTGAAATATGGTTTGGTTCGGTTCAGTTTTCTTCGGTTTACGGTTTTAACGGTTTTAACCGAAATTAATTCGGTTTGGTTTATTTTAGGTTTAGTTTCGGTTTTTGTAGATTATTTTGATTGTATAAAAATAATAATTAAAAACTTAAAATCAAAACATTGAGTTTGTGAGTCTTATATAAATCAAAATCGAACAATTGAAAAATCAAAACTCAAAATCGATTATAGTGGAAAAATAACTCTGAGAGTGAGACAATGTATTGTGTCTATGTAGCGATTGGACGGAAACTCTCAGAGAATAGAAGTCAAACCTAGTGATGTGGCTTGCGAGAACAATTTTATGAAACTCTAATAAATTGTGAATGAATTACCAAAAACCTTAGATTATATATAAAATGTATATCTATCTAGAGTTTTTGTGTTTTTTTTTACAGTGCAACCGTATTTAAAATATTTTTGTTAAATTTATTTAAACTAGATAACTCAAGTATCTATCTAAGCATGTATAAAAGGTGAATTCAATGAAACCGAAAAAACCGAACGGTTTTACGGTTTTAAACCGAAACCGAACCGAAACCAAAATAATTTGATAATGGTAATCGAACGAGTTTTTAAACAAAACCGAAACCGAACCGAATGACTAATTTACGGTTTGGTTCGGTTCGGTTTTTTCGGTTACGGTTATTTTGCCCAGCCCTACTTACAGTTAGAGATATTGTGTGTCTAACATAACATCCACACAAAAGATATTTAAAAAAAAAAAGTAAAATTATATCCCTTGTTCTCTAAGCAAATATTTTCCTAATTTTCAATCAAGATTGAATTAGACAGTGACATAAATAACAAAATTATCTTTACTCAACATTTTATTAAAGATAACCCACTAGTTTATTTATTCTTTCATTTCAATTAGACACAAAATAACGTTCATCACTAAAATCTGATTAGAATAATGATATAATTAGATTTTCCAAATCCAAGAAAAGCTGTAGAAGTACGACAACAAGAAGCAAAACTGCAAAAAGTAAACGAAACAGAGTGAATGCATTAGTAAGAAACTGCTTAAGCAAATCAAAAGCAAAGCTTAAACAAAACAAAACAAATCAAAAAGCACTTATCATCCATTCCATTCACAGCTCCGTTCTTCTGGAGATATAAAGCAAAACCTTCTCTTTTATATAAGTGGTTGAAGATAAATTCCCTTTTCTTTCTTTCTTCTTCATCATCTTCTTTGGAGAATTATATATAAATTCTTGGGCACATACCAAAGTCAAGATCAAGAAGATTTCATCTTTTACAGGTCCTAAGAATCAAAATCATGGTTGGTATTTTTTCAAGATTCTCTGTTGGTAGAAACAGCCATCGACGAACTCAAAGTGCTATCGTAAGCTTTCTTTTTCCTCTTTAGATCGATTCTTATTGAATCTCAATCTATGGATCTTTGTTTGGATCAAAAAGTTGGAAAAAATCTTGCCTTTAGCTCGGATTTGAAATCGTTAGTCCCTAGATTAGATTCTACAAGTACTGTTCATGATATTTTTCAAAATGGTTTAGTTTCAGTTCCAGATTAGACCACAAGATGTGTCTTTTTGTTTGTTACTTCCTTACTGAATTATGATTATGCTTTTTAAAGCTTTGGTCTTTATTCAATTTTATGAATTGGGTTTTGTTTGATTAATCTTTGAGTTATTGAAAATGTTTGATCAGGATGATAAGGAAGTATTGGCTCCAAATTCTGATGTTATTACAGCAACTACCACAACTGTAACAACTGCTACTCATGGTATTGAAGTAGCTACAGAATTTAAACCTGTGGAACATCCTGTGGAGCCTTTGGACAATGATCTACCTATTCAATGTCCATTGCCTGAACCATCCATTCTAAATGTAACATCTATAGAAAAAAATATTCCTTTTGTTGATTCAAGTGCACAAAGCTGTTTATAGAGAAAAGCTCTTAAGCTTTGATTGAATTGTTTGGGATTTGATGAAACAGGATGGGAGAATTTGGAAGGAGAGAGTATCAGCATCTATGAGGAGAAGAGGTGATTTGCAGATTGTGAAAGATGAGACTGCTGGTGAATCTGATGGACCTGCACCAAAACCGCCTCGCCCGCCTCAGCCAAATCGTTCCATCTTGCCATCACTTAGTGCCCCTGAACACAACTTGCTGAATCTATTAGAAGAATGCAATGCGATGCCGCCGGTAACATCTAAGAACGAATGAACAAAGTTCCTTAAAAACTCGATAGTTTATAAGATATTTATCACACCGATACAAGCTTGTTCCTCAGAACCTCTGTGTTTTTTTGTTGTTTACGCTTTTGCTTATGTGTCCAAGAACAAAACCGTATGATAGTACTGTATGTTATATATATTATATAGGTAACTAAGGTTCATTGAGCTTATGCTCTGTATATCTCAACACCAATATTCTACAATGATAAGTCTATTCTTTGTTCACACTTATTCAACTTTGTAGTTCTTCATTTTTTCGTCGTCTAAGCGGTAAGCAGAGAACTTTAAACTATTAAATCTTGATTCATGGTTTTGTAAAGATTGATTTGCCATAAGGCTATAGCTTTTGCAGGGTATTATTATTATTACATTGAGTTCTCCTCAAGTAAATTCCACCATCAGACTTATATGGTAAGAGAAAAAAAGTACTTTTCCAACTCAAAGAAACTTTGTTTAGCCACTTTGGTTTTTTACTTCAACATGAAGAAAATACATAGAAGCTTTATTCCTTCTTCTATTCCTTGCAACAACTTAATCTTGTGTGATAAAATCTTCCAATTCAAACTGAGGATTCAGGAACTGTGTAAACATCTGCCACTGTAGGATTCACTAGATGTTTTCGTGGCCCACGATAGCTCCCGTGGTTAATCCTTGCTCTTCGATGCAATCCAACAGCCTGATTTCCTCCTGTGGCTTCACGGTTCATCGCATAATTGACTCGAGTTCTTGTAGAATCTGCAGAAACCATAAGAAAGTTAAGGATCAATAGAACAAGAAGAAGAGTTGTTGTAGAAGATGAGAGCTTCAAGTGACCCATTTCACTCTTCTTTTTTTTTCTTTTCTTTTGCTAAAATTGGCAATATGGGGTTTGAGAGAGTTGAAATGATGACAATAAATAGAATGCAAAAGAGAAATGAGGATAAGAAGGAAATTAAAAACCTTTGCTTTGAATTGAAGTAACTCTCATGACTCACATGATAGTGTTGATAGAGTTCACCAAACTTCTACTCTTGCTAGTTTTTAAATATTTAAATATCAACTAATTATTCTTTGTCCAAAAACATCACAACAATTCACTAGTTATCTATCTTTCATCTTAAAATATAGATACTTTTTTTTAACAAAAAATAAATAAATAGATACTTTTCTCTAGACAAATAACTAACTCGATCATTTATTATTCCCTTTTCTATTTGTACCAAAAATACCAAAATGTTAGTTTAAGAATTGGTTCACGTTCGTAGTTTGCTAATATACCAAACCAATTACAAGTTTTTAGTAATTTTCTCTTTATGATTTTATGCTAATGAGATAATTTGTTTCATCTAAATTCTAAAATATAAATTCCGGTTTCTATCTTACCCATTTAATATTTACAAAAGATTATTTCATTCAAATTAAACAAATTATTTTTTCTTCTCACATCATCAATCTCTACTAAAAAAAAAAAAAAAGACAAATCATCACTCAATAGTTTCCTCCGGGAGAAATATTTAGATTTCACTCCTCCGGTCTATTATACGGCGAAGAACTCATATCAGTACTATAAAACGAATCTTCTCCTCCACCATTTAAGTAACTCTCTTCCTTCTCTTCATCCCATTTCAAAACCTCTCTAACATACTTAAACCCTTCATCCACATTTGTGCGGTCTCTAGCCCGAGCTTGCCAAACAAACAGTTTCTGACCCGTGATAGACGAGTAAAGAAGCTTGAACTTCATTGCTACGTAGAAGTAAGCTTGGTAAGCTAGTGACTGCGCGTTGTTGTTCGTTCTCACGGGACTGAAATCGCTGAACCAATCGCAAGAAGTTAACGGCGCACGGTTTAGCTTTTCCTCGAACTGATCGTACTTGTTTAGGATCAAGATGAAAGATGTGTCTTTGAAACAAGGATGCTTGATCATTGACTCGAAAAGTTCTTTGCTTTGGATCATCTTGTTCTGAAACTGGACTGTTCCGCTGCTTTCGGGTGCGACACTGATCTGATCGTAATCGCTTAAGCTGATGCAGAAGATGACTGCTCGTACATCTTCGAACATTTCAACCCATTTGCAGCTATCATTCATGCCTTTTGCGTTTACTCGGATAAGCTGGTACCTGCATTAGAGAAAGGACAGATGATAAGTACCAAAGTTTGCGGTTCAAGAATGCGGAAATTGAGGGGTAAGCAATACATACTTTGGCTGAGGAGGTGTTGAGGCATCCGGGTTTTCAGGGTATGTTTCAGACATTGGACTGTGTTCATTGAGAGCAAACTCCATGAAAGCTAATCCGTTTCCTTGTGTAACGCCTTCTGCGTATACGATATCTCGCTCCGAAGGCTCGTACTCGTTGCTAGACACTTCCATGGCCTGCAAAATAAAGCATAAGTTAACATTTGAATCAATATGTTTCGATAACACCAGAACTTAAACCCGAGTTCCATCCATACCCGGCTCAAGAAGTATTCCGCGACATCAGGAAGGAAATGAAGTTCATCTTTTCGTCTATATGTCGCTTGTATCGCCGGATCTTTCCAAACTTCTTCAACCAACGGAGCATATTCTCGTGTTGCAGCAGGGAAAAACGCATCGAGATCACCAGTTGCTATGATATCTAGAAGCCAATCCGAAAAATGCTTCAACCTCGGGTTTAAGGTATAGACGCACGGCGGTGTAGTGATAGTTCCATCGTTGTTTGCTTCGTCACCTTCAAGAACATTTCAAGGAATCAATAAACACATTAACTAAAACCAAATCTAATCATTTTCTAATACAAAAATAGTACCTCCTAAATCTCCTTCAACCGCGTTTAAACCTCTTGTATGCGATAAAGCTTCCTCTTCAAACCGTTCTCTTCCATCAAGTAGGATACTGAGATATCTATACATATTGCTCTGTACCATCAGCTTAATATCTTGAAGCTCTTCCGCCGAAAACTTGTTTCCGTACAAAAACTTGGCCTGTTTCAGTCAACAAGAAATCTCGATAAGTAACCATTGAATCCGTAAATTATCTCTTTATTTTCATCACATTACATCCATTAAACATTACCTGTTTGAAGATAGTGCTAGTTCCAGACCCTTCAATACCAAGAAGTAGAAGCTTCTGAATCTTTTTATGCTCTATATAATTCGGAACATTAACATAATTACTCGGTGGTTGCACCATTCCGCGAGGTTGTCCGTGAGGAACAGGTAAAGAAAACAACGCACACATGAACCTCGTAGATGCCTGTTTACATCAAACAGAAAATCTTGTTATGTTACTAACAAAACAGCCACATTTTATAAGAATCTGATGAAGAGTTGTTATATTACCTTCTCCCAAATGTTTCCTCGAATATTATTCTGCCCTTCTTCCTCGTAGCGTCCATCGTCGTATACCCAAAAATGAGTATCGCGTGGACACTGTACATTTGCTAGCTGAAAAATATACACACACAAGCAAAGGTTTATATTCGATTGCTTCTAAACATGTGACACTGGAAAACAAGACAATATCAAAAATTACCTTCAAAATCCTTAATTCGAGCTTTGTGATCTCCCGGCCGTTAATATAAACTTCCGTGTTCCCATTGCTCGCTTGCGGACAGAGCTTCCCAGTGAAGTTCAAGTTCGAGCTTATGACTCTATCGGGTTTCTCTCCTTCCTGTTCACAACAACATTAGCCAACAAACAAAGCGATTTCAACCTCAAAGAAAGTACCAAAACCATTGTATATACGTTACCTTGCCCCATAGACCAGATTCTTTATCGTACCAATATCTACCAGGTTTCAACTTCTGAGGTGGTAAAGGAGAGTTGAGCAACTCAGCCATTTCCTCGGACTTTAACGGATACCCATTCACGATCAGCTGCTCGGGCCTCAGCTGATTAGCAGCACACTCCTTTTCCGCCTTCATTATCTGTTTAACTTCCAAAGGGCTAAGCAACCGCGATAATACCCGCGAATTCTTCCCTAACTTAGACCGTTTTGATTCATCGATAGCTTGACCGATGCAACTCACACATTTCCTTCCTTCAGGCATCGAACCCATCGCTCTAAGAACACAGTTTCCACAGTACTTTTCATCACAAACTATACAAGTCTCCTTATTTTCCCATTTCGCTTTACCGCATCGATAACATTCTCTCTTCTTCTTCTCCTTCTTCCTCTGTCTCTTCGTACCCGCGGTACACTCATGAACCTTCCTCTCCCTCTCCCTCTCCCTCTCAGCCTCCACATTGTTCATCTCCTCTGCCTCATCTTTACGTTCACTCCTACCATCATGATCATCAACAGGTTTGAATTTCACAACCGGTCTCCTAACCTGATTCCCATTTTGTCTACGAGCAGAAACTGGTGATACAGAAGCTGAGCCAGATGATGATTCAGGGTTATTATGCAACACAGAGACAACAGACTCAGAGCTAGCTGGTGAACCTCTCGGACTCTGACCAGAAGTGCTTGTAACTCCTCCAGCAATACGAGAAACCGGTAAAGGAATAGGATTGTTCACTCGAGGATTAACATCAATAGGTGAAACTCTAGGAATCTCATGAACCGGAGTAGGACCAGTATACTCTAAAGCTATAGAGTAATCAAACTCAGATGGATTATCAGGTAAAGGAGCTCCAGGAGGAAGCATCTTTCTCACCATTTCTTTCCAGCTTTCACCTTCATCTTTCTCCATGTGTTTTTACAAAAACCAAGATCCAACAGTAGAAATTACAACAAGATGAAACCTTTATTAAAACCCCAAAATCACATCACCATGTCAAATCAAAGCCACTAGCTTTTTTTTGTTTCCCTCTGATTTCAGACAAAACCAGGTTCCTGGTTACGATAAAAACAAGAAGAGTTGGATTAGGATATTATATGGTATGGTGTTATCAAAATTGGCTTTGTCATAATCTCAATAAAATCAAAGTCAAATAGCCGGCAAAGATGGACAACTTAAAAAAAGGAAAAAAATTTAATGGCATTTTGACAAATTCATGGTCAAATCAATTGTCTTTGAATATAATTCAACATCTAACCAAACCCACTTTAAAAAAAGTTTCAGCTTTGAACGCAGCAGCCAAGAGAAGAGAATGTTAAAAAAGGAATAAAACCTAAACGAGTAAACTATTCTGAATCTACTAAGAAATTGAGTTTCTTGAAAATACATGCAGCAAATTTCAGATCATAATTGTTGATAGATTAACCAAATTCGTATGAAACCAAAAAATGAGCTGTCTGAAAAGGAAGACAAAGCCACCAATTAAAGCAAGAGAACAAAATAAATCTTTTGTAAAAAAGAAGATGAAAAAATTTACCTTTTCCAGAGAGAAAAATTAAAGTGAGGAAATAAGGGTAGAGACAGAGATTGGTATAGAAAAAAAGGCGAAGCTGAATCTGAGAAGACGAACTCAGAAGAATAAGAAGAATGAAGAAGTATAATAGGAATCTGTTCTGTGATTTATGATTTATCTCTCTGATAAAAAAAATCTGGAGAAAGGAAACGCCAGAGAACAGAGAGAGACGGTGAAATCTAGAGAGATGAATCAAGAATAAAGGACCCCACGAGTCTTACATAGTTCGTGACGATGGAGACTGGTTTGTGAAAGCGCGTGGATTTCACGGCGCATTTTGGTGCAAGTGGTTCACATTGTCACGACCAATCTAATAATTTGGTTCTTACAGACACACACTAGTTACGTTAAACCCCACGCGCATAATACACGCGTGCGTCTCCAATGTGCAAAATTTGGAATCTACACTATACAACACTCACACGCTTGAAAAGTAAAAACCATATATGGATTAATGTTTTTTTTTTATATATATATAATCTTTAAATAACTTTTAGTTTCCACATGAGGACTAAATTGTCTGAATACCGTTGAGAATTAATTAGCATTCAGATATAATATAAGAACTGTATATGCTAATATGCGCATAAGTATGTCGAAAACGTCGGATTTTTTTATTTTTTTTAGAATTTGAAATTTAAATTAAAGGAGTATGTCTGCATGTGAGGAATGACATCATTGTGTTGTTACGTTGTTGGCCGTATTATTTGTCCTCCTCTTAGGAATATCTATTTGCATGTATAGATGGATCTTCTCAAGTTGTTGACAAAAAAAAGGATCTTAAGCAAGTTTTTGACACCTTGTCTAAAGGTTCTGTTATAAAGCATATTTGATTCGCCTTTTCTAAGTGGAGTTCCTATGTTGACAGAAAACATTAACCAAACTTGTATTCAGTAAGAAGAAAAAAAAAAAAAAAAAAAAAAAAAAAGCTAATGGGTGACCCATCCTGTATATTATCTTTTGATTATTATATTGAACAAAATCGTGATATCATGATTGTAATTATTATAGGCTTTCACAAAAGTCTTAATTAACAAGAATCATGTAATTTGATTTTGTTTACAATTTTTTTTTTGAATCATTCCGAGTCTATAGTTTTGTGAGGGGCCTCATTTGTCAACAAAACCTGGTTTCATTTCCGACTGCTAAAAAGGCCCGTGACTAGCGCAATCCATGTTTCGTGGTTTCGGTTAGTTCGTTTCTAAGTTTGGTTCACCAGAACCAAACCCAAACCGAATAGAACCATAGTGAAATCGTGTTTGAATAAGGTGGGTCCCAAAAACAGACAAAACATGGAGAGAAAATCCAAAGCACCCACTCTCTCTCATTCATCACAACTTATCAGAACCTCTAAAATTTTTTACTTTGTGGCTCATATTTTCCAGGAAAATCTTAACAGGGATGAGATTCAAAACCCTTCCCTAAAAAAAAAAAACTTTTAAAATCTTTCTTCGATCATCAGAAAACATTTTCGAACTCCAAATCCCTAGTTTCTTAAATGGTTACGAGGAGAGGATGATTAAAGCACCAATTCTACAATCTCTATTGGCTTCTTCTAGAGACGTTCTAACACACAACCCAGAATGCAACAAAGAGCAAGAATGTTTATACCTCTTGAAGAGATGCAAGAACATTGAGGAGTTCAAGCAAGTTCACGCCAGATTCATCAAGCTAAGTTTGTTCTGCTCTTCTCAGTTCTCAGCGAGCAGTGTTCTAGCAACCTGCGCTCACTCGGGATGGGAGAACAGTATGAATTACGCAGCGTCGATTTTCAGAGGAATCGATGATCCGTGTACCTTTGATTACAATACAATGATAAGAGGTTATGTTAATGTAATGAGTTTTGAGGAAGCATTGTGTATTTACAATGAGATGATAGGGGGAGGGATTGAGCCAGATAATTTCACGTACCCGTGTCTTCTCAAGGCTTGTACTCGTTTGAAGTCGATTCGAGAAGGGAAACAGATTCATGGGCATGTGTTTAAGCTTGGTCTTGAAGATGATGTGTTTGTTCAGAACAGTTTGATCAATATGTATGGAAGATGTGGAGAGATGGCACTTTCTTCTGCGGTTTTTGAGAAACTGGAGTTTAAAACAGCTGCGTCGTGGAGCTCAATGGTCTCAGCTCGTGCAGGAGTTGGAATGTGGAGCGAATGCTTGAATCTATTCCGTGAAATGTGTAGAGAAACGAACTTGAAGACAGAAGAGAGTGGAATGGTTAGTGCTCTTTCAGCTTGTGCCAACACTGGTGCACTCAATCTAGGAATGAGTATTCATGGATTCATGTTGAGAAACATAAGCAAACTCAACATAGCAGTCCAAACTTCACTAGTAGATATGTACGTTAAATGCGGGTGTTTAGACAAGGCGTCGCATATATTTAAGAAGATGGAAAGTAGGAACAATTTGACTTACAGTGCGATGATCTCAGGACTTGCGTTGCACGGAGAAGGAGAAGCAGCTTTAAGAATGTTCTCGGATATGATCGAAGAAGGTTTAGAATCAGATCATGTTGTGTATGTCAGTGTACTCAATGCCTGTAGCCACTCTGGCCTTGTCAAAGAAGGCCGTCGAGTCTTCCAAGAAATGTTAAGGGAAGGTAAGGTTGAGCCAACGACTGAGCATTATGGCTGTCTTGTGGATCTTCTGGGAAGAGCTGGACTGCTCGAGGAAGCCTTGGAAACAATCCAAAGCATGCCGATTAAGCAAAATGATGTTGTCTGGAGAAGCTTCTTAAGTTCATGTAGAGTTCATCAGAATCTTGAGCTAGGCCAGGTAGCAGCTCGAGAACTGCTTAAGCTAAACTCACATAACCCAGGTGACTATTTGGTGATCTCTAACATGTATGCACAAGCTCAAATGTGGGAAGATGTAGCTAAAGCTCGAACAGAAATCGCTATCAAGGCTTTGAAGCAAACCCCGGGTTCTAGTATCGTAGAGGTAAAAGGTAAAACACACAGGTTTGTCTCACAAGATCGATCACACCCACAATGCAAAGAAATCTACAAGATGCTACACCAAATGGAATGGCAGCTAAAATTCGAAGGATACTCACCAGACTTGACACAGATATTGCTAAATGTAGATGACGAAGAAAAAAGAGAGAGACTAAAAGGACACAGCCAAAAGGTGGCTATTGCCTTTGCATTACTGAATACACCTCCAGGGTCTATCATTAAAATAGCTAGAAACCTGAGGATGTGTAGTGACTGTCACACATATACAAAGAAAATCTCCGTAATCTATGAAAGAGAGATTGTTGTAAGAGATAGAAACAGGTTTCACCTTTTTAAAGGTGGAACTTGTTCTTGTAAAGATTATTGGTAGGTTTGGATCCTTCAGTTTCTCTAATGTTAAATTCCTGTTCCAGACTCTTTCAAGCATGAAGATACCAATAACAGAAGCAGTGAATGGAAACAAAACACAAATGAGGATATTCAATCAAAATCAACCTTATTTTATTTTCCCGCAAGTTTTTCCAAGAGTTAAAAAGACTTACAAATGGGTGAAAAATGCACGGTGAAGTGCCTACACCAAGAAATTTAGCACCCAAGTCTATATGCAAAACAGTATACTCAACCAAACTTGGTGATGCGCCTATTTAATTGGACACTGCCGAACAATGTTGCTTACTCAAGATGAACTGAAGAAACGCCTGAAGTAATACCTGTGGTGCGTGGATCACCACTCTCTAGGCAAACACCGTGTGGATCTTCTCTCACCAATAAGGCTAACACATTTTGTGAACTCCATGCCTGGGTCAGTCTGCTGCCGGAATCCCCTAGAGTAATCGCAAATATGGCATCAAATCCACCAGCCCCAGGAACACCAGCAAGTAGAACCCCTTCAGCGTTCATTGTAGAATCCAAAAGTCGAGTTTGGGATTCAGGCTCTATCTGCAATTCCATGGTCAATCAAGGTCAATGAAGATGCAAAACAAGTCAATTTGTTCTAACGGGTGATTTGGGGAACCCTTGTATCGGGTATGCTATTAAAATTCTACAGCCAGCCGAGGATTTTATGCATCATCACAAAGTTGTCATGCACAAATGATCTTGACATCTGAATCAAGCATCAAAACAGAAAAAAGAATTAACTTACCGGAACACTAGCAGCCTCACCCATCTGACGCATAAGAATTCTGATCCTCAACATAGCTTCTCTTGCCCCTAAGAGTTCTTTAATAATCGCTTCGTTGATTGGTTCAGTAGCATGCTGCACCCACTGAACATGAGATACAAGAGGCAGATGAACTAAGCTGCTCCTAGATGTAAAACATATAATGAAATCAATAAGCGAATGAAAATACCTTTTCAGAAGTAAGCACACTACAAGACTTAATGACTCCTAGATAAACATCCCAGTGGTCTTTGGCTAATTTGCTCAGAACGTTTAGCTTAGTTTCCAGTTCAAAATTTGCATCTGACAACTTCTGCCAAGTTTCTCGTGCCTTCTCTGGATCAGACATTTGCCACTTCTTTACAGCACCAACCATTGATGGTGTGGAGGATCCACCACTTCCAGGTTCTCCAAGGAACTATATAAGACAACATCTTGTTAGTACACCAATTTTACAGAAGTCAAGGAACTAAGAAGTTGGTGAGGTTCACAACAGTTTTTATCAGGTTCTGATTGTATGCTTACAAGATTCATAAGTGGCGGTAAAGAGAACTCGGTTCTCTCATGGTCCCAGTTTCCCTTCAAAATTCTGCCAATAACTTCATGTAATGGCAGACCTGTTACTGCAACCTGCAAAACTTGGGAGTCAGTAAATTCCCATCCTTAAGTGGAGAATATATGTACAACAGACTTCTCGTTAAAAACCTGAGCAGATGACAAAACTTCTGGAGAGAAGCGAACATAACGCTGACTCCCATAGACAGCACAGCTGACATCAAACCCACTTCCGACCTTCCCTTGTGCAAGACAATGAGATGTTTGTGCTATCATATGGATAACATCTAGATCAGAACAACTAAACTTTCCTTCTTTACATGGATCGGCTAGGTCAACCACTCCAAGATAATGCAACAGAGCTGCAACCACAGCTGTTGTCATAGCTGCAGAAGAACCTAAGCCAGTTTTTGCTACTTCAGGCTTGCAATTAGCACCATTTGACTCGGCAGCGTTGAATGTGATTGAAGCAAAAGGTGCAAGGGTACCCAGCGATTCTGGTGTCAATGGAAGCCCAACCGATTCTATCTATTAGAATAAACAAGATTATCAACATTTGTACAAACATCTCAGGAGGATTTGAATAATCAAAGGAAAGATCAACAAGTGCAAGTGTAATTTAGTCAGTTTTCAGCAAACAAAAAGATAGTAAACCTGATTCCGATATGAGTAAAAGTCATTGGAGCCTAAGATTGTGATATCAAGACCTGCATAATCGATTTAGAGAAATGTTTATATATCCAATATCTACTTCTTAAAAAAAATGATTAAGAAAAAAAAAACAGCGACTTGAAGATTACCTTGCAAGAAGAGTTTTTGCAATGCTTCTTTGCCATTGTCGGTTGCCAAATGAGCAGCAGCTATAGCATACTGTATAGCATGCTCTACAAAGGGGTTTCTTGAATCACTGATATAATTTTTTTCCAGAAAAACACAATGTAAGTTCTCTATCATCTATATTCGGAAAATAAAGTCTCTGCAGTATAACCAACTTATGATATTGAGATACAAACAAAAAAAAGAAGATGCAGTGCATCTAAAAAGTCTTTCGGATCTTGCCTTGCTGACACACACTGAAGAGTCGAATTTTTAAGTGACAGTTTATACATGCTTTCCCTCGAGAGCTGTGGTGATGTTAATTTGACATCTGTCCATTGCTGGAAAATAAGAAAACAAACAAACCAACCAACAATTGTTTATCAGCCGTCTCACGCAAAAGAATACCCGAACAATATTACCACCCAATAACACACAAATGAGAAGAAGATCAATGTTTCAGGAGGAAGTACATACCCATGCCCAACTTTCAGGCTTGACTTCTTCATTAATCGGCTTCACAATCGCATAGAACCGTGCATTTGTACTCAACACAAGCCCTGTATTTGGCTTCTCGAGTATGAGGTATCCCCCAGTCATCAACACCTTCCCAGGAGCAGAAGCAACGACACTGCATCGAAGAATTTTATAAAAACAAGAGTTGCCAAAATGATTGATCTCTATTAGTGTCTTTAATGTAACCACAAAATTCAATCTTCAACCAATGAGGACACATGATGAAATCAATACAACCAACACGAATACAAGTGTAAAACCAATTCCAAATAAAAAAAAAAAGATTAACGAAAATCGAATAAGCCATTTCACAGATTCATCTCATAAACTAGAGATGAGAGATTTCTAAGTAAAGACTTCACAATATCCCGAAATATCAGAGTGGAGAAGCACTTACACAGACATTTCTGAAAGAGTGACAAAAATGATCGCTGATCACAGCCCAGATTCACCTACGATCAAACAAAATTGCAATTATCTTGAAGCGAAAGCGAGATAAAAAAATCAAAGTGCAAGCACAGATTCAACATATATGATATAAACATACGGATCACTATCTAATATTTCTATGTCGTATCGACTGAGATTAGCTAGAAGGCGAGCGAACTCAGAAACTCGCTCGATTGATTTCGTAAATATGAACCATTGTTTAGTGAAGTATTAAGTAAACCTAAGAAAACTTACTAAAAAACCTCTGTATGCGATTGGATATCGCCGGAAATGATCGAAATATTGCAATCGGCGACAGTAAATGACCGGCGGGACGAGAAATGGTAGATCGGATTTGGTCTCTCAGGCACAGGGAAGAAGAAAGAAGAAAAAAAAAGGGAAGGTGGTTAGGGATATTTATGGGTTTACCAAACTAGCTATGAGGGTAAGATAGGAACTAACAAAAAAGTAACAGACATTTTTAGTCAAATAAGTTTTGACTCATAAGTTTTTTTTGGATAAGTACATTTTTATAGGATAGTTACTGTAGATTATTGGATAAGCAAATCAACATTTTTTATTTCTTCAGTAATAGTATTATTATTAAGACATTATACAACTTCATATTTTACTTTATTTATCTTATCTTAACACATAATAATATATTTATCCAATGTTTAAAGATATATTTTCGTTATTATTTTATTTTATAAAGTTCAATAAGCTTTTTTCGAACTTTACGATCTCATGTACTAATAAGCCAATTCGTATAACTAAAACGAGAGTATAATAAGCATTTTTTTTTTCCTTTTCTGATAAAAAATATAATAAGCTTTGGTATCCCCTTGAATCATTGATACTTGCATAATTGTCTAAATTTTTGCTGAAAATTGAATGCTTTATGTATTTGCAGTTTTATATCAACTTGAAATATAAATTTTCTTGTGTTTCCGTTGCTTTCAAACAAAATTAAAGCCTACATATACCTCTAGCTAGTAGATCTTCACATTCACATTAATATTTTTGTTTATTTTAAACATCTTGACATAAATAACAAGTGTGGCGAATAGTACATCGATCTTTCATGGCAACTTACATGTGACATTACATTTGTCGTTGATATCAGTAGGTGATGAACATATAAAATATTTCTGATTATCCGAATCAATCACTCTTAGAACACAAATCTCATCTTGAGAAGCTTCTTGACGATCTCTGGATGAAACTTTATTGCAATTTGGACGAATAAGCTCACTATATGATTTATTTGTAGACCGTAACATATCATAAGTCCATGCACCTGATAATGCCCCGATCACCGGTGAAATTATGTATAACCATAAATCCTTATAACATCCCCATATAAGTGCAGGCCCTAAGCTTCTTGCTGGATTCATAGATGCTCCCGAAATTGGCCTAACCAATAAATGAAAAAACACAAAACATTTTTATCATACATTTTAAGTTAGAAATTGTTCTAAGGGACTTATAGCTTAAGTACCCGGAGAATAGGATGTCGAGTACTACGGTTGCACCGATAGCGATTCCTGCGAATGACCCGGTGGCTCGTTTATCGGTAGCGACCGCAGATATAACGAACATTAGGTTGAAAGTAGCAATGAACTCCATTACAAACGACGTCGTGGTTGAGTTTGATGGATATGTTCCAACATAAACATCGCCTTTGAGACTACAAACGTCATTGTTTAGATGGAACACAAGCCGTAGAGCTGTGGCAGCTAAGGTCGATCCGAGAACTTGAGCGGCTATATATCCTGGAACCTATATATATATAAAATATATCAACTCTACAAGTACAATACATTTACAATTTATGGCTCTAGTTGGTAATACGATATTCATGAAAAATGGAAAAAAAAAAAAAATACATGAACAATGCGATTTTTGATATTTATATATGAGATATTTTTGTATCACCTGATTAAAAGGGAACTTTTTAGAGGAGGCAAAGGCAATGGAAACAGCAGGGTTGAAATGTGCACCGGAGACATGACCAATTGAGTAGATCATAACCGTTACGGTTAGTCCCCATACCAAAGCTATACCGGGAAGTGTCACCGGTTTACCATACGTCTCATTTACCACGATGGCCGAACAGCCGGCAAATATCATAGTGAATGTCCCCACGAATTCGCCAATCAACTATATAGAGAATAAAGTAATAAGATTTATGACAACCTAAGATTATGGATCATATATAATACTTTTAACAAACTATTTCATTTCTTTTATTCAAAGGAAGTCGATTATAAAAAAAAACATTCGAAAAATGGGTGAGATAATGCTCAATCGGAATGAATCGAACCGATAACTCAACTATCAACAAAAATTAAACCGGATTTAAATATTGCTATTGATGATACCTTTTCAACATGAAGAATGCTAAAGCTTAAAAGAAAAAAAAAATTACATAAATAAGTCTTTGTAATTACTTTAATTATATTTTGTCAATAAATCACTTTAAGTCTTTGTAACAGAAACAAAACTGTACTTACCAAACGAATTCAAATAGATGTTAGTTCTGTTTCAATAATATATTTCATAAAGTGAAAAACACAAAAGCCAAAAGCTTGGAACCAAAGTCAAGACTGATCGCATATATAACATGATAACATCAAACGATATATATATATATCGTTTACATATTTCTTGATAAAATAAACCATGCATGTCGCAATAAAACTGCTAAATCATTTACCTTTTGAACGAACGATACGGATACAAGAGGACCGGAGAAAGCCGATGACCGGGAACCACCACCGGATCCACCGTCTTCGACATCGAAGACGGCGGACTGAGCCTGAGTAGTAATATCAGAGATCTCGGCCATTGATGAAACTATGGTGACCTTTCTCCAAACTTGGTTATGGTTTGCTCATCTAAAAACTCAAATTGTCAACTATACTTTATATTCGATCACTTATAACTTATAAGTTATAAGCAAATAATAAAGTTGACTCTGTCAACAATATTATACGACATGTCGATCAATTATTTTAAGAATAAAAACTAATATTTGATATTTTAAACACCCAAATAGAAGAAACAAATAGCTAATACATTAAAGAACATCTAGGCTCGTCGTTGACTGATCAAACGTGTAGAGCATGTCTCTATAAATACGAGTAATCAGCAGATCCGGCTAGGTTACTGATAAAACGAATAGAGAGTTAGAGACAAACATCAACTGAAATTTTAAATTTATATAGGAAATATTAAAAAAAAAAAAAAAATCATTTCTAAGAATGATGTGTTAAATCTTTAGAGAGCACTTTCAAACTGTTGATAAAGATTGGCAGAAAGCCAGAAACTATTGACAGCAATTTCTACAAAATACCTAAAACGAAATGAGATATATCGGCAAAAATGTACAATCTTGATGAAAACATATTGATATAGCTAAAGAAAATAAGAATTATGTTTAGTTGTGGCGTCTAAATTTGTGTTAACGTGGTAACAACTTGATGATTGTCTCGACATTGATTTGATCTAAGCGATCAAGTTGACGTGAGACTGGAAGGGGCTGATACACCCTCTTCAAGGTTATAGGGGCTGAGGTATAACCAAGAGTATGAACTTCGAAACTATTTCAGGTGTATTATACTCCCTTTATATTAAAAGAATGATTTCATGAGGTTTGCACTCAAATTAAAAAAAATTAATGAATCATCTTAAAAATAATAAAAAATACTTTTGCTTTTGATTCTATTTATCTTTTTCTAATAATTATAAGTATACCAAATATTAATGCCTTATAATTTGTTTGTTGGGATCTTTTCACATTTTTCTACGTTTACAAGTTTAGTTATAGGAGTGGCTTTTAAAAACGAAATTTTGTTAAAATATCTAATGTAGAGCCAAGGTTACGTTTCTCAAAATCTAAAATATTAGAATGAAGCCAAAACTAATACAATTAAGTTGGGATTTTGACCTCCTAAATACAAACAAAAAAACTAGTTGGAGTATAGAGTAGTCTATTCCTAAATTTATGTTTAGACATTGATTGGGCTTTTACCTCCGCATTCCAAATGCATACAATTAATTATTCATTTTAAAAGTAAAACATCAAATAAATAATTGATTTTGAAAGTAAAATTGCATTAAAACTACAACAGAAGATCAATTTTTTTGATACAAGAATAAAACCTCATGAAATCATTATTTCTAATATAGAGGGAGAGTATATCTTAGAATTTCTCCGTTTTTATTTTTTAATCACTGTTTTTTTTATTTGATGGATGGTGAAATACTGTAAAACTCTCAATATTCATGATAGAGATAATACATTACTGTAATTTTATGGCGTAAAACACACGTCTTGATTATAGAGATAATTTATGGGAGAATTACTAAATATGCCATATTTTAAGAAAGAGATTCGGAAAACGCCATTCTATACAGTGAAAGTTGAATAGTGCTGTATTTTTCCACTTTTTATGACTATATTACCCCTGATTGGAAGTGGATGTTTCCTCTCAACGCGCGTGGGACGGGAGGACGAAGCTATGACGTAAACTGATTTGGGGGAAAATTTAACAGTTAACATTTAGGCAGGATTTTGATATCAATTAGGCAACAGTAATCACAACAATCCGTGGTTAATTTGTGGACAAGAATTAATGGGAGGGTTTTCGTTTTTAACTTAAAAGGAGAATATGGATGAAACTTCATTTCGTGGAGAAGGTGTAAGGAGAAACTAAACGCAGGGAGGTGAGAGAGAATGCCACTGTAGATCTAAATAGTACAAACAAAAAGCCTGAAACTCAGAGTGTTTAACATTGATCAAAGGTAAACTGAGTTTCCTTGTATACATGTTTGACAGTAAAATTTCGTCTATAAAAATATACAATTGATTTTTGTACAGAGTAACGTTGGAGTAAATGTGGGATGAATGATAGGTGTAATTAATGAACTAAATGGTAGTTAGGGGTGTTAACTTGCAAAATACAGGTAAGACAACATTAAGTCCACAAAATAATGTCGACAAAAGGTTAAGTGAGATATACATTGGGTGCCCATTGAATGGTAACAAATACAAGTTTAAGTTAGTAAAATGATGGGTTCTGTAATACACAACAAACAAATGAGGAGATTCATATAAAGAGAAAGAAAAGAAAAAAAAGTCTATAGACAAAGTTGAAAATTAAAGACTCAAAACGTAAAAAAACATAATAAATAAATAAACGATAATAATGGGACTGACAACCCAAACAACATAGAAGAAAGGGTAGGGAAATGTTTATGATCAGAAAGTCAGATGAAGCGGAAAATCGTCGAAAAGAACCCTATAAACCCGAAGTGGTATATAAAAGAACAAACAACCGAAACATATATAAACCATAAGAGTTAAACAAACAAATATAAACCCTAAAAAATATAGATGTGAGAACCCATTGAAATGAAAATAAGAGTACATAAATATTTAGAAATACATACTCTACTAAAATGAGTACCAAACGAAACAAAACGAGAAATTAGTAGAACACAAAAAACCAAAAAATTGGCTATACGAATTAGTCCCAAAACGGGTGCATGTTAAAATGACAACCTCAACATACCAAACAAATGAAAGGCACTTTAATGCAACTGAGATTACCACTGTGTTTCTAGTTAGCGTAACATAAAGGTCGATAGAGCAAAATACCAATAAAATCTGAACAATGTGGAAAATGATTTATAAAAGGAAGATGATGCCTAGACGAGTGAAGAGCTTAGTTTAATCTTAATGCACAAATTGCAAGTGAGAACCAAAGAAAATAGCAACGATGAAAGATAATAAATAAATGTCGGATAGAAAGAAAAATATATAAATGATTAATAAATCATTAATAGACAAACTTAATACATTAATCTGTCCACGAAATACCATATATTTAATAAACATGGACATTTGAAAAACGAAAATTATTTCTAACAAACCACCATATATATGTATGAACCATAATTAAAACAAGTAAGTTTCATCATATACTGAAGCTTTGAGTAAGAGTTAACCATACCATTAGTTGGGTATCTATCAATTGCAAAATCTCTTTTTTTCTAAACGGTTGCTCATCAGTGTGTTCGGCTGTTAATAATTGAAACAAACACAATCCATAGTAGATCAATATAGCATAAGAAATAATAATAAGAAAAAGACAAATAAAGTGAAGAGACATACCTTCACTCGATGACAACGAGTCTGTATCACTATTTCCACCTTCTTCATAACCAACGCCCTCATCATCATCTCCATTAACATGGCCATCACCAGAAGAAGTATTAGATAGTGGTGATGAACAATATCGACTAACTTATCCTATTTGAATATCAACAAATAAAGAAGTAAGTGATAACAATTGATGAGAAAATTAAGAAAAACGACCACAATTGAAAACGAATAGAAGAAGGCTAATAGACGGCACAAAACAAATTAACACATACATACATATTGGTTAGAATCGATACATTAAACCTAAACATATTCACAGATAATCAACAATAACTAAATCAAAATACCAATTGCTATACTAATACTCCCAAATTGAAATTTAGGGTTTTATACCACCACCGCCGGCCGGAATTATGCAGCGCCGGTCGTCACCTCCTCTTAAATCTACGACATACTGCCCTTTTACGACTCTTAGAGTGCGAGCCGGCCAAATCCTCTTCGGGAACCAGTCTTCGGCCAAATCCCCTTTGGGAACCAGTCTTCGGCCAAATCCCCTTCGGGAACAAGTTTTTGGCCAAATCAACCGCTTTCCTCTGGCTCCTCGTTTCCTTGGTCCCAATTTTCAAGCCTAGTGATTCGATAGTTGAACAGGGAAGTGACACGAATTTCCTCTGGCTCCTCGTTTCCTTGGTCCCAATTTTCAAGCCTAGTGATTCGATAGTTGAACAGGAAAGTCACTCGTGTCACTGATAAAGGTCAAAAAAATTGAAGATTTTTTGAGTTGAGAGAACGTTTGAGAACGCGTGAGGCGTTACAGTTGTGATGTTGGTAAATCAAGGGTATATACGTCTTTTTACTAAGATAGAAGTGGCTTTTTTGGAGTGGCGTAACCAATGTGGCTTTTTTCGAATGGTATACTCGAAATTGTGGCGTTTTCGTTAATTTCCCATAATTTATTAGGTAAATATTGTGACATAAATTGTAGTAACTATTTTCACCGAAAAATTGTTAATTATAGTTTTAGTAATGTCATATTTGATGCAACGCATACTAATATAGATTTTAACGAGTAAGACACGAATTTTTTTTTTATGAAAACAGATTTCATTGTAACAAAACCAAATACAAAAAATTTATTTGTACTAATAAATATCCAACCATGTTGGATTGAACAAATAATATTGATTAACACAGTATAGCCTTTTTAGCGAAAAGCAAACTACAAAAGGATTTAGTTGTGAATTTAAAATTTGTACCAAGAAATTTTATTAATCTCACTTACATATACAAATAGTTTCAAAAATTTCAACAACCTTTACTTGAAAATTTTATATTTAGAATATTTATGCAAAACCAGTCATTATATATATATATATATATATATATGGTAGAATTCAATTGATTTTTTTTTTTAAACATCTTCAAAACTTTCATTGATCGGAAACATAGGTGATAACACCATATTTTGCTTGTTTTTAAGGCATATTTTCATAGGTTTTCATTCCCACTTTGTATAGTTTTGAGAGTTTTCCATGCATTTGAGTCTCATTTTGTTTTAACTTGAATTTTAGAGTCCTAGGTTGTATATATAGGTTTTTGCATATGTTTTGAGTCAGTTTAGGTAAATGGAAGACTTGGAGACTTGAAGTTTGGATGAGGGATCATTTGGAAGAAAATAAAAGAAATGATGTTTCAGAACCAATCCATAGGGTCTGGAAGATCTACTCATATGAAGGCTCTAAGTTGCGATTAGGCTTCAGCACTCTCTATAAAAGTTATAGGAAATTGAGTTAGCTTTCATGTGGAAGTGGTTTGAAGTAAATCCCATGGTGCAATCAAAAGTTATGAACGTTTTACCGAAGGCATGTAAATCGGACAGGAAGCTGAAACTGCTGTAGACTCCATCAGATCGATCGATCCAAGGTAGGATCGATCGATCCAGTTCAAGCAAATTTGCGGAGAAAATCAAGATCGACCAGAGCACCTCAGATCGATCGATCCAAGGTCAGATCGATCTGATCCCAGCCGCCCATACCCCACAAGAAAATGACATTCACTCAAATCCGATTTTTCTTTTTAACTTTCATTCTCAGCCATTGTTTAGGCAATTATTAGTCTGATATTAGCCTTAAAACCTCTCTCTAAACTCAGAGAAAAACTCTCTCAAGTTCATGAATTCAATTTCAAGATCTAGCCACATCTAGTGAAGCTTTCTTAAATTTTCTTCTACTTTTGTGTTTATTATGTTCATCTTTATATTTTGTACGGTTTATTTTTGTGATATGAGTATGTGTGAGTAGTTTCATCATGGGCTGTTGGTATGGTAGATTTAGGGTGTTTTAATGGTTGTTTGTGATATTTGATTGTTGATTTATGTTTATGTTCATGCATAGATTAATTTTAATGCTAGAATTGAGCTACACAAGAGAGATTTCTAGATCACAGATTATCTCAAACCCGGAAGGTGTTTTGAGATAATCCGAGCTATCTTTGCATGCGTTTAATAAATCTTAGCCAATGGAAATTGAGTTTTAAGAGTTAAATGATGGCATATGTGAGTTTGTGTGCATTGTTTATGAGTCATTCGGTTGCAATCGGAAGATTAGCTTAATCGGATAATTTGTAAAAGGTCTAGTATCACGGGAGTGGACTAGACTAATTTAGCGACTCATTTCATAGGATAAAACATAAATTGCTCATTTAATTCATCATTTATCAACCCGTTATCCACTCTTGTCAATTTACCGTACCAACGGTCCATATCTTTTAATATCGTAAAAATCGATCATTTAGTTTAAGTTGCTTTGTTTTACTTGTTATTTGAGTGTAGTAGAATTCTATGCTTAATTTGCTTTCTTAATTTAAATCGCATTGTTCTGTTTTAGTTATTAGTTTGTGACGGAAAAAAAAAGAAAACAACAAAAACATTTTAATCGTTTAGCTTGATTAGTTTCTTGTATTCTTGGTGTGTTATTTTCTGCTCTCCTCGTGGATCGATACCTAAAGTACTCAACGTACGAGGGTTTATTTGGTAGACCCGGTGTTAAAACCGCACTTATCAATAGGATACAAAGTCTTTATGCAGGGCGTTAGTAATTTAATTGATTTTTTTGTTAACAAACTCTCTTGTAACTTCTATTTAAGTTAATTATATATATATATATATTAACAGAGGTCTAGTCAAGAGAGAAATAATAAGAAAAAAATTGTGTACACTAAAATTAATATTTATATTTAATGGAAAATATAGATTTCACTAAATCAATAAAATTATCTATTCTTGATATAATTTAATATAGAATTATATCTTAGAGGTCTTACAAAATTAAAAAAGAAAGCAACCAAATAATACATTTTAAAGCAAAGTACTGAAAACAAGATAAATTTGTCATTTCAAAGAAATTTTGAAAATTGGAAATTAAATATTATCATATACATTTCTATGTCAAGCTTTTGGTGGAATAATCTTGAGGACAAGAAAAATATACATTGGGTCTCTTGAGAGAAGATGTGTAAGTTAAAATCAGACGGTGTTTTTTTTTTTCCTGGTCATCAATCGGAGGGCGGTTCAGGGTTCTGAGATGTTGGATATTTTAATCAAACGTTATTAGCAAAGCAATCTTGGCGCTTTCTTAAAAATCCTAACTCTCTCTTGGGTCGTTCGTACAAGGCTTGATACCATGCCCAAAAATAATTTTTTGATGCAACACAAGGATCGTGATCCTCATTTGCATGGCAGATTATCATGCATGGTAGAGAGTTACAATCACATGGACTTATGAAATCCATAGGATATGATACATTTACTGAGGTGTGGCTTGAAAAGTGGATTCTCGATGATATCCCTAGAAGACTGATGAACCAGGAAACACATGAATTTTAACCTAATGGTGGTGGAACTTATCAGTCTAAGAGGTTCGTTGAATACACTATATCCCCCGGTGATGTGCATAAGAGAATGACACTCCCACCAAATAGAAACCTAGAAGACTATGTTGGTACCGGATCCCGAACCGAAGATCCGAAAGAGAAAAAGAGCAAACACATGATGACCTCAAACCCGGAGCAAAGAGAAGACCCGAGGAGGGACACTCCCCGGACCGAACAGAACGGAATCAAGGTAGGGGGCCGAAATAGAAGGAGGCCCACGTAGGGCCCGAGAAATAAAATCAAATATCAGAGCGTTATCACTTTAAAGATGGAAATCAAAATGGGCGCATTAAAAAAAATCAAGGAATTAATTAGAAGCATTCAATACCAATTATTATATAAATATAGACCCCTCAGCTCAAGAGAGGGACGAAATCATTGGCAAATTAAGAGCATATACATTTTACTTTTCTCTAGGCAATTAATGGAGTATTCTGAAAGTATTTTTCTTAGTGTTGGATTATGTATCCACATACTAGTAGGTTTGGGTGTTTACTAGGGATGGAAAGTATGCGGTGAAAGTGGCAGATGTCTTGTTTCACAAAAGGTTGGAGTGCAGGTGCCATTATCACAGAAAAATCGGCA
The DNA here is from genome assembly GCA_963667165.1 of Barbarea vulgaris. Classification (NCBI taxonomy): domain Eukaryota; kingdom Viridiplantae; phylum Streptophyta; class Magnoliopsida; order Brassicales; family Brassicaceae; genus Barbarea; species Barbarea vulgaris. Next base: position 18,508,006 of record OY763889.1, read on the forward strand.
TGTTAACAAGGTCAAGAAGCAATTATTGGAAGTTAAAACTATACCTAAGATTAAGATGTTCATGTGGGGGGGGCTCTATCGGGAGCGTTAGCTGTAGCAGAGTGTCTCTATTCTCATGGTGTGCATGTGCCGAGTTTATGCTCTATGTGTAAAAAGAGTGTTAAATCTATTTTTCATTTGTTGCTTGAGTGTCCGATGGCTGCACATTTCTCGTATTCCTCTTCTACCATAAGGATTGCAAAAAAAAACAAAAAACAACTGTGAAGGATATGGAGCATTTTTTTGGTTTTCTTGATTCTTGTTCTTTGCAAGCCAAGTATCGTCAAGCTATCTCGTGGATTTTGTGGATTATTTGGAAGCAGAGGAATGCAACTATATACTCAGGTACTTGTAACTTCAATGCTATGTTTCAATTGTGTTCAGTTGGGTTGTGCTCTATTTTTGAGTTGATGTTTCCTTATATACATTGACTCCTTTCCAATTTGATTGTTTTGTATTAATTTTAGAAGCCACAAAAAAAAATAGATAAGAAGACAAAGCACAACTTGGGCCGAAATGGTAAATTAGGCCGAAACCCATAAGGGAGGACCACTTGGAGAAATGTGGTTCAAAATTTGCTAATCGTAGTGTTTGTGTGTGTCAATGCAACTCGATTTCTAGGGTTTCACTTTCTCGTCTTCAAGCTTTGAGGAGTCTTCAATGGGGAATGCAGCTAATAAGAAGTTCACTTGGGTGGTTAAAAATTTCTCATCATTGCAATTTGAATCAATTTGTTCTAGAAAAATTGTCATCGGTGGCTGCAAATGGTAAAGAAACGAACTTTATTATATCTAATATTTTTTTCGTCCAATTTAGGGTTTTTTTTTGTCTCGAGAACATTTATTCTCTTCGTCCAAGTTGCAGGTATCTTGTGACATCTCCCAAAGAAAAAAGAAATCCTAATCAATATTTTTCTGTATCTCATGGTTGCTAATTTTAATACTTTGTCTTGTGGATGGAAATGACACACAAAATGTCGCCTAACTACTGTATCTTCCGACAAACTCTCATAACGGCAAAGTGGGTTCATATTTTCCTCTCTTTTTAATCTACTTATGTGTTGTGTTTTTAACTTAGATCAATCTGGACACCAATAGAAATGAGTATGTTGATCAAACCAACACTCTAATTATGTAGATGACAAAAACAGATGAAATCAACATACTGGTGATCTACAGAACTAGACTGCTGGTTTGATCAACAGACTCATTTCTATCGGTGTCCAGACTGATCTAAGTTAAAACAAATACATCACAAAAATATATTATAAAAAAGGGAAATATGAACCCACCTCGCCGTTTGGAGAGTTTGTCGATAAGTATATTTACCGTAGTTAGGCGACATTTTGTGTGTTGTTTTTATCCACAAGACAAAGTATTAAAATCAGCAACCATGAGAGACAGAAACAAATAATTAGGGTTTGTTTTTTCTTTGGGAGAGGTCATAAAATACCTGCAACTTAGAAAAAAAATAGAATATATGTTCTCGAGATAAAAACCCTAAATTGGACGGAAAAAAAATATTAGATATAATAAAATTATTTTCTTTACCATCTGCAGCTATCGTTGACAAAAAATTTAGAACAATTGATTCAAATTGCAATAGTGATAAATTTTTAATCACCCAAGTGAACTTATTATTAGCTACATTACCCATTGAAGATTCCTCAAAGCATGAAGAAGAGAAAGTGAAACCCTAGAAACCGAGTTGCATTGACACAACACTACGATTAGCAAATTTTAACCACACTTCTCCATATGGTCTTCGCTTATGAGTTTCAGCCTAATTTACCATTTCAGCCTAAGTTGTGCTTTGTCGTTTTATTTTATTTCTTTTTCGCTTGTAAAATTAATACAAACCACCAAAGTGGAAAGAAGTCAACATATATAAGGAAAAACCTCGGGTTGTGCGAGGGTTTGATATATATCTTGTAAACCTTATTTTGTATATATATATATATTAGATTAGGACTCGTTCCATGGACGAGTTTCTTAAAATTAAAAATTTATTGTTAATGATATATCTTAAAATTATTTTAGGAAATAAGTTGAAAAAATGTTTTGTTAGAAAAGAAAATGATTTATATAAGATTTTTTTTAAAATAAATAGATTAATTTAAATTTCTATATGATAATATCATTATTAACATAGTAAAAATTTAGACCACGTACATTAGTTTTTGGTTTCATCTTGTCGTTTGTTTTTCCAACCACTTTGTGAGATCTAGAGAAACGGATCCGATGACCGACGACAATGCACTCGCTCATATCTTGGAGATATGTTCTTCCAAAAAGATATATGTTGTCCATCCTCTCTCCATGTTTAGGATCTTATCTCGACAACATCCTCTAGCTCAGTTTTTCCGTCACCAGCTCTTCATTTTTAATTCCTAACCAAGATATGGAGTCATAAAGAAAAAAGACATAAGTTTTAATCATGAGTTATATAAAACTTAAAACTAAATACTACTTTGTAAACAAATCTCAATTATAGACTTATGTATTTTTCAGAAAACCTTAATTGATGTCTAATGCAAAGCTACTAAAAAAAATTTGGTAGCTTAAAGGAATTAGAACTATAAAAAAAAAACTAAATTTTCAATAGCCCAAACCCCCTCCTCAAACAATTGTTGGGCCCTAAGCATTGGTTTATGAGACTTAATAGACCTGGGCGTTCGGATATTCGGGTCGAATTACTTGTGTTCGGGTTTTTTGGGTTTTTCGGGTTTAGAAATTTAGTACATGTTTGGGTATTTGAAACTTTTGGGTCGGGTTCGGGTTCGGTTCGGGTTTATCTAAATATCTGGAAAAAAAAATTGTATGTAAATCAATTAAATTACTTGAAAATATCCAAAATTTCAAAAAACATAAGTATTATTACCTAATCTGCAAAAACAACTAAATATACTTATATTTCAGGTATGCTCGGTACCTGTTCGGGTTTAGGTTCGGATCGAGTTTGGGTTTTGAAGTTTAGTATCCGTTCGGATATTTTAATATTTTGAGTTCGGGTTCGGGTCTTTTTTCGGGTCAGGTTCGAGTCGGGTACTCGGATTTGGATATTTTACCATAGTATAGCCTTTCTTAGTAAATAAAAAAAATCTAGAAAATGATTTAGTTGTAAATTTAAAAGAGATACCACATTTTTTTTATTAATCTCACTTATAGAAAACAAGTTTTCAAAATTCACATGGAAATTTTAAATTTATAACATTTATGGGAAAAGTCATAAAAGACCAAAAAAATATAATACGGTTGAATTTAATTGATTTTTTGTTTGTTAACAAACTCTCTTGTAGACTCTATTCAAGTCAAGTATATACGAATATATCTTAAGATTTATTACTTAAAAGAGATCTAGTCAATAGAGAAATAAGAAAAAAAATTGTTGTATACTAAAATTAAGTTTTATATTAAATGGAAAAAGAAATATAGATGTCACAAAATCAATAAAATTCTCTATTCTTGGTATAGTATATAGAAATTATATCTTAGAGGACTTTGACTGCCACACCGAGATTTTTCAAGTGATTGCAGAGTCTACAATCACCCAAGAAGATAGAACTCAGATCGTCATGTGCAACTTGAATAATCGTATGTGTGTATCTGAAAAGAATTGGCCAACACGAGACATTTGGACACTAAGCAGTTCAAACATGACATGGGAGAAGATGTATTCATTAGATCTATATCTTCTTGTCCTGACCGCATGATCATAGCCTGCCCACTCGCAGTTTTGAAGAACAAGAAACTATTGCTTTTTGATGAGTATGATGACAATCGAAGTCTAGTGATTTATGACTTGGAAACAAGATCATACTCCTTATGCTTTGATGCCAAAACTTTTATACTAATAGCTCCTTATTTCCAAAGTTTAATGTCAATTAGTTAAAATTATTGCTTTAATTCTAATTATTGTTGAGATTGTAATCTATAATTTACATTAACCCTAAGATTTTTAAACATCTAGATTAATCACATAATAAAATCATAAAGATGATTAGCGGAATAATACCTCCTTTAACTGTAGTGGAGATTTCTTCATGAACGGGTTTTCTAAATTTTTAGGTTAGGAGATAGGTTTCTCTCACTTCGCCTCTAAATTTATCTTTAATGTGTGGTGTTTTTTTTTTTTTTTGATACTTTTATGATGGTCTAAAAATATATATTTATAGGTGGAGGGAGGACCTTTTCCTCATTAGGGTTTTCTTAAAATTAATCTCAACCGTTCATCAAATAGATATTTATTAAGAATAAACTTATTTATTTCCAATTTAATTAATCACCAAATATAATAAAGAATAACAATAACCCAATAGAAAACGATAACTATGAGACCACATCATTGGAAAATAAAATATTAATAACATTTCTCACAGAGATTTCATTATTGTAATGATTTCCTTAATATAAATGCTTTTTTAATATAATTTATCGTCTTTGTTGGATGATGTATTTGTCTTAAACTCTTGGAAAATATTTTATTTATCGTTCAATAGCATAATACTTTCTTTCTTTTTTTTTTCTTTAAGGGTTTAATATCATAATACTTTACTTTTTCTCTTTTCAAATTGTTTTTTTTTTTTTTTTTTTTGTCAACTCATTCATTAGAAAGACTATTACACATGTGTCATCATTACGTTGTCACGTAAAACTTTGTTCGCTAGTACCTAGTGAGTCCGCCAACAGAGGCGTTTTCTCGAAATGTAGTTAAACAAACTTGTTTGAAACATAATGGAGATGAGATCGTTTATGTCGTGGAGAATTCCAGCAATTTCTTTAATTTGCTCTCCTTGTTTGATTGTTCGGATCAGTTCTTGTGCATCCGATTTGATGCAGAGAGATTTGACTCCAAGTTCTCGTGCATGGATAAGGGCTGCACGGATAGCTAAAGCTTTTGCTACCAAAGGAGATGAACACATGCATGCATGAGTCTTCAAAAGCAGTGCCTTGTGCCATTGTTGTTTGAGCCGAGTCTTGTAGGATCCATCCTAGTCCTGCCCGTTTTGGTTTCTTGTTTCCATATGACCATATTAGTACACGGTAATGTATTTGTTTAAGGCTTTTGAAAAACATTTTATAATTATTGTATTGTTCAATATAAATTAAGTACATGCATATATATATTTTAGAATGGTATTTTTATGATCTGTTACCACAATTAGTTTCTTTCTTAAGAAAGAAAAGAATAGAAGAGAAAAATGAATCCGCACACTATTCACTGGAAAATATATTATAACACGATAATATTTTATGTTCTCTACTTGTCTCACTCTTGGAAAATATTTAATTTATTGTTCAGTATCATACTACTTTGCTTTTTTTCTTTTTCAACTAATTAAGCTTGCTTTATGGGTACATATACATTTTTTTTTTTTTTTTTTTTTTTTTTTTTTTTGACGTAGGTACATATACATTTAACATGATGCTTCCATGAAAACAGAATTTTGGTGTTCAAAAGAATGGTTTAAGAGCATGGTTCAATTTGTGTAACCGAAGTTTTTAAAAGCACTAATAACTATGTATAAATCTTCACAACTATCCTTGTCAAAGCATGCTTCGATATCGCATTAACTTCTACTCCATAATCATGAGCCCAAAGCGTTTGTTTTTACTCTTTAAAGTTTTTAACTGTTAACAATAGTTATATGTAATCAGATGATATTCCAAAACACTTGATTTATGTATAGATCTTAAACTAAGATATTTAATAAATAAAAAAGAAAAAAAAAAGAACAAATAAGCAAAATGTGTATAGCTGTGTTGTTGTGTTAAGGAGTAAAATTAATTAAAGATTTTGGTAGAGAGACTCATAATGTGTTCTTTTGTTTCTAGAGGTACTGTGTTTGTATTCTCTCTCTGTTCTGCTCCCACCATGTCTTTGCATGCACTTCTCCAAATCTTTCCCGGCTGTTGATTAAACCAAGAAGCCATAGATTCCGGTTAACCACGATGCAACAATATAATCCTTCAAATGCTTATAGTTTTAATTTAGATGTTTTGTTATATATATACCTGAATCTAACTCGACGTAGCTCTCTAGTCCCATCTGCTAATTGTCTGATGGTAATGTAAACCCCAGGCTCATCCTCTTCAATCCACTCAGCTTGCATTTCACTAGCATTGCTCATGGACGGTGGTTCATCTCTAGACGAAGTGGTGGTTCTTGCTGCATCCATTGGATGTCCATAGTTGCTTGAGCCGCCACCATAGAAGTGATGTGGGACATTAACTCCTGGAGGTTTGAAGTTATGTCTTGGAGTCCAGTCTTTGCTTTCTCTTGCTGAATCCATCTTTGAGTAAGTTGAATCTCTCTGTGACTGAAACAAAATAAAAGACAAAGATTCACAAAGGTTTCTTGTCTGAAGAAAGACTAAGGGATCTATAGGATATAATGTGTTATTATACTTGATCTTCGGATCTTGCAGGCGTTTGAAGAGCTTGACGGTTGAATCTTTGTACATTGTAGAGCTCAACGATCTTGTCATAGTTCTCACCCCACCACCGTTGAGCTTGCCACTTATCAAACATCTCTCGGCTTTCAAAACAAATCACAAAGTTAATGGTTTCAGTTTCAAATGATCTGAGTTACAAAACTTAAAAAGATCACATAAATAGAGATTGTTTTTGGAGTAGTTCAAGTACCTGAAGCGGATCCGTTTCAGATCATTTCCTCCACTAGGAAGCGAAGCAAATGTGATATGAACACCAGGTTCTACTTGAGCCATCCACTCTTTTGGCTGTTCATCATCAAGTACCACATCACAAGACTGTGCAGATATAGATTCCCTATCATTTCCATATATAGAGGTGAATTTTGATTCTGATCGTCCAGCTGGATGGTGAGAAGAGTTTGTGAAGTCCCAAGCAGGAGTTGAACCCGCACTTCCACCCATGTAAGGGTATGGCACACCTTCAGAAGCATTGTCAAAATCAGGGAACGATCTATGTCCTTTCTTCATAGGGCTGCCAGAGGAACCAGTACATGGCTTGCATTGTTTATATGCACCAGAGAATTTCAAAGCCATATCTTTAATCTGTATAACATAGGTACACAAACATTAGCCATGACCATGACCATTTCAAAAAAACATTAGCCACTTCCAATTAAAGGTAGTTTCAAGCTATATTTTTTTAAGCCCAACTAAGTAAAAAGTTTGTCTACCATGATCATTCTTAAAAGAAACATCAATAAAGCTATGAGATCTTAACATAATTAAACTAAAGTTATAAAACTACTTCATCTTGTCTTGTTAGTATGCAGAAAACACAATCATAACGGCCCACTCTTTATTTTGTTTTTTGTTCTTTTGATTAACTAAAATAGTTGTCCCCAAAACCTTTTCTTTAATTCCTGTCTAGGTAAGAATCCACTAAAGCTTATTTAAGAAAAGTGAGTTAGATCAATCTTCATTAACAATATTCATCAAACCATGATGACCCCATTAGCTTTCATCAAGGCAAATATGATGATGACCCTTTTAAAGTTTTTATCAACCACATAATAAAAAAATTCAATAAGAGTTTGAATTGTTCAATAGTTGTTTGACTTTCATGTCTAGTCACATAGAGAGGAAACAAAAACTGACATAAACTATTAAAAGAGAGATTGATAAAAATAAAAAAAAAGATTCCAAAACAAGTGAAGTTGCATCATTGTAAGATCTCTCTGACTTAAAACAACAGTAACTAATAATCTCTATATATAAAATAATAAAATCTCTAAGATAAAGAAACGAATATCAGTCAAATCTTAATATAAAAGATTGCTTTTTTTTTTTTAAAACCCAGTGAGATAGATAGATACGTTAATTGAAGTCTGTGTCTATGTTTGTTTCACTAGCAAGGCAAATAGAAAAAGCAGTAAAAAATAAAGTGAAGATAAAAAAAATAAAATAAAAAAGCAAAGAAGAATAGAATTGAGAAGATGAGAGGAGACCTGTGTGGTTAGGCTTTTGACGGCTTCTTTAGTATTGGGAGTGATGCTTCCACGCGCTCCATTTTCGACTTCTTCACCTCCATCTGCTTTGGTACAAGCTATGCAAGTAAACATCTTTTTTCTCTGTGTTTCTTCTCTCTGCCTTTTTCAGCCCTATACACAAAATAGACTCTACTACTTAATAAATAAACATCATAACCAAACCTCTGCTCTACTCTACTCTACTCTACTCAACTGAATTATTTATAAATAAAATAAAATAAAAACGTAATAGAGTAGTCCTAAATCCATAATCCGACATGTAACACGGGTATAGCTGATGTAATCATCATGCATAGTACATATTTTTAATTTTATTAAATAGAAAAAGAAAGAAATAATAGGTAATGATGAAATTGTCCTACAATAGTAACAAACAATTGTAAATATTAGTTAGAGAAGTTAGGAATATAGAAAAAAGGAATTTAGATCAAGTTGTCGTTTTCTATAACGCAAACACACAAATACAAAAGGACAAAGTTGTTGACATATATTATATCTAGTTACATAACAACTACTTAAACAAAAGAACTTGAGACTTAATTGATTGATAAAGTTGAATTGGTAGTTAAACTCATAAAGAAGAAAGAACCAATGCTAAATATTTCAAGAACTAAATTAAACAAAAATGGAGAAGCAGTATATATATTAGTCTTACCTGGGGGAGCTTATAGTTTCTGAAGAGGAAAAGAAGAAATATTAAGCTATGGAGGTTTGAAGAATTTAGTGGAGTGATCTTGATATAGACAAAAGTGTTGAAAGACCCATATTTAAACTACAAGTTATATATAATATACTTTTTCTTTTTTAAATACTAAGATATTAAAACCAGGAAAAGAGAAAGAGAGCTTGGGGATCAGAAGATATGACCCCAGTTAATAAATATTTTTAAAATTATGCAAATCTTTTTTTTTGTTTTTGGTAAAAAAAAATTATGCAAATCTAAACACCTGAAATAGTAGTAGAGATGTATAATTTATAAGTAATAATATATTTTATTTATTTATTCTACTTTAAAGAGTTTTTTTTTTTTTTTTTTGTGTGTGGTTGAACTAATGCTTTTGTAGCCCATCCTTCAACCAAAACATATCAACAAAAGTTGGAAGAATAATAACATTTTTGCAGTATAGCCGAAATTTTTGACATATTTAAATTATTTTGAGACTAAAATACTAAAACTAAGAAAGAATCAAATAATGTATTTAGATTCCCCCGTGTTTAACACCATTCAAGACCGAAAATATATAATAAAACAAAAAGAAAAGAAAAACAGAAACTATACGAATCACTAGAAAAGGGAAAAACAAAAATTGAATGTTTAACAAGAAAATGGAATCTTCACAGTCACGTGTTAAGAAAAAGAAAAAGAGTTTGGTTTCTATTTTTAGGGTTTGTGTGATGATGGACCAATCTAAAGCGTGTCGCGACAATGAAAGCTATCTATATGGGATATATCAATGTAATTCGAAAAAAAAAGTAAATAAAATCACAAAAAAAAAAAACAAAAAAAAAATTCTGTTTTGATATAAAAAAAGCAAAGGCAAAAACTCTGATACAAAAGCCATAATTATTCTTGCTTGAGAAAACGACTTGTATTAATGAAATGTATTAAACTATACTAAGCTTTTGTTAGTATCGATATCTGAGAAATTTTAATTAGTTATAATTGAGGAATGGTCTATTTTGGACGCCGGCACGAGTGGGGCTTGTTCTGTGTCTAAGCCTATATATAGACCCATCAATGGCATCAGAAGATTATATTACTAGTGTTACACAACAGTTGTAATTCTAATAAATGCTAATCAGACAAAATAAAATTGATTATGAATTTAGCTTTTATTAGAGGAAAAAAATTCGGCGTTCATGAGAGTAAAAAAAAAAAAGCAATAAAGTAAAGGAACATTAAATACATTGAAGAAACAAGAATTATGATATGAATGAATATTTTCCTGCAAAATTTGATTGTGGTTTAAGTGAGAAAATCCTGGAATTTTTTTTTGGAAACTTTAGATTATATAAAAACACAAAAAGGGAAACGAGAAATGACGAATCGAATCTATCAAAATCAAATCAATCAAAGTGATAGTGAAGGAAAATGTAATCAGAAAAAGGCAACAAAAAAAACTCTCTGAATCTTTTTTTTTTTTTTTCCCGGGAAAAAAATTTGGTTTTGAAAAGATCGATCGGGAAAAAAAAAAAAAAAATCAGTGTGAAGATCAATCGTTTCTACAGAAGAGAAAATAACAACAAAGCAAACATCGAATCGAATATCTGATTTTTATTTTCCCGAGAAAAACAAAAAAAAAAATCTCAAAAAAGATGATTTTCTCTACACTCGTGTACTGACCTGAACGTCTTCTTCGTTGCGAAAAATCTCCAAAACCAGAAATTTCCAGAAGTCAGACGATTTCTTCTTCCCGGAGAGAAATTTGAAAATGAGAAGGGACGAAACTAAACCGGGTTGAGAATTCGGGTTATTGGGTGACCCGAGGAGTGATACGGAGCTCCGAGTTCTGTTATAACGAAGAGAAAGAGAAGAGACAAAGAGGTTTGAAGGGTATATATATATATATACGTGGAGGAAAGCGAATTTTTATAATAAACGAAAAATAAATAAATAAAAATAAACGGTGTTAAGAGTTAAATGTGAAAAAAAGACCGTGAGTTAACGGAGAAGGCTTTGGTGTGCCGATGAAATTTTGGTCTCATGAAGAGACGGCAGAGAGGGCCCATGTTGTCTACCGGTGACGGAGATGGCTTACGTGTGCTGGAAGTAGATTACGTGGCAGTTTATTATTGGTTAAAGACAGCTGAAACCGGGTCGGATTTTGGTCACGATATATTTGACAGGCCAAGGGAACGGTCGCATCACCATTCGCTTTTTCCAACTCTTTTTTTTTTATTTGTTTTTTTATAGTTTTATATAATTCATTTTCATTCTATTTCTATGTAGTATATATCATCGTTTTGTCTTGTTTTAGATATGATCATGTGTGATAACTCTTTTATTATATGTTTTTTTCTACTAAATTGAGTAAAGAAGCATCGACTGAGAGAATAGAATCGATAGCTTATGCTTCATAATTGAAAAATATAAATAAATTAAGTTTTATATATACTAGTGAAAGTGTTAAGTTAAAGTGCTTAGATAGTGTCCCCATCATGGATTAATGTTGGCATGGTAGATGGAAAATTGAAGTATGGGAAATATACAAACCATGCTATTTATTTAAACATGTGATATGTTTGTTTGTCAATTGTCTTGTACATATATTGTAATGCTCCGACCGGTTTTTTTTTTCCTTGAGTCATTAAACCAAATTTTTATTTTTCTAGCGTTAGTTGCTATACAAAAAGCTGGCAGAATTGACAATTGGATATGTATTTAGAACAAATATTTTTCATGTCTTTTGTTTTTTTAGTTGCATATGTAACCATCTCATACATTATGTCAATTCTTCTGAAAAAAACGAAGATTCTATATATATATATATACACACAACATATCATTTTCAGATATGTGATAGTTGAAAGTTAAGTGAAATGTCAAATGAGTTTTAGTGACAAGAATTCTAAATTTTAGGGTTAAGGATGAAATATTTTATAAAGAAAAGTGATGATGGTAACTAGTCGATCATCTAAAGATGCAAAATAGTAATTAAGAGTTTTCGAATTTCACTGAACATTACAACTAACATAGTGAATCATAATTTTTAGAGAGGCGAAACTCCAACCTATCTAAATCATAAGAACAATAATAATAAAAGAAAAAGAAAAAAAAAACAAATGCATACAAAAAGATGTTGATATTAATCACATGAAATTTTCACATGTAGCGTGAAAGTATGTATGGTTCAAGTAAAATATTCGAAGTTATAGATTAGATTCATTTAAAAATATAAGAAAACATGTTGAACAAGCTTGACTTTACTTAGTCGTGTTGTTCATCGATTTTTTTCCTTTTGAAAAAAACAAAAAACAGTCGTAGAAAAATTCACTCTATTCCGATAAAGACAGTAAACTAAAACACAAACTTTTCATTATAAAATTAAGAAATATTAGTAGGCATTTAGGAGATCCTTCTCCAAAGTCGCATAGGCTCATGATTTTGTAACGTTGATTCGCGGTTAAGTAATAGACATTACACATATCTTCTCTGTATTAATATATACTATGAATTATAGTCACCCGGTGAGATATATAATTATATGAACTAATTAATAAATTATATATGGTGTTAATATAGTCAATCATAAATATGTCTTTTATTATAAAAAATAAATAGTCAATCCTTCCATGAACTAACAAATTTTGGTTTAAATCGATATTGATCCTAATACTGTTAGTCAACTGGTCTAAATTTGTTGAGTCATATGACGTGTTGTAGAAAACAAAACAAACATCATTTTAATTTTATTAATAGATTGTATTAGTTCATACAAAACAAACATCATTTTAATTTTATTAATAGATTGTATTAGTTCATACAAAAACTAAAATAAACTTGTCAAAACTAAAAGATCCAAGTTAATGTACAAATATGTAAAAATCAATACACAAATTGCTATGTATGGTGACGAATTATCGCAGCTCATATATGAATTGGCCTTTTTCAATAGTGGGGGTGTATTTCATTTTTTTTGTTCTAAAAAAATAATGAAACAAATTATTTATTATATTGAATAGTAATGTACTAAATGACAAAATGCAATAAACATATATTTGTAATTTATTATTTAACATTTTTCCTGTTTAAACATCCAGTACTATCTTATTATAAAAGCATCGAACTATTTTTTTATTGATCGAACTGTAGTTCGATCTGTAAACAGAAACATTGAAAATTCTAAGGAGCAGTGTATTAAAATTTAAAGCATTTAGCATATGTGCAACATGTTCGACGATGCTAAACTTTCTTAAAAGAAAATCAGACATAAATAAAAAATAAAAAATGTAACTCTTTAACCCAAAACGTTGGGGGTGGGAACTTAGCTTTATTCCTGGGGCTAACCTGTCTTTAAGCAAAGAATGCTTCGAACAGAGGGACAGCAAAACCCCAAACAAAGATCCAAGTTTTTTTTTTTTTTTTTTTTTTTTCTTTTGTTAAAAAAATCCAAGAATATATATAATTAAATGGGAAAAAATCAGCTCCATATAAAATTTAAAAATAGTAATTGTAAGAAGTGTTTATTACAACAAGCAAATTTATACTTAAATATATTCTAATTTATGTAAACTCCTTTTTTTTTTCGTTTTAGGCTGTTTAATTTAAGTTTATAGTTGACAAAAAAATATATTCTAATTTAAACAATAGATGTGTAAAATAAAATTCACTAGAAATTTTTATAAATATTTTATATTCTTAAAGAATGCTATATTTTGTTCTTCTTCCACAATTATTACCATAATACTAAAATTCCAAAATACCACAAATTTTAAGTTTAGTTGTAATTTTAAATGTTGTAATAATCGTGATTAAATTTTAAAAAATTCTTCATATACCTAATATTTTTTATTTAAACTTTTTAAAGTGGTATTTTAGGTTATTATATGAGAGCGATTAAACAGATTTATAGTTAAAAGAAAATAGTAGAAGTAAATTGCATTATCTAGACTATAGTCTAGTGGTTTGTACTAGTAGTTGTGTTACTACTCGAATTCAAATCCTTATATTTAATTTATCTTTTCAATGAAGAGATGTCTGAGAGATCAAAATTAAAGAATTTAGAACTAAATGGAGTATAAAAGATATTTTGAAAATAATATATATTTTTATGGTAGAAAACAAATGAATACAGTTTTAAATTAAAAAATTTGCAAGAAAAGTATAGTTAAACACTTCCCATCTTGTCTTTTGGATTTATTTTACTAGTAAAAATACAAACATGTTCCTCAGCTTTGGCGCTTTGGCTTTTATTTTTATTTTTCTGTTCCTTTTTAGACATCTTTTCACTTCATAGTTAATCAGTTAGATCTATTCCATTTTTTTTTTGTAAATAGGAATATATATTTACACACTCGCAATAATCATGTAAATTTTCTTTCAATGTCACAATGGTATTTCTCTCTTATATATATGATTATATATATACATAAGACTTTCAAAAGCTAAATTTATATAAGCATGTTTGGGAGAAAGTCGCGAGACTCTTGCCAGCGACTGAATTTGTTTTATTTTTTTTATTTTTGACATGTAAGTTTTGTAATTATGAGTATTTTAAGGGGTATAACTATCAATTTAATAAATTTTCAACAAAAATTTCTAGTTTTACGCTGGAGACAAAGATAAGAGTTGCAGATCTGCAAATCACTGATAATGGCTTTAAAATCCAGCGATTATCGATGCTTTCAAAATAAAGCTTGGGTTGTGTTGCTGTTTTTCCTAACGACTCTGAAATCTTCATATTTAAGTCGCAGCGACAGAAACTAAAGAGAAATAAGAAGAGATAGAGGAGAATTGAAGACAAAATTTTGATCGTCAGCCGTTGTCGCTGCGACTCTCTTCCGAACAGGACCATAGTCGAGCAAGCTTTATAAAAGAAACAAATAGAGAAGTTTTCAAAACTTAAATTTTTTTGTGAAAATTACTCCTAAGTCTGTTAATTACGTGATGAATCTGAAAATTAGTGAAGTTAAACAGTAATTAAATAAGTAATGAATAATAAGTCCTACGTTAGAAAAGGTAAAAAGCGTCATCAGGTGATTCCCGCTTCCAAAGAAATGAAGAATGATTACGTAAAATTCCAATCCCCAATATCTTTCCCTATTTCCCAGGTTTCCTTAATCTTTTCCTTTTAACTTGTTTTTTATTCTTGTAAAGAAACCATACTCATTTTTTTTATTCTGATATGCAAAGAAAACACGCTTATATTAGACCAAAATAACATTATTTCCAAGTGAACTAGTTTATATGCTATGATCAAATTCAAAATAGACCCACGTCTTAGGCTTTAAAATAGTGTCCGTACATATTTGAGCGTTGTACTTTATAGAAAAAAATAATAATAATTGAGACATGTTGGAGATTTACCACCACCAAAGCACTACTAAAACCATTTTATTTTAAAATTACAACTTGTTGAACCTTTTTATTCTCCTCCAACATTTGCTAGAAACAGATACAAAACCCCTTCAAAGGGCCTGGCCCATCCCGAATCTATTCTTAAGTTTTATATAAGCATTACACAACAAACACTAATGAGCCTGGCCTGTATGAAGTTGCCGAATCTACCCTCTAGTTTACATGTAATTACACAAGCAATAACAATCGGGTCCTCATCATGTTTAATCTAACTTTAAAACTTTTGAATTTTTCTATATATTCGATAGTGTTAGAACAAATATATTTATAAGGATGTTTCACAGAAATTCAGATTTTATTCAAATTACGGCTCATTTAGTTAACTCAGAGAATGAAGCTTACAAATAGGAGGAATTAACACTAAGTTCGGTTTTTGACCTAGCTTCTCGACACTGAGTTTGGTTTATGGACTGGTTTCTTACCTCTACCCACTGCGTCAGACCGACCGGACCATACTATACGGTTATCTCACATTTCAAACCAGAACCAGAATTCCTCTAAATGACTCAATTTATCCAACACATTGAAGATTGAACAACTACAACGTACAAACACAAAATATCTCGGTTTAGAATGGTTTAACTCCTGAAACAAAACCACATTTTGCCGAACAAAATCTGTGATTCACATGTCGGAGACAGACCACAGATAAGCTTCTCTCTCCGTTGCTTTCCTCTCGTTTGACGTCTTAATCATTGTCTTCTCAAATCCTGAACCAAATCACCAGAAGACAAAAAGAAAAAAGAAAAAAACAGATCAGACAAATAGGTTTTATAATAGATTCTTTGGATATGAATAATGCAAAACACATGTACCAGAGGAACTTACCGTTACTGCGGTCGACTCCATCCCAGTGCCTACCGGGTTTTATTCCGTACCGGTTTGTTGACGCTTCTAATCCCCTCGTCAGCCAACTGTGTTTGGGGATTGCTTGTGGTATTATAAACCCCGATTCTTTCATCTTCTCGTCGTCTCCTAGATCCACCAGAGTCTCATGCTGCTTTTTCTTCGTTTCAAAAAATTTGACAGTACGTTAGGATAATATGCTTTTATTAAAAGGAAATCTTGGTTATTTACGGGTTTGTTCTTTGTCGTAAGCAGAAATATCTTCAGTACCTTGACCAAATGTGCCATTGGATCTCCCCATCTAACTCTTTCCTTTATCATTCGCTCAAGCTCAGGATCATCCCTGAAACGAAAAAATAAAAACCGTTTGAATACATCCAAGCAGATAATAGCTCAACCTTAAGCTCATAAAGAAGAATCAATATAGTACCTGGTCCGAGCAAATGGCTTCTCCTTCTCAAGCTCAAGTTCCTGTTGTCTAGCTTCAGCTTCGCGCTTCTGAGCTAACCCTTTGCCCCATTCCAGTTTTATTTCCTATGAAAATTAGTCAACCAAATTGGTAACTCTACTTGGTCTCAGACTCTGATTCATAATTTATATTTTAGAGAACATAAGAGAGTTAACGAACAAACAGTACCTTTGGCTTTTCCACCACTTTTTTTTGCTTCGATTTAAGAAATTCCTCCTTTGATATACGCTTCCCTGCAATATCAATGAGCATTTGGGAGTGAGACATGAGATTATGCATACTCACTGCAACTTATAAAGAGTAAGAGTAAGGAACCTAGTGGTCACCTGTGATCTTGTCACGGAACACTGCTTCTGCATTCTGACCAGTTAGCTCCGCATCCATATTTTTAAACCTGCAAAAGAGTATAATTTGTCAAACAGATAGCAGACTAAATCGTGCAGTTGAAAATCTCGAATTATCGTACTGAAGACTGGTCTCTCTATGAATTCCCTATTTAAAGACACAGAAAAGACAAAATCTTAGAAACTTAGGAAGAAGTAGGCAACATGAAACTTCAGGGAAATTACTACTGAAACAAACCTGATACCTATAACTAAAACGCAGTAACACATTCTAAAAAGGCTTAGTCTAGTTTTTGATTATTACCTCAGTTGTTCATCCTCCTTTTTCTTTCGATATTCACTTCCGATGTCTTTGCCACTAATCAATCCGGTCTTTCGTTGCTCCTTACTTGTTTGAGGAGGTGGTGATTCTCTGCGTGGTCTTCTTGGGGGAGAGCTATCAAAATTGGAACTCCTTGACACATTTTCAGAAGAGCGTCGAGGATCCGCGGTTTTTCTTTGAGGCGAAAGATCTGAGTTTCGAGAACCCTTCACATTCGTATTCCTGCGGGGTGGAGATAAATCAGCATTCGAGCTGAAAGATTTTGAAGGCTTTCTACCCGGTTCAGGTGATGGTGAATGATATCGTCTTTTCCGTGGAGGAGAAAGATCTTTGCCGTTATTTTTTATATCTCCATGTAGATCCTTTTTCCTTCGAGGCGGAGATAAATCACCATCCAACTCAACAGAATCTGAACGCTTTCTGCTTGATTCAGGCGATGTAGGATGAACATGTCTCCTTCGAGGAGGAGATAGATCTTCACTCATATTTTTGGGGACTTTATCTTCAGGTTCTGGAGAAGGCGAGTCATTCCTGGCTTTTCTTTTGCGAGGTGGTGACATATCAGAATCCAAATTAACAGGCTTGGCATGTCTTACGTTTGGTTCAGGTGAAGGCGTATAATGACGTTTTCTCCGACGTGGTGGTGACATATCTGTTTCAACTCTATCAGCAACAGAACGTCTAGGCCCAGGCTCAGGAGAGGGCGAGTCATTACGAGTCCTTTGTCTACGTGGAGGAGAAATATCAGATATTGTGTCTTCATGGTTTGGAGGTAACGACACCCACCCACTTCCATCCTCAGCAATGGCATTATGAGCACGTCTAGCCTTAATTAACTCCAACCTCCTCATTCTCTTAACTTCAATGTCTTCATCAACCACAGGCATTTCCTCTTGATGATGAAACAAAACAGAAAAAAGCAAAATTTGTCAGTGTGAATTGTTATTAGATCAGAGAAGTAAGAGGGTTACAGATGCAACAAGTCAAGGAAACAAGAATCTGGTCAAGCCATTACCTGCTGAGTCATCTTCGTTGTCTTCCACTTCAGGATCAATCTGCTTTTGCCAAACTGGATCTTCATCCACAACTAAAACACCTTTAGCTTCAGGTTTGGATGGCTTCTTCTGCTTCTTCTGCTTCTTCTTCTTTTCTATAACATCACTGCTTTCATACTTCTTCAAATAATCTTTTAAAGATTTGTTTCCTGTCCTTGGAGCAGCCATCTTTGATCTTTTTCTGGAGCCTAACTATCAATGATAAACATGGAAATTAAGTCAAACACAAAGCGAATCCAACCTTCATCATCTTAAGGAAACGAATTAGAGATAGCTATCAAAACGAAATCAAGTAACAGAGCAGAAACTAGTTCATCAAATCCAAATCGAAAATAACAAATAAATTGATTACATTCGAATAAGCATCAATCAAAGTCCTAGATTATCATTATCTAGCAAAAACCATGAGACTGAATCGAGGAACAACAAAAAAAAAAAAATGCGGTACTCTAATATCGTCATCAATTCCAGAAATCGAGAAGCCAAACCATAGAATCTACTCAACCACACGAAGATACATACATAGAATCGTAAAATCACGAACCTAATCGGAAAACTAACTCCGGAAAATGAACGGAAAACAAATCAGAACCCCGTCGTGAAATCTCGAAGATCTCTCTTATAGGGTTTTCAAATCCTAAATTCCCCTGGAGACGAATGGGGGAAAAATAAACAAGTTATGGCGGAATTGTAATTACAACAATTTATAAGGACGTAACTGTAATTTCGTAATTAAGTAAGAGCTACACAGGGGTATTTTAGTCTATTTGTTCCTACTGGGTTCGTCTTTAAAAAGCCCTTCACTGTCATTGTCACTAATACACACTGATTGGAGAAACAATTAGGGTTAGGGTTTATAACATCAGTCACTCTTTTTAAAATCCGCCGCCACTTTTCCACGATTCTTTTCATTTCATCGCGTTCAATGGCGGCATCGTACAATGCATTAGCACAATCTTTACAATCGAGAAGTAGTAGCTGCTTCATACCTAAAGCCTATTGTATCAGAGATACTAAGCAGAGAAGCAGATCCAGTGTAGTATTCGCGTCAAATGATAATAAGAACAATGCTCTTCAAGCTAAGGTATATATAACTTGTAATAACATATAGATTTGTTAAGCTTAATTGTATCTAAGAATGATTTGCGAAAAGCTTTGTAATTTTTTTTAATTTGGATTAGAGCTAAGGTTGATTATTGAACCCGACATTGTTAAGTGCCTACTCTTTTGACGTATGAGTAGTTTACTGTTAAATGTCGGGTAAAGAAGAAAAAAGAGAGAAGGAAAGATTTTGAGATGGTTTACATCTTTAGGTTTTGATTTCTCTTTTCAAGATGCTCATCGTTTGCTTGGTCGTCTGCATATTGGTGATGACTTGGGCTACATCTGTTCATCACATTTGATAGAAAAGTTTTTGTCTTTGGGATTTCTCGTTCAACCTTTGATAGGAAACTTTGTTGTTACACTCTGGTTTTATTACATTCTGTGAACTTGGGATTAGTCCAGAGATGGTCAGGTTCCTACCCTTTGACTTATGGGTTTGGACTGTTACATCTCTGGTAAACAAAATAAAGAGAAGGATAGGCTTTTTGATGGTTTCCATCTTTAGGTTTGGATTTCTCTTTTAAGGTGCTCATCGTTTGCTTGGTCATCTGCATTTGGTGATGACTTGAGCTACATCTGTTCATCACATCTGATACCTTGTTTTCAAAGAAACTTTTTTATTCGGTGCTCTGAGATTTTGATTAATGCGGCATCTCATGTTAAGCCTTTCAATGAAAATGAGTTTTCAAGTAGCTGCAATTGATTCCTTTGGTTATCCTAATTTGATTACTTGGCTACCTTCCAAAGTAACTCATATTCATTTGAGACAAAGAGTGTGTACATTTGAGTAAATGTGTTACTTCAGTTGATCTTTTGTTGTTATTATTTGGTAGTACTATACTTTTTACATCGTGTAAACTTGAGATTTGGCCAGAGATGGTCAGGTTCCATCTTTGACTAGTGAGTTGGAACTGTTACATCTCTGGTAAAGAAAAAAGAGAGAAGGAAAGTCTTTTTGATGGTTTCCATCTTTTGGTCTGGACATATCTCTGAAGGTGTACATCGTTTGCTTGGTCGTCTGAATCTGTGATGGCATGAGCTACATCTGTCCCCCACAACTTAATAGCCTCCATTGAGACATTTCTCTTTGGCTCCCATATCCATTTCGGTGATGCATTTACTGTTTAGAGTGGGCTTATTTGGTTGAAATTACAATGTTAATTCTGCGTTGTTAGTGTTGCAATTGTGATCTTATTATTCTTGAATCAATTAGGTTGTTGTTTATGCTGCTGTTGTATTCCCCCTTGTATATTGATCATTGTTTCTATTTGTTTTCTTGGGTTAGGTAGATAAATTGTTGGACCGCATTAAATGGGATGACAAAGGATTGGCTGTGGCAATAGCACAAAATGTTGATACAGGAGCGATATTAATGCAAGGCTTTGTCAACAGGGAGGCTCTCTCCACAACCATCAGTTCTCGGAAAGCGACATTCTTCAGTCGATCAAGATCAACCTTATGGACTAAAGGAGAGACATCCAATAACTTCATCAATATCCATAATGTTTTTCTTGACTGCGATGGTGATTCGGTATGTTTTTCTGGACCACAGATATGATCATCAATAGTGTTAAGGGGCAGAGACTCATTGGTTTGTGATTTCTCAGATAATTTATCTCGGGACACCTGATGGCCCTACCTGTCACACAGGGGCAGAGACTTGCTACTATACATCAGTTTTGGATCAGTTAAACAATGACGAGGTTTGCTTTTGTGAATTTTTTTAATACATTTTCCTGTGATGAGAGATAAATTGAAATCTGAAGCAATTCAATAACTATCTGACTGCATCACAGGCTTCAGGAAACAAGCTAGCATTAACGACATTGTACTCACTAGAATCAATAATTTCCAAGCGGAAAGAGGAATCAACAGTTCCTCAAGAAGGCAAACCATCATGGACTCGAAGATTATTGACGGATGACGCCCTGCTTTGCTCGAAGATCAGGTATTTTATGTCGATTATCTGCAATCAAATTGAGCTATAGATCCTTATGAAGCTTTTTGGGTTGTGTGTTTTAGGGAAGAAGCAGATGAGCTATGCAGGACATTGGAGGATAAGGAAGAAGTATCAAGAACAGCATCAGAGATGGCAGATGTGTTGTACCATTCGATGGTGCTTGCTTCTAAAAGGGGTGTGAAGGTGGAAGATGTTCTCGAAGTTCTTAGAAAACGCTTCTCTCAATCTGGAATCGAGGAGAAGCAAAGCCGCACAAAGTGAAGTTTTTCTTTGATTGACTGTTGAAAATGTATTTGCATGAATATTTGGAGATACTCCAACTTGAATTGTTCCTGTAATTTTGTTCATCCTGGAACTTTGTATTTGTATATTTATCATCATGTCTTCTTTTTATCCTCATATTGTACACAAAGTTAAAAATGATGGGAGAGCCTATCACTTTTGAGACTTCTGTTTTGAGAGAGGCTGGCTTAACCATTGAACTGTCCAAAATGTGTCAACCCAACCATGGCTTAACCTCTCTAATCCGGTTATTGACTCCCAAGATTTGTATTAACCAGCTTAACCATATTCTTGCAATCACCCTCATAGACAACAATGTTTATAACAGCAAGTCATTTGATTCTCTCAAAACATGAGAAGAAATCAGGATAATAAATCTAAAAATCTTGCAAAACAATCTATTAATATATATTAAAATATAATTAATAAATATAATATGAATCTATACCGGGAATACCCGAGAAATTAAACAGACCGAAAAAAAAAAAAAAGGAAAATTGTTTATATAAGCTATAATAACTTGGGATTGAAAGGACCAGGATCCTTTTGTCTCTCTGTAAACAGCCATAGAGAAACACTAAATCTTCGGTTTATCTCCGGTACAATGCCTCATCAAGAGGTTTGGTTAGACGAAAACCAAAGCTTTTTCTGGCAAACCAAAATCTTCTCGCTTTTAACAGCATACTCAGTCTCCTCTCTCCGGCAACTCCATCTCATTCCTTTGGCCAAGGTTGTGATTGCATCCATGAAATAACTCGATTCTCGGATTATAACATATCCGCTCGGTCGCAAGATCCTGTCCATCTCGAGCAATACATACTTCATCTCACACCTATTCACATTATACCATACGGTTAACAAAACACCTTAATACCAAAAACCATTTACTACCAAAACCATTTTAACATATACCTCTGGCTTTCAAAGGTAAAAAGGCTGTCTAAGTGAAGAAGATCATAAGTTCTTGGATACGTTGAGAAAGCTTCACACCTGCAAATCTCAGTTTCACGTTAATATCATACAACATACTAAACAGTTCAAAACAGTGTGCGTTTTTTTTTGTTATAAAGAAATGAACATTTTACCAGTCGTGGTAAGTCCCGATGAGACCGCGATCGAAGACAACAGGAAGCGTATTTGCGCTGTACGAGGATACAACATTCATGACCCAAATAGGATCCTCGATGAGAGCCGCAGCGAAACCTCCGTAAACCGTATTCATATCCATAACGTTCCTTATCTTGTCTGTCCCAAGAGCTGGTAAAATTTTCTTGTAATGCTTAACTCTGTTCTTCCATTTATCGTCATCGTGTTTCAAACCGTTCGCGCTCCCTCCGTGAACGTCTGAGATTCTCTCGGGCGCGACATGTAACCTCTCGGGCCATTTTGGGATTGATCCGAGACCGGATTTCTTGGCTTTAGGGGTTGGGGCAACCACGCAGGGACGGAGCGGTGTGTACCAAGCGGAATCGGGTTCTATGCTGTCGTCACATTTGGGCGGGTAAGCTTCCATGTTCTTTGCGATTTTGTCGTAACACGATTTGTCTGAGAGTTTCTGCCACACGGCTATGTCCTCCTTCTGGGAGTACTTCTTGAAACACATGGAGGTTAGAAGTGACTGAAGCTTGTTGTAGTCAGATTTCTGCTCTTCCATGGTCGTGTTCCATCCGCGCCATCGTCTATTATAGTTCACGGGTGGACCGGAAAGAACCCAGAAACCTCCAGGTCGGACTATACGATGAATCTCAAGCAAATAGATTCCACCTGCAAGATCACATAGCACATTGTATCATTCTTCTTAGTTCCAAATGTTTGAGATTAAAAGAATAAAACACCAATCACAAGAACTATAAAGCATTGGTAGATATGAAAATGTCAATTTCATTTCTTCTATTCGGTTTAGGACTATAAGATAGAGAAACCAAAGGAAAACATAATATCACTTGGTACACTAAGATACAGTTTAGGACTCGACATATATTCCAATTTTGATCCAGAAGATGCTTACCAAATTCTGTCCAGGGAATAAGACATCTTGAGCAATGAGCCATATCAAAAGCATTTGAAGGGAAAGGGAGACGTTGAGTCGAGATAATCCCGAGAATCGCGGGAATTCCACGTTCAAGAGCAAACTGAACCTGAGCTTCATGGTTATCTCTTGGAGCAAGAGAGAGTGATAGAATCCCACGGTCCAAAAGATCGCCTCCCCAGCTCGCAACCTACAAAAAGAACCACGGACAGTTATAACCAGAACCGACTAGAGAATTTGAGTAGTTGAAGAGAGAGACTAACCCCGCAGCCAGTATCAATGGCGGTCCTGACTGTTCCGTCTTTCATTTCGGGAATCAGATCTTGCATCAAATCAACATAGTGACTAACTCCGCGAGGAAACATAGTACCACCACCAGGGAAATGGAACTTGTCTCCTTCTTTCTTAAGCCAATGCTGGTTAGATTTTTGCTTATTGATCCAATCATAAGGCACATTCCTATACCAACACTGCTCTCGGCTCTTGGGCCATCTGATAGGCGGTTTATACCCGTCCGGTGGTGGAATCAAACACTCGTTCTTCTCATAAACCGGAGGACAATGACGCTCCAAGAAACTTAGGCGATGAACACCGTACTTCTTCCACCTCTAAACAAGAAAAAAAAACACAACAATAGTTCAATTTTCTGCAACTGGAAGCGGTATATACAAAGCGATAGCGGATTTATTCACCTTTGGATCGGTGCAAGGGGTGTAATCTTGGAACTCTGACCCACACTCCGGGAAAGAAACGGATTTGATTTGTATAGGAGAAACCGTCGGTTCCTTGGGGGAAGCTACTACTTTTTTAGTAGTAATTGTAACATCTTTGGCCTCAATCTTGTGTCTCTCAGAGCAAAATATCCCACCAAGATAGAAGGAGAAGCCGCAAAATGCGATAAACAGAACCGTAAGTGACAAGATCCTAGAAGAACCCTTTTCGGGTTGCGAAGATTGCTTCCCGTTCTTCATAACTCTACTACACCAAAAGATATAACTAAACCTCACCTGCAGATTCAGATCAAACAAAGTTACAAAGGTTCTTATAGCAAAATATCACTATGAAACAACTAAAAACATGACTTTGTTATGGAAGTAGAAGCCTAACTGAAGAATTAAACAGCTGGATCAGTAAATAAAGTTTGAATCTTGGATGAATAAACTATGAACGAGATTTAGATTTAGAAGAAATGGAGCCGATGAGATCTGAATAGACAGTTCTGAACACAGTGTATAACTTCTGTCGCATTTTCACATACATGATTTATGGGTCCCCAAACTAAAGGCATACCCTAAAGCATCCCACTAGGTCAAAAAAAGTTGAACTTGGAAGACATCAGACTCAACTACTCATTTTGTATTAATGCTAAAAATAAAAAACTCTCAACATCTAGAGTTTTTTTGAGGATTCAACAACTATGGATTTTCATCATTTATCCAAAGATCTAAACTTTTGCAACAAAAAAATTTCACTTTAAAGAAAATTTGGGGAAAAAAAAAAAAGAAAATTCATCGAAAGATCAGATCTTTTGTAAACCCATAAACAAAAACAAGTCTTACGTCAACAATGATTACAGTTCACGAGCTCTAAAGAAACGGATCTGACACACAAGAACAAAACAAAACAGAGGAATATGAACAGAACTATAACTACTTGGAATAACAAATTCGAACTTACTTATTAGTTGCAGTGTTTTTGTTTTTTTCTTTGGATGAGAACAAGAATTGAAATTTCTGGGAAAATCTGGAGACAGAGGTTTGAGATAAGAAGTGAGAGTCCTAAGAAGAAGGAAGAAGATCTCCGTAGATCTCTCTAACACACACTCAAGTCTGTGTTTTTTTTTTTTTTTTGGACAAGAACTGAAACTTAACAGATAGATATAGAAAGCTTTATATGTATGAATATATCTTCCTTCTTCCTCAGTTGGTTCATTCGCTTTCCTTCGTCCCCATCTCTTCCTTTTCTCTCTTACTATATTTTCGACTTATTTCTTTAATAATATTTTTCTTATTTTTTATTTGGTATCTTTTTTTTATCTTTTTTGCGGCAGTGTAAAAAGACTTTCCCTTTTTAATAATTTAATAATTTAGACAAATTGTTAAATCTCTTTCACTTGTGCTTTTTCTGTTTTACACTTCTCCATTTGGCTTTTCTTATTTCTTAGAATAGGCTTTGGAAAAGAAAGAAAAAAATATATATACTCTGAAACGTATGATAAATTTAGAATGTTTTTTTTTTTTAAATAGCATTTCAAGTTTTTATATATTTAAAATACAATTACCGACAATGAATTAGGTGGTGTGGGCTCGTGAATTTTAACTGTAAGATCATTTATGTTCAAACTTCAACACTAGTATCAACTAGGCCTGGGCAAAAAAACCGAACCCGAAAACCCGAACTGGAACCGACCTAAAAAAATCGGTTCGGGTAGGGTATGTGTATTATCAAATTACCCTACTGGGTAGTGGATTGTCTTACCCGTGGGTATTGGGTAATATCCGACCCGATCCGATATCCATACGGGTACCCGCTCAACCCGAAACTAACACTAATGTTTATGATTTTTTAGGGTTTTTACTAGGGATTCCAAATTTAAAGTTTAATCCATGAAGTTGACATTTGTTTTATTTTTTTTAATTGTATTTCGGGAGTGATCAATAGTCAAAACAAAGTCCATATTCATCTGTGTATTTCCAGTTTTAATTTTTACCTCTATGTTTTAGTTTCACATCGACTTCTATTTAAATTTGGTTTTGGATATTTTCTATTTTTTGTGAGTGTTGTCATTTGTGTATGTGTATGTTATATTGCAAGTATTTTCGGGTAAATGGGTATACTATCGGTTATATTTCAAGTTTTCGGGTATAAAATACCCGAACCGATGGTATACCCATTTTTTCTGGGTATTTATAGGTTCTTCAATCTGAAACCCGAACCGACCCGAACCCGACAAGACCCGAACTGAAACCGAACTGATTTTTTATAAATACCCTATTGGGTAGTAAATATAAAAATCCGATAGATCCGAACCCGATAGGATCCTACCCGAATCCGGACCCATTACCCATATGCCCAGGCCTAGTATCAACTATCAACAAATTTTTATAAATATTTTCGTAGTTTTTAGAAATAAAACCAATTACCATATTCCTATAATTACTATAGTCGAAACTGAAGATGAGATTGAGACCATCCGTTTTGAGTGGACAAACTCGTAAACGAAACAAAATTATCAAATATGTTTGACCAAAAAATATATACATCAAATTTTCATAGTATAAATTAAATAACTTTCGGTTTGAGACGAAAAAAATCAAATACAATGTGTATGATACCACTATCTTCTCTCAATAGACTGAATAGAGCGTTTTCCAAAGTTATATTTTATAATTATATCTAAAATAGTTATGATAAATTTGTAACAAACTCTGAAAGTTGTATACTTTTCTTACCTCGTATATATTTTTGGATTCTAATATAGCAATAACAATTAATGATTAGCACTTAGTGAGATTTCTTTGAAATAACCCATTTTTCATCATTGATGCTTGAAACCTCCACAAGTGGGAAGTCTGGGACCATATGTTATTTTTCTCTACTTTTTTCTTGTCCATCTAATTTTTTTCCATCTAAGTCTTTACGTATCTCTATAATTATAAATAACTAAATTACATTGAGTAAAAGACAAGTGAAGTTGATAGGTTTTGACGTTTGTAGTAGTAATATGTATATGTATTATCTACTATAATAATAATAAAATAAAGTAATTATCTTAGTGATCTTAATTATCATGCTTTACCAAACTTTACACTGCAAACCATTTTATTATGAGAAATTCTCTCAAATAGCATCAAAACAGGTTTTTGTTCCAAAAATAGCTCACATTTTTATTTAGTACAAAAATAGCAAGTTCATAATTTAATTTTTTTGGTTTGGGTTGACTATATTAGAATTTAGGGTATAGTTTTTAGGGGTATGAGATACAATTTAAGGGTTAGGGCTTAGGGTTTAGGGTTTAGAAAACCCTAAACCCTAAATCCTAAACCTTAAAAATATGAAGTTAGGATTACCCTTTAATAAAAATGTTAATTGTGTCTTAAATAAAAATATGAGCTAAAAATGTCACAAAACTTCATTTTGTGATATTTTTGAGAATTGCCTTTTATTATTTACAACTCATACACGTATATTACAATAATCTAATTTCGATGATTTTCTATTTTACTCTTTTGGTGCAGTTTGAAATTTCATATTAATTTTTGATACTGGAAAAAAGGTCAATATCTGACTCTAAACTCTAAAGCATAAACAAAACTTTTTAACAAAATAAAAAAAAATATAGAAAAAAGACGTGCATGGGATATTGGGATCACAGTATAGTATATGATTCAGAGCAACCAATTATGAAGTAACACGTAACCCTCCCAACTAAAAGTATGAAACCTCTTTAGTGACACCGATACACATTTTCTTTCATGAACGATGCAATTTGTTGTCTTCAATCAGTGCTCTAATTTTTATTTCCGAGGCTTGTCAAAAAAACAAAATTAAATTATTTAATTAATCAATTAAATGTATTTAATAATGTCGGATAAGGAATAAAGGAGCACCGACAGAAGAATGCATCTGCCTTTATTCTTTGCTTTGGAATTAAAAAAACAAAACTGTGTGCTCTCTCTCT